>JAJHZJ010000322.1:7727632-8327632 GCA_023548195.1 Bettongia penicillata ogilbyi | reverse complement strand
CACTTGAGTAACTTATCAATTCCATTCATCCTGAGGAGTCGTCTTTGTCCATTTTCAATTCTCCTCATTCCCCCAATGAAGTTTAAAATAACAACAAAAACCAGGAAAAAAAAAACAAACAACAGCAACAAAAACCCACTACTCATTTTGCCTACTTTGCATTTTCTTAGTAAACTGAGGCAGCTCACTCTGAGTATTAGATACTAAGTCATGATGTCATACCACACCGCTCTTTTTATCTGACCTTGCTACCATTCGTATCTTTAAAACAAACAAACAAACGAAATCAAGTTGGTGCCTGAAATCACTATGGATCCACCAAAGTCTTTTCAGACAACTTTTTTTCTTTCTCCTAAAAATGATTTGTGTATTTAGAATATAGTTTTTGGGCACTTTCCAATTCTCTTAGGTCATCTCACCCTGTAGAGTTTTAGTCCATTGGATTCTATTTATCTTTCCTCAGAACACTGGAAAAGATTAATTGAAAGAGCACTTAATTTCAATTCAAAGGACTTGGATTCAATTCTTGAATCTTCCGTCCGTAGTATATGCAGTGGGCAAGTCACCTATAGTCTACACATCTGTTTCCTCATATATGCAAGGGGTTGCTCTAAATGGCCTAAATTAAATCAAGCTCTTAATCTATGATACTCTAATTATATGATTGCTTTAGTTGATAGCTGCAGAGTTTTCTAATTAAGTCCCACCATGTTTTTGACATATGTATAATATATATATTTTCTTTTTCTTTCCTTTCTTATCCTTTAAATTTTTGAGACCTTTTGATTAGATGTATAGCACTATTAGCAAACGTTCTTTTATAATAATTTATTATTTTTTATTTTCAATAAGTATTTTTTTAAATATAAAGCTTTCTACAGATTCACAGGGGTGAATGGCATGTTTTATCTTCAATCTTTTGAACTCATGGTTTATAATTGTGTTGATTAGAGTTCTAAAATCTTTCACAGTTGTATTTTTATATAAATTGTTCTCTTAATTCTCCTTAGGTAATTTTGTATTATTTTATCTTCCCAGTTTCGTATAAAATTTTACACTGAATGATCTCTTATTGTACAATCATATTCAATTACAATAAATAAAACACAATTTGTTTATATACATGTGTGTGGTTGTTCTTTTTACTAACCCTTGTTAGGTACACTCCATTCCTGACCAAGAATTGGTTGTTATTACATTTTTGACATTGCTTTCTAAATTTCTTCTATTTTTTTTCTTCTTACATGAATCATTAAAAGTGGGGATTTCAATTCAAATCAATTTTCAGAAGTTTGGCAAATTTTCAGTTGTAGCTTGGATGCAAAGGAAACAACAAACCTCTATCAATCTATTCTTATCAGGTTAATGAAGAGTGGTTTCAATAACCCTGAGCAGGAAGCAGCCAGCTGCTATGACCATTATCTTCATTTTTTGATCCTTAGGAAATGCTCTCTTCATATAGAATACTTTCTTATTCTTTAAAGGACATGTAGTTGAAGAGGAACAGTTACCAAGTTAAATCAACAAGTATTTCTTAAGAACCTAGTACATGCCACACATTATGCCTTATCATAATCTCTTAAGATTATAGTGTTTGTTTTGTTTGTTTTGAGCTCCAAGTGTGCAATTATTATTTGATTCCTTGTCTTTGTGACATCCAACTTCCTGAGATAGGTCAGGTAAGCCCTGTCTTTTCAGTGGCCTACCATTATTAGTTATTATTCATACTCTTTTTATTATTGAATTGAAGCTGCTCTTATAATTTATGGGATTTGGAAGGGGTGGAAAACATCACTGTCTTTAATAAGCAAGAATTTGAAGATGTGATCCTCAAGTCTCTTCACTTCTTTGTGTAGGAGGCACACGATATACATTTTGAATATAGACAGTGGTCATCTGGCCCTGGCAGAGATACAAATGTCACAATTTCAATCTGAAGTATTAATTTTTTTTACATTGCATGTGTTACATTACATTCACATGCAACATTTTATTCAGGCATTCCTCATTTGGAGGAGGACATGTTTCTCTCTTCCTTCTTATTGTAGTTGTTGTTTTAATAGGGAAAAAATAACCTTGGGCTAGTTAAGCTAATCTGTCTTGATACAATAAAGGTCTGTCTCTCTTACATTTATATATTTGTTGCTAAATTTTGAAATTGTTAAGTTTAACCATCATATTAATTGATGGCTAAAGCTTGGGATTTTTCTTTGTTGGTGATCTGTGGTAGAGTTTAATCTCTGTTTTTAGTGCTTCTCAAAAAAATTCTTACACGGTATTCAAGCTTTGCATTTCATCATGATTTTCTGGAAAGTCTATCCTTTTTACAATGTCTTCGCTTATTTGTGAACTAAATATCATCTGCTTTTATTGGTTTAGAATATGTGTCTTCTTCTCCCAATGCTATTAGATTTTTTAAAAAATCATTTTACTTGAATCAAATTTTCTTCAAGGTATTCTATATCTGCCATTTACTTTTTAATGCCCTCTGTTGCCTGTCAGAGATTTTCTTTTATGTTATAAAGAACTATAATAAAGTCATGTTCTAAATTTCCTATTATTTTTCGTATTGACAAGTTAAAAAAAATCAATAGTCAAAGAGTGAAATTGTGAAACACTTGATGAATATAGGTCAGCATTACACAATCTTGATGTTTACACTGACCACAAGCTTAATCTAAAGAAGTAGTGTGGCATGGATGATGAAACAAAAACAAAACAAACTAGTGACTATAATAATAGAAGTACAGTATCCATAAAAAGAAGAGAAAATCCCAATGTATTCTGCAATGGTTAAGTCGTATCTTGAATGCTATATTCAGTTCCAGTTTCCATATTTTAAGAAGAACATAGACCAGCTGTAGGACATATAGAGCTGGGTGACTGAAATGGAGAAGGGACTATAAAATATCATAAAATGAATAACTAAGAAATTGGGAGTGTTTATTCTTGAGAAAAGAATGTGTGAGGTGGACATAGGAAATATTCTTAAATATTCAGAGAACTTTCCTCTGCATTACTGGCTAGACTTGTTTTGTGCCATTAGTGCCATTTGGTAGAAGTTACAGAGAGGCAAATTAGGAGAAAAAAAATTTTAATATATTGAATCATATTCCATATTCTATTCCATATACTATGTTATGAAGGGATGAGTTTCCTTCTAGTAGAAATATTTGAGCAGAGGCTCCATGACTATTATTCAATTCTACTGGCTAGCAGCATATCAAAAGTTATGGAGATCGTCATTCAAGGTCTGCTACATACTTACTCCTCTGTTTTTGAATAATAGGTAATAATAGTTAAGAAATCTCGTAATTGACTCTTGACCTTTTAATGGATTCATCAGATATCTCTGATTAATATACTATAATGTTTGACCTTGGATGATCAATGTCAGTTATAAACCTGTACCAGCCTATATGAAGTAAAAAATTTCCATGAACTTGACTGAATTTGCAGGTAATAATGATGTCTACCATCTAAGGAAATTTCTGGAAAGTTGCTGTCCATACAATTAAAAAAAATAAGATGGAGAAAATCAAAGGCAAAAAAGAAAAAAGTTTTCTATTGTTTTTGAACACTCAGAGTGGCATTAGGTGCTGATTTCTGATTTATGTGGATTAAGTGTAGCTCATATCTTATTTACCTACCCGAACTATTCTTTCAGTCACAAGCTCAACAAAAAGAAGAAGAACAAACTCCCAAAAGATAAGAGCCAAGAGGTGCTGGAATGTGACCAATATGGCTGTTGTTAAAAAGTAATGCTTGTATACATGAAATTCGGAAGCAGGACATATGTAGATAGTGAATGATAATAGTGAGCATTTTCAAGAGAAGATGGATTACCCATCAACCAACCAATCAACAAGCATTTGTTAAATTCTTACTTTGTGGCAGTCACTGTGATATGCTCTGGGACAACAAAGACAAGGCAAAAACTGTCCATGTTCCCAAAGAACTTGCATTTTAACGGGGGACACAAGAAATACGTAAATAAGGGAAGAAGACCAAGGTAAGACTTCCTTGCATAAGAAGGGATTGAACTGAATACTGAAAGAAGCCTGGGATTCTAAGAAATGGAGGTGAGGAAAGACAGAAGAACAGAAAGGGAGAGGGGCACATTGCCAGAGCAAAGACTGAGAGCATCGTGTGAAAGAAATATCCAGGAGGCCAGTATACCTGGATTATAGACTGTGGAGGCTAGTAATATATAAGAAGGCTAGAAATGTTGGCAGGGACCAGGTTGTAAATAGCTGTAAATGCCAGGTAGATGTTAATATTTTATCCTAGAGATAATAAAGATTCATTTCACTTATTGGTTATAGGTTGTGACATTGTCAGATCTCCACTTCAGGAAAATTATTTTGTCAACTGTGTGGAAGATGAGCTGAAGTGGGGAGAGATTTGCTGTTAGGAGACCAAATATAAGGAAATAGCAATAGTCCAGGTAAGAGTTGATGATGAACCGGAGAAGTGGCTATGTGAGAGGAGATAAAGGGATATGTTCTACAGATGTTAAAATATATTTTTGCCTTTATTTGTCTCTGTAGAAATTAGTCTTGTGAAGATACTATTTCCTAAGGATCAGAAAATAAAGAAAATATTCATAATAGCTGGTTGCTTCCTGCTTAGGGTTATTGAAACCACTATTCGTTAACCTGATATGAATAGAGCGATAGAGGTCTGTTGTTTTCTTTGCATCCAAGTTATAACTGAAAATTTGCCAAACTTTTGAAAATTAATTTGAATTAACTGAAAGAAGAAGCACCAAGTTTTGTCAGTTCATTGGGTCTATGGAATGAGAATGAGGATTTGAAGAACATACCAGCATTGCAAATTTGGGAAAATGTTGGTGCTTTTGGCTATAATGGAATTCTATAAAGAGGAGTGGGTATTTTGTGTGTGTGTGTGTGTGTGTGTGTGTGTAGTGTGTTCTGTTTTAGAAACGTTGAGTCTGCTATGTCTATAAGATATCCAATTCTAGATTTCCAAATGTCATTTGGTGATATTGGACTAGTATTCAAGAGATTGGGGATGGATGTATAGACACATACACACATGTATATGTGTGTATATACACAATGTAATTGTATATGTATTTGGAAATTATATCTATGCATATATGTAGAAATTCTATATGTAATATATACATACACACATTCATATATACATATCCATCTATCTGGAAATCAACAGCATGGAGATCGTTGAATTCATGATAGCTGATGTGAACAATGAGAGACACAAAAAAGACAAGGGAGAGAGAGGAGAATGTGTGTATGTGTGCATGTATGTAGAAAGAAGTAAGAAGGAATCAAGAAAGCATTTTGGGGAGCATCTAATATTATTGGAATTGACATGAATTATGATCTGAGAAGCATGACAAGGGTCAATTAATTATATCGGAGGAGAACCAAGAGAGAACACAATGCAGTGAAAACCCAGATAGAAGAAGAATGTGCAGGAAGGGAAAATAATTCAGTGTCAAATGATGCAGAGAGTCCAGAAAGAACGAAGCTTGAAATAATTTCATTCTATTTTGTCATTGTGGAGGCATTGGTACCTTTCCAATGGTCAGTTTCAGTTGAATGACATCCTGTGTTGGTTTACAGAAGGTTAGGAGAGAATGAGAAGAGGCACTGCTTTGTTGCTTTTCTGCCAGTCAGCTGTGTCCAACTTCTCATGATTCCTTGGACCAACGTCTGTGGGGTTTTCTTGATAAAGATACTTGTGTGGTTTGACATTTCCTTCTCTCATGGATCCAAGGGATCCTTTTGTCAGACAATCAGAGGTTAAGTGATTGGTCTAGGGTCATCCAGCTAGGAAGTATATGAGGCTGGATTTGACCTCAGATCTTCCTGACTCCAGGCCCAGTGCTCTGTTCACCGAGACACCAGCTACCTGGAGGAAGCCTTTAGTGCAGTCATATTTTTCCCCAAGGAGTTTAGCTGAGAAGAAATATAGAATGATAGTTAAAGGGGATGGTAGGACATAGTGATAGCTTTTAGAGGAGAAGGTGATTCAGAAGTGCTTGAATGTTGAATTCCAAGAGTACTTACTAAATAAGTGAAGGTCATCTTGAAGAATAATTTCCAGTGTGGTATTCCATGGAATTGTCCTGGCTTTATGTTTCTTAACATTTTTGTTAATAAGTTGAATTAACACATGATCATTAAATTTCAAATTAAACTAAAAGACAGGAGATAGTTAATATGTTGGATAATAATGAAGTTGAGAAAATTTCTCACCAGGATACAATCTAGTAAGTTGAAATGTAAGATATATATATATACATATATATGTATATATACATATACACACATATATACACACATATACACATATGTATACACAAATATACACACACATGTGTGAGTGTGTTAAGTTTTTTACTGGGATTAAAAAATAAACTTTATAGGTATGAGATGGGGAAAGTATGTCTAAACAATTCTTCATGTGTAAAATAATTGTAGATTTTATCAAGCTTAATAAGAGTCAACAGTTTGTCATGATAGCCACAAAAGCTACTGTAATCTTGTGCTATATTAAGAAAAGCATAGTATCCAGAATGAGGAAGGTGCCAGCCCCATGGCCCTCTGCCCAGGTCTGTACACATCTGAGGAGATTTGTCAGTTTGGTGAGTCACATTTTATGAAAGATGCTGACAGGCTACAAAGAAAAACAGCAGATGACCTAAAATGTGAGTATGTATAAGAAAAAATCATCCAATGTATACTTATGAGATAAGGTTGGTGAGATATTTGATATAATTTCAAAATTATATTCAATTGTCATTATACAGCCATAAACTACTTGGCATCCAGAAAAACTTAATGGTAGATAAAATAGCTTTATAGGGATCAGGGTTTACCATCCAATCTTCACCTTGGGCAATTAGCCCAACAATGTCCCATTGAGACTTTACAACAGTGTGGTGGGGCTTTGATTAGATGGAACTAATAACATTGTGAAATAGTTGAAGAAATGTTATAATGATGGCTCTGTGATATTCCTCAGATGCATAAACAGAATGTGTTGTTATGACCAAGTATACCTTCAGGATAAAAAAAAGGCTCCTCCTGTCTTTGGATAATAAAATCTTCCTACATTTTACCAGGAATGCTTGTAGTCTGCTAAGAGAGGATGCACCAGAGACTTTTAAAATATAAGAGAAATATAATTTAAATCATAAGGAGGTAGAAGAGCATGTAGGGACAGGCAAAAAAAATGAGATGCAAATCTGAAAAGATGAAGATTAAGAGAATCTATCAGATCAGGAGAACATGGAACATGGATTTTAAAAATTCCAGAACACTCCACTTGTGGGTAATTTGATATGCTTGAAAGTGGTATCAGCACAAAACATATATCAAAGTAAAAGAAATATGAGGTGAAGAAATATGTTACAGAATGATCCATATTAGTCCAAAGATGATAGTTCCCTCCTTGGGTTACCCAGGAAACGTGGTTTCTTTGTGGTTTCTCTGCAAAGATGACATCATAAAGGGCATCTTTCACAGAAATGCCAAATACCCTGTGGGTACCAATGTCAGAGACATGATGGTTGGATCCCTGGTCTAATCAGTTATGACATTTTATATATTTTTAAATCCTTAAATAAAATTTTGTCAGTTTCATCATTTCTGAATGGGAAGGACAATTATAACATCTAATACCTGAAGCTAGAGTTGTTCCTTTTATTCTGAATAATGGGATCCTGCTGACAACTGGCATTGTTGCATCCATTGTGACTTCTGTCCTGCCCTTGGCTAACTCCAAAACTCTTGACTTCTTGGCCTCTTTTCCCCTGGTGACTATCTTTCTATCTTGCCATTCGTGTTCACCAAACTATTGACTCTTTTTTTATGACTGCTTACAAATGCAATGGGTCACAATAGTATAAATTTTGCTGAGGAGGAAAACACTGAGATAGTGAAACAAACCATTCGCACTGGACTTATTTCCCTACTTTGATCCCAGACCATATAATATCCATTTAAAAATACATTTCATAGTATAATGTCCAATATTTTTCTTATGTGAGTATAATGTTATCTTGAAGAGTGACTTGCCATACCGATAGCATATGGCGGGCATGGTAATTGGACCAGATTGTCCTGGTTCCAAAGCTAGACATCTGTCTACTGACTACACCTTGCAGACACTCACTTCTAGGCTGGTTTTTTTGTTTTAACAAGATTTACGATATCATTGGTGCAACTTCTACAGAGAAAAGATTTTCTAAAACTAATGAAAAACACAGACTTCTCTGCAATTGTGCCCTGGAGGCACTAAGAGATTTAATGAGTCACTCATGGTCATACAGTCACTTCATTTAAGGGCAGTACTAGAATCCAGTACTAGGTAGACTCCTAGACTACCCATTTCTCTACTGCATCATATTAGTTGAGAAGGCAAACAACCACTTCTTTCCCCTCTGAAATATAAAAATGCTTATAAGATCCAGAGCTGGGATGGACCTTACTGGTCATCTTATCATCTTCTCATTTTACATTTGAGAAAAGTGAGACTCAGAGGGCTAAGTGACGTTGCTCAAGGTCACATGACAGTGAGCATCAGAGTAGTAGTTTGATTCCAGGTCCTCTCACTCCAAAGGCATTGTCTTTTTCATTCCGCTGAAGTTTTTTTGTTTGTTTGTCTTGAATTAATCCAATTTGCCAATTCAGTTTTCCCATGAATAGTTAACCAACTCCTCAAGGAATGATGGAGTTGGCTCTGGTCTTCAGACTGTTATTTAATACACCAGTGACATAAATCCTGCTGCCCATAAATGTCATGACATTTTATCTCAGGATCTCCCTTTAGGGAGTAAGCATTGAAATAGACTTTTGATGAAACAGTTTTAAGGTTGCTTCTAGATTCTGTATTATACTCATGGCCATATTTGTTTTTGTTGTTTCCTATAATCCTAAATTACTCTTCTCTCTCCATACACATATTTCAGGTATTTTCATGACTTTAAATGCTGCCTTCATATTTTGGCCCACATTTATATCCTGTCCCTCTTTCTCTAAACTGTCTTCCCTTCAACTTTCCTGATTATGTTTAGCATCATTATCTTCTAATTAACCTTGGCTTGAAATTTTGGTGTCAATTTTAATTCTTCCCTTCTCTACCCTCTATCTATCTATCTATCTATCTATCTATCTATCTATCTATCTATCTATCTGTCTATCTGTGTCTGCCTGTCTATCTATAAACATAGATATAGATATACATGAATATATGTACACATATTTGTGCCTATATTCATAGGTAAGTATAGGTATATATAAACATATATGTATATACACAAACATATATGTGTATTTATAAGCATATATGTATGTACACAAGCATATATGTATATATATATATGTATAGACACAATACACATACACATACAATATCCAAGTCAGAAAAGCAAAATCCAAATCAAAAAATCCAGTTACCTTTTCCTTCAAATATTTTCTCTTATTCATACCATCTTCTCCACTGCTATTTTAACTACTCTATTCTCATGAAAGGATTATAGTAGTAATATTTTTGCTGGACTTTGTGCCTCCAGTCTTCCCCCATTTCAGTATGTCCTGCATAACATTGCTAGAATAAGCGTTCTTGAACTCAGTTTTCATCATGTCATTGAACTACTCAAAATTCCTAATAACTTCCATTTTTTAAAAAGCTGTATCAAGTTTAAAGTTCTCTGTCCAAGGTTCTCCTTAACTTTGTTCCAACTCTTCTCTCCTGTGTTATTTCTCAGTACTTCAGAATACAAGAACTCAGTTTTAGTCAGACCAGTTATCACTACCCCAGGAATCTGGAAAACTCATTCCTGCCTCCGAGATTTCATAAGAAGCAGATTTGCTCAATTGTTTCAGTTATGTCCCATCCCTATTTGGGGTTTTCTTGGCAAAAATACTGAAGTGCTTTGTTATTTCCTTCTCCCACTCATTTTACAGATGAGGAAATTGAGACACACCCCTGTTTAAGGGACTTTAGGGACTTGTCCAGAGTCACACAGCCAGTAAGAGTCTGAGACCAGATTTGAACTCAGGAGTATGAGTCTTCCTGGCTCCAGACTTGGCGCTCTGTGCACTAGATGCCACCTAGCTGCCCCAGCGAGACAGACAGTTGTAGTAAAGAAAATACTGTATTTGGAATTCAAATCTTGCCTTGAGCCCTTACCACTTAGTTAAGAACCTCAGTTTCTTAACTCAGTTTTTCAGTCAAGTGAGAATCATAACTTCTGTAGTACTGACTTTATAGGATTACTCTAAAGGAGGAAATGAAACACTACATGCAAAATGTTTTGCAAACAAGAAACGTCTCATATTCTTTCCTGTTAGTCCCTTCATTTAAAATGTTCTTCTTCTTGATGCTACCTAGTCAATCACGCCCATCTTAAGTTTCGCCTTCTATGTGGAGCTTTTCCTGACTATTCTAGTTCTCATTTATTTTCTACTCTTTTAAATTATAATTTAATTTTTAAATAAATAGTTTTTAAATTATAGTTTAATAAATAGTATAATCACATGATGTGGTCTCTAATTATATATGTTACTATTTTTTTTTTAATATGCTTATCTTGTTTCTACAACTAAATTACAAGAAAGACAACTTGTCAGAGTGGACTGAATGTTGGATTTGGAGTCAGACCTACTGAGTTCGTATTCTGTCTCTTATCCTTAGAACACTGAAGAAGTCAAAACCTCTCTGGACCTCAGTTTTCTCAGTTGCAAAATGAGATTGCACCAGATATTCTCTAAAACTTATCCAGTATTAGCCTATGAACATCTTGAAGTCAAAAACAACGTCCTATTCTTTTGTATTCTAACCATCTAGTGAAATGCTGAGCACATAGTAGGTGTTGAAGATATATTTAATGATTGATTTATCATAATCAGTCCTTGAGTCTCCAGTGGGATCTTGATTCATTTTGTATAGCTGGAGTAGAGTGTGGTTTAGGGTGGTATAACAAGAGAATTAATATTATGCTCACCCTCTAGGTCTAATCGGAGCATTTCTACCCAGGCAGTACAAGGCTTACTCAGACATTTGGTGTATTTTCTCTATTTATTATCACTCTTAAGATTTTAGGGCTTTGTACAGTTAACACAATTGCCATACCAATGTTTTATATGTTTTTATGACTCATACATCACATATTTGTCCTTTCCATTTTATCAGAGAACAAGCTGTGAGTGTTTTGTACATTGTTTCAGTCAAAGAGATCAGAGGAAAAAAATATAGCTGAAAATGCAGCACCATTTCCTCAATTATGTCCACATAATAAATAGCACTTGGCAATCCAGTAGTTCCACATGGTACATGTATAGTGCTATCTCTCAGACATCCCACCACTGGGACAGTAGTTTCATGGATCTGCCAGCCTTACAAATTAGTTTCAGAAAGATTTGTTTTCAATAGTCGAGTTTAAAAACATTCTAAATTACATTTAGTATAGTTTGTTTAGAGCTTTTTTCTTGCCTATCTTCTTGTGTTGCAGCTTAATTTTTCACTGTCTCATTTTAATTTCTCTCTTTTCCAGATTCCAACCTCTTGTTCATTATTCTTTGTCTTCTTCCTCTTCCTAGCTTTTCTTCTTGCAGCTGGGCTTTGGGATAAAGGGGTAGAAGCAGCTGCTGGACCAGAATTTTAAAATTATTCACTGATATGATTTTCTTGAGGTAAAACATGCTTTTAAAAGTATTACTCAACAATTAAAATGTTTCTATTGTCCTCAAACTGTGGGTCAATTTCTGCCAAAGATATACTTTCCAATTGTTTACGTTGGTCCTGTTCCCTTCCTATTACGTATGCCTCGATTTGTTCCTCTGTTAGTCTGCTCTGTGGCGCTTCGGTGCTGTCTTCATTTCCTCTTCATATCTCATCTGAAGCGCTGACTCTTCCCTTTTGGGGCTTTTGTTGATACTTTCCTTTCCTTCACAAAGTTCCAGTGTGATTTGCATTTCTTTCCTCTTAAACTCTAAAGGGCAAATTTTCAGAGCATAAGGGGGGAGTTTTGAGCAAACCGTTAATTGTCTGAATACTTGGCCACCTTCCCTGCCTTTGAAGGCCATAACTAGTCAAAGGTGCTCCAATGTGAAGCATGGCTGACCTCAGTGGGTGCAAGGACTGGAGGGACACGAAGTTGTGCCCAAAAGAAAGTGAGGAACTTTTAAAATATCTGGCCCTGACTGTAACTTCTATATTGAAGTGTCTCTTTAAGCAGTTATACCAGACTTTTGCCAAGCACCACTTTAGCAGTAGGATTCAGTAGAGGCATAGACTTTTTAAGCATATGATTCTCACAAGTGCACTGAAAAATTGACTTCTTCACAGTGACTATTTTATCTTCAGCTGTACAGCTATATGTTTTGTCACTCTGTTCAATTCTTTTGATTTTTACCATCCAAAAGAACTAGGGACATCTAGGTTAAGTGGCCTCTACCTCTCACTCATTTTAAAATTACTTTTCATTGCAAATGGCTTTCTTTTTATTATGCAGATTATGATAGACTGATTATGGGATAGAAGGGGATCTGATGAGACTCCAACACTTTCAACATTTTTCTTCTTCCAGTGATTGCTAATAAAATATAGGCAACAAATGATCCAATTGATTTACATGTCTGGAGTACTCAATGCTACATGTAACATCTGGATTTTAGACATTAACCAAAAACTAAAGCCCATCATTCATCATTTGGTTATTATTTGATAGCTGAATTCAAGCTTGACCTAGTAAGAATGAGTCATATAAGTAAGACCTATAGGAGATTATCAGGAGTTAATGTAAGACACATTTCAGGTCACTAGCCTTTGGCTAACTTTTAAAACATCCACGTTGTACTTAGGTTTCAGAGGAAAAGGTGAAAAATGATATTTTCTTAACAATTAGTATTATTTAACATTTTAAAAGGATTGTTTATCAAAGATCCTGGACTTTATGGTGACTGGCTCTTTGTCCAGGGACAAACAGAGAAAAACAATTTCCTGTCCCACAATTTTCTGTGCTTCTACTCCTTAAATTAATCACAACATTATTGAGTTTAAAGATTGCCTAATTGAAACTCTTTATTTTCCTTTGGCTCCCATTCTATGCTGTGTAGTGATTAAATGAGCATATTTTTTCACTTCAGATTTTCCCATTAACAATTCTTTGAAGACTCCCTCCATTCTTCATTGAAATGTGCTTCAGTTCTGCATACCCTCTGACCTAACAATATCACTGTTAGGTCTGTATTCCAAAGAGATCGAAGGAAAAATAAAAAGGAACTATATATACAAAAATATTTATAGCAGCTTTTTTTGTGGTGGCAAAGAACTGGAAATTGAGAGAATGCACATAGATTGAGGAGTAGCTAACAAGCTGTCCTATATGATCATGATGGAATATTATTTCCTATAGGAAATGACAAACAGAATATTTTCAGAAAAAAAACCTGAGAAGATTTACATGAACTGATGCAGAGTGAGGTGAACAGAGCCAGGAGAACATTGTACACATTAACAGCAATTTTGCACAATGCTCAACCACAAGCGATTTGGCTCTTCTGATCAATGCAACCATTTAAAACAATTCTGAACGACATGAGAAAAAATGCAGTCCACTTCCAGAGAGAAAACTGATAGACTCTGAATGCACACTGAAGCATACTTCTTCTATTTTCTTTATTTTCCTCACTTTTTGAAACATAGCTAATATGGAAATGTTTTGCATAATTTCATATGTATAATTTTGATATCACATTTCTTGCCTTCTCAATAGGTGGGGGAGAGGCAGAAGGAAGGGAGAAAATTCAGAACTCAAAATTTAAAAATAAGTAAATGTTAAAAATGAATAAAAGACATATTTTCAAAAAGAAATGAGCTTCAGTTATAGTGAAATCCATTCAGTTTCTACAGCGGAGAAAGGGATGAATTTAGGTAAATTAGTTCAGTAAGGTAACATTTTACCATGTGAGGAAGCAGGGCGCTCAGCTATTACACTTAACTTGTTTGCCTGAAGTGACCTTAGAGATCTACAGTTTTCCAGCCATTGAGCCTTGCACTCAGTGGAACCACACAATAATTATCTTATGTAATCAATATGCAAATTGACATAGAAGTGAACTTACTTTCTGAAGAAAGACCAAATAATATCTTTTTTTTCAAATATTTATAGGAGCAGTCATGGTAAAGAAAATATGCATTCATTGCAAAATGTTAATGCATCAACACTAAGTTTTGTTTGTTTTTGCAAATGAATTTTCTCATTTAATAGATGGAAGTAGCAAAAGACTACTCATGTAGGGGTGTAAAGGGAAGCTAGGTGGTGCAGTGCATAGAGAACAGTACCTGGAGTCAAGAAGACCTGAATTCAAATGTGGCCTCAGACATTTACTAGCTATGTGACTCTGGACAAGTCACTTAATCGTATTTGCCTCAACTTCCTCATCTGTAAAATAAGAAGGAACTGGCAGTATCTTTGCCACGAAAACTCCAAATGGAGTCATGAAGAGCCAGACACAACTGAATAACGTCTACAAAGGATATGAAAAGATTTTTCATGTTAAAAAAAGGGACTTTATTCTCAGAAAGATTGAGAATCACTGATCTACTCCTACTACTCCCATTTTGTAGACAAGGAGTAACTTGCCCACTCATAGGGTTACTAGTAAGTAAAAGAGTTGGAAATTCCAAGTCTTCTGACTCTAAGACCTGGGCACTTTATGTTATGCTTTCTTTTCCCCTTATGATGCAAAAACAGACAAGGGGTCAACACATCTCTCAGTCAACTAAGAGCAAGAGAATAGGAGGAACTAATCCTCTCTTTAATCTTAGGAAATATCTTGGTAACTATGTTGACACTAGGCCAGGATTTACTTGGTTTTTAAAAGTTCAGTGTATCTCAGAGGCCCTTGACTATCTGGGTAAAAAGAGCTAGCTTTCCTCAGATGAAGTTGGCTACCCTGTAAACTACCACAGCTTTTTAATTTCACTCTCCACAAGTGATCTTACTCAGAAGACTCATCATGTTATTTCACACAAAGCTACATTGAATGTGCCAACACCTAGGTCTTGCTTTTTCCCATTCAATATTCTTGAGTGTCTAACAGCTGGGCATTTTGAAAAACATATTGACATAGAGAAAAATAATTGAGAAAAGACTATTTATTTGGCCTATTTGACTAGTAGTTTTGATCCCAATCCAAGAAGAGCGTGATTACGCAGGAATACTTCTTAGATTCTGTAAAAATTAAGCTAGAGAGCACTGTGGTTTTTTGTTTGTTTTTTACCATAAAATAATTTAATTTATTGATAGCACACAAAACATTTTTGCTCTAAATTTTTATATTAACTTTTTTAATGCGGGACCAACATGATTGAATATACTTTGTTATTTAATTTTAATTAATTAATTTTTAGTTTTTAACATTCACTTCCACAAGATTTTGAGTTCCAAATTTCACCCCCGCAACTATCCCCTGAGATGTCATGCATTCTGATTTCCCCGTTGTCCCCCTATCTACTCTCTCTTTTTATCATTCCCCTTTTTGTAATGGTAATTTAAATAAGATCTTTCCTATTCATTAATAGGCCCATGTAACCTTCCTGGGTCAGTCACATGAAAGTCTGAGTCACATGGAGCCTGTGGTGAAACTTGCTGAAAAAGGGTGGAAAACAAGAAGAGGTGGAACAGGAAGGATACAATGGGAAGAGGTGGAGCTAGAGCAGGGTTGAGAGGAAATTGGTCAGACTACTTGGAGCTGGGAAGGACAGAGGAAGCAGACAGTTAGGAGTGTGAGTGGTTTTTTTTGTGGGAAGGCTTGATAATGTGTATGGACTTCTTGGTAACTATGATGGGTTTCTTTGTTGCTATGATGGATTTGGCTTTCTGGAGTCGGAACAAATGTTTTTCTTCTGTCTTCTTTGTGGAGAGTCTTTTATATTTTGCGATTCAGAACTATGCCAGCATATTCATAACCACTGTCATTGCTGTGAATATCGCCTTGGTGATACACTCTCTTATACCTTTCCCCTTTATTTTCCTGAACGGCAAGATAGTACCCTATATACCATTGCCTACATATCTTATTTCCCAGTTGCATGTAAAAACAATTTTTAACATTTGTTTTTAAATACTTTGAGTTCCAATTTCTCTCTCTTCCTCCCTCCCCATCCATCCCCACTGAGAAGGCAAGCAGTACAATCTAGGTTATACATGTATAATTATGCAAAAGATTTCCATAAAAGTCATGTTGTGAAAGACTAACTGTATTTCCCTCCATCCTATCCTGTCTTCCATTTATTCTGTTCTCTGTTTTGACCTTGTTCTTCCCCAAAAGTGTTTACTTCTAGTTATCCCCTCATCCATTTACCCTCCTTCTATCCTTGACCTTGGAACTCTGGAATTTGGCTACAATATTCCCAGGAGTTTTTCTTTTTGGGTCGCTTTCAGGAGGTGATCAGTGGATTCTTTCAGTGTTTATTTTACCCTCTAGTTCTAGAATATCAGGGCAGTTTTCCTTGATAATTTCATGAAACATGATGTCTAGGCTCTTTCTTTGATTATGGCTTTTAAGAAGTCCCATAATTTTTAAATCGTCTCTCCTGGATCTCTTTTCCAGGTCAGCTGTTTTTCCAGTGAGATATTTCACATTGTCTGCTATTTTTTCATTCCTTTGGTTTTGTTTCATAATTTCTTGATTGTTCTAAAAGTCATCTGCTCCATTCTAATCTTTAAGGAATTATTTTCTTCAGTGAGCTTTTGGACCCCCTTTTCCATCCGGATAATTCTGCTTTTGAGGGCATTCTTCTCCTTATTGGCTTTTTGGATCTCTTTTGCCATTTGAGTTAATTTATTTTTTACAGTGTTAGTTTCCTCAGCATTTTGGGGGGTCTCCTTTAGTAAGCAGTTGAATAGTTTTTCATGATTTTCTTGCATCACTCTCATTTCTCTTCCCAATTTCTGCTCTACTTCTCTTGGTTTTCAAAATCTTTTTTGAGCTTTTCCATGGCCGGAAACCAATTCATATTTTTCTTGGAGGCTTTGGATGGATGAACTTTCTTTGTTTTCTTCTGTTTGCATGTTTTAGTCTTCCTTGTCACCAAAGTAAAATTCTATAGTCTGACTCTTTTTCTGGTTTTGCTCATTTCCACAGCCATTTATTGACTTCTGAGCTCTTTGTCAAGGGTAGTTCTCTGCTTACAGTGGGAGTGGATGATATACTGTTAGCCTCTTGATTTCCCTACAATGTGTGGGCCTAGACCTCCAGAAACAGTGGCTGCAGCTGCCCATGATGCTTCTGTGGCTGCTATGGGTTACTCCACCCCCTCCTCCCTCAGCTGCCCTGTGACTGGACTACTCCACTCTCCTGCACTCGTCCCACAGGCTTTTCCCACTGACTTTCCAATTTATTGTCAGCATTTTGGGATTTTAAAGTCTGGAAACCACCACAGGTATGGGAGACTCAGTCTCCCCAAGGCCTGCTTAGCATGGCCCATGCTGGATTGCACTCTGCTCCCAGTGTGATGTGATAGACACTTCCCTGTGACTTTCCAGGATGTCTTTGGCTGGAGATTTGTTTCACTCTGTCATTCTGTGGGTTAGGAAGCTCCAGAATTGTTTAGAGTCATTTTTTACAGATATTTGGCTGAGCTTGGTGTCAGTGCTGTAAAAAAGTCCATGCTCCATCATCTTTCCCTTGATAATTTCTTGAAAGATGATGTCTAGGCTCTTTTTTGATTATAACTTTCAGTAGTCCAATAAATTTTAAATTATCTCTCCTGAGTGTATTTTCCAGGTAAGTGGGTTTTCCAATGATTCTATTTTATAATTTATTCATTTCTCATAAAATAATTAGTTTTCATTTGCTCCATTCTAATTTTGAAGGAATTATTTTCTTCAGTGAGCTTTTGTTCCTTCTTTCCCATTTGGTCAAATCTGCTTTTTAAGGAATTCTTCTCCTCATTTACTTTTTGGACTTCTTTTGTCATTCAGGTTATTCTGTTTTTTAAGGTGTTAATTTCTTTGGTACTTTTCTGGGTCTCGATTTTCATGATTTTTTTGCAACATTTTCTCTTACCAATTTTTCCTCTACTTCTTTTGCTTGATTTTCAAAATCCTTTTTGAGCTCTTCCATGGCCTAAGACCAATTCATATTTTTCTTGGAGGCTTTTGATGCAGGAGCTTTGACTTTGTCATCTTCTTCTGCTTGTATATTTTGGTATTCTTTGTCATCAAAGTAAAATTCTATAGTCTGTGTTCTTTTATGATGTTTACTCATCTTTCCAGTCAAATGCTTGACTTTCTAGTTCTTTGTCAAGGTAAGACTTTGCTTTCAGTGGGAGTGGGTGTGGGTGTGGGTGTACTGTCCCTCATGTCAGGGATTTTTTATCAGCCACTCGATCCTCCACTACCTGTGGGCCCAGAGCTCTAGAAGCAGCCTCTGATGTTGTTGCTGCTGTCACTGCCACCAGTGTCCATCATTGCCACCACCTCTACCACCTCCACCTTGGGCCTGGGGCTGGACCTGGCTAGATCATGTGCTCCTCTTTCAGCTAGGTCCCAGAATTTTCCCACTGACATTTTTGGCATTTGTGGGTTGAGAAGTCTAGAAACTTCAAAAACAGTCAATGATTCAGTCCCCTGAGACCTGCTGTAGCCTGTCTGAGCTGGTGTGACCCATGCCAGACTGTGCTTTGTTCCCTGCCTGGGATATACCCTTCCTATTGACTTTCTAGGTTGTCTTGGGTTTGAAATTTGTTTCACTCTGTAATTTTGTTGGTTCTGTAGCTCTAGAATTTGTTTAGAGTCACATTTCACAGGTATTTGGAGGGCTTTGGGGGAGAACTCAGGGAGGTCCCTGCTTTTACTCCACCATCTTGGCTCTGCCCCCTCAAGCACTGTTTTTTCAAGGACATGTGATCTCAGAGTTTAGCATCATCTACTTCATAGGTTTTGCTAATTTACATTGGTTGTCATTTTAATGGAGGCCTTAGACACACTCCCAGACAAAATGTATCATCTATCTAGTTGGGAGCTGGCCGATGACATTAGCATGATTGCCAGTGTGATTTTTTCTTTTCTTTTTTTTATACTAGTTTTGTGGAATAAGACTTATAGTGAAGCTTCATATTACTCATTATTAATGGGTAAATGTAAAGTAAAAAATAGTCTCCTTCAATCACTGTTCAATATAAGATAGGAACCATATGAATTGAAAGGGTTTCAATTAGGTAAAGTTTAAGGTCAATAATTCTGTACTAGACAAAGTGATGAAAGAAATCTATAAGACAGGAAATTATTTGATCTCTCTGTCCCTTAACACACTATCGCTATAAAACCCAGGACTTTTGATAAGTGGACCTTTCAAATCTTAAATATTGATTGTTAAGAAGAATATCATATTTAGACTTTTCGTCTGGGATCTATCTATCTCTATCTGTCCATCTATCATCTATCCCGTTTATATATGTATACATACACACATATATATGTGTGTATATGCAAAATTTTCTCTGGAGATATTGCTTGATATGTCAAAAACTTCTAAAGCTTCAACCACAGATATTCCCTTAACTATATCTCAAAAATACTTTGTTCTATTATGAGCATTGCTTATAATGGTGTTGTGACTTTCTTTAAGTGAAGTTGCTATAGTTTAAAGCATTAGAGAATATTTCATTATAACATAGTCAAAAAGAGAGCTATAGTGGATGATTCAGGTTTCTAGTTTAAGCAGTAACCTCCAGTCAGAGGCAATGGACCTCTGGGGCAGAGATTCTAGACTATATGAGACTGCTTCTGGTTAGGTTGCTCCTAAGGGAGAGAAAAAAAGTAGGAATAAGGAATAACTCCTATGAACAGGGAGAAATGCATATAATAATAGCTTCCATGTATTATTGTTTCTTCACATATAAAGAAACTGAGAATCAAAGAAATTAACTGGCATGCTCAGAATCATTTACCTAGCAAGTGAATAAGACTGGATTTGAACTTGGATCTTCTTAACTTCAAGTTCAATGCTGTATTCACTGTACAGCCTAGATGCATATGGTTCAGTTTAATTGTTAGTCTCCGAGTTTCATTAATTATTTTTACAAGTCAGGTGCCAAGTTCAGTTGTTGTTTTTCTTTTCTTTTCAACTTGATGAATGATTAAAAGTATTATGGTTAACCTCCATTTTTTGGCAACCCAGGACAAAGCCCCAGCTGCCCTTCTGTAGTTATAATTCTGGTCACAAATGATGTAGCCCTGAAACCACATGGACCCTAAGATATTTACGCTCTGCATAATGATGTGTTCACACAGAATTTCTCTGAGTACTGACTAAGCACAGCTTTTACTTATCTTAGTGCATTTGCCAATTATACATATATCATTGGCTTTGCTTAGCAACTTTTACAACTCAGCTCCTTGTAAAGAGTTTTACAGCTTTAATTTTCATTAGTTTTTCATACTAATTAATATTAAAGCAATAGAAGCCTCTGACAATACCAGATCGGTACTGTTGCCCTGAGGGGCATATAGAGATATAGCATTATTAATAATATAATAATATAGAACTATGAACCATGTGTGTGGTTGACTTGGTTGTACCTCAATAAAAAGAATGATAATGTTAATAATAATTAATAGCACCTAGTGTGTATGTGTATACATATACATATGTATATACATACATATATATATATAAAACTTTAAAATTTGTAAAGCACATTACATACATTATTTCCTTTGATCCTCATAACAATCCTATGAGGTAGATTCCATTGTTATTATTTTCATTTTATTGATGAAGAAACTGAGACTGGGAAGTCAAGTGACTTTCTCAGGACTACACAGTATCTGAGGCAGGATTTGAACTTGAGTCTCCCTGGCTCTTCAGTGTAGCCCTCTATCTACTTCTCCTGCTAGCTACCTAAGACAAGAACTTGAATTGAACTTCATAGGTTTTGTTAGGTTTCGTTTTCTGCTTAGGAAAGAACTAGTTTTAACTCCTCTCTCTCCTTTGACTTTAACAAACAAAGTTGACTCAGGTTAACTATTTCACAATTCCATCTGCCCGTGAAATGTTCCATAATTTTACCATATGTAAATGATTTATCTTATCCAAGAAAAGTTACTTATTTCATCCGAGTCCTATTTAGATTATTACTAAATTAATATTGATTATTACTGATATCCTAGAGGAGGAAACTGACCGAAAGAACTGATGTAAGAGTGCGTTCCACATTAGCACCCTCCTGAGTCGTCCTCTAGTCAATGGAAAGCAAAGCATTCCTGGGAACGTCTGCTTTCATTTGGTCATTCTCCTCAAAGGTTGCCATGTTTTAAATTAGGAACTCACCATTGAGAAATAAACCTAAGGATACACAAATGCACACAATGACGCTTTTTTAAAGCAAAACAAAACAAAGAAACAGCAACAAAAAAAGCATTGGAATTTTCAGTTTCCATACCAATTGTTTTATCAATACCTATATAAGTTAATCTAGCTGTAGAAGAAAAGTTTAATAATTAATATTTATTCATTTTTATGTTTTTGAGCTTGTCGCTGACATTCTTTTCACCAATGCCCTCTGGGTACATGTTCAGTAAAATATAGAAATATTGAAAAATTAAAAAAAAATCCAGGCTAGCAGATCTATGACAATCAAGAAGAGAAAAATGGATTAAATAAGAGAGACTAGAAGGCAACGATCCTCTGGCCTGTTAGGACATGAGGCATAGATAAATGTGCAATTAGGAGGGGAAAAAACCCTGTAAGGAGGCAATTCTAGAGAATAAAATCCCTCTATGGTTCTTCTAAGAGTCTTGCCAGGGAAGCCATCTGTCAGGAGATTAATAAGAAGGTAATTTCTGCAGGAATTTCCCCCTGGGACCATATGGAGTGCCAAGAAAAGGTGTTATGGCATCAGGAGTGAAGACAAAAGCTCAGGGTCTTCAGCAGTGTTTATCAGTGAGAGAAAGGAAGCTATCAACCCACTGAGTCTTTGGGAAGGAGAGAGAGCTACATTGCTTTTGACAGGAGACCTGGAGAAGTACTGGGAGGAGCTGATGCAACCAAGTCTCCTGAAAGGTGAGTTCAAATCCATTTCATAGTACACATACATGTTTTCATGATGCAAAGAAAACATTCCATTGTACAAAGGCTATTTTTTAAAGAGGGATTTTGAAAAAAATAAATTCATCTTCTTGTAGAAGATTTGGTACAGAAACTCATCACAATGATTTACTTAACCTTAGAGGAGAAAGGGTTGTCATGCGTGGTTAGAAAATGCCTAAAATAGTGGTTAAAAACTAAATTCTTGCAATACTGTGATCTTTTCACTTATCTCTTCAGTGCAAAACCTGGGTAAGGAGGAATCAGAGTGGTCTCAAAAGTATATGTCTCCAGGGAATTAAGTTCGTAGTACATGAAAATGATTTTGAATTCTGTCGTACTGGCATATATAAGATGCAAGAGCAAAACAGGGCAGCTACCCCAAACAGGACAGCACCATGACGATAAACAGTGCTATAATTTGTTTAATTCTTAAGTATGTTCAGTTTATCTTCTGCTTATGTGTTACAATTCTTATTTTGTCTTCTTAAATAATAGTGGCATTTTTCTTTCTGTTTTTGTGAAGGATATTTGATATATTTTTGTGATGGAAAGAGTTACAGGTCATCATAAAGACAGCATATTAAATGTTGCTTTTTATTTATTATTTTTGTGAATTTTTGGAAGCAAGTTTACCAAGTGAGAGAAAAAGATTTGATGAGAAAATGATATTCTTTCATATTCCCTTGCAAACTAACAGAAAATATGGATTATTTCTCTCAATATCAAGAAAAAACCAAAATGAAATGAATTATAATGTCATATCTTAGACTTCAACTAATGAGCTTTAACTTGTAATTATTCAAAATAATTTTTAATGTGAAATTGTTATGAGAACTAAAAACGAGTGATGTAGTGTGGTTTAATTCTTATTTTTCCTACTCAGATTATAGACGCTTGTTCTAATTTCCTTGAAGTACTGTGGATACTGTATGTATGCAGGTACACATATACATCATGTCTATATATTCTATATGTATATATATATAAATGTCATACACACATATATATTTATATACAAATATATAAAATCTAAAAAGGAGAAAAGAAAAAATAAATCTTTATCTGATCTTATGACCTGAGAAGAGGAACAAAATCTAACAGAATATTGAAATTCATCTCTGGAGATTAACATTATTAATTAACAATTATTAATTAACACAAAAATTCAATAACTGTGAACAAATAATTTGAACAGATCATGCTTCTAAACTATATTTCTCCCCTCAAAAACAACAGGTTTGTTTGAATTACTGGGCTATTGTTTAAGTGCTCCTTTCAATTTGTTCTTTAAAGGAATATTTAAATTTAAATATTTGCCACTATGTGCAAGATCCTGCGATTGGTGTTACTGGGAAGCAGAGGGCTTCTTATTAGCTGTCTGCAGGTAACAGCTGGATGACCACTTGCGGAGGATGGGGCCAAGGAAATTCTGATTCAGGTACAGGCTGGGACTGGATGGTTTTTGGAGGTCCCTATGAACTTGAGATCCTGTGATTCAAACATTAAACAAGATGCAGACTCCGCCCTCAGGGAACTTATGATCTATTTTATCCTACTCATGTTTATGCAGCGTTTTCCTCAGTCTTTAAAACATGTCTTTAAAAATATTATTGACACGATATTTAGAACATGATAAATGCTTTAAAATATGTTTTTGCTCATTTCCTGCTTGTTTCTTTGTTTTGTTTCCATTCAATAAACATTTACTGAGTGCCTACTCTGGATCAGATGTTGAGATAAGCTCTGGAAATAGAGATGTGAATATTTTTCATTCATTTTCATTCATACTCTGTATTTTCATTAATCCTATGGGCTTGCTTTTCCCTTAGGAGAACTCATGATTCATCTGAATGAACAGGATTGTTCAAAGTATCAAATTTAGCATAAAAGTTAGCCTTTGGACCAGAACTTCCAGTCCGTTGCTTGTTTAGTTGCTACTTTATTTATCATTATTACTATTTTGCCAATTGAATTCGCGAAGAATGGGATGAAGAGGATGATATTTTTATGAGAAAAAATTTTTATCCAGAAATGGAGAAAGAATTCTCATGCCAGAAATCCAGATTAAGTTGTGCAAAAATGTGTGTGTGTGTGTGAGAGAGAGAGAGAGAGAGAGAGAGAGAGGAGAGAGAGAGAGAGAGAGAGACAGAGAGAGACAGAGAGAGAGAGAGAGAGAGAGAGAGAGAGAGAGAGAGAGAGAGAGAGAGAGAGAGAGACAGAAAGTCATTTGGTCTGTTTGGAATCAAAATCTTATCTAGACATACCAGGAAATGTCTTGGATTAAGCCTATTTGTAGTTTGAAAACAGCTTTTCTCCCTTCTAGATTATTTAATTGCCTGTACTCTTAATTTATGAGGGTTCTATCTTACTAGGGTTTAGGAAGAATTAAAGTGTGTTGTCCTGAACAAAAGCAAAGTTTGGGATTTTGAGATATAGAGATCCTTTTCTGGGATTCTTGCCAGGAAGAAGAAAAAAAAAACCATGAGTCTGCTTAGATGGCTAGGTCTGGAAACTGTCACCCCAAATAAAATATATTTCTAACAGTGTAACATCATTTTAGCTTTTCATTTTCAAAAACAATACAGAAACACTAAGTTAATGCAATATTTTGATAACTGAAATATATGTTAAGCTATGGGAATATAGTTTCTGTTGGTAGAGGATGAGTTAATCAAAAGGGAGCAAGTAAGTTGTCATACACTGCAATTGTTTAAAATGAGATAATAATACAGTTAAATAATGTTTTCAAGGCCTATGACCAAAGAGGAATTTTCAATTTTGACATTCTTTGAGGATATATCAGGTTCCAGTTACTAGCCCAAAGTATGGGATAATTCCTAATAGTGTATATTTATATCTATTTGTGTACTTCTCTCCCCAGCGTCAAAGCCACTTCCTTCTTTGGTGCTTAGAGAAGGTACTATGGGGCAGCTAGGTGGTGGGGTGGATAGAGCACCAGTACAAGAGTCAGGAGGACCTGAGTTCAAATCTCACCTCAGACACTTGACACTCACTAGCTGTATGACCTTGGGCAAGTCACTTGACCCCAATTGTCTCATCCTGGGTCATCTCCAGTAATCCTGATGAATATCTGGTTACTGGATTCAGATGGTTCTGGAGGAGAAGTGAGGCTGGTGACCTGAACAGTCTTTTCTCACTCAAAACGAAGTCATGTAAGTCATGTCATCATTTCGCTGATGGTATGGTCTTCTTTGGCAATGAAGGATGAACACACACACATGGAGGGATACTGGAATACCATTTTGTTAAGGCACAAGCTCAGTTCTCACGTGAACAGTCTCAGGTCAGGTAAAGGTGAGGGCTTAACCTCTGAGCTCTCATGAGGCTCCCCAGAGAACAGCTAGGAATTGAGGAGTGGGACATGAGTTATCTTGTTTTTTCACTTCTTCTCAGTGGGAACTTGCTGGGGAGAACATCCCACCCTTGAGGTTGGTCTGTGGTCTGAGCAGGTTTTGTTAATTGGCTAAGGGGCTGAGAGCATGCTGTCCACAAGTGAACTATGTAGCTGGGAGAGCTTAACTGGGGACAGAAAAGCCTGAGAAGCGGGGGGTTTCCTCTCTCCTCGGAAGGAGAAGGAGGCTCCCTGGGGAGAACGCACCCTGCATGTCAACATGTAGCTTGTATCAGTAATAAAGCCTCCACCCCTGCTTCCCTCTGGCGGTCTCTTCTCCCATAAGTATATCTGGCTGATCACCAAAGACCTGGAATAGGTAAGAGGACCCGGAAACCCATGGCTTTAGGCCAGTCACCATTTGGTAAAAAAAGACATTTGAAGACTCAACTACTGCATACATGTTAGGTATTTTTGTAATAAGCCCTTTCCCTTCAGTTCCTTCTTCCCCTTCCAAGTGATTTACTCCCATCATGGGAGCATAGAATGTCAGATCTGGAAGGATCCTTAAAATCATCTAGTTCAAACTCCTAGACCCTGGGTAACATGTTATGCATTCAAGAAAATTTTTACTATGAATAGGAAAGAGACTGGACTGGTGTAAACCTATAGAAGAAAACCCACTGGGAGTCTATAGGTTCTAATGAAACTGGGATTGTATAGTTGAGAAGGGGTGAATTCTATTACCCCTACACGGCAGTGTTAGCTTCATTTCACCCAAAAAAAAGAACGATCATGGATCAGAGATCCCAGGATGAGGTTAGCTAAGATAAGGTAAGAGCGGATCTGAGTATGCCATGTTATTTTGAAGGAATTTTTACTGCATACCTTCTCCAAAGGAGAGTCTCTCTCTCTATCTCTGTCTCTCTGTCTCTGTCTCTCTCTCTCCTAGGAATATTTAAAAAATAAACATAAAACAAGTTTGAGAATATTTGCATTATGTTGATACAGCTTGGATGAAAGGGTAATAATAATGGTTTGATGTGAAGTGCTCCCTGTGCGAGTATCGTGAAACTGCCATATCAATTTTAATTTTTAATTTTAGTATCATCAAATTGTAGGGTTGGAAGAGATCATAGAGGACATCTAGTCCAAATTCTAGCCAAAAAAAGAATCTCATCTACAAAATTCATGACAGCTGGTCATTAAAACTCTTCATGAAGACCTTATAAAAAGAGATATCATACCTTCTGACATAGGCCATTCAAGGTTTTAATTTTTAATAGTCCTAATTTTTGAGCTATCCATCTTTATATTGAGCCAAAATCTTTCTCCTTTTGATTTCTAGCCAGTGGTTCTTGTTTCGTATCCTATAGTTAAACATAAATCTAATTCATTGTCTATAAGACAACCATACTTAAGTTTGGAGACAGCTCCCATATTTCTTCTCAACTTCCCTCTGTTACAGGATAAGAATCTACAATTCTTTTAACTGTTCTTCATACAGATTTTTTTTAATAAAATTTTGTTCTTTTACTACTTTTGCCGTACCCTTTTAGATTTCATCCAGTTTGTCAGTCTCCATCCTAAAAAATGAGACCAATCCTAGGACACAATATACGCAATGAGATCTGACTTCGATAGAACTATCACCGTTTTTGTTCTAGACTCTGTACTTCCAGTAATGCAGCATAATATTACATCAGATCACTTGTTATGATCTCATTTCAATGATGCACATTGAATTTCCAGTATAATAAAATTCCTAGGCACATTTCATATGAACTGCTTGCCCCATTGTATTCTTTTGCGATTGAATTTAAGTGTAGAATTTTATATTCATCTCTATTAAATTTCATCTTATGAACTTCAATCCATCAAGATCTTTTTTTTGCATTCAAATTCTGTCTTCAGATATATTAGTTATAGCATCCTTCAGAGCTTTATGTCATCTGCAAATTTGATGCTTACCATTTATTCAAATCAAGGGGCCCTGGTTGTCAAAAGGAGGGGAAAGGGTATATTTAATAAATGATATGCTCACACCTCCTACTGTCTTTCATTGCATCTCTCACAACTCAAATGTACTGAGACCAGTGTTCCTGGGATCTTCTATGCACTGACCAGTAAACAGTCTGGCCACAGAATACTTCTTTTAAAGATACAATGTCATTCAAAAAAGTGAGAGAGAATTATTAAATACATGAATTGTAGGGGAAATTCATACCTTAATAATGAATATACAGTCTAAGTTAGAGACCTATAAAGAAAATGAACTGTCAGAAGAAATTCTTAACTCAGAACAAATACACATATCTAAAAATGATTCCTACATAATTAAAATAGAATTGTAACAATCATTCAAAAATATAAAGTACAAATTTTTGGAAGGAGGATGATAATTGACTCTCTTCTGGGCTTGGTTAGTCCTACCTTTACATAAGGCCATGATGACTTCCCAACCTGAAGAAGAGAGAAAAGAAAAACCTGAAAAGGAAGGTTAAAAAAAAAGTGTATTTGCTCTGTTCCTCAGATGTGTAGTGCTGAAAGGACCAGGGTCTCCCATTGTATCCTGGGTCATCTCCAGCCTTCCTATCTGGCCACTGGACCCAGATAGCTGTGGAGCAGAAAGTGAGGCTGGTGACTTTGCACAGCCCTTCCTTACTCAAATCAAAGTCAATTGCACATTACATCATCATCTCCCTGAAGTCATGGTCCTCTTCAAGAATGAAGGACAACAGGTAATGGAGAACATAGAGCCAAGTGATTTCCAGCTCCAGTGGTTGGCCAGGAGGAAGGAGTTGTGCTAAGTCTTTCCTTTCCTGTTTTATTTGAGACAAAAGAAGAACAAAATCAAGAAAAATGCTCCTGACGACCATGAAGCTTTGTCTACAATTCTGGTCAAGTCAGATCCCATAAGATACTGTTTTTTCTTTCTTTGAATACAATATTATCTTTTATTCTGCATTCTATAGTTTTCCAGCTCATAGGTGCTCTGTCCCTTTTTCAGAAAAGAACGTGTTTTGAATCAAGGAGAACATGTTCTCTTCATAAAAACAAGATGCCACCACAATTTCTGGTCAGTGGTAACCACTTTTTCCTGAGCCCTAATGTCTTTGAAGGAGCTGAGCGAGTGACAACATTGTTCTATCTCCATCCCCACTCCCACCCTTGCTGTCACAATTCCAGTGAGTTTGAAGGCGTAACTTGGCTGGATAACTGACTGGTAACACTATACGAACTAAAACCACCACCAACAGTTCTTAAAGACAGTCAGATTGACATAATAAACAAGCCCCAAAGTTAAAGTCAGAATACCAGTGCTCATATTTAATTCTACCCTTTCCTAGCCATGTGATTATAGACAAATGACTTAACCTCTCTGTTTCCTTATATGTAAAGCAAATAAAATACTTGAATTACTCTTCAGGCTATATGAAAAGTAATTTTGGTACATTATGAAGTACTACATGATTATGAACTATTATATTTTGAACCTGAAATCTTTTGTAACCTAAAATTTGAATATTTGAATGCTAAAGATAGGCAAAAAGTTACATGGAACATTGAAATATCTCCCTCATTAGCAAAAAAAGCATTTATTGCATACCTGCCTTGAATAAAACATTAGGATAGATGCAACCTATTGAAAACAATGACACTTTGCTATTTCAATGTCTGTGATCTCATCAATGTGAATATTTCTTCCAGTGGTGCATACTATAACCCATTCTTGCCTTCTTATCCTATGTGATTTTTGACCATTTCTTTCTATAAGACCTATATGAAGGGTCTAACCAGCATGCCAGATGTCTTTTTACCCTTGAGAGTACCAGTGATGGTTCATATATCTTCCTTCATTCTTGCTATATGATCAAACTCATTTACTTCTCTTACCATGAAGCAAGAGTGTGAGAGCACAAAAGGACAGCACAATTACTGCCCTGGACTCCTAATGGGTAGAAAGATCGAGAAGGGAAGCCTTTAGCACAGATGATATTCTTTATAACACTTCTTAAGGGCAAATTATTGTTGGTAATATTTTTAAAACTATATATGCCTGCCACACATATCTCCATTGCCAACTGGGTCATCTTTTTAGTGTTCCATAATGTAATAAAGGAATTCCCTCGTAGAGTTCAAAAGAAAGAATAAGTCCCTATATGATGTGAGATTTTTCAGATATCTCTATCTGTAAGTTTCATTGCTCTGATCACATAAAACTCTAATGTACAACAGTCCCATTCTTCTCAATAAGATCTATAGACATGAAAAAGAGATATTTCTAACAATCCACACAGAAAAATTCAAATGGATGAAAAATATCCATTGTCAAGACTGCAATCCATTGTTGAAGTCATATTCCATTACGAGTTCATAAGACAGACACTGTAGATCAGGAGGTCTTAGCCTGATATCTATGAACTTAAAAAAAGTATAACTATTTCAATATGACTAATTTTTTTGTAATCTGATGAATTTTATTTTATGCTTTTAAAAACATAATTCTGAGAGGGTCTTTAGTCTTCAGCAAACTTCCAGAGAGGTTTGAAACAAATGAAAGTTTTGAATTCTTCACTCTCGATAAATAATAAGCTGAGTTCCAAACTGAAATGAAGGAAAAGGCTTGCAGGTTAAAGATTGCATAGTCATTCCAAGATTCTCTTTGACACAAAATCCCATGTTTGAGAACAACAAAATTATTCCTAGTTATGTTGTATAACCACAAGTCGTAGAGCAGCAGATTTTTTTTTAAAGATGACGATGATGAGAGTAAGATGTGATTTTTTTATAGTGATTGACAATAGGTAGAGACATATGATATCTCATTTAATGTATATTAATGTGTATTTGAGAGGAAGGCTTATCATGATAAAAAGTTGCAAAGCTGAAATATTTTCAGTATTTTGCAATTCTTATGATGTTAACAAGTACTGGAAAAACAAGTAACAATGATCAGCCTCTAAAGATCCTGATAAAATTGAGAAATTTTTCATGAGTCTGACTTCATAAAAGTGATTTTGAAAAAAAAATGTGACTAGATAGGTCGTAAAAAGATCTGAATAACACATTTCTTTATTTTCACACTCAAACTACCAAGGTATAGATGAATTACCTGCTTATGATAAGGGGAAAAATTTATGAACTGTTTGGTTGTGGAAGAAGAAATACTTATACTTGAAATAATTCTAAAATGTTGGTCTTTCTTTAGTGCTCTTGAAACATTCTTTGGTTTTTCCCAACTTTTATTTCAATTTTACATACAAATTCTTTTATTTGTCTTATGTGTATAAAATTCAAGGTGGAATTTATGTGAGAGGGCTGATTTATCTTATTCTTAGAAAAGTTAGGATGAAATCTGGACTTGAAAATGTGATTTGTATGCCCTTAGTCAAATATTTTCAGTCAAAGCAATTATTCTCAAATATACAAGAATGACTTGATTTACTAAAGTAGAAACCCAATTCTTTTTTTGATGTTATGAGACTCAGACTGTGAAAGTTCTGTATTGTTTACCTCCTTACTTTATGCCTCCTTAATTATACTATTAATGTGATTCGCCTCTGTTGAATAACATCCATTGTATGCATTTTATTACAGAGTTTAGTAATCTGGGTTTTGTGATTAGCAGACTGATTCTTCAACAAGCAAACCAACTTCATTTCACATTAAACTGAATTACAGTTGCTAAACCTTTGTTGAATTTTTTAGACTACACTCAGTATAACTATCTAAAACACCCCCAGTTTGACATCTTCCTATTGATATCAAAGATGCGTTTTGACATCTGATTCCCAAATATACAGAATCATTTGCTCTAAGATGTTGAAAATAAAAAAAAATGTACTGAGTGCAGGAAACATTGGCTGCAGATGTAGGCTAAATATTATGAGTAGGGCACATGTACATGCTTGCAACACATTTCATTATCAAACAAAATGTTGAGATCCTGCAAATGTAGCGTAACTATGATACCAGTTCTTCATCGACCATGTCTACAAGTTTCCAAAAGTTACATATGCTTTGTTCCCACAGCTAGTCACTAACTCCACAGAGACCTGCTGCAAGGACTACTCTTTCTCAGGAAAATCTACAATGTGTGTTTGACTCAATCCAGATGCTCATTCCCATTTGATATCCTTTCTACGGCATTAGTAAGAGATCATCTAAGCTGCTCCTGTTTCCTCCCACCAACCATTCTCTGGATACTGAGGATCTACTTGCTTTTCTTGTCCTTAAGGTCAGTAAGACTATACAGGGACGTAAGACACATATGAGTGATGGAAACATGTAACAGAAATAAGATGTTCAGTTCTGTTCCATTGGGACTGGTGTTCCAGTAACCCCTTTGAAGGAGTTTAGATACTCCTCTGATGTAATGCTTCTGGGTATAGATCAATGACTGGATGAATCCTAACATATGATGTTAGCTGAAGAATAATATATTGGAAAAGCTACTGAAGGAGAAGCCAAGCCGTGAGAAAGGGGCTAGCCATCTAGGAGACACTGAACACAAAGAGCCAAATCTCTGGAGAGCTAAGTGAGTACTGTGCAGGTCGAACCATAGTCTTAAGGGCACGTGGCTGGATTTCTTAAAAAGACCACTGTCTTTTCTTTGGAACCCCAAATTGCTAGTGGCTCATAGCAGAGACTGTCATTTGTGTTACCAGAAGACTCAGCCTCATAAATAGCGAAACTCATATATGACATTTTTAATGCTTTGCAATTGCTATCCTGAATTTATATTTATCGCAATCCAACATATCCATTAGTGCATCTATCAATGATAAATTTGTCACTGCTTCAGGAATACAGTACATCATGTTGCAGCAATTTCACTTTACAAGCTATTAATGCGCTGTAATGTAGCTTACAATATCATGTGGATATATTTGATTAGAGAGGTGCTACAGTCAGTCAGATTGAACTGAGAATTGCAAGGGGCTCCACATTTTTAATTTATTTACTGTACAGATGAACAGGCTTGGTGCACAGTCAACGTGTTAATTTAACAGGTGTACCCTGATCCTCTCTCAAATACTCACCAAAGGAGAACAAATTTAAAGCAATCTACTTTGACTCAGTTGGAAGCAGAGCAGACTTAGAATGTTTTACTGACATTTGACATGCTTATTCTTTTAACAGAATAATAATGATATTTGAATGTTCTGTGCATTCAATTAACAGTTTTATTCAAGAGACGATGATGTTCAGGAGACAGGACAAACCATGGCTTTCTGAAAAAGTAAATACAAATGTTAAAATTTAGCAAGTAGATAAGATACTGTTTAAAAAAATGAGTTGAAATTAGGGAGGAGTGGGTGAAGTTTTAACATTTTCTGTTAAAAATAAATAAATAAAACCAAAACACACCCGTGAAAAATAACAAGGATTATGTAGAAATCAAGAAAGCTCATGATTATGAATTACTTTTCTTTTTTTATTTGCAATCTAATAGACTGCTTTGTGTTCATGAAGAGCAGAGGATTCAACATTAGGTCAAAGTTACCTGTTACTTCTTTCCAGATGTAGACACCATTAGATGTATGATATCGACTTTTTACATCAGTCCATCTGTAAAATGGATTTGAGATCTAGCATTCTTTTAAGTGTAAACTGCAAAATTCTATGACATGGGGATTAAGAAAATGCTTCTCTAAAAAGGCTAATTGAGAGTTGTGTCAATCACTAAAACAGATCTTTCCTTTCTAGGTGTGGATGCTGATTTGACTGTTTAATTTTAAACACATTACCTAACCTCTCAAGGGGTTTCACTTACCTTATCCAAATAATGAAGAGGTATGCCCAAATCAGCAGTTGCCAACTTTTCTGAGGAGCACACTTTTCTAAAGGTAAAATAAATTTTGAAAACTCCATGTGATAATAGTTGTACTATTAGTATCTATTGATTGAAAAAATGCATACTGATAAAATGTAACTATATTCTAGAATACTTGTAAATGCCTTCTATTTTATTAATTAGAGTAGCATTTACATAGTCTTGGAAAATGAGAGAACATATGCCTGGCACATCCTATTTGTTCTATACAGATGATATCTATTATAATGAGTGAGTTGGGCTTCTTGCAATAACCATAAGCTCTCTGCCTTTCTCCCATAACTACCAGAGGTCTGTGGCATGACCCATAGATTGGAAACCACTAAAAAAGATGATCTCTAAGGTCACTGTGAACTCATAACTTCCAAGATTTTGTGATGGAACACTTCACTGATGCCTACATTCCTCAACATCCCGATGGAACTTTCCCTTGAAACATATTATTTGGACATATCAGTCTCAACTGGTTTTGTGGTGTTTTTTTTTTTTTATATAGAAAAGGACAATATAGTAAAGTGGATAGAGAATGGGTCTCAAAGTCTGGAAGTCTTGTGTTCACATCCCACCTTTGGCACAATTTGATTTTGTGAAACTTTCCTTGCTTGATACAACTTTTAAAGATTATAAATTATAGAGCAGCAGCCAATCTGAAATGGTAGAGAGAATATGCTTTTTCCAGAGTTCTCTAAGTCTGTGAAACTGCAAAAGAGAAAAAAAGGGCAATCACTTTATTTTCACCTTGCTACTGAATATAAAGCAAGTGGCATTTCTTTTTCTGGATAATACTGAGGGTTTGGGTGGTTGGGATATCGAATTATTATTGTTATTATGTAATAAAATAAAAGAACATGTTTATATCTCAGATCTAGAGGGGCAAAGAATATCTTCTTGTAACCATACATTCAGACTTCAATTTACTCTTGCCATCATTGGTTTTAAGCATTCTCCTTTGCCTGATCTTTCAGTGCTCAAGGGTCTAAACAAAATGTTTAGTAGCTCACGGGATCTGAACATAGAACTGACCATATAGATCATTTTAACCCAACTCCCTCAGTTTATATAGGAAATATCATTTAATGACTTGCCCAAGGTCACCCAAAATGTATAAAGTAAAAGAGCTAGGATTTGTATTTTTTCCATTGAACTATGGGCCATTCCTCCTCCCTCTCAGTTACCATTGACTCACCTGATAAAGGATCCCAATTTCCCTTAATTTACACAACTGTCCAATCAAAAGTGTTTCAGAACTAGAGGATTCTCAATTTAACCTCATCAAACTTTGTTTCTAGCTAGAGGTAATACATCTCATCTGACGCTTTGTCAGAAACTCAGCTGTACCATATTTCTCACAGATGGGGATAGGGTAAGGTTTCTACTAGAATGAATATACTCATCTCTAACTCTAGGGAGAACGTCACTCAGCAACAACATCAAATTCCTGAGAAAGGGATTCCATTCATTTACGTTTCCCAAGAGTTACAATCAGGGTCAGGGAAGGCTTCAAAGAGGAAGTGACTACTCTTGGGCCTTCAAGTAAAACAGAAACATTAAAAGAGATTATGGAGGTAGGAGAACATTCTAGGTCTGGGACACAATGTGAGCAAACACAGACTCAAGAAAGGTCAGGACGGGATACAGAAATTACTTCTATTTGTCTGGAACACAGAGGGTGTGTGTGCATTCGTCCTTTGTTGCTGAAGAAGATCATGCCATCAGAGACTTGCACTTGACTTTGTTTTGAGGGAGGGAGGGCTGTGCAGATCACCAGCCTCACTTCTCCTCCAGAGTCATCTGAATCCAGTGACAAGATATTCATCAGGATGAGGGAACTGGGGTTAAGTGACTTGCCCAAGGTCACACAGCTGGTGAGTGTCAAATTATCTGAGATGAGATTTGAACTCAAGCCCTCCTGACTCCTGCACTGGTGCTCTATCCATTGCACCACCTAGCTGCCCAGATCACAGAGCATGTGAAGGGAAATTGTGGTTTACTTTTTTTTAAAATTATGGTTTAGAAACCAGGTGTGGAAGGCTTTGAGTGACCCAAATATGGGTAATACTTTGGCAGAAAATGATAAGCCAGCAAAAGCTTTTGACCTGATCTTGTAAATGTATTGGGAAGATTGCTTTGGTAGAGGTATGAAGGATGGTTTAGAGATGAGGTTGACTGGAAGCCAGAAGAGAAGTGAGGGGGCTATTAAAATAGTTTAGATGCAAAAATGAGACAATATTGATTACTACACAGAGAACTAACAGTCCACAAAAGCCCTTTAAGCCAAAATGTCCTGGGTTCAAGTGTTGCCTTTAATGCTTTTTGGCCTTGTGACTTTTTTAACCTTTCAGTGCTCTTGGCTACTGGAGGGGGAGAGAGAGAAAGAGAGAGAGAGAGAGAGAGAGAGAGAGAGAGAGAGAGAGAGAGAGAGAGAGAGAGAGAGAGATCTACATATATCTATTATACATATATATATAGTCATATAAGGGTTATAATTGCCAAGAGGTTCTGCCAACTGATAGATAATATGCTCTATGTATGTTTAGTATACCAGTGAAATCCCAGGACAAGTCCTTATCCCTCCACAGATAAAAAGGAACAAACCTCTGAACGAGAGTGGTTTCATCAGAGCTGAGAGGAGGCACCAAATGTGAGAGGTATTGTATAAGTAGAATCCATAGGACTTGGTGATCACTGTCTATACCTATTGTAATCACCCAAGGTCCATTTTGTTTCCTCTTGAAGCAGCTGATGGCGTGGTGAATAGAGTTCTGGCCCTGGACTCTGAAACACCTGAGTTCGAATTTATCCTTAGACAATTATCAGCTGTTAGACCTCCGTTTTCCTCAGTTTCCCTAACTATAAATGAGGATAATAATAGCACTTGTTTCACAAGGTTATTGAGAGGATCAAATGAGATATTTGTAAAAAGGACTTAGCCTAGTTCCTGGCACATGATAGGTATTCTAGAAATGTATATCACCCTCTCTTGTTGCCTAGGCTATTGAATTATTATTATGATTTTATTTTAGACCTATTTCTGATCTTGAGAACTATTGGAGGTGGGAAATATAACTACAAAAGAAATGAGTCTTTTTGTAGGTTGCATAAACAAGGTTGTTGGTAAATAATGTATGGGCACTATAGCTGACTGCACTATGAATGTGGTAATGGACGGTCATGTGTAGAGAAAAGAAAGAAAAAAAAAAACCTTTTAAGCATTACAGCCTGTATTAGAACTGAAGATAATGATGCCAACATTCAGCTTATTCTGTGATGTCCCAACTACCTGTGATATTTTCATCAATGACAGCAGTGACTGACATCCAAAATCCATTTATTTCATGGCCTTTAATATACAGCATTCCAAAAGTCTTGACAGGTTTTAGATAATTATTACAGCATAAACCTGCCCTCAGACTTTTGGGGCATCCTTCGAAAGGAAAAATAAAGTTATTCCTAACTCGTTAGGAATTCTAATTCTCCAGAGTGACTCAATTTATCTCAAGTAATGACAGGAAATCATTAAAAAATTTTTAAGATAACTTTTTTTGAAAGTACGTTCGTTTGGATTGGGATTGGAATGATATAACCTTGTATCACTGAGAGAGAAAGTCAGATTGTCCCAACACTGATTATGAGGGGCCTTCATAGGGACATAAAGTTTGTGAGCTATTAGAGTACCTAGTGTAACAAGTCAGTTCCGTACGTTGTAATACTCTAATTCTCTGTGTTTGCACATTTTCCACTCCTGTACTCTTAATTTTGAAACATGAATTTGTCCAAGAACCAGAAATTAAAGAAGTACCCCCATCCTCAGTAGGAGAGTGGTTGAAAACTTGTGCTTTTTGAATGGAACTGAATATTGTTGTACTGTTAGGTAAGAAATGACAAAAGTATTTAGGGAAACCTGGGAGAACATATGAACAGGTACAGAATGAAGTCATCAGCACCAGGAAAACAATTTAGGAAGAAAGAAGGAAGCATTTATTAAGGGTCTGCTATGTGTGAGCTGAGGCATTTAGGTGGTGCAGTGGATAGAGCACCAGTACAGGAATCAGGAGGACCTGAGTTCAAATCTCACCTCAGACACTTGACACTCACTAGCTGTGTGACCTTGGGCAAATCACTTAACCCCAATTGCTTCATCCTAGGTCATCTCCAGTCATCCTGAGGAATATCAGGTCTCTGGATTCAGATGACGCTGGAGGAGAAGTGAGGCTGGTGACCTGCACAGCCCTCCCTCACTCAAAACAAAGTCAAGTGCAAGTCATGTCATCATTTCCCTGATGGCATGGTCTTCTTCAGCAATGGACGAACACACACACAGCTGTGTGATCCTAGGCACTTAGCCTTGTTTTCCTCATCTGTAAAATGAACTAAAGAAGGCTATAGCAAGCCACTGAAGCATCTCTGCTGAGAAAACCCTAAATAGATTCACAAAGAGTCAGACAAAACTGAAAATGACTAGACAGCAGCATTTCACGATAACCCCACAAGGTAAATTGCTATTATGATCTCCATTTTACAACTGATGAAACTGAGGCAGACAAAGGTTACGTGATTTGCCTGGGTCCACACCACTAGCAAGTGTCTGAGGTTAAATTTGAATTTAGGTCTTCCTGACTCCAGACTCAGTACTCTGGGCACTACACTAATTACTATATTGTAAAAATTGATTACTATATTGTAAAAGAAAAAGTACTCTTCATGAACCTTGAAATCTGATCAATGAAATGACCATTCAGGTCTCCAGAAGTCTTATGATGAATCCTATTTCCCATTTCTTTGAAGAACGCTGTTGGACTAAGAGTGTAGAATGGGACATGAATTTTCAGACCTGGTTCATGTGTGGAATTATTTTGCTTTACTACCCCTTCACTCCCTTTTGTTATTAAGGGAGGACTTTTATTTTGGTGAGGGAAATTATGGGAGGGTACATGAAGGAGTGATGGTGATACATAAAAAAGAAGAAAAGAAAGCAAAGTGTCAATGAAATATTTTAAAACTATATAGAAGAGATCAGAAGGAAATTAAAAAAAGGAATACAGAGAAAAAGTGCAGTATTGAAACTGGAAAAACAAGCTTTCTTTAATAGAGATGCATTGTCCTGTATTCCATTCTCTTCTCTTTCTTTTCTTTTTTATAAGGGAATGCTCATGCTTGTTGATGTTTCCAAGTTTTTATAGTAATTTAAAAGAGAAATATAAGTCTGAGAGTTTTAAAAGTAGCAAGATTTTCCTGTCCAGTCAACTGATCAACAAATATTTATTAAGAGCCAATTGAGTTCTTGGTGCTGGGGATAAAAAAGATGAAAATAAACTGTGTCTAGCCTCAAGAAGCTTACATTTTATCTAGGTAAAACAAGCGCAGATGTTGTACATACCTCAGATCTAAAATTTCTACCAAACAAATAGAAGGTAATTTTGTTAAGAAGAGGTGCTTATGGGAAGGAGAATCCAGTCCCTGTGGAGATCAACATGTCCTCCTATAAGGAGTTGTGCTTAGACAGAGCTTTGAGGAGGCTACGGATTCTAAGAAACAGAGGTATGGATAGAGTGCAATCTAGGTATGGGGAACATTTTCTTTAAAGGCCAAGAAGACTGAGGATGGAATGTTATGTACAAGAGACAAGTAGACCTAGTTTGATCATGAAGGGGAATGATTTCTAAAATGTCTGATATGGGAGGATGGAACCAAATTATAATTATTTTATCCTAAAGGCAACAGAGAGTGCTTCTTGATGCCCCTGAGCAGGGCAGTCATGGACAGAATTTCATTTTGACAGGTGACTGGTGTGTTAATATTTCTTCTGTAAAATTTTAGTGATGGCAAGAAATATTAAAAATATCCTTGGAAAACTATCAGTTACCAAATATATAATTAATATTGAATCTCCAAAGACAACCAGATTCTGAGAAGCACCTGAAAATACACTCTAACAAGAAGGTTTCCTCATCTATAAGATGTATGTACCTTCGAGACTAGGGATGATGGTACAATGTTTGTGTGGTTCGTTCTCTAGGACTACCATGATCTCAGGAAGATGATACCATGACCCGCAATTAAATTGAATTTGAGTGAGAAAGAGCTATGGAAATTCACCAACCTCACTTTCTCCTCCTGAGTCATCTGCATCCAGTGACTGGATATATATCAGGACAACTGGAGACGGCCCAGGATTCAGGGAGAGACCTTGGCCTGGTACAAGGTTTAGCCATGATCTGAAATCTTGCCTTTGGACCGCAAAGGACTCTGTCATCATTTTTAAACTATCTTTTACAAAAACACAAAGAGAGAAATAGCCTTGTATTTGAGACGGCACTACTGAAAGTGTTGTGAACCAGGGGAGAGATCAGTAATGACCTGCCAAGCTTTCCATGGGCAGTACATGAATAACTTGTCCCTTGGTTAACAAAGTGGCTGTTGTCTGCAGACTGCAATCCTGTTGATTTTTCTTGAGGGCTTCGTGCCATGCTTTCTCCAATGGTATCCATTCCACTTTGGATTGTTACATGCAACCATAATGTGGTTTTACCAGAAAAAACAACAGCATTGCCACTCATGGCATTTCCTAAGGATCTTCTTTGAAGTCAGAAGAGTTGACCCATCCTCCATGTGTTTGTTTTGAATTTGTGACTGCCCAGCTTCCTCATTCATTCAGCTAACTAAAATTGAATAGCAATGGACCAGAATTAATTCCAGTTGAACTTGATTAGAGGGTCTACTTAATGATTATTCTCTCATGTTATTGGGGATTAAGTAGAGAGTAAATAAATGAGGTGATCCTTAAAGAGGATTTGAATCTGGAAGTATCATTAATTTTAGGTTACTGGTAGATCTTCAATCCAAACCTGAAATTTTTACAGACTCAGGGGTCATAGTTCATACAGGGTTTGGAAAGATGGGACTTTAGAGATCATATAGTCCAAATTCCCCATTTTACATGTAAGGCACTTGAGGGTGAGTCACATATTCAAGTTTATACAGATAACGAACTGAAGGACAATTAATCAGTCATGCCCCTTGACTCTATTAGGCAATCTTTCACTCTAAAAAAAGTTGCCTCTTGGGAGATGTGTGAACGTTTTAGTTCCTCCTATTCGAATGCATTCTTTATTAGTATCTGATCAAGTAATAATTTTAAACTCTATATCAACTAAGGAAACGCATATAAAGCACTTTTATTCTTATTACCAATGGAGAATTTTGTTCCCTGCTCTTTTTCAATGTAAATAATGTAAATTTTCTTTGGGTCTATTACCCACAAAGAGCGCTGTGTAGACTTTTCCAAGTAATCTATGATCTCCATAATTCAAAACACCCTGAAGATCAACCATTAGTTTTAGTTAGTTCTGAATGTTTTTCTCAGAACTTTAATAGAAATTTACAGCCTACATTGCTAGAGGAGTTTCAAAAAAGATTTGGAAATGAATCCTAATGATAGTTTTCACGATCTTCAACACATCCACTGGCACTTTTGCTGAAAAACTATCTTTTTGATGCTGTTTTAATGTAAATAATTTATGAGACTGAGCAATAACAAATAGAGTCTCTGCAAACAATAACTTTACCAACCACACATAGGCTTACATGTCACACATGCATGTATCACATCTCTTCATATATGCATTTCATGGGTGCATAGTACATATGATAACTATAGCATGTATATCTGTATGTGTATACATACTGCTATGATATATATATATATATATTCTATGTATTCAAGAATGTGTACATGTATACATGTATTTCCTTATATGCATGGTACATATGAAATTTACAATTACTATACATGTATGTATACACATATATACACACAAGTGGGTGGTGTGGATGGATATTTATATGTAGTATACATGCACATATGCGAATGTTTCCCTTAATGCACCTGGAAGGCATAACAACTAAAATTTACACACATATAACACACATGTACATGTGTGTATATATAGTGTGTATACTCATGCATATTTGTATTTATTTGTGTTTGTATGCAGCTGTGTGTTAATATATAAATATATATGTATATGTGTATGTATATATATGCATGCATATAGGTGTTGTGTGTGCATGTATGTGTATATACATGTATACATATGCATATACATACACATCTATGGATGTACACAGATATGCATATTCTCCTTTTGCTCAGTGGCCTCTTCATTCACATCTATAGAGTAATAATAGTTGCAGTTAAAACTATCCTCTCTAAATACCAAAAAAAAAAATGTGCTTCCCAGAGGCCAAAGGAGACACCCTTTAATATTTCTCAGGGCTGATTATTTCACTTGAATTCATTGAAAGGAATAAAGAAACATCTCATGAAATATAGATATTTCTTTCTCAAAAGACATGAACATATTTCTGTTAAATACGCACACATACATACACACACATATATATATATATATACATACCAACATGCATGTATTTATGTATATATTCCTCTTAAAATTTTAGAATAAACATTGCTTTGGGAAGTTATTCTCACTTCTTTGGTAGAACTGATGTGAAAATAGAAGATTTGACAGATCCTTAGTATCTACTATAAGTTCTAGAAATGGTAGAAAAAAAATCCTTAATGTAGAAATACATTTACATAGGAATAAAAATAAGGGATCATAACTGTGATTTGTGGTTTCTGTACAGAAGTAATGAAAGAATTGTATGAATTAGCTTTTCTCCACTTACTGTAGAATGATTCACTCTTTAGATGAAACCTATGCACTGACCCAGAAGACATTTCTTTTCTCATGGAGAAATTTTTATAGAATACATGTAGTTTTTAAATAGCAGTTGTTTACTAAATTACTTAAAATAAATCAGAAATCATTATTTGTATGTTGTCTCAAGAAGAAGAAAAAAAAGTTCCTTAATATACTCTCGTTCACTCTATGAGACCACATTCCAACTGAGAAATGGGACAAAACAGGAAATAGTTTATGAATTTTTATGTGAAATGGGACGATAACTGTCACTTCTATTTAGCTTATAACTTTTTGAGATTTTCCAGCCTTTCATCCCTTCCTGATGGGACACTTAGTAACTTTCATCATACACAAACTACACACATGGGCATTAGTGAGAGAAAATTACATTAATTATTTATTTAGAAAATCCAAAACCTTTAAGCATTATTGTGAAAAGTCATATTTTAACATCTCTGTAAGCATCCCTGGTTCAGCTGATGAGACAGAAGCAAATACTAAAGGATAAAAAGGACATACTACCAAGACAGGGTTTGGATAGAGGGAATACATAGGTGCACATAATATATAGGTACATATACAGGTGTGCAACTATACTTGTATATCTGTGTATCCAGGTAGAAACACATGAATATGTTTGCATATATGTATTAATGTATTCATGAGGTGCAAAAATACAATCTTTATACAGACAGATATTTCATATATATGTATCTATTATTTACTTGAAGAAAATTATATTTTAATTATGACACATGGAAATAGAATTTCATAAACCTTTTAAGTTTCTTCATAAAATATCCCTTTCAAATGATGCAAAACATGCGCCAAGTGGTTTTAAACGTATTTGAAACATCAAACTGCAAAAGCCACAAGACAAAGACCAAGAAGAAAGAGGAGGCCATCAACATTCCTGTGAGGAAATAAGGCATCATCACAGTACCTAAATGTTTAACATCTTTTTGGAATAAACAGAGATGAAAACTACTCTTGGAATGCTTTAGAAACATAGGCAATGACTTACTCTTGGGGTAGTTTTTCTGGTTACGTGCTCTTACCTTGACATTTGGATGATAGACCCTATTCCATTCCCTTTAGTAGCAAAGCTTCATTTTCTTAAATTTTGGAAAGCATTGTCAAGACGATTTATTTTCCATGCATTCTAAACTGTAATATTCCAAACTGCTCCAAGTGAATCATTTAACATTTATTTGAATTTTTTTTTAAAAAAGTTTTCAACATATATCTGTGTCTATGACAAGAATACCATGAGTATGATAAGGCATATTTTCCATAGTTATATAAAATATTATAAAATTTTGGCTAAATGCTCACAAAACCTGTAGAACTGTATTTTATGGTTTATTCATTTATTTTGCTTAATAATCCCATATCTCTTTCCTCTCTTCTTATAATAGACTTTCGCAAAGATATAAATGTCATGAGGAAAAAACTGCTCAATGTTTAGGGGGGAAAATAAAAAAAAAAAACTAACCATGGATGAGGTTTCATTTCATAGAAAAGGACATGGTGATTAATGAAAAGAGAATGAATTGAGATACTTTCCAATTGCATTAATATAGTCTAATTTAATGAATGATTTTCTTACCTGATTATTTCTTCATTTTATCACGTTTTCTCTATAGAAAATAAACAGAAGAAAATAAACACTCAAAATATAAAAATAATATATAATTAAGGTGGTGGTAAAAACATCTCTCCTGCAGGTTTCCATCCATATTTTAGTAAGCAAAGATAATATAAGCAAAAACTGACACATTTTCTAGAGAGTTGTGGCGCTATTCTGTGCAACTGTTTTTCACGTGGGTCATCTCTGGTAAACCAGAAGGCTTAAGGGAGGAGCAGTAGAGTGAGGTCCATTGTATACAACTCCCAAGTTTACCTTTACAGCAAAGCCCTTTCAGTTTCCAGTTTCGCATGTGATCCATGACTTAGTGGAACATTTTTTTTTCTAAACTAGTTTTGCTACTGTCTTTCATTTGTCATTTTACTGAATGGGGTGGGGGAAGAGGAGGAGAGAAAGAAAGAAAGTTGAAAATGAAAAAAAAAAAGCCTGCACATTTTCTAGTTAAAGTTTGTTTATTAGATATTAGCACACAGGCTAGTAAGCCCCTATCTGTTGGTTGCAAGTTGTTGACTTTTTCTTTTGAGGTCTTAATTATTTTCTCTTAGAGTATAAGCTTCTTAAGAGTAGGGATAGTTTCATTCTTTCCTCCTACATATCTGACTGCTCCCTTTATGTCTCTCAGATCACCCCATCTAATGATAAACTTCCCTCAAGATTCTGTCCTGAGCCCTCTCTCTCTTCTCTCATTATACTCCTTTACTTGGTGATCTCAACTCACTAATTGCCATGTCTATCCTGATGATTCTCAGATCCACCTATCCTTCCCAACCTCTACTGACATCTGATCTCACATCTCTAACTGCCTTTCAGATGTTTCAAAATGGATGCTCAGTAGATACATTAAACTCACTATTGTCTAAAGCAGAACTCATTATTTTTCTCTCTAACTCCCTTTGCCCACTTCCCTTAATGTGAAGGGGACAACATAATTCTCTCAATCCCTTGGGCTTGCAGTCTAGGAATGGTATCAGGGAGTACCATAGCAGTGCTAGATCCAGGGAATCTGAGGTCTTTATATGGACAGCTAGCTGGTGCAGTGGCTTGAATGTCCTGGAGTCAAGAAGACTTGAGTTTAAAATCAACTTCAGATACTAACTGGGTATGTGATCCTGGGACAAAAACCTCTATCTACCTCAGTTTCCTCAATTGTAAAATGATGATAACTATAGCACCTACCTCACAGTCTTGTTGTGAGAGTCAGATGAAATTATATTTGTAAAGCATTGAACACAATATTTAGCATATTATAGCCTGTCAATAAAAGCATGTGTTCTTCAGTTGAAAGAGTGAAAAAACAGAAGAAAATATAAGGTCTCTGCCATCAAAAACTACTTAGCTGGAAAAGAGGTCAAAAAGACATATAGAAGAGTCATTGCAGTCCTTTCTAAACTATCCCTGACCTCTCAGTTATCTTTAATCACTCCTTAGATAGCCAGGTGACATATTAGATAGAGTTCTGGTCCTGAAGTCAGGTATATCCATTTCAAACACAGTCTCAGACATTACTAGCTCTATGAACATGGACAAGGTGCTTTAAACTGTCTGCCTTAGTCTCCTCAGCTGTAAAATGGGATTAAGTGAATTAATAGTTGTAAAATGCTTAGTACAATGCCTGGCACAAAGTGGGGCCTTAATAAATTTTTTTCTTTCCCTTTCCTCTTGTTTACTGCTTGCTTCTCTATAACCCATAAACATCCCCATGTCTTCTCCTTTCAAAAAAACCCCTTATTGTTCTATCCATCTCCACAAGCTACTGTCTCATATCTCTTCTCTTGATTGTGGTTAAACTCTGAGAAATTGAGCTAGAATAGATACCTTTGCTTTCCCTTCTTTTCATTTTTTTAAAAATTCTCTCCCATTCTGGCTGTTGACATTATTAACCAATCAAAACTGTCTTCTTAAACGTTACCAATGGTCTTTTGGCCAAATTAAATGACTTTCCCCCCAATTCTCATTCTTCCTGACCTCTTGGTAGCCTGACTTTATTAATCACCTCCAGCTCCTTAAAATACACTCTTGTCTCTAGGTTTCTGTGATGTCTCTATCCTGGTTCTTCTGTTATCTGCCTCATCACTCCTTTTTAGTCCCCTATTGTCCCTGGACTTTGTCCAGGTCAGGGTGGTTAATGGTGGGTGTCCACCAGAACTCTGTCATTGGATTTTCTTTTCTTTTCCTTCTCCACTGTTCATTCAGTGATCTCATAAGCTCCTATGATTTCACTTGTTATTTTTGTGATGATGATTCTCAAATCTATTTATCCAGGTCTAACCTCTCATCTGATCTTCAGACTCACATCTCCAACTGACTATTGGGCATCTCAAAGTGGACATTCTGTAGGCTTCTTAAATTGTAGGCATCTCAACATGTCCCAAAATGAACTCATTTGCTTTTTCCCCAAACATTTTCCCCTACTCTCAAATTCACTATTTGTGTCAATGTCACCACTATCTTCCCATTTACCCAAACTCACCACCTAGATATCATACGCTCTCTTTTTCCTTCTAACACATCTGTTGCTAAGTCCTTTGGCAAGACCGCATCATCTCATGCCTAGATTTTTGCAATAGACTGCTAGCTGGTTTTCTAGCCTCAAGTTTCTCTCTTTACTTTAGTCTTTCCTCCACTTAGCCACTCCTAATGAGAGCAGAAGATGTCTAAGCATTCTTGAATAAAAGACCAGAGCAGAGTAGGAACTTTGAAATTTAGACAAAAAGGTCAGGAAATTAAAAAAAAAACTAGAAAGTTAAATTTATTTGAACAATCAGAAAGACATACATGATAATATGGTACTAACATTGTGAAAGGGAGAGAAGAAGAAAGGGTTTAAAGTTATTGATAAAGATAAATTTAAAAAAAAAAAGCAACAGAAGTCCTGGAGGAGGTAGATTGATTTTGTTCTTAAATTTAAAGAGAATGAGGCCAAGGGGAATTTAAAGAGGGAAAAAAAAGAGAAAAGGGAAGCTAAAGTAGAAAAAGGAAGAAACAAGTAAAATGTGTACTTCTTATAATTGTAGTACATGAGAAAAAAAGAACATATGCATGGAGGAAGGAGTGAGAGAAGCAAACATTCGATGAACCTCACTGTTGTTTGAATTGGACAGACAAAGGAAGGTTGAACACAGAAAAGTAAATACAATTTGGTATAATAATACTTTGAACTCAACAGGGAAATGCCTTTATCTTGTAATTCTTGTCAGTTTCTATAAATTTACCTTACTATTTTTTCTTGATCATTTTGTCTGTATTTCTCTTGTCTTTTCTTTAGGTATACTTGAAAGTTCTCTATTCAATTTCCAATAGGGAAAGAATTAGGGATGGTGATGGGGATGTTAAGAGGGAGAATAACCTGGGAAAATTACAGTCACAAGCAAAACAAACTTCCTATTCTTGAAAGGGGAAATTAAAAGACTGGGTGGAATTAAAATCTAAGGTAGTATCTTAGATTGTGTCTTAGACAACTAGAGAATTGGGGAGCTAGTTGTGGTACATGAATGCAATGGAATATCACAAAACCTCAATTAAGCAATAAGGAAAGATGATTTCCAACCCCTGGGCAGTGAGAACTGACTCAACATGAAATGAGCAGAATGAAGAAAAAAAGATATGCAAGGGCAACAACATTGTGAAGAAAACAACTTTGAAAGACTTCTCATCACTGCAATGATCAATCATGTTCCCGGAGTACCTATGATCAAATATGTTCTCAGTCTTCTGATGAGCAGGTGATGGATACAAGACGCCAAAAGCAACATACAGTTTTGGATATCGCCACTGCGTATGTTGATTTTGCTTGATTATACTTATTTGTTATGTTTTCTTTCTTTTTCTCCATTTTAAGTTGGAGCATATGTGTTGTAAGGCATTTGCAATATTGACGTCCAAAAAAAGAAAGAGAGAGCCATTGAAACTCACAAAAAATCACAGATCAAAAGGAAATATCCAGCAGTAAAACAGTTTTGAAATTAAAGGGCAATTTTTTTTTTACCTACCTCTAAAAATCAAATGTAATGAAATGGAAATTGATAGTGTCATATAAAATCTTCCTTTGGTGTTCTATTGTAGGTTTGAAAATTTTTTTTTTCTTTTTGGCTTTTTTAACAGCAGAATTAAAGGAAAATAAATTTACTCCAATTCAGCAGGGCTTTATCAAGCAGCTCCCATATGTACGATAGTTTGTTAAATGCAATGAGAAAATCGGAAGTAGGAAATACTTTCCTTTCACTCATTTTACTTAAACTGTAACTGGTGAAGAAAAGCTGTGTGTGTGTGTGTGTGTGTGTGTGTGTGTGTGTGTGTACACACGGACACATACATATATAATAAAATGTGTATATACATTTTTGTGTGTATGTATATATCTACATACATGCACATACATATGTATGTATGTACATGCTAAAGGACAATTTAAAGTAGAATTTAAAATCCATCTTTGTCCTTTCTATGTGCTCCCTTGGTTTTCCTGTTTTTCACTAATTTGTGCTAGCTCCTTATCCTTCTCCCACCCATAAACATGAGAATTCCCCAAAGCACAGTCTTTGGTTCCTGTTCTATTCTTTCTTCACTATTTTCTTTAGTGAATTTAAAGATCCAGGGAAGTTTAGCTTTGAAGCTCTAGAATCAAATCGGCAGAAATTATGAGGAAGTAGACTTTTGGATTCAATATAAGGAAAACAAAACTTCTTCTCAATTAGAATTGTCCAACAGCCATGGGCTACCATATTAAGTGGTGAACTATCTGCCACTAGAGATATCCCAACAGAGGTATCTGGACTAACAGAAGAATTGTTTCGAAGGGAATTCATGCTTCGGTTCAGGGCTGGGCTAACTGATTCTAGGAAACATTCCAACTCTGAATCTAGGGCTTTATTTTTTAAAGTAAACATTTCCAGTACCTATCTCTCACTTGGGTTCCAGTTTCCTAGAGGACACATATATTGGTTTGTCCATTCATCAATTCATACTCTACATGTCCTAAATTGAACTTGCTATTCTCCCCTTTCAAACCAGTCACCCTTCAGAAAGTCCTTATTTCTACTAGTCACCCAGTGTAAAATCCTCAGACTCTTCTCTCTTCAAACTTTATATCGAACCAATCACCAAGAACCTATTAATCCTCTCTTTGAAGTATATCTTGAATCTATCCTTCCCTCTTCATTCCCATGCCACCACACCAGCCTCCTAACTGGTCTCCTTGACTACCGTAATTACCCCCTCTAATCCATCTAACACACCATTGTTAGACGATCTTCCCAAAACAACAATTTTATTATGTCACTTTCCCATTCAGAAACCTCCAATGGCTCCTTATTGCTTATTGCAGCAAGTCTAAACTTTCTGCCCAGCAAACAAAGCTTTCATTAATCTGACCTCATATTACCTATTCAATCTTATCTCCTAGGACACCCAACACAAACTCTCTGTTCCAACCAGCCTGGCATCCTCACAGATGGTGAACACTCCATGATAGATCCCCTTTCCAAAAGAGGGAAGAGGGCACATTCTTCAACTATATGTTGATTATTCCTGGCAAAACATAAAACTTATTAGAATCAATGTGTGTAAGCAGTTAGAAAGGGTAGCAGTGACTACGAAGAGAGCGTGCATGGTTACATCAAAAAGACGAGATGCCAGACTAAATGCATTTAATTTTTTGAGAGAGTCATTAAAGTTGGAGATTAAGGGAATGCTGGTGATACTGTATAACTGCATTTTAAAATCTCTCTTGATACCTTGGAGACAGGATGAGAAATTTGGGCTACAGAAATATTCAGATCATCATACTGACAAAATGATATAGATCTCACAAAATGCATAGATCTAGAGAGTGCTAATTAATGAATGACATTCTAGAGAAAGATCTCTAGTGTATTGTTCAAGACAATTTATTCTTCCTTGCTTCTTTTCTGCTCAACATTTGTACTTATTACTATGATGAGGGAAGTCAAATGTAAGCTCCTTATGGGCAGGGAGACCGTCATTTTATTTTTATATCCCAATACATGGCACGATGTCTTGCTTAATAAATGTTTCTTGAGTTGAATAGGATCATAGGATGATATATCTGAAATTAGAAGGGACCTCAGCAGTCATCAAGTCCAACTTCATCATTTTAAAGTGAGAAAATTGAAGTATAGAGAGATTAAGGGACTCACACAAGTCCCACAACTAATAAGTGTGCAGGAGGAGTTTGACTCCAGGTCCTCCTGGCTGCAAGTGCAGTATCTATCGTCTCTGCCTTTCTACATATATGGTTCACTTATCCAATCTGTGCTTCTTTTGTGAAAACTTTCTTGACAATTCAGCCACATAATTTTTCCTCTTGGAGAATTTATTGTCCAGATCTCTCATTTTGGCAAGTAATTATTTGCTCCTATTCTTATTTAATTGATTCTTGTGATGGTCTCACCAACAAGACCATAGGCTTCTGGTCCACAGAAATAGAAACAGTGTGCTGTATTTCTCTTATGTCTCCTTTAGCATCTTGTACAGCATTATGTAATCACATCATAAAACCTTGTGGAATGAATGAGCAAAAATGTAAAATAATGTGGTATGGAATGTGACGGGTAGCTAAGCAGCACACTGGATAGAACACTGAGCTTGGCATCAGGAATACTCATCTTTGTGATTTCTGTATGGCCCTGGGCAAATCATTTAACGCTGTTTGTCTCAGTTTCTTACCTGTAAAATGAGTTGGAGAAGGAAATGGCAACTAATCTAGTACCTTTGACCAAAAAAAAAAACAACAACCAAATCCAAAATGGAGTCAAAAAGAGCGGGACACAACTGAAACAATAAAAGGCTGTCGTAATAATTGGTAGAATCTATACTATTTTGTATATATACAGAGACATTTTGGCATAGTGGATGGAATGCTGGGTTTGAGGTCAGAAAGACCTCTGACATCTACTAGCAGAATGATCTGGGCAAGTCTTTTAGCTTCTGTGCAACTTAGACAACACCCAAAGTTTGATTGCATTAGTGTAGAGGGTCACATCAAGAATTTCTCATCCTAATGAAATCATAGATTCTTCCATTGTTCGAGTTAAGATATTCATTTTAATCCTTCATTGTATCAATTATCCCACTTATATGGATTCTTTTGTTTATCAGCATAGCTTGCCCCTCAGTGTTATATTCTCATCCAGTGTAGTTTTTCCTCTATATATACCCATTGGTTTTCTACAAAGGATCTGCTCAAAGCCCAGAAAACTCTCCTCAAGAACTTCTTTTCAGTTTTTTGCACTTCTCAGGTTGTTTATATGTATAAGAAATGACAAACACCTCCTTTTCTGAGCATATATTTCCTCAGTGATATACCCATACCCCTTCTTTCATATAGGGAAGTTATTAAGAGGTGGGGTGGGATGGGGCTTGGGGAAATATAAGTTATGTTCAGGACATGAAGCTTAAGATCCATATAACAACATATCATATAACATCCATTTAAAAATGGTCAGAAAATGGATGGTGATCAGAGACAAGAGCACAGGATAGAGAGAAAGCCTACATATATAAGAATGCAAGAAATCTTCATACCATTGCTACCATGGGAGCTAATGAAGTCACCAAGAGTATGTAGAAAGAGTTTTCAGGATAGAATTTTGTGTTTTAGCTACAGTTAAGGAGTAGGACATGGATGATGATCTATCAAAGAGGATTTTTAAGAGTTAATAATCAGAAGAAGAACCAGTAGAGAGGTGTCACATGATGACATGGAATAGAAAAAGTCACTTGAAGGAAGGACATGAAATATGCTGTTGGAGGTCAAGGAGAGGACTTAGAAATGGACTTAGAAGAGACCTTGGAATTTGCCAATCAAGAGATGATTTTTAATCCTAACCACAGTAGTTTCAATTCAAAGAGGAAATCATAAGTCAAAGTACAAGAAGTTGAGAAGTAAAGAGAGGAAGGTGTGGAAATTAATCTAGACACCTTTTTTCCAGAATCATGGGATCATAGCTATATAGCTGGAAAGGACCTAAGAGACTATTTATTCAAACCTCTTCTTTTTTCCCTTTGACTTAATTCAGTTGAACAAATATTTTATATATTTTATATCTTCTTTTTATAGATGATGAACCTCTCATTTGGATCCTGTGCCTCAGGGATATCCAAGATCTGAGGAAAGGTCAGAGGAAGAATTAGAACCCTGGTCCTCTGATTTTAAAACCACTATTTCTTCCATTCTAACATGCTATAAAAGGGAAATCTAGTCTTCATCACAGTCCACAGCACAAAGAGAACACAATTTAAGGAAGTAGAAAAACATGAAGAAAGAGGACACAGATGGTACAATGCAATGGATTATTGATAGTGAATAATTCTATTGTGTTAGAGTGGGTAATTCATGAGGAAGGAAAATGGAAGGCAAGGTAGAAAATAAATATCAGACTGGGAAAGTCATCCATGTCAATGAGGTAATGAGCTCTATAAATTTATTGAGCATTTTCTGAACACAGTTTATTTATTAAGCAATGTCTTACTTAAAAACCAAGTAATAAACCTAATGGTGAAAATTGACCTAACATGAGACTATAGGAACAACCTGGGGCATTTTGGGTTAGCTAGGACTTTAAGGATTTAGGATCATGATATCATAGCATCATTGGTCTATGACTGGAAAAGACCACAGAGGTAATCTAATTCAACTTTGTCATATGTATATAGCAGAATAAAACAATCATTTGCATAATATAGTATAATTAAGTAGATTCCTTTGTAGAAACTGAGGTCCAGGGAGGTCAAGTAACTTGAGAAGATGAGAAAAATCATACTTCTTAAGTTATTCAACACATCAGCCTTTTTTCCCTGTGGATGAATATAGTCATGATGGCTAATGTCCCAAATAACTCCCGAAGTATTAAAGTATTTGCTTCACCTTGATACAAGTAATACTCATATTATGATCTGTTTTAGACTATGTGCTTCATTATTACCTTCTATTGGTTTAGCTAATTGAGAATTGGATATACATTATTTAGGTTTTTAAGTTTTATTTAAAACTAGGCAATTTAATTTTATTGGTAATACAAAATAGTTGTAATTTATTTGCTTAAAAGCACTGGAAGTAACAGAGATGGTGTTAATAAGAATAGTTAGTGTAATTTTCGTTTGAAAGTTATTTTTTAAGAATCTAAAACTTCTATATCATCCTTGCAAAAACTGACTGATTTTCTCTCTCAGTGCTTTCTGTTAGTGTGAATAGTTAGAGTGGGAAACTGATACGGAAACTTCATCAGGGGTGGGAAACCTGCAGCCTCACCCCTGCTTTAGGTCTCTCACCTTCTTTAAGGATACAGGCCCTCTGTAGAATAAATCATCAGATAAACTGAAGAAGGACAAACAGACATTGAAATCAAAGTATTACTTGTCTGGCTCTTCAAGAAATAACAAAAGTTGACAGAAATTGCTATTGAGAAAGAAAATGTACCTTGGTCTAACATAGGGAAGCCCAACAACAAGTGATGTAAAAAAAGTACAAATGACACCATATTTAAAGGGGTTCTGTGAATTTTCTTTTCACACTGAGTGGAAAAATAAATACTTGTAACCATATTCTTAAACTGTTGTCTTTATAATAGTCGAGTTACACAAAGTTGAATAAACTACAAACCCACAATATAGGAAGAGTCTGTATATCATAAGCACTTCTAGAGGTAGCATTTTTACATATCATGTTTGTAGTTGAAGAAGAAAAAGTAATAGGAATCAAGTATGGAAGTACAAATAATTTAAATGTAAACTCGGATAGAATATAAGATCATTGGCGTATTTGGTTCGTAGAAACCCAAGTGAGAATAGTTTCGTTACATGGGCAGAAAAAAAGTGGAACCTTTATCATATTTTACAAAGGGAGAAAAGTTTGTCTAGTACAAGTGATACTTCCTCTAATATGATGATTGTATGAAAGGATTTTCATTTGCTTAAGGAGAAATATTTATCTCCTTAATAGAGAGAAAAAAAACAAAGACCATGAAGAATGAGACTGAACCATCGAATAAATATGGCGACAGCTTTAGTGGAATGACTACAGAACTAGCTTGAGAAATGAAACTTCTGTAGTTCACACACACACACACACACACACACAGAGTTTGGATTTATTTTTGAAACAGTGTCTTCTAAACACAGAACCTTGCATTGCCGAAAAGGCAATTAAATAGAACAGCATGAGGCTGTCAATCACTTCACCAACTAACAAAAGCATCCACTATCAAAGCAAATAATGTAAACATGGAAAGGCAAAGAATGCTCTGTATCAAATGTCACCATATTTTAAAATCCACTTTGGATTTTGGGGGGTTAAGGGAAAGGCTTCTATTTTGCGTGATACCAAATCACTTAGCCTAAAATTTGGAGATGTGTATGTCCAATATCTTTTTTTAAAGTGCTTGGGAATAGCACATTGCTTTTAGTATAGGTTAAAGTATTTTTTTTGCTGGTGTTGTACAAATAAATGGGCAGTCACAGCTTATCATCACTTAAAGATGCATGTGCATGCTGCAGTTTACTGAAACGTGATTGGCTGCTACATAAATCAATCTGATAGAGATCTGTTCCATGAAGAAAAGATAAATCATTAGCCAGTGCTTTTGGAATGTAATTCATTTCAGATAGTGATTATTGATGATTTAATTCCACTGGTACATGTACATGTCTAGACCATGCTTTTTATATAAAATGTTAATGCCAAAATGCAAGCATGGAAAGATGATTTAAAGTTTACTTTATTATGCAAAACATGTTAATGGAATAGTATGGCTGGAAACGTTAAAATTTTGGTTCTCACTTAAATCATAATGTGTCCTAGTTAGTACATAAAATTCTTATAACTCTAGATAGTGATCATTTTCCTGTGGCAGAAAGACACTAGCAAAAAGAAATGGAACACTAGCGAGATGGTTCTCTTTCCCATTTTAACATAAATTACATAGATAATTGAGGTCCAATTGGGTTGGTGGTAAGAGTGACTTGCCTCTCTTCTCTTGCCTTTGCATACCATGTACCCATAAAACCAGGGATGTTAGTATTATTTCATTTCAGTTACATTCTTTATTTCCAGAATTTACTGGTATTAAATTTATATAAAGCAAAGGTTTGTAATTGCACTGAAGTTTTTAAACCAAATAATTTTGTTGGTTTGTATACATGTGTGGATTTACATAGAGGACAAGATACAAGAAATAGGTGATGGAATGAATGGATGATTTTTTCATGCTCTCACCAGCTCATAGCTTCTTGTAGACTATTATATTTATGCTTGAGACTCAAGTATCAATGTATTATGTCTTCTCAACTGATCTTAGTCATCATGGGCATCCACATGGGGCATCCAGCTTTTATTCTCTTTTCCATGTGGAAAATAAGATGTTTGGGACTAAGGCAAGGACCAAGGGCAAAACTGGTAAGAACTTGGAGCAGTTAAAAAGTGGGCGGGGGAAGTGCTAGGATGCATTGATCTATTTTCTTTGTTTTTTTCTTGTTATAGGCAATTGTTCTGAACTTTTATAATGATCTTGTGTGTGTACATATATATGTATATAATATAGAATTTTTCACGTAAATTTGTTTGCATGTTGTCTCCCCCATTAAATTGTAAAATCATTGAGGGCAGGGACTGACTTCCACCTCTTTTTATATACTCAGCACTTAGCACAGTGTCTGACACATACTAGTTGTCCAAGTGTTTATTATTGGCTGACTGATTGAAGGCCAAGGAACAGATTTCTCTCCTCTAACCCACAAAAACCTATTCTTTTTTTCTCTCTGAACACTTTGGCTCCCCCATACACTAGTTATTTTTTCCTATTACGTTTCCATTGGTTTCTGTTTCTTTTCTTCTATAACTTTTGAACCAACTGAAATACCATCTCCTCCTCATCTGCTCCCTTACCACTAAATACAGTAGAAGGGGAAAGATTGCTGATTCAGCCCAAGGTTATTGATGATCGTGGTTTCATCTTGCTGTTCTCTTCTCCTCATGAAGCTACGAAAGACCCATTGTCTCGTGGGTTCCCATAGGACCATTGATTTTGACCTGGAAGATATCTGTGGCCATCTCACCCAAGCTTCCAGGTGTACAAATGAGAAAATGACTTTTGATGAGGATGTGGTGAAAGGGAAAGTATTGTACAGACACGCATACCCCAATCATCTCCCATAATAAGAAGGTAATGTAAGTGGATTTGCCCCCAACACAGAGATATCAGAAATCAGGTTTGGAGAGACTACAAGTGACACCAAGCCTCTTTCCCAAATCTAGTATCTACTGTCGTTTCGGCAGCACTTTGTTCTCTCTGTCCTGTCCTCTTCTCTCTCTCTCTCTCTCTCTCTCTCTCTCTCTCTCTCTTCTCTCTCTCTCTCTCTCTCTTTTTCTTTCTCCTCCTTTCCCCTCATCTATTGGTTTTCTCTGTCTCTATGTTTCTGTCTTTCTATTCTCTCTATTTTTGTCTCTCTTCCTGTCTTCCTGTCTCTTTCTGTCTTTCTCTGCCTGTGTTCCTGTGTCTCTTCATTTCTCTGTCTCTGTCTCTCTATCTCTATGTCTGTCCTCCTCATTTTAATCTCTTTTGTCTCCAGCAAAAAATCTGTGATTTCATTAAAATATTAGAGAGCTCGGTCAGTATGTTTGTTGTTTATCTTCTTTGAAGCATACATGAAACCTTAGAAGATACTTTACCCAATTGCTGTGGTCTAAAAAGGTATATTACCTGATATTCAAAGTCCTGGTGTTAAACCTATCTTAAATTTAGCTACCCTCGTGTTGAGGCAAATAGTTGATTGCTATACCTTGGAAATCCTTCTCAGATTGGTGGAGGCCAGGAATTTTTAACCTTTGCTGAATGTCGTGGACCATTCATCAGTCTGGAAAATCCTATGGATCACTGTACATTGAAATCCTTGGGAACAAGGAATGTCTTTTAACTTTGTATCCCCAGCTCTTATCCTGGTACCTGGAATATAGTAGATGCTAAATAAGTATATTAACCGACTGAGTGGCCTACATTTATACTAGAAGGAAATGTTAAATTAGCACTAGGGTTAGTGAGAATAAAGATAGTCTAGGCCCTTCCCCTGCAACCCCAGAGTCACCCCCACACAATGATGAAGCGCTGGCATAGGCTTGGAAAACAGAAGTTTTAAAGTCATATTGGTTTATTTAGAAAATCTTCTACTGCACTTATTTTAACCATAGGAAAAGGGCTAAATAAAGATCTAGAAAGATTTGTTTTCCTAGGCAACACCTGCTCTTTGAATCTTATGACTCAGAGACTCTCACCCTTCATCTCAGAGCGCCTGAAAACTTCAGATGGCACAAACTTCTGATTATTCCCAGAGAAAATTCTGATGCTTCAAAATACAATGTATACTTAATTTTTGTTCAATTAAAATAATTTTAAATAAAAAGTATCCTTCTCTTGATAAATATGTGTGTATATATGTATACATATATGCACACAGACACATATATGACATACATATATACATCTATATACATACATATAACAAGACTGTATGTGACTTTCCTGATGCAGATTTCTTGCCCCTGAGGCACCTTCTCTTCCTAATGAAATTTGATTGGCTCCAACTTTTCAGATTCAGCTTCCTGAGGCATAAGAGGTAGCAGCTCTGTGTAGTAGAGGCTCTCAGACTTGCTGAGTGACCGAGATCACAGGAGTCCTCAAACCCTGATGACTGATCAGACATGTTTCCAGATGAAGAAAATGGAGGTCCAATCTAGAGAAGCTGAGTGCTAACATATCCTTCTTGCATAACCTTGCTGTGTTAGGGCAGAGTAAACCTTCTCCTTTGTTAAATTTTCAGTGACTTGTGAGTACTTCATTTCCTCCCAACATTGAATTTGAACCAAGAGAGGGTGCTGGTGGTAGAGTTGTGCCTACAACATCATGGCATCAACAGGTTTCCATATGAATGGGGTCTGAATAGAGTTTGGCCATTTGGCAATTTCTATATTCTTTCATAGATCTTACCTGTGATGGGTAGAAGCTTTAGGACCTAAGATGTCAATGAAATTTTCACATATACTGTTTTGTAAATTCACTGTCTATGCTGATCTGATGGATTACCACTGAGCTCCATACTTCCAAATTACTCCAAATAGAACTATAAACTTAACTTTTCCCAAGACAGAAACAACTTGTGTCACTTTAAGTATGTGTAGGAAGTCATGGTCCTCAATGGACAAAAATCACCTAGACCATTTAAAGATAGTTTAGTTACAGCCTGATGTGATGACTTAATCTCAGTCTTAGGAGAGGCAAGGGTAAGCAGAGCCCTTGGGTCTCCAAGGGCTGCAGACGATAGAACCATAAAGCCCATCAGGTATCCACACTAAATCTGGCATCAAAATGGTGAGTACCTGTCAGTGAGGGGACGGAGGGGACACCTAGATGCCCAAGGAAAGAGGCAGCAGGTTAGACACTGAGCAAGTTAAAGCTTCAATACACAGCAACAGTGGACTCAGGCCTTGAATGGCCACTATACTTTCAGCAAAAGAGAACTAGGGGAGCCTGTGTGTGTGTGTGTGTGTGTGTGTGTGTGTGTGTGTGTGTGTGTGTGTGTGACAGAGAGAGAGAGAGAGAGAGAGAGAGAGAGACAGACAGACAGACAGACAGACAGACAGAGAAACACAGGGAGGGAGGAAAGAAGGATAGAAAGAGGGATTATTCTTTCCAGGCTGCTATCCTTTCTTCATTTCAATTAAAAATCATGAATGTAACTTAGTATATATTTAAAACAATTAAAATATCCTCTGAAGAGCAACATTTAGGATTTAATTGATCAGCTTTTCCTTTTTAATTACATGTTCTGAGAGTATGTCTGACAACTGAAGTAAGTTATGCATTCCACTTGTAAGATTTAAAAAAAAAAAATTAAAGTTCTCACTTTTTACATTTTTTTCTCTGAAGTTCCTTAGCCATCAATGCTTGGCCAGAGTTTACTTGTCCTAAAGTTCAACAGTCAAAGTTAAAAGTCACCATTTATTGTGCCCTGACTCTATGGAAGTCTCTGTGAATGTTACAAACTTTTTCCAAGTGATGTTTTACAGAATTGCTTTAAAAACCCCAGAGGGTAAATAGTATTCTCAGAATAAACAGAAAAATGCTGACCTTGTCAGATTTGGCTGCTGAAAGCCAAGCTGTTTTAAGACTTGGAAGATCAAGGGTCATGGTTATAAGCAACAAAGATGAAAAAAAAAAGAAAGGAAAAGAAAAGAAAGAAAGCTAGAAGGAAAAAAAAGGAACCACATCATGAATATAAGTAATAAATATGTTGACCTTGACCAAAAGGGAATGAGATATTTATGCAAAAAAGGGGGACAAGGAGAGGGAAAGAAATGAAACCCACAAACTGTACTTGGAAAAAAATGTTTCTTAGAACTTGTTTAAAGCCGGAAATGAGTCACTTTAGCTTCATCTGTTTTTGGTTTCAGAAGGGGAGAAAGGTCAAATCTTCTTTGTTTTAAGTAAGCTGGTCACTCCTTCTGAAGTGTAACATGATAGGGTTCAGGAGCCTTAATGAAACTGGGATTTTGCAGACACCCTCAGCTGTGTAGCTCCTTTAGTAGATGCATGGCCATGTACTGTATAAGCTGAGGGGGTTGATAGACAAAGTGTCAGCCCAGTGTGATTTTTTTTTTCCTGGTCTTCATAGCCAGGTGGTCTTAGGGCTTTCTTACAGACAGTATAGTTACTTAAATGACCACTGCCTAATACAACACATTACAAACGCATTCAACGTACCTCACTTCCATTCATACCTGGGAAATGAGCACAGTATGATAAATCTGATGGGACATCATTTTAAAGCAACACCCACCCTCACAAGACTCCTGGGAGTCAAGGCAAAAAAATTCCCCCAAAACAGCTAGAAGTTGGAATTAAGGAAAAGTAAAGAGCCATATTCCAACTGAAGGAGTGGTAACTTCTAGGAAATTCCACAGTTCTTCCCAAACTAAATCAGCTAAGAATCCCATCACGAGAATTTTGAAGGAAACAGAATCTAAAAAGTAGTGAATCCAGTTTTTTCTTTGACAGCTTCAGAAGGGAAATGAGGCAGGTCTCTTTCTTCTTTAATCACAGATTACCAAAAATGGCCAAATCTACGTTTGGATTGCACATGGTCACCCCGAAAAGACTTTTGACTGTCTCTTTAAGTGTTCTGGCTGTACAGTGAATAAGAACTCTTTCACTATGTTTCGGCACTCTAAGGGGAGAAGAATAACAGCAGGTTTAATCCAGAAACAAACATTTGGTAGAAGACGCCATATTATCAGTGGAAACCTAGTATTTAATTCTCTTGGGTACTTCTCCCCCCACCCCCTGCCCCTTGGGGCCTTCACTTCTTCTCTAGTTCTCTTCTGTTCCTGTCTGTGAGCCTGATTCATGATGCTCTACTTTCCTTTCCTAACGCTGACCCCTGATTCTCTTTGCTTTAAGGGGCAATCCGGCTCAGACCACCTGTATTTCTGAATAGGCTTCCTATTTTTATATCTCACAGACTCAGAACAATTTTACCTGCTTCAACCTAGTTTTATTTCTGTGCATCTGGCAACAGCTGGGTGATGTTAACTCTGACCACCCATTTCTCCTTGTGTTTGATGTTTGGTTTGGCATTCTTGGCTCTAGCACAAAATCTAACCAAGCTGTAAGAACCCAGTGAAAAGAGCCTGAACTCTGTCTCATGACGATGTGCTTATTTTCAGGGTCTAGAAATTGAGCCATCCCTTTGCCCTGCAGAAGAGCTGGATAAACGTACCTCTCTCCCTTCATTTAAAGAGGTGGAATACTATGCGTATAGAATATTACCTGTAGTACTGTCAGACACAGTATGTTCACTTCTTTTGCCAAGCGGCTTTTTCTCTCCCTTCGTTAATCTTTCTCATCTAAGATTGTGCGTACCCATGTGAGATATACATTTTCATATGGCTTGTCTTGTAAGAGATGTAAATGGATGCCTATAAGCTGACTGACCCCTCTCTGAGACTGAATTTTCTGCCTTGAGGGGAAAACAAGGGCACTAGCTCTTTTCTTTACCTGTTTGTAGAAGAAGTATCCTACCAGAAAAAAAATATATATTCATATATACATACACATCTATATACCCACAGTGTGTGTGTGTATGTGTGTGTGTATACTTGGAATTAGATATTATATTAATATTAATTTGTTATTACTCATCAAATAATTGAATATTTAATTAATTAGAATGAATCAATTTATTAAATAAATCAAATTTAAATACATAATTAGATATATATAATATAAATGTTATATTATATATGATATTATAAATTATATATTCTTAAATATATTGTAGATCTAAGGTTATGATTATTGTGGAGGTTTAAAACAAAATGCTATTTCCCTGGTCATAATACTTTAATTGGACAGAGGAGCCCAAAGCTTAATGGGCCACCTTGTTCCTTTCCCACCAAACGCTGGTTGCAGAAAAATCTAGCAAATATAGGAGTGAATAAATTTATTCAAGTAATATAACAAATAGAAGTTTGAGAAGTTATATACAATAGACTAAACCAAAAGAACACTGCAGAGAGAATGAACAATTCTGATAGCTGAAACTGGAAAAGAATGAGAGAGAACACGAAGAAAAGGAGAAGGACACACACAGAGTCAGACAGACAAACACAAATATTCACAGAGACAGAGAGAAACAGAAACAGAGAGACAGAGAGAGAAGAGAGGAGAGGAAAGGAGAGGAGAGGAGAGGAGAGGAGAGGAGAGGAGAGGAGAGGAGAGGAGAGGAGAGGAGAGGAGAGGAGAGGAGAGGGAAGGGGAGGGGAGGGGAGGGGAGCGGAGCAGAGGAGAGGAGAGGATGACAACCTAATGTCCCTCCAAAGCAAATTCTACAAGTCTCTAAGGTAGGAAATTAGAAACCAGAGACATGTTGAAGTGCAGGCTTTGCCTACATTTTTGAAGTTTCCAAAGTCTTTTTCCTTTTTCTCCAAATAATGTCTGGAAGCATTCCTGTGTGTATTAAGGAATGTGTCTGGCTCAAATAGTGTCTGGTACAAACTCAGCCTCTCATGCAGGTCCATGGGCTTGTGTCAGCATTATCTCCTCCAGTCCAGATTCGTGTGAAGGCAGCATCATACAAACACCTCAGACTGGATAAAAACCCAACTACAGTTACAAGGAACAACTTGCTCACTGTATATGTGTGGCAGGTCAAGGGATGTATACAGACATGAATGTGGTGTAAAAAAAAAAGCACAAATTAAAATAAAAAGACGAATATACTGCTATAGAATTTTTCCAGATGCATGTTACCCAATTCTGCCACTGTCCACTCTGAGCTTAATGGATACAGCACTGGCAGTCCCTGGAAAAATACCAGCAGCAGGAAAACATGTGCAGAGTTGCTTCATCCTTGGTCATGGGGTCAGGGACAGGAAACATTTCCATCTTCTCATGTAACTCCAAGTTGTCTCTCTGTGGTGGAGTCAGGCAGAAATGTATCTGAAAATCAATGATACAGCAAGTCAAAATGGAACTTAAATGAAGTATAGATGAGGCTAGTGAGAGTGAGATGAATAAAAATTGAAACCAGTCACTTGTTCTGTGGAAACCAAATTTATTATTTTTTAAATGGCCCTTGTTTGGAGCACACACACACACACAAACACACACACACACACACACACACACACACACACACACACACCCCATCACCAAAACCATCACCTCCACTGCCAAAAGAAGTACTTTCAAGATATTTGATTATGCTTAACTGTAGATGACAAACATTTTTTATATGTCAGAGTTCTTTCCAAAGAAAACACTAAAAAAGAAGCATCATGTTTTATAACTTTTTCAGATGTAAATAAAAAATTCAATTCAATAAACTTTCATTGCCTACCGTGTGCCAGGTGCTATACTCAGGGCTGAGGATATAAAGAAAAAAGAAAGATTGTACCTGCCCTCTAGGAGCTCATAATCTAATGGAGGAAGAAAACACACAAAAGGAAGCAAAAAAGGAGTGGGAGCCAGGTATGGGAACAAGATGGTCTGTGGAGTCAAACCCAAGCAGAACTTCTAAAAGAAGGCTTTGGGAGGAGCTTAAAGGTTCACCCTCCAGCTATCCACTCAGAGTGAGAGATTACTAAGAAAGCTGAGAAGGTATTGAGTATCAAAGACTGAGTGCATCCTCATAGTGATGAAATCTCAGATGATCAGCCAATCCTGAGGGAGGCATAAGCAGATCCTGCTGGTGAAAAATGGAGAGTTATCTGGAAAATTCTGGGGCCTCTGTAAAGAAAAGTTTTAAAACAACATTTCAATACTTATACATTTTGATGTAACACAGAGGAAAACCAAGAAACTTGAATTTCCACAAACAACCAATGCTTCTTTATTATAATCCAACTCCTTTTGGATTGATATTAATAAAGACTCCTTATACAATTGACCATCAATCATCAATCAACACCTGTGTCTTTTGGATTTACTATTTGCTCAACACTGTGATTAGTTTGGGGCAGTGTGGTGGTGACCAACAGAAATAGATGAACCCTACCCTCCAGAGGACTGCAATAAAGTTCAGGAGAAAGTTAGCTCATTTGATACTTACAAAAATTCTATGAGGTAGGGACTTTCATCACTCCCATTATATGGATTTCAAAACTCATTACAGAGAAGTTAAGTAACTTTCTGCTGTTCTTTCATCCTTTTCAGTCATATCCAACTCTCCATGACCCCTTTTCAGGTTTTCTCAGCAAAGATACTGGAGTGTTTGGCCATTTCCTTCTCTAGCTCATTTTATAGGTGAGGAAACTGAGGCAAACAGGTTGAAGTGGCTTGCCTGGGGTCACACAGCTAGTATCTGAGGCAGTAAGTGGATTCAAGTTCTCCTGACTCCAAGCTCAGGAATCTAGCCATCTTACTACTTAGTTGCCTCCCTAAGTGACTTACCCAGAGTCAGAAAGCTACAAAGTGTCTGGGGCAAGGTCTGAATCCAGGTCTTCTTGACTCTAAGTCAAACTATACTGCACCACTTAGTCGCTTCTAGATGGTGTTGGACTTGGAGTTTGGAAGATCTGAATTTGATTGACTAGATGTTTGATCATTCAACCTCTCTCATCCCCTATTTCCTTATCTGTAAAATACATATAAATAATAGCACCTGCCTCATACAGTTTTTGTAAGGATCAAATGAGATAATACATGTAAAGTGATTTCTAAACATTAATTGTCACATAAATGTTATTGTTGTTTTTGTTATCAGTGAAGGACATTTCAGGCAAGGAGACTAATAAGTGGAAAGGGATAGCATTGGGATTAGGCATGGCATGATCAGGAAACAGTGATGACATAAGTCCAGCTGCCATGGCCAATGCATATTTGAGCAGCAGCAGCCAATATAGTTGATCGTTATTCAGTCATTTCAATTGTGTTCAACTCTTCATGAGTGGTGTGTTCTTGGTGAAGACAGTAGAGTGATTTGCCATTTCCTTCTCTAGTTCATTTTATAGATGAAGAAATTAAGGCAAACAGGTGTAAGTGACTTTCCCAGGGTCACGTAACTAGGAAGTGTCAGAAGCTGGGTTTGATTTGAGGAAGATAAGTTTTCCTAACTCAGGCTCAGCACTAGGTCCACTGAGTCACCTAACTGTCCATGTAATTGATTAGGTAGATTTTTAATATGAAGGTACTTGAAAATCTGGCAAAGGAATATAGATTGATGTTGTGTGATAAGAATAAGTCAATCTGACTTAACATTTCAATAAAGTTTAGAAAGTATTTTCATCGATAACCCTATGAAGTAATAACTTGTTATTTTCATTTTGCAAGGTATCAGGTGAAGTACAGAGAGGTAGTGATTTCTTCAATGTGACATTCTAGTGTCAGATCCTAGATTTAAACCTAATTTTTTCCTGATTCAAAGACCAGAGTTCTTTCTGCTTTAACCACATGCCACCTTTCTGAAAAGAGGAGAAAGGAAAATTAGACTGGCAGCAGGAGGTAGGGCAGGATGGGTGAAAGATAGACCAAAAGCAAGGAAACTAGGCAGGTGGTAGTTACAATAATTGAAGGGTAAGTAACAAGGTCATGGACAAGGCACTGGGAATGGTGTGAAAGGATACCAGACACTTTTTAAAGAAGATATCAAATGAACTCAATGACTCACTAGATCAGGAAATTAAGAATAAGGATGACTTAGGGTTTTGTATTTGGATCACTAGGAAAATTACAGAGCCATGACAGAAAGAAAAAAGTGAAATTAAGAATTAGTTTGATGAAGGAAGCTGATAATGACTCTGACTTTGAACATCTTGAGTGGGTCGTCTCATGACAACATATAAATGGAGATGTCCAGGAATAGTAGGAGCTTCACGGGAAGGGGGAATAGAAGGGCAAGAAGTTTGCTGTATAAATTGTCCTGAGAATTATACTTAAAAGGGATTTTACCTAATATGGAGCCTTATATGATGATGTTAAGATTTATTACATTTTGAAAAAATTCAAATGTCTTTCAGGTTTTCTTTCTTTCTTTTTCTTTCTTTTTTTTAATATAAATTTAGCAATTAAAAAAAGAAACACCAAATGATACCTATTCATTTTAGTCATGCTAAGAGAAAATCTTTAAAACTATCATCCATAATTTGAAAAATATTTTGCCAAAATCCTCTTCAGTCTACAAAATCTCTATGAACTACACCCACGTTTACAGATACAAGCCCACCATTAATGGTATCTTTTATGGCTGTTTGAGAATAGTTTCATCTGCATTAGAGTATAATGACACTTAAAAATGTCCTTTATATTTTTCTCCACAATTACTACTAAAACATCCTACATTATGTGGAATAATAGAGGATAGCTTATTTTATTGAATGTGTTTTTCCCCTCAGCTATTTATGTAACCCAAAAATGAGATAAAGGAGTTCCAGAATTAGAAAACTAAAAATAAACGAATAATCAAAACCACTTTTAGTTTTACTTCAAAGAGAGCAAATGTGAATAGCTGCAAAGGTCAGTCAAAATGCAAAGGACTTAAAAGGTCAAGTGGGGCAGGAACGGTATTTGTAGATAGTGCTACACAGGTTGTCAAATTGGAACAGCCATCAGACATAGGTTTTACTCCAACGTGATAATCATTATTACTAACTCACCTGATTTGGAAACTTCCAAAAGAACTTCACAGAAAGGGAGAAAATGACTAGAAGGGGTCACTAAAGAAGAATGAAAATCTGAAACAGCAAAGAGCATCTTTGTGATTACCTCAATTCATCCTACCACCCTTCATGAGACATTTTGTGAGAAAACCTACATGAATTAGTAAAGGAGTTTTAGCATAAAAGTCAAAGATCATTACAATCTCAACAAAATGGTGTTCTGAAAATGGAAATTTTCGTTGAAGATATCCATTTATGTAAATGAGCCACTTTTCATTGACTAGTTACTTCAATGTTAAGAACAATTCCTGGCACATCAAAGATACTGAGTAAATGACTGATCTATAGGGTAGTTATTCTTTGATTTTGTGTTAAGAATATTTGAAATTTTGTCTCTAGAGGAAAATGATTTTTCTAGCAAACATACCAGAAAAATATATTCAAATAAATTAATGTTTAATTCAATGCAACCACCCTGGGTAGTTATATATGTATTGAATCTGTGCAGTCCTCTTTTGGAAATGTCCTGAGACATTTTACAAGACACAGAAGAAAACTGACCTCATTGCTTTGTTGCTGTACCTTTTTCTTGAATGAGAAATTCCAAAGTGATTACTCACAGTGTTCAGCACACATGACTGAAAATGAATTTTGGATATCTTCACTTAACAAATGAAAATTTCCTTCTATTGAAGGTGCTAAAGTTTCTATAGAATGGATTCTTAACCCGAAATCACTAGATTAGTAGGGGATTCATTTCAATAAGTCCATGAATTTGGATGGGAAAAAATGCAACTTTATTTCAATATAGTTGATTATCTTTGTAATTGTATATATTTTATTTTATGCACTTAAAAACATTATTCTGAGAAAGGGTCCATAGACTTTACTGAATGCTAAAGGGAGCCATGACATGAAAAAAAGTTTAAGAACTTCTGATCTAAGGTACTTTTCCTGTAGAAGTTCCAAATTGTTATGAGCATTGGAACAGAATGATTGGAAGAGGTATATAGCCTTTTAGGTTCATTCTTTCAAAAAAAAATATGACTCTTAAGAATTGATAAGTTCTCATCTATATTTTTTAAAAAGCCACTCACCCATTTATGTCCTGCCGTTTATTTCTGTAGTCACTCGGGCTTATAAAATTTCTGTTCCCATGTACCCAAATGCCAGTTAGGCAACTTCTGAAGAATTTATGAATCTACCAATTTTATTAACATAGCTAGGAAGGAGTTTATTTGCCTGGTAGTTTCTGGAATCATGTACAGCAGAGCACAGGTGAAGCCAGAACTGAGAAGAAACTTGCTGTTATGAAAAAGAAAACCACTTAAAACTAACTTGGTGACCCTAGGAAAGTCACTTGATTTTTTAAAAATTAAACTGATTTTTTTGTAATGAATGAAAATTCTTCTCACCCAATTTCTTACCCACTTTTAATTGACAACAAAGAAAAAAAAGCATTATAACAAATATGATTAATTGCCTGCCACAAGTATCTCCCTATTGCAATCCATCCTTCATCCAATAATATAATTTTCATTAAGCTCATTCCCAATCATGCCACTCCTCCCTCCATCAATATATAACTCCAGTGGCTTTCTATTACCTTGAGGGTCAGATACAAAGTACTCCATTGGCTTTCAAAATACTTCATAGCCTTGTCCCCCTCCTAACTTTCCAATTGTCTAACACTTTACTCCCCAATATGCACTCTTCCATGCAGTAAGAATGATCTGGCTCTTCTACACCATTTCCCATCTCTAGACTTTGTCTCTGGTTGTCCACTGTGCCTGGAATGCCTTTCTTCCTTTTCTGTGACTACTGACCTTTTCGAATTCCTTTAAGTCTCAACTAACCTTCTACCTTCTACAGAAAGCCTTCACCAACCCCTCTCAATTCCAGTGCCTTCAGTCTGTTAATCATCTCATAGTTTTCCTGTACGCAGCTCACTCTCCATGCATTTGTTTGTATGTTGTCTTCTCTATTAAACCAAAAGCCCTTCAGAGACAGGGGTTTGTCTCTTTTTGTATCCCCAGTGCTTGGCACAGTATCTTAGTAGACATTTAATACATGCTTATCGACTGATTAATTAAGTTAACCAATACAAATTCTTGCAATTTCCAAAAAAATATTCATGTATAACCTACCTCCATAAACCCGTTAAGATGGGCATAGTATGTTTCTGAGCAAAGTTACTTTACTTCTCTTTGTTCCATATCTTTCAAATATCCTTTAGTAGTACAATTATGAAAATTATAATACTTGTCCTACATACATCAAAAGTTTCTTGTGAGAAAAGTTTTCTGTAAAATCTTAAGTGATACATAAATGTAGGCTATTGTTTATTTGGCAGTATTTATTAAGCATCTATTGTATGCATGTGACCAATCAGAGAACTAGCATGATTACAGAGGGAATATTGACATAGTTCCCAAAATCAGGCACTAAAAGTTCTTGATTTCATGGAGTTTTTAGTTTTCTATGGAAGCTGAGACTAACAGAGAAGTAAAAAAAGAAAGAAAAAAGAGAAATTAGTAAAACAAGCTACATACTAGTATAGGTTTCCAGACAAAGGCTTGTAAACAAGGACTCATCCTAGTTTGTAATTGGAAAGGCTTTTGGAATGAGGATTTATTTTAGATAAGAAAGGTAGCCATCATCCTGGGTAGCAGTAGTATCTAACAGCATTTTACACATATTATCTCATTTTATCCTCACAAGCACTGGAGAGATAGATGCTATTATTATCCATACTTTATAGACGAAGAAGCCGAGGTAGACTTCCCCAGGGTCACACAGATAGTAAGTACCTAAGACAAGATTTAAATTCAAATCTTACTGACTCCAAATCTATCACCCTACCCACTACACTGTCTAATTGCCTCTTAGCTGAAAGATTCCCTGGTCCAACTCCTCCTAAGAGAAGTTACCCACAACCTCTCTACAGATTGTTCCACTTTTAGGCAGTGCTAATTGTTTGAAAGATTTTCCCTGGCATCACCCTGAATTTGAAGCAATCCTTCCTCTGGAGAACCTTTCCATATAACTCCACCCTCCTCCTACTCCCAGAAGAGGGCCCTATTCAAACCATCCCACACCAAATAGAAGTTGTTTTTTATTTGTTTAAACACTCTAATAAAAAGCTGTTCCTTACCATTATTACTCAGCAACGTCTTTCTCAAACTGACTAATAGTAGTAAACTTTATTTCACTATCTAATGATCAAAATTGATGATATAAGTAATTAGTTCATTTTAGATGACTTGGCACTGAGGAAATTTCACTAGAGTATATCATGAATCAGACAAATCAATTCTAAAATATGAAAGTATAGTCTGACTCTACTAGTTGCTGTTAAAATCCAGAGCAAACAAAAAGGACATAAAGTTCTAGAAGTTACTAGAAGAGAAAAATGCTAATAACAGATTTAGGAAAAATATCTTTGGTTAAAGGTGGTGCCAGGCTGAGAAACCCTAAATATGTTGAAAATTACAAATGATCTCCTAAGTGACATTTATGACAGCATGATACTGATGGGTATGAAATCAATCATGATTGATATACTTTACTCACTAAAACTGTGAGTGAGGTTGATTGACTCCCCATCCCTAAACCCATTGTGGGCTATACATTTATTTTACAAAGCAAGTCCAAAAGAAAGTTGATTTGGAAACTTTCCTCTGCTTCCCTTAATATGTCAGGGGTTCAAACATAACACTTATACTCTACTACTGTTGATCTACTCTTGCCACATAATAAACTGCCTCTACTTTAAATCATGTATGTCTTTGATAGCAGCCAGGTGACAGTGAAGAGAAGACTGGACTTCAAATCAGAAAGTCCTGAACTGAAATTTGGCTTCAGACTTTTACTAGCTATGTAACTCTGGGCAAGTCACTTAAATTTCTGTGCCTCAATTTCCTATAAACTGGGGAAAATAACATCAGTTACCTCCCAGGGTTGTTGTGATGATAAAATGAAATGATATTTGTAAAGCACTTAGCTCAGTGCCTGGCACATAATAGTTTCTTAATAAATGGTTGTCATGTGCTTCCATAGGTACATATACACATCTGACTGATGCTAGTGGATTTGCACAAGGCAGACATGTGTAGTTTTGAATGATATTATCATTTTTCCTTAACTAAATGTTATAGAGGTTCAGTTTTCTTCATGTTTCCAACAAAATGAATGATAAGAATTATGAAGTTTTTAGACACCATCTACTTAGAATGAAATTGATGAAATAATATTCATATACTTGGAAGGATTTGCCATCTCAGCAGTTCAGGGGCTCTCTAGACTAGTGCATATTGATACCTCTCCACATTTGCTCACCCTGTGGGATGCTTTTCTGTGTCTTTTGTCCACAATACTCCAGAGATCCACTTAATATATTTCAAAATTTCCTCTGTTCTTTTACTTTCTTGAGGTTAATGGATGAGCATGTAGACTATCCTTTAGTTATTCATCCCTCTCACTTTATGACTTTCTGATATAGTTTTCTGGTAATATATTTCCTTGATGATGTCTCTCAAAACTTTCTAGGGCAGAAGTCATTGTTGGCAACATGATGCAGTTGACTTGGGATTTACTAGCTCATCTCCTATGTCTCCTCTCCTCTCCTCTCCTCTCCTCTCCTCTCCTCCCCTCCGCTCCCCTCCTTTCTCCTCCCCTTTTGTTCCCTCTCCGCTGTCCTGTTCTGGACCCTCCTAGCTTCACAGTGATTATCAATAATAACTGTTGCTGTTTCCCACCCAGCCTGATGTCTTTCTTTTTCTTGACCTCATTAAAGGGACCATGCCCTGGCTACTTCTTAAACAGCCCTATTCAATGAATGGGCATTGCCTCACCCTAAGTGAGTGCCTGCAAATACCTTGACCTGAAGGACCCAAGGTCTCCCAGTGCATCCTGGGTCACCTCCAGTCATCCTGATGAATATCAGGTCTCTGGATTCAGATGGCTGTGGAGGAGAAGTGAGGCTGGTGACTTGCACAGCCCTCCTTCACTCAAAACAAAGTCAAGTGCAAGTCATGTCATCATTTCTCTGATGACATGGTCTTCTTTGGCAACAAAGGGTGAACACTAGATCAAAGGATTGCTTGGATATAGTTTTAAATTGCTTTCCCAGGAAGGCATTGCCAATTCTCAGTTCAACCAATGGTACATTAATATGACTTTCTCCACAGTCTCTCTAACATTTACTATTATTCTTTTTTTGTCAACTTTGGCAATCTGATAGATACAACAGGAAATCTTAGAACTACTTTAATTCACACTTCAAATTATTAATGACTTGGATTTCTTTTTCATATGGATAGCTTAGATTTCACACTTTGGAAGTGTTTTCTGCCCAGTGGCTCCTTATTCTTAATGGTTAACTCCTCAAAAAGAACATCTATTTGAGTGAGTATGTTGATATCATCAAGGTGTTCCTTCTTCTGACTATACTCCTGATTTCCCTCTCGGACTTTCTCCACAATCATTCCATGACAGTTACCTTTACATATTCCACCCTACCCCCATCTTTGCCTTCCAGTTTCCTTCTGTGTATTGTCCTTCCCAATTAAAATATAAACTCAATGGAGAAATGGACTCTTTCCCTGTACATTCCCAGTGTTTAGCAAAGTATCTAGCATGTAGAGGGCACTTACTTAAAACTCATTTGTTGCTTGGGTTTGTTCCTTTGAGAACTGCATGTTTTATTTATCCTTTGATGATTTTTCAACTGAAGAATGGCTCTTATTCTGATAAATTTGATTCCGATCCTTATAAAGAAACTTGTAAGGAAACCTTTAAAAGAGATGTAATGATGTTTCCACATAATTAGCTGTTTCCCTATTAATTTTAGAAGCATTAATTATATTTTATAAAACCTTCAAAATTTTCTGCAATCCAAATTTTCTATTGAATCATCTAGTATCTTCTCTATCCCTTATTTTGTCAAACATTCTTCTATCCAAAGATTTGAAAGGTTATTTTTTACCTTGTTTGTCTAATTTGTGATTTCATACTTATTTCTAATTCATGTATGCTCTTTGGTATATGGTGTGAGGTGTGGGCTTATAACTTTCATCTAGGCTTCTTTCTAGATTTCCCAAGGAGTTTTTGTCAATATAGAGTTCTTTACCCATGGAAATAGATCCATGGATAATAGATTATCAAACACTTGACCTGTGTTTCCTTCTATATGTTATGTGCCAGATATGTCTAGCTGATTTACTTTTCTCTTTCTTAATCAGTACCAAGCTATTTTGATGATTCCTGTTTTTAAGCATATTTTGATACTTCTAGGCAGCTTTAATTTCTGCTTTTTTTCATTATTTCTTTTGAGATTCTTGACATTTTGTTCCTCCAGATGAGTTTTTCTCCTAGCTCTATAAAGCAATTCTTTGGTAGCTTGATTAACATGCCACTAAAAAAATTAATCTAGGTAGTATTATCATTTTTTTATCATATTGACTTGACCTACTCATTGACAATGAATATTTTTTCAATTATTTAGGTCTAGCTTTATTCCCATAAAGCGTTCCATGTAGTTAATATTTCCTGTGTGTATCTTGGTAGGTACAATCACAAATATTTTGTACGTTCTGTAGTTATTTTAAATGAAAGTTCTCTTTCTAAATTTTCCTGCTTTTTTTTTTTACAATATACAGAAAATGCTAATAACTTCTGTGGATTTTTAAAAAATATCCTATGACTTTCCTAAAATTATTAAATATTTCTATTGTTTTTAGCTGATTCTCTAGGATTCTTTAAACCATCATATCATTTAGAAAAAAGTGAACTACCTTCCTCTTTAACTATATTTATTCCCTCAAGTTCTTTTCCATATTTTATTATAACTAAAATTTCTACCACTCTACAAAAGTAAGAATAGTGGTAACAGACAGACTTGCTTTATTTCTGATCTTATTTGAAAGACATCTAGTTGTCCTTTTTAACATGTAATTGTGGTTCTTGGTTTTAGATAAATATAATAATTATTTAAAAATATTTCATGAACAGTATGACTTACAATGACATATTTTGTTGTAGGTAACTGGTGTTAGGAACAATATAACAATGTAGAACTTGAGAAAAGGGGTTTGATGTATAAAATTACATTAAATAAATAAAATTACATACAATTTAAATTGCATTAAGTACAATTAAGATGGCAAAAAAATGAGAAAACATGGAATGTGCATCAGGGAGTAGCAGAAGTAATTGGTAAGATAATGCATATCATAGATGCATGATAAATAAGGAATGAATGAGTGAATAAATGAAGGTTAGAATGAGGAAGTTCCAGGTAGTACTTGGGTAAGGAAGGAAGGAAAGATAGGTGAGGAAGACTGGATATGATATTTTCTTTTGAGTTAGACTGATGTTGTTAAGTTAGGAGTAGACTGCAGACCCTGAAAGAAAAAAAAATCCCTACTCCTCCGCTGCTAGAATGTACAAGATTATTAGCAAGTAAACTAGCTCATTATTTTTTTTCTCTAGGGTTAAAGGGCTACCTGGTGAGATGAGAACCCTGTGATCAACAAAACTGAAAAGCTTTCCTGACAATTATTCTAAAATTGTGAATTTTGGTTTACCTAGTGTAAATGTTCTGCTCTTTTCGTACTCTTGTATCCCACTAATTGATAATGATAATGGTAATCATCATCATCCTATCTGTTCTTTTGACCTAACCAATTAAAGTAAATCTTTCATAGAAGGCATGATCTCCCAATCACAGTGAAACAGCAATCAACCAATACATTTAAAAGACTGACGTGTCTTTTTATATTGTGATACTGGGAGGCAGGGAGACACAAGAGAAAGATTGGAGAGCAGGTGGGACAGAGGTACCTGTAGTGGTGGAGGAGTTGTCACTGAGGAGGAAAGACGTAACAGAAGGATCCTGGGAAAGAATCATTTTTTAAATTGGTAAATAACATTTTATTTTCTTCCAATTATATGTAAAGAGAGCTTTCACATTCATTTTTTATGAGATTTAGACTTTCAAATTTTTTTCTTCCTTCCTCCATCCCACAACCCTCCCTACCATCTTGCATCCCCAAGACAGCAAGCAATCTGATAGAGGTTATACATGTACAATCATGTTAAACATATTTCCATATTAGTCATGCTGTGAAAGAAGAAATAGAACAAAAGGGAAAAGCCACAAAATAAAACAGAAAACAAAGTGAAAATAGTATGCTTCAATCCACATTCAGATTCCATAGTTCTTTCTCTGGATGTGAATAGCATTTTCCATCATGAGTCTTTTGGAATTGTCTCGAATCCTTATATTGCTAAGAAGACCTAAGTCAATCAGGGCTGATAATGAAACAATGTGGCTATTACTGTATGAAATATCCTCCTAGTTCTGCTCATGTCACTCAACATCAATTCATGTTTTGATTTAATTTAATTTGATTTCAATATTTAAAAGTGCCTGGGGTGACCTATCATTAAGTACAACTGTGGAAGGGAAAGAAACTATTCAGGGAGAAGATTTTTATTTAATTTTATTATTTTTTGCCATTTTCAGCTACCCATCTGAAAGCCTAAAGAAGAGTCATTAAGATGTTAGAGTTAGAAGGTACCGGAAGGATTATCTAGTCCAATCCATTCTTATGTAGGAAGTACTCTTGCAACATCCATAGTAAATGTATGTGATGAACTCTTCTCAAATACAATTAACATGAGAAACATACTATCTTTAAAACCGGCCCATCCTGCTTTTGAACAGTTATGTTAGGAACTTTTCTCCTCATTGTTCAATTAAAATCTGCCTGTTTCCACCTTCTATCTATTTTTCCTAAATCTGCCAAACAAAACACATCTTCAGTGTGGTACGTCTTTAAGAATTTGATTTTACGTCAGTGGGGTAAATGAAATTAATCAAACAAGATTATGTGATTTAAAACGTTTTTTTTAAAACAAGGCTAACCTTATTAAAAAGGGTTTCTATCCCCAGATTCTGTTAAGTAGGATGTTATTGTTATCATATCTCACTCTCCAGGCCAGTTTCCTCATCTTACGGAGCTGAACTAAGAACCTGTTCAATTTTAAACCTGTGATACTGTTATCCTGGCTTGATTCACTATTAAAATAGCATCCAGAAGTAGTCTCTGTAATTTTTAATAAATAGCTTAGGGTATGTTTTGCCTATGAAGAATATCCCCAGTCATTTTTTTCCCTTCGTTCTTTGTCTTGTCCTGATGTTTTCTTCTATCTTTCAGAGTTCTCATCTAAATGCAGAGATATGCTGTTCCAGTTCTGGGGCAGTTAAGTGGTATAATGAATAGAGTGTTGAGCGTAGTCAGGTAGATTCATCTTTCTAACCTCAAATCTGGCCTCAGACACTTATGCTGTGCCCCCCTGGGCAAATCAGTTAATTCTGCTGGCCTCAGTTACCTTATCAGGAAAATGAGCTGGAGAAGGAAATGGCAAACAACTCCAGTATCTTTGCTAAAAAAACAAAGCAAACCTAAATTGGACCCCAAAGAGTTGGACATGACTAAAAAACAGCTGAACAAAATTCCAGTTCTGTACTTGATGATTTGTGGGATAGAGTATGTCATAGAGGTTAATGAAGACTATAGATCTTTAGTTCCTAAATAAAGGTGGAATTTTAGTAAATCTTTTCCTTCTTACTTCTATCATTCAAAGAACACAATGATAAGGTAACATCTCCATGCCCATAATTCTATGACACATCTCTTTGTCAGTAAGTAGAAACAGTTTTTTCTTTGTGCAAATACAAAAGAAAAATATAATCTCCATGTAAAATAATGAAAGAATAAATAGATAAAACCCATCTCAATTGGATAATTGCATTTAAGGCAGGATTAGCCTCTTAAAGTTCTTTTATATATTCTTGTTAACTATTCATTTGTTATACAGAGGATTATGCATGTTGCAATATAAATAGTCCTTTGGAGTTCCCTTAGATCATTTCCATGAATGAAAGCTTGGAGATATATCTGTTCTGTGCGTATGTTTTGTTTTCAAGCACCCCACAGTCACTCTGAAACCTCCACACAGGCCTAGGCTTCCCCAACATTCCCCATTACTTCTCTGGTCCCAACTCTTACTAAAACCCAAGAGGTGATTGCCAATTGTCTTGGAAATGTAAAATAAACACGTTTTTCTACATATGTTAATGCCATCATTTATTGACTTCTTACTCAGCTTGGATGTAATTGGGGTCATTAGGGAAACACAAGCAGCTCAGAGCCAGTCAATACCTGACCTTTAAAATATTCACTTCACTTGGTGTTACACGATGTTAAACAAGCTTGCCTTTTCATAGGATCGCAGCTGTTGTTGCAATGTGAGGGGCACAGAGGTGCTGTTCCTCCCTGAAAACTTTTTTTTTTTCCCTTTTGGTGTCTTTTGCCGCAGACATGGTGTTTCAAAAATCAGACAAAATATATTTCATGGGAAATCTATTTCCAGATCGACATTCATTTGAAAAGCTAAAACTAGCATCCGGGTAAAAAAAGGAAAGGATGAAACATCGAACTGAAAATATCTTCCTATATTGTGACATTTTAGCAACTGTAAATGAAACCACCTTTAAGACTGTCAGAAGCAAAGAAATCCAACTGGGGTCTTGATGACTGAGGGGATGCTAAAGAATCTCTCATCAGCAGACCATAAAGAATAAAGCGAAAGCTATCTCTAATGTGCAGATGTTATCAGGATGTGACTTCAGCACAACTATGCATCCCGATGGAGAAACAAAACTGCAGATGTTTAACATATTAAGGCAACTAACCACAGAGTCAGTTTCACTTCTCCAACTTCTTAATGTTTAATGTTTCTTTCTTTCTTTCTTTTATTTAACACAGAAAGGAATACTCTGGAAGAACTTCCTCCAAGCTTAATCGCTGTGTAAGACTAAATAAATACTGTAAAAAAAAAAAAAGTAGGAATGTTGATAGTGCTGGATAAAGTGGCATGTGCACTGAAGTCAGAGAGGTCAAGCATTAAATGTGCCACAGAGGCAGGATTCTTAAATATACAATTCAAGAAGGGCAGAGATACTTTCCTTAGTCTATGAAAATGGAAACCTAAACAAAAGACAGAAATATATTCAAGGCCAATTTTATAATCATCTTTCTGAAACTGGACCCAAGGCCCGAAAACTTTAGCCCTTTTTAACCAAAAGAAAAAAAAAGAAAAAAAAACCAGAAGCCTGAGCCAATGTCAGAAATGCAGAAAAGTTTCCGACTCTGAAATGAGACTTTTTGCTTTCCTACTTTTATGTGTCATTCATTTCACACTGTGTTCTATGAATGGGAGAAAAGAAATGTGTAACCAGGTGAGTTATGAAGGCAAGAAGAATGCAGTATTTTGGGAGCCTGGGGTTATCTGTAGCCTTTCACCTTTCAATTTCTTTTCTTTTTCTTTTTTTGGTCACAATTCTTTTCTGAGGAGGGATGTATTGTGATTTTAAAAATTCTAATGTCAGATAATTGTAAGTTTCAACAAAGAAAGATTTACCATCCCTCCCCTCCACCCCTGTCCTTTTTCCTTTTAGAGAAGTTGTTTTTGTTTGTGTTTTTCATTTAGAGAAGTTAGTTTGAACTTTAAAAAAAAATTTTTTTTGGCTAGGCTTATACTGTTTTTCAAATATAAAATCAGCTACTTTGTTCTAAGCTGTCTTGATAACCATCTCAAAGTGGGGTTTAACAGTTATGGTTGAAATAGGTCAGTTTACTAGTGCCCTCTCCTGCTTTACACTGGTCTCTGCTGCCCTCTCCCAACCTCTGCTCTGCCTCGAGCTGCTTCTGTTCTTTCTTTCACTGATCTAGGAGGACCTTGCCCCCCTGTGGTCCCTTATGTCAAACAAGCAGGCATCTACTACACTACACGGCTTAAAGGTTACTGCACAGACAGACAGAAAAGAGAGAGAAAGTCGTCCTAGGAAAGGGAGGATAGTGTCCCTGAGCTTACAACAAAACAAAACAAAACATCAATTGATATGTCAATTAACCCTTAGCATGAATCTGTACTATTAGTAAAAGGTACATTATGCAAAAAAATAAATATTGCAATGGATTCCATTGGATGAGAATTTCTTTTGTGGGGAAACCCATCATGATATGAAGAGGCAAACCTGATTCAGAATAGTATCCAAGACAGATGCTTTTTTTTAAAATGAAAAGCAGAGGGTATCAGAGACTGGAATCCAATGGGACTGGATGAATGAGGAGTGCAATTTCAAGGAAGAAGGAAGTCCTGATTAAGACGGAAAGAAAAAATAGAAACCCAAGGCCAGATTGTGAAGGTGCTCAATCATTCTACCTGGACAAATTTTAGTAAAGTTCCTGATTTTATATTAATTCATCTATTAAACCTGGTTGAATTTCCTTTCTTTTTCTCTTTCAGTTTATATAGAAATATAATATATGATATATTATGATATATGTACACATATGCACACTTTAACATTCACAAAGACTTTAAAAATAAAATATCTCATTTTTTCCTCACAACAATCTAGAGAGGTAAATGCTATTATTATCTACATTTTATAGATGAGGAAGATGAGGTAGAGGTTAAGTGACTTGCCCAAGATCACACAGCAAGTAAGTGTCCTAGATCAGATCTGAACTTATCCTCCTGATTCCACATCCAGGGCTCTATTGACATTACATTTATACCATCAATTTATAGAAATAATGATGGAACAAACCTTTGTTAATATAATCTTTGGGAGTAGGGTGTTAGAGAGGTATGGTGACTGAAGCAAAAATAGTTTGAGAAGATATTATCTGCCACAGGGATTTCATATCTATCTATCTACCAGATCAAAGACAATTCCACATTTAATCTGGTGATTAGCTGTAATTAAATAAAGAAAGTCTTTTTAAACTTCATTAGCAGGAGAACGTTTGCTACAGCAGAGTGGGCACAAATCACCCATTCTTAATTAAAAGATAATCCACAGGATGACCATAATCTCCTCCTAAAAATACACCATTTCTCCCTGCAAGATTTCCTCATCAAATAAGGATAAATAACATTTTCTATGTGTTTAAACTATGAAGGAGTGGATGCTCCTCCCGCTTGCTTGAGTGAGTACTGGATGTGGCTGATAACATCACTTTGGCATGCTATTATCTAAAATGGTAGAATACCTCACTTCAGCAAAGTCTGACATAAATCTTTGAAAACAAAGACATTGCATATGTATGAGCTGAAATAGATATGACAGTGTTGGCACATTAATATTCCTGTCACTAGGGGGTTTCAAACTTTTAAGGATAGGACTGGAATGAATTCATGCTGTAGCTGGTAAAATAGGGCAGCATACGAGAGGACAATTAGGCATTACCAACCCAACCATAATAAAATATATGCCAAAATGAATGTGTTTGATTATTTCTTTTGGTTGAAATCAACTCTGGGATTGCCCCTTGGGAACACCAAGAATAAATCGCTTGGGATAGAAATGAGCATGATTGTTCTAAAAACACTACTGACAATATTCAGTGAGATCAGGGGCAGTCAATAGAATGGAGAGATATCTATGTCTGCTGCTGTCCCTTGTGGTGGATCATAGGTAACATCTGTTTCCACTTATTCTATAACAACCTTCATTAAAAGTAACTATGGATCCTAACTGAACTGTTCTCTGTGTAGTTGATTGTGGACAGAGGAAAAAAAAAACCATGGTAATGAATATTGTACATTTTTTCCCCATTTTTCAACTATTGTAAAAATCTTTCCTATTACTGATTCACATTTTAAAAAAATAGAAATAAACACCTGGAAAAAGGGAGAAATTTTGCAGAATAATCGAGCTAGCAATTCTGCATTTGTAATTATTTGGGGCTAACCAAGGGCCCATTTGCAAGAAATTTTGCAGTAAAGAATCTAAACTAGCTCTATCTCAACATTATAAATCACTAGGTTCTAGGAAATCACCACTCATCGGGGAAAAAAATGATAAAATAATTGTATTAGGTTTCTTTTTGTATGAGCATATATGAGAAACATTTGACTTCAATGCTTAATGAAAAGTGGTTATTGAGCTATGATTCTAAACTTTTCATGTGAAGATGAAATTTTTGTTTTAGCAAAAATGAAATTTGTATATATGTTAACCTTGTGAGCTAGGAATGAAGGACAACTTGAAAGAGTTTGTCTGATACCAAAAAACTGTTTTGCTTCTCTAGCCATTAATCATGTTTGGCACATTCTTGTATCCTTGACAAGCTTGGTCTGAGCCCTGACACGAGGTGCCCAGTAACCTCTAACCAGACACAGATGAAAATTCCTCTATTACAAATAGGAATGAAACTAAGATCCAATAATTGCATTGTATCACAAACATACATCAATAAGTCAGCAATTTTATAAACCATTCCAAGAGTCTACCTCCATTTCTTTTTCTTCAAATTTTACTAATAAAATCTTGTGCAGGTGCTTAGGTCAGGATTTTCCAAACATACTGATATATGTGTGTGCTTGGGTTTGAGTTAACTCTTTTATTACACTAATGCTATCTGTCACTTCTTGCATGTGTCAGCATTGCTTTTGAATGACAAAAAGGTTGAGGCAGTGTGGCATGTATAAGGAACTCTTATGCCTTTCAAGAAAAGTAGTTTACATGGAAAATAAAAGAATTTCACATTGATAAGTGATTTAGCAATAGCCAAATATTATTTATTCTATCCTTTGAGAAATGTCAGAGGTTGAAAGAAAAAAAATCTTAAGGAATGATACATTCCAAAATGGCAGCATGAACTGTTAAAGCCAAATAATTGAAGGATTTTCATTTTTTTGTTTCAATTTCTCTGCCCAATTATTTTATTTACCTTGTAAAACAGGAGTATGAAAGAATCCTGGAAATTATCTTTTCACATAAACAGAAAAAAAATCCCAACATTTGCTTTATCACTCTAATTCGCTAATATTGCAAGACAACATGTGTTTTGAGTCTGTAAAATCCACTGTAAGCATGTCTTCTTCATTCATAGTAAAAATGCCTATTTCCAATTAACAGAACTTCAAATTTGAATCAGAGTGAGAATGAGGAGATAAAAAAGCAAGAACACATAGTGACTATTGTGGAAAGTAGTTCACTGCAATACATTCTTTCATAAAAATCATTGACTTTTAAAAGAAAAAAAAAGCCTTGTGTTGATCAAAGAAATCATCATATTTTCAATAAGCAAAACATTCATTGCATGGAATCTTTGATATTACTACACAAAGAAAACAAAGCTATCCACTTGGAACTTTAAAATGTTCCCTTTCTTGTCAATTCATTACTCGAAATAATGAATTGCAGCCTCTTCTTCGTCTTTCCATTGCATATTTGGGATAGTTTACATTACTTTGAAATGGCTTAAATATTTCACCACCCACTGTAGAATGCCCTGATGAAGGGAAGAAAAATGCATTTACTTTCATAATTTGACTGCAATGATTTCTTTCCATATGATTCAGAGCTTGGGAATACCATGAGCATACTGTTAAAAGAAAAACCCCCACCGTGGTGAAATGTATTAAAATGCAAGAATACATTATAAAAGTTACATGGGAGATACCTGATAAAGAAGTAGAAACTCAATCCATTTACAGCATGCTCTATAGCTTTTAGTGTGGTATGGAGATACTGGGAAAGCTCTGATAACAACAAGAGCTAATAAATTTGCCTGTATAGTAGCTGTAGATAAGAACACTGCTATTTTCACTGGAACTGTTAGTTTTGAAGGCTTATACCCACAGAAATTATGTCTACAAACACCAGTTCCCATTAGAAAACCACTAGAAAGATGTAAAATCTACCCATCCACAGTCTTTCTAGCTTATAGAAAATGCTAGGAGAGCTCCTAGAAATTCTGTGCCTACACACAGAATTTCTTCTGTGGAATCACATCTTTTGTTCATCTGATCTCATCGTCTGGATTTATTATGGTTTCACATTTTCTGATAGATTAAGTATGAAAGAGCCAGAATTTCAGAATATCCACAGATAAAGCCACCCATGCCTTTATTTATAGTTTATAATATGCCTAAAGACTTTAGAAGCTTTTCTATAATCAGTATTCTTTTCTCCACATATCCATGTGATACATAGCATTTTACATTTAAACAAAAATGAAGCTATCTTTAATTATTGAAATACAAAAAAAAAAATCTATGCAGGGTCCTTTGTTTTCAGTAAACAAAAGTGATCAGATTTGAATCTGTACTATGGAATGAAATCATTTAGTGGAATATCCATTTCACATCACAAGAAGAAAAAACACAAAATCTTTGCAGAGAAATATGCATGTGCGATATCAACAAAGAAACGAAAAGGCATAAATAACACTGGCCCTGGTTAAACATACCATGGCTATTTACATAAAAATGCCCCTCTCCCCAATTCTACACAAAACAACTTCTGTGGGTGAACTTTTTTATGGCAATATGGATTTCTTTTCTGTGACTGTGTATTGCAAACTCTTTGCAAAAACAGAGTTTTTAAGGAAAGTTGTTATATTAAGATGTATGTCTGCTTCCTTTCAGAAGACAGATTAGAGTGCCTCAGCTGCCACTGAAGTTGTCTCTCTTTGTCACAAAATGGAATGCTGCATATATAAAAATGCAGAATGTAATGTGGAGTCAAATGTCTCTCAGCACAAGAGTTGTTCATTTTAGCACCCATTTTCTTGGTATTTATCAACTTACTAATTATAGGCAAATTGCTTCCAACACTAAAACTGTGGTGATTAGCAGTTTTTTCTGCTAACTCCAGTCTACTGTAGTTCCGGTAAAGAATGTCAATAATCTAGATTCCTTTCTCTATCCTGCTTTAGAGCATGTAAAAATAAATTCATCAGGCCAGTGAATCTCAACTTTGAGCAACTTGGAGGAGTGGGGGAGGCATGGGGAATAGTTTCATTTATCAAATCAAGACCTCAATGGTAGGACCAGAAGGTACTCGCCACCTCCCATTCAATTGTGCAGGTTTGAAGGTTCAGTGGAGCTTGATCCTTTGCAAGAAAGAAATCTGACAGTCCCAGCTACACTAGGGGAGTGTGTGCATTTGAATGTTGGGGAGGACAGCATCAATTACTGTGGCTCAACACAGGTCAGCATTAAAGATGGGGGAGTGTAGAGTCCTAACCCAAATCTCTGTACTGATACCCTAGCCAATGGCTGGGTTTCATTCAAACCAACCCTATCGTGTAACAATGCAACAGAGTTACATGGGTTTGTATGGCTAGACATAAAGCAGTTTGCAATCTTCGGCCTTCCATTATAATTTTTAAAGTAGCTCAGATGAAACGGGAGTAGGATGCCATTCTAGAAAATGTTTTCATAACATGTGGGACAATAAAAGGTTGCATTTTCTATCACCATTGCTAATTTCACCCATTTGTTTCTCATTACAATAAGTAAACGAGATTAAATGGAAAATCCCACAGTTCACAGAGTACATTACACAGCAGAAATGCCTCAAACAAATGCTATGTGAGTGCATTAAGCAACTTATGTTCCTCTAAGCAACCATACATTTCTTTCTGCTCTGAAGTTCTTAAAATGTTAAAGTTATGTTGGCAGGTCCCAGTCAACAACGAAGTCTGTGATGGCCTTGCTCTCTCCCCCCGCCCCCCAGCCCCCCAACACGCTGCTTTTAGTCTTATTGCTTATTTGCAGTCTCAGCAAGCCGGAGAGAAGAATTTTCTCCTCTTTGGCTTGTATCTGAATACTAACTAGCCAGCCTAGCCAAGGCTCTCTAAAGAGTGAGGCTGCATGAGAGACACAGTGCATTGGACACAGTCAGGAGGCAAATGAAAGGACAAAACAAAGGCTATTCAGGGCTGAATCCTCTGATAAACTCCCCCATCCCCCAATCCCTTTAAAACTGAAGAGAAAGGGAAAAACCCATGAATCCATGGCTGAATGCCTGAGGTTGTCAGAATAAAGGACAATGAATGACAGCTGACTGTCAGCCCAATTCTCAGACTCAGAGTTATCACTTGTTGGCATTGTTGAGCCAGAAAAAGAAAATAAAAATTAGAAATATGTGTACGGAACAAGGAAGTATGTCCTAAGTTCTCTGTGAATGCTCAGGCTCGTTCAGTGAAGAAGTTACTAAGTAGTTCCACATGGTTTTCATCCCTGTTCAGTATATTTTTGCTGGAAAATGTTCTCAACTTATTAAGTGTTTTTCTTGTGACAACAATGCTAAATGATGTTGGGAAAGCCACGGAAAGGTCATGAACCTGCTTTTCCCTTTAATTCCCTGCTTAGGATGGAAGGTCTAACATGATAAACTAGAACAGAATCTCATAAACCTGTTGCTAAACAAACAACCACAGAACAGGAGGACAGGGGAAATGTTGAATGATTTCTGTTTTACTTATTTAGGAACTCCTCTCAAGCTATTTTTTCACCCAACATATTTTTCTAAACTTTCATCTTCCCTGACTGCTTTCATCCCTCCATCCTTTGTTGTTCCAAGGGACTGATCAGCTGGTTTTAAGTCGCAACTGCCCACGTTTTCCAGGGCTAAAACTTTACTTTACATTCCCGTATAAATCCATTGCACCTCTTCCCAAATGTGTTAGGCTTTGCCTTGAAAGATTGAAAGGGGGAAAAAAAAAGAAGGGCTTTATGACTTCTTAATGTGCCCTAAGTTGGCTTTGCTTTACTTTAATATTTTATGTACTATAATACGTACAGGTCCTGAGAGATAACAAACCTAGAATGGTGGGTATTTAGCAGTTAACGTAGTTTCAGCCTTTTCTCAACTGTATAGTTCACTGTAGTCTGTTGACAGTCTGTACTGAGAGGACAAATCCCATTAGACTGATGGAGAGTCTCCAGTGCACAGAGCACCAAGTTTCCAGGTCTTGCCACAGTAGGCACAAAGACAGTTCTTCAATGTGGCTACACTGCAGAGGCCAGACATAACTGGCCAATGAACAGGGAGAGTGATGGAGACCATGATCTGTAGCACTATAAGCACACACAGGTCACCATTATGGGGAAACTCAAAGTGCTGTTTCCGTCCCAGCAGGTGTTGCTGAACATTCTAAATCTTCAGACAGGGATGAATGAAGGAGCAAACGTGTAAAGCTGAAGTAAAACAAGAAAAACAGGAGTAAGTTAATTTCTTGACTCTTCTGTTCCCCCAACTAAAAAGGGGGAAAAAACTTTCCTTACATAATAAATGGAATTTTGAAAAATTGTAGTTTATATACCTTTCCCCACCATGTTTCTCAACAAACTGAAGAAGCAATTTGAGAAAGAAAACAGTGAAGGATATTTATGTTACCCATTGTGAAATATGTCCAGTTATTTGATTTTACTGTAAAGATAGAAAGTAAAGCTCTTGGCCAGGAAATCTTTGTTTCCCCCATCTTTCAAATCAGTCTCAAAAAATGTTGTTTCAGTACATTTGACCCAAAAGATTGCATGCGAATTTACTGAGCGTACTATTGGTCTAGCCACAGGGGGGAAATCATTCATTCAAAAATAATTGGGATTATTAGTTTCTACTAGCTCACTTACATCAGGTATTTACTTCAGAAGAACAAGAATCCGAAAAACTATGTCTAAACTTTGAAAAAATTCACATACAGTTCATATTTGGAAACCATTACGTTTCTTCTATTTATCTTTGCACAGTCTCATAAAGATATTTTGAGAACAAAAACAAACTTTAAAAAAGAAAAAAAAATTCTCTCATCAATGGGCTTTTACGTCTTAGATGAGAATACTTGAAAATTACAGATGCAGCTATTTAAGCAATTCAACCTTACAGGATCAGCTTCAGAAACTAGCATTTAAATTCTACAGTTGGATGCTAAACCTGGTTTCCTCAGTGCATGAACCTGAAGAGAAAATTTATCCCCAGAGAACTGAAAGGCTAATTTTCCACATTGATTCATTTGTTTGCTGGGCATATTTTAATGCATATAATTAAGTGCATGCAAGTTTAATTAACCAATTTCTGTTTACTGGGAGTGCTCAAATGATTGAGATTAAAGATTACAACTTTTGCCACTCTCAAGAGTTGCATAAAAATGATAATAGTATTTTATTCCTTTTAGACGATACTTACCTTTGCCTATCTCTCACCTCTCTCCCCTCTCTCTCTCTCTCCATCTCTCTCTCTCTCTTTCTCCCTCCATCTCTCTCTCTCTCTCTCTTTCTCTCTTTCTCCTTCTCTTTCTCTCTCCCTTTTTCCCCATATCTGTATCTCATCTGGGAAGCTATTTAAAATAAATACTTCCTAAATGAAGATATTCAGTTATGCCTTTCACTTATATTGAATAAGCTACCTACTATAATAAAGTGGTGTAGTAGAGAGAGAGTTGACAATGAAGCCAGGAGAAACATATTGCCTCCGACTTTTATTGGCTGTGTGAACCTGGGCAAGTCACTTAAACTCTCAGTGCCCTAGCCAATTCTTTCAGATCTTAAGTTGCAGAGAAAGTGCTGACCTGAATTGGTAGATGGAGTTTCCTCATAAGGGAATTCCTTCCAGCAATGAAATCCGTATCTCTATTCATACATAATATAACTTGTAATATGCATTATACATATACATTTATATATGTCCAAAGAAGTCTAGTTTGAATCAATTAAAAAAATCTAGTGGTCAATCACTGATTGATAATTCCAGGATGAGGTTTTAAACACGATGAAAATCATAAATGCGAATGAAACTTTCTCTTTTGTAAGTTGTCTCAAATTCTTTCATTAAATGATAATTATTTTATTTTTCAATTCATTTTATACTCACCCAATAAACCATTAATACATGCTATATAAAGAATGACCATTTCTGATCCATGATTAAGAAAATCAATGTAGTCATTTATGGGGTAGAAAGGCTTTAGAGAGTCTTTCTGAGGAGAAAGTTGAATATACTGCATTCTAAAATCTGTGAAGTTCTACTACAGCTGTGTTTTTTGCCACAAAGGCTGAGTTCCCACTATATCATAATAAATATTCTTAGAGGAGGCAGAGATCTCTTACGGACAGGAGTGTTGTGAGGCTTAAATGAAATAATTGCTGTAAAGCAGCTTGCTAACCTTAAATCACTTTATAAATATATGCTATTATTATGAGCCTATAGTATGCAGAAATTCCGTCTGGTTCTGACTTCATTCCCTCCGTGAAAGTTCTACTAACTTCCTGTTGAGCTCAATGAAGGTTTATAGAGTAATATAACAGTGTACTGATTAATATTTAACTATCAAGTATGTGTGGGGAGGGGGGCTATAAGCACAAACCTTTGAGTTCCAACTACATGTAGCTAATTTTTTTTTAGTCTTGACAATCAACAAAGCAATGAACGAACCGCTGATTTTAGCAATTGTTGATTTCTGAGATGTAAATGCTCACGATGAAAACTTCAAAATGAGCTCTTCTTAGTATGAGAGGTGACTCTGGGAACATACCTACTTATGAGCTAAGTAATCAAGGAAAATTTCATGGAAAAAAAGATTAAACTTCAACTAGACTTTGAAGAAAGGGTAAAATTTTGACAAGGGGGTTAGGATAGGAGAACAGTTCAATTAAGGAGAAAGGCATGAGAAAAGATACAGTGATGGAAATATGTCAAAATGGCAAAAAAAGAAAGAATAACTTTCCAGTGAGGGTGGGTGGGGAGTGAGGAAGGGAGAGAACTTGGAACTCAAAGTTTTAAAAATGAATGTTAAAAATTGTTTTTACATGCAACTTGGAAATAAGATATGTAGGCAATGGAGTACAGAAATCTATCTTGCCCTAGAGGAAAATAGAAGGGAAGGGGATGGAGGGGGGTGATAGAATGGAGGGCAGATTGGAGGAAAGGGAAATCAGAGTACACGATGTCTTGGGATGGAGGGAGTGGAGAGATGGGGAGAAATTTTGAAACTCAAAATCATGTGTAAGTGAAAGCTGAAAACTATAAATAAGTTAATTAGCAATTTAAAAAAACCATTAAATAATAAATATTTAAAATAATAAAAAAGAACATGGTAGACCAAAAGATTTTAATGGAACACATTACACAGTCATTGATATGTTTTCATATTCTGCATTGCAATTAGCAAATAGCATTTATATTTATTTTAGTGTTAAATAATATTGTTATCTGAAAAGATTAATAAAATTCTTCCTTTCTACCTAAAAAAGAATAACTTTCATTTTGTAATATTTCAGAAGTTAGATAAAACATTCATATCTATCAATGATATCATGTGATAAAAGCCCATAAAAATGTAGATTTCCATTTATTTATTTGATGAATAATCGTTCAAGACAAATAATCTATGACCTCAACCAGAGAATAGGTACCAAACAATAAAGTGAGTGGGATATGTTAATAAAATGATTCCATATTACAGAAGAGCCTGCCTTTATTCTCTGTAGCACCTTGGTTTAAAAATTCCACGGTCTAAATAAGACAGTTTGTAAGAATTCTTTCTTTTAAAAATTGATGACTTGTGTCTTTAAATAATTGTCATTTTAAATCTCCCTCCAATACTAAACCTTCCCTTATGTCAAAAATAACATCTGAAATGATCATCTGAAACAGTGACCATGTTTGAAAATGCATGTAGCATTCTGTTTTCATGTCCTAACTTCAGTGCTGTGTTGGAGCATTGTGACAGCTGGGGGAAGATGATTGTTAAAGAGAGAGTGAGAATTTACATGTTGGAAATCAACAAGCACTCCAAATCAATGCTTGATTTATTATTTTGTTGATTAACTGAGCTTAAGAAAATGTTGGAGACTGTTAATAATGAAGATTAAAATTAAATTTTTGCTTTGGGATACATTTATTTTTCCAGAGAGTCACTTGTTAAACACTCACCACCATTCCTCTGACCAGCTCTTTTCCCTGAGAAGCAATGTAGGCTTTAGTGACCAGTGTTCCATGCTTGCTGTAGTTAAACAGACATGGTCATTTACCTTTTGGATCCAGGGGATCCAGATGTTTTCCAAAACCTTCAATGGTTTTTTTGTCTACTCACATTTTGACTTCCTTTTGGAATCTTCTTTATATTGTTGTAATCGTGCACACACACACACACACATACACACAAGCACACACACCTACATACATGTATATGTATGTGTATATATATGCATATATTTCTCTTGCTTCTGTTTATTTTGTTCTATCTACATAATTTCATTCAAATTATCCTATTTCTCTAAATGCATTTATCTATCAGCACCTATTGCACAATATTATTACATTGTATCTGAAAAAAGTCATTCCCCAGTCAATGGCTTCAACGCAGTCCTTTTCTAGTATAAAGAATGCTGATATGAATATTTTGGCATACATTGGACTTTCACTCTCTATCTCTGTCTCTGTCTCTCTTTCTCTCTGTCTCTTTCTCTCTCTTTCTCTGCCTTCCTTGCAGCATATGTGGAATCCTTGGGTCAAAAAGTATTGAAAGTTTCATCACTTTTCTTCCAGAATCCAAATTTAAATCTGGAACAGTTGGGTCAGGATGTTATTATTGTTTATTTGATTTTAAAAGAACTACATCAAATAGCCAAAACTTTGGAGGAAAGTATTTTTTCACATGGAGATTTTTTTTTACATACTCGAGGCATTAAATGAGAGTCAACTGAATTACCAACTCTATAGAATAGTGTAGTTTAAAAAAGAAAGTAATACTAGAAGTTCTATGCACTCTCAATGTCTACTGACTATTTTTCTTAAATGTATTAAGTTGAACATTCTTTTTTATTCATTTTATCTTTCATTTTTTTAAAAATTACAATGCTTGGGTCATCCACTAAAGTCCTCTGCTACCTAATCATGATTCACAGATGACCCTTCACTCTCAAAAGCTATTCCAATAGTATATCAACTCTGGCAGGTTCTGGGTAAAATGAATAAATCCATGAGGTTGGAATGTGTGTGTATGTATGTATGTGTATGTGTGTGAGAGACAGAGAGAGATACAGAGAGAGGCAGAGAGAGAGACAGAGAAAGAGACAGAGAGAGAGAAAGAGAGAGAGAGACAGAGACAGAGAAACAGAGACAGAGAGACACAGAGAAGAGAGCACTGAGAAACATCCAAATATGTAGATGAATTTTTACAATAAGGCTGGCCATTCTATGATAAAATTTTTTGTTCATAGAAATTCAGGAAATCATCTAAGTGGAGGAAGTAGCCACAAGAATGAAATTGCAATTCTTTTGAAATATTGAAGTAATTTTTGGGTAACACCAAGGAATTTGTTTAGTCACCATGAGTAACATATTACTGGTCCTCAATTAATGTAAATAATTAATCTTGTGAAGTAGTTGAATTATTTTAATATGCATATTTCAATAGTGATTGGAACCAGAATTGTGCTGGAGCCAGTTCATCCCAGCTCATATCTTGAGAAAGCCAATTGTTAAATTTTGAGAGTAAACCTTAATACCTTGGAAGCTGGCAAATGTTAAAATTAGGGATTGATTTGTTTTGTGGATTGCATAAACTTAAGAAGGTTATGGAGAAAATGTTAATAATGCAGATTAACCCTGAAACTATGATTGCTAAACATTAACTTAGCACACCACTGGTTTGAACAAATTACCATATTTTACATAATTATAATTTTGAATTAATGCAACCACTTCATGGGATTCATTATCTACATTAATGGGGACCTAGTTGCACATTCCATTTTATATACAATGAGAGGAAAACATAAAAAAATCCCACAGAAAACAACTGTGTTATCTACCTTTAGGATTTTCTTCTTTATTTGGATTCATATTCACTGGAAGAAAGAACTGACCAATATGGCCCCCTACTCCAAATGACTTAGTCTATCAATGATGTTGTTTACAACTTTCTAATGCCAATAGAAAGGAAGAGGGAAAAGAAAGAGGAGAGGGAAGAAGAAAGGAGGGAGGGAAGGGAGAAAATAAGAAGGAAGTTCAAGTTTCCTCCTCCATTAAGGTCCTTTTTATAATTGGACACCACATTACTTTTCCAGCTATATTTCATATTACCTCCAGCCATTTATTCTACACTCCAGTCAAAGCAAGCTACTTGTCAATTTCCATTTACGTCCTTTTTTGCTGACTTTACTTATTCAGTCTCCTATTCCTAAAATGCATCCTCTTCGACTACTACCCTCATGAAAAAAAAATCTCACCTTTCAAAATCCCATCTCAAATACAACAACATCCATTAAGCCTGGTCCACACCCACCTACCCCTAATCAAAAAGATTATTCACTGCTTAACCCTTACCTATGATTTTGTTTATATTGTTTTATGCATTTATCATGGATTATTTTCCCTTAGTGTTTCCTTTACCCTCATGAAGTCTAAGCTATTTTACAGAGTGAGATATAGCTTATCAAATATTTGTATTCTCCCCCAGTGCTCATTTTGTATACTGCAAGTGTTTAATAAATGTTTGTTGAGTGAATGAAAAGATGATGTGTGACCACTCATTTTACCCCAAAAATGTCCTTACTGACCCTCCTGGTGCTCTTCATCAGCAAAGCAGTATGTAGAACAGTTTCTTTCTCTTATGTATAGGGAGAACTCTTTTCTATACTGTATATAAACTCCTGGATCTCCTTTCATTTTAGATTTACCCAGGTTGGATACAACACTCTGCAGATGGGAATTCTCTGTCTCTGAATAGACAATCTAACCTCTGAGAGGTGAGAAGACTGACTATTGTAGGGCATTCTAATAAAAAAAATAGTTTTGCATTTGAATATTGATCAAATTTTTTGACCATGCAATGAGAAAACTTTTGATTCTGCTAATTTTTTTTTTGGAGGGACAAACATCAAAAATATCCTGAGGGACTGTCTGTCCCTCATTAAATCAGTGGGTTTATTCTATGTGTGTGTGTGTAATATATGTTTCCACCATCCGGATTTCAGTTGTTATCTCATTTCTAAGGAAGGAATGCAGTTAAAAGGAAGATGACAATGTCAGGAAACTAGTTTCTTCCTTTCCTATGAATATGCATTACATCAGACAGCTAGTGTGACCTAAAAGAGTTCAAAGGCCAGGAGTCACCTGTGACTGATTGACCAAGGATTCAAATGTTGAAAATGAATCCAGGAACAAGTTTGTATTTTAAGAGAGAAATAGAATCATGGTGGAATAGTCTCTACCAGTTGGGAATATTTTTTCTTATTTTAGTATAATTAGCCAACTGATTAACAGTTTTTGTTTTCCATTTGAATAACCAATACTGATTTATTTGGTATGCTCTCCCGTCAAATGGAAAGCAATAACAAGAAAGTTTATGCATCCTGGGTCTTGTCTACCCCGGAACCTGTGGTTATCTCCTTTATTAAGATAAAGCATATGTATTGAGCATCTAAAATAATTGGTATTGAGGATCCATCTAATGGTGAGGATATAGAAGGTTATCTTTAAAAAAAACAACATAGAATGCAGATACATTTTCTCATAATGTTTTGGAATGGATTGTTTTAAAGGTGTAATAAGAACATTCTTATTTTCCAATACACTAAAATCAATGTACTTATCTACCCAAAAAAGGTGCATAAGAAAGGAAGACATTTTAATTATCCAAAAAAATTCTAATTTGAGAAAACTTATAAAGGTCTTTTTTGGCTTTTCTCATTAAAAACATGTAACTGAAATTTTTAAGTTTATGTTTTTAATTGAGCAGCACTTGTTAGACTATTAAAACACGTTTTTTTGGCATCTTATTTCTTTTAAATTTATTTTCACATAAATTTCATAGATTTTTCTCCCAGAATGTCCAATATACCATCTTCCTGATATTTACAAATAATCAGTTTTTCATTTCTCCTTTGATTTAATGTTCTGTTCTTTCTGTCTGAAGATAACACTCTGTGATGGGTATGAACTCCCAATAGTGCTGATGGATTGCTCTGAGCCATCTACACTCTTCTTCCTGGTTTCCTGTCTGACTAATGCTTGAACAAGTTAGTTGTGCAATGTGTCTGTAACCGTGGGACAACATTTTCCTCTCTGACCCACCTTTGGCAAAGTAATTATCAATGCTGCAAAATTTCTGGTGAGAGTTATGGAAGGAAGGAAATGACTTCATTCCTGTTAATTTCCTGCTCTATGATTTGCACAGGTATGATCTGGATTAATGTAGAAAGGCAAATTAGCAGGGAAAGAAACTTTGATCAGATTAGTTTTAAATGAGTTTAGTTTATATGGACGCATTATTGTAGAAATTCACACCTGATTATAAATTTTAATGTTACCCCTACCACCATAAACAACACAATTCGTTGTTTTTTAAATATTGATGCTCAGAAAAATGAGTCTGTATTTTATGTAAATCCTATATAGGATCACATGATTTATACAAGGGACCTTAAAGGTTGTCTTATCGAACCTTCTAATTTTCAGATGGGGAACTGCAGACCAGAGAAGTGAAGACATTTGCCCAAGGTCACATGGGCAGCAAGAAGCAGAGATGGAATTCTAGCCCAGGTCTTCTGACTCCAAATTCAGTGTTTTGTAAGTACATGGCGGTATAGTGTATTTGATAAGACCTTTGGTTTTGGAGTGAAAAGATCTGAGTTCAAGTCTCATTTATCATGATCTGACTTTCCAGTAAGAATACTTACTTCAAAGTTATTATTTACTCAGAATTGCCAAATTTAATGTCCTTTTCCTCAATCTTTACCCTTATTAAACTCTGTCTGGTGTTTGACAACTTGATTGATTTTCTCTTTTCTAGGTTTCTGTGACATATCTCTTTCCTCACTCTCCTACCTGTCTTACTACTTTTTTAAAATCTCTTTTGCTGTATCTTCAATCACATCATAGCTATTCATTCTTGAAAGACTTCTTTCTGTTCCTACTTCTTTTTTCCCTCTAAGCTATGTTGTCTGGTGGTCATATCAGTTCCAATAGGTTCAGCTTTCAAATAATTTTCAGATCTTTATATCCAGTGCTAATTTCGTTCCTGGACTATGGTCTCATATTAGCAATTTCCTTTTGACCTAGCAAGAATGTCCCATAAGTATCTCAAATTCCATGTATCCAAGAGAGAACTCATGATTCTCCCTTCTGCCACAATCCCTCCTTTCTTCACCATTTTCATGTTATTATTGAGAGCACCATTGTCTCTCCAGTCACCCCGGCTCCTAACCTCAGTACCATTCTTATTCACCCCATATATCCAATCTGTTGTCAAATCTTATGACTCTTTCCTTTCAACATCTCATATATGTTTCCTTTTTCTCTGCTTGTACAGCCACAACCCTTGTAAAGAAATCTCACTTAAACTATTTCAGTAGCCATCTAAATGTTTTCTCTGATTCTAGTCTCTCCCCAGTCTAATTCATCCACTCAGCTGTCAAATTGATTTTCTTAAGACAGGGTAGCTGACTGTGTCATACCCTCTTATCATCAATAAACTTCATTGGCTCCCTATTACCCTGGTAAACTCTAGTAACTTCCTATTGCCTCCAGCATCAAACATAACCATCCTCTGTTTGGTATTTAAACCCCTTCACAATCAACCTTCCCCCTTCCTTTTTATTTTATTTTTATTTTTTTTAACCATTTCAAGCTTCTTATACTTCACATTCCTCTCCACAAAATCTGCAATTCAGCTACACAGTCATCACACATGAAACTCTATCTCCGGACTCACTATGTCTTTACATTGACTTTCCCTCAGGTTTAGAATCTTCTTCCTCCTCACCTCCAGTTTCTAGTTTCTCTTACTTCCTTCAAGACATAGATCACTTCTGACCTTCTCTAGTAGACATTCCTTGGTTTTCTATCACTCCCCCAGTCCCTTCTCTGTGATATAGCCCTCCACTGGAGATATACTATAGGTACATAGTTATTTGCATGCTGTCTCTCTCAATTAGAATGTGAGTTGCTTGCGAACAGGGATCATATAGTACGCACTAATAATTGCGTATTTGATCTGTTCTTCTGCTAATAGCTAATATTACCTAGCATTTATATAACAATTTAAGATTCACAAAAGATTTTGCATATGTTACCTCATTTGTTCCTTACAACAGCTCTGTGAGGTAGGTAAGTCACTAAGCCTCACTGAAACTCAGTTTCCTCAGCTATAAAGTGAGGTTCTTTAACTAGGTGACTGATAAGGTCCTGTCCAGTGCTGATCTATATACGATCTTATGGCATTTGCCTGCTACTGTGCTAATTGCTGAGGAGAAAACATAATAGTTGCCCTAGAACTTAAAATCAAGTTAGAGAGACAATATAACTAGAAAACAGATGTAAATAACACATATAAGGAAGTGTGACATAGTGTGTTACAAACTGTGTATTTAAGTGATAAATATATTCAAAGAAAAGAAAAGGTCCACGTGGAATAGAGCTAGTCAGGGAAGGGATTATGGAAGAGAGGAATCTCAGTATGTTCTTGAAGGAAATGTAGCGTTTCCTTGTCTAACAGAACAAGGACTATGAGGTATTTTTTTTAATAATTCTAGTCCCTAGTGTACATATAAAAGTATCATGATAAATTCTTGTTTAAATGAGTTGAAATAATTTGATCTGGTAAGGGCGAATCATCAGAATTTCAAAAAAATATTTTGTGAAGAAGGAGAACATTAATAATAAGAATTTAAGGCCACACTTGGAAAATCATTAGTTAAATAATTGGTGTGGGATATTTTTGCTTTTTATTTGAAAGCTTCACAATATTTAATTATTTCTTGGATCTTAGTGTCAGTAAGAAATTGTATGCCTAGAGTTTTAATTCCTAAAGTTTAGTAGTATAGCCATTTGCTATTAGCAAAACGTTCAGAGCAGCTTAGTCAATTCAATGGACATCCATTAAAGGCCTTCTCTGCTTAGTGTGGAGAATCGTGGCTAGATTGGTCTTGAAGGCAGGAAACTGTGATCAATTCTTGTTTCTGATAGATACCAGCTTTAAGAGCTTGGGTAAAATGTCGTTTAACCTTTCTGCACTCTGGACTACTCTCTAATTCCAGAGAAGATGATGAGCAGTGTTTGTAGACTTTCCTCACCCAAGTTCCTTATCCCAGTCCTCTATTATGTGCCCACACAAAAGTATCTGCCCTCAAGGAGATTATGTTCTATTTGGAAGATAAAACCTGTACATGGATAATTACAGCAAAAAGAAACTTATAGGGCTGTATTGATAATACATTTTTGCTTAATGTTAATATAATTTTGCTTCTTAATGGGAAGATCTTCCCTACCAATTAATGGGAGGATTTATAGGAAGGCCCACACCTTTTGTTAATGAGGCACTGATTCTCAAGGGTTGTGATGCCCTGTGGCTCTGAAAAATATATAAATACTCTGAGGTGAGAAAAGCAGGTCAAAAACCCTGTGATAGTAGGCCCTCCTATGTATGTTGGAGTCCTTGCTTTTACAAGGGCAAGTCAAGAAAGTCCTAATGAAAAGGGTGCCACCTTCCTCAAAGAAAAATGACAAATATGAGAAGTGGTGAAAAAAGAAATATGCTGCAGTCATTAGGAGGTAATCTACACATGCATGAATGTGGGACATGTAGAAGTAAGTCCATGGATAAGCTCGTAGTCTTATTGAATAGCACGTCGCCTGTGGAAGGAGGCAGCATTAAAAAGTCTCTATGATTTGTGATTAGCTCCACCCATAGAGGCATTACCATGAAGTCTTTGGGGGAATCAGGGTCATGTCTGATAGTTAAGCAGATAATGTTAAAATTCTCCCCCTCCCACCCCTGCTCTAGACAATGTTAGCTAGTTACTGTGCTGCATGTGAACTTTGCCAGACATCTGAGGAAGATGGTTAGGGTTGGAGAAGAAATGCCTATGGGACCAATAAAGTGTTGTACTGATGTGGGATGGAGCAACGGACAGTAGCATGAAAGGATGGAAGCAGCCATAAACTTAGGACAAGGTTAAAATGCATACACACTGGAAGAAGTGAGATGATGACCTGTAATCCTTGTGATGGTGAGGAAGCTAGATCAAACAAACAACTTCGGAATCATTCTATATTCACCAAGGTAGAAGTGATTACTCCCATTAGTGAAGCCATCCCTCTCTACCCCCGCCCCATCCAACTCCATCTATGTAATTCTAAGCAGCTGGCAGAAAAGGGGAAATTTCAATTCTTCTACCTCACTTTCATGGTGATATTATCCAAAAATGTTTCTATAACTCTTCATGGCCTTTTATAATGAAAATGCCTTGCTATTGTTTTTGCAGCTTTAGAGAAAGAGAGCTAATATTCCCTTATGAGTGAAGTATTTTTGCCAGGCACAGACTGTTCTACGGAGGGAGCAAAAGACAGAGGATGTGCATGCATTTCTTTGTATAAGTTTTGGTAGTATGTATAAGTCCAAAGATTCCAAAGTCCAACATAATCCTAGACTGCAAGCCTGTGTTGGAGAAGTGAAAACAGTTGCTTTAGTCTGAAAGGCTTTGGGTGTCAGGTTACCAAGTGGGAAGATTTTGTGCATGTACTTAAAGGATCTGGAGTCTTTGAAATTTAAAGACAAATTTGGGGGAGTTGTCCTAGCTTTAGGGAACCTTCAGTTGTCTTAATCTGTCTGTATATAAGCTGAAGAGCTCCTGGGCTCACTTGAGGTCTGGTAGGTGGATCAGGGAATATAGCTGAGATTTGGGTGTGTTTGTATGTGTGTGTTTGTGTATGTATGTCTGTGTATTCACACACACACATATATATATATATATATATATGTATGCATATAAATGCCAATTTCCAAGGAATTAATGTTCACTCTGATATGTCTTATACTAAGCATAGCTTTTTATTATTTTGTAAATAATTTCCTTCTATTCTTTAAATGTTTTTGCTCTTATCACATGACCAAGATAAACACTTCAGGACCTACTAGAAAATGGTCAGGTTAACACCTTACTCTGGGGGATGAATGATTTTACTTCTAGCTTGTTTGCTTTTGAGAATAGTAGTAAAAAGAAATTATTTTTTGTCATTTTTATTTTTAATGTGTGTGCAGAAAAAGAAGCTGAACCGTATGTGAAACAGGCTAGTGTGATGTAGTTTAGTTGGTCCAGTTTTCTAGGCAATATCCAAAGGGACATTTTCTGAACAAATTGGACATAGGTCTTCTCTCTATTGGGTCAGATTGATGTGTTGACCTTGGCCATATTGAAATCATACAGCTTATTTTCAAACCAACTTGACGTGATGCCTGTTGACCTTGGCGTCTATGATGAATAGTAGGATGTTGTTATCTTTAACTTTCTTCACAGATGACTCAGTGGTCAAGGAAAATTTGATGATGTCATTCTTAGAGATGCCTATGAAGCTAATGTATCATGACTTTTAAGAAAGTGCAAGATATTTGAATTTTCTTTCTTTTTTGTGATTTTGGTCATGCTTCAACACGAGATTTTTGGCCTTCAGGGTCTGCCTTTTTTTTGTTGAAGGAGATTGTCTCCTTCTTTGGGGAAGGGTTATTAATAAATAATCATCATTGTCATTGTTGTCATTGGTCATTTGGTCTTTCTATCTCTCCCAGGATGGACATGTTTCAGTGAATCATATACCCTGATCTCATTACTGATCAGTATGGGAGTATTGACCTCCACTCTTTCCAACCTGAGCTAGTTCAGCCCTTTTTATGCAACTATGGAGGATGCCTCCTTCTCACCCTGCCCCCAATTCCCAGGATCTCACCATATTGGTGCCAGACTTACTAGGGGAAACTTTAACAGATCAACCACAGATCAAATATTCTGAGCTTAAATGATCTGCTAACCTCAGCCTCCTTGCTAGCCATGATTACAGGTGTGTGCCGCCATGCCTGACTGAAAAGTCAGTTTTTGAAGGGAGAAGGTACAATTCAAAAGTTCAGTGACAAATTAGTAAATAAATTTGGATATTTTCCTTCAAATTAATTTCCTTCAAATATATTTAGCTATGTCAGAACTTCCTTTTTAGCTCTATTCCATAAAAACCTGTTAATAAGGCTGAAGTGCCAATCTAAATAGTTTCCTATTATCTTTCTTTAAATGGGACCCAGATACTGACTTTCTTTCAACTTTCTGAATTTTGAGAAGCCAGTATACTTTTCATGTTTATTATGCTAGCAATTCTTAATTGTCTTCTATTTCTCTTTGGCTCCAGGCTTCAAAGAAGCAGCATGGTTTTCTTCATTAACTTCTTGGAGAAAAATTTGCTAACTAAAGTCTATGTTACATAGACACCCAGACATACAGACACATATAAATACAAACCATTTTAAAGTCTGAATTTGTCCACTTTTTAAAGTGAGGGGAAAAGCTGTCCATCAAGATACTAACATTCTCTCATTTACCACTAGAGTATTTCGTAGCTCATTATCAGGATTGCTGCTTTTTCTAGAAGAACATCTGGCCCGTTTCAGAGTTTTCTGCACCATTTAAACCCCTAAGATCCATGAATTTACATTTTAACACTCATGTGTTTTCTAGACTTTTCTTGTCATCTGGATACTTTAAAACTGTATATGTGTTTGTGTGTGTGTGTGTGTGTGTGTTTGAATGATGAGGCAAAGAAACTTTCATGTGTTGTAAAAATAAAGAGAATAATATCCATCTAAAAGAATGATACTTGCAGTAGGCAAAATAAATTCTTGAATATGTGAGTAAGGCAGAGACAAGTAATTGCTAGAATGTTGGACTCACTTGGAGTGGGGAAGATCTAGGCTATCATCTTGCCTCTGACACTATCAGGGTGGCCCCTAAACAAGTCACTCAGTCCCTCTAAGTCTCTGTTGCTTCAGATGGAAAATACGGATGTGAGTATTTACCTCACAGAGTTTGGAGGAGGCTAATGTGGGATAATGTAAAGAAATTACTCGGCAAACTGTAAAACATTTTGTCATCAATTTTTGTTGTTACTATTATTGTTGTTCCTGGAATATTGATATTTTCAGATGGACAAGAAATGGACTCTAAATAAAAGTCTTAACTTGTGAAAAAAAAGGAAAAACAAATCCTTATGGTTCTTTAATACTCACCCAGTAAACAAGTCATGGAAATTTTATGGGAGATAGTACAGGGGAATGAAAATATCCTTATAGTGAACATTCAACGAATCTGGAAATGCCTCTCTTTATTGATTTTGACACTTCTCTACTAAATCTGGAAGATTCGTTTTCATGAATTCAAATCTGCCTTCAGACACTTACTAGCTCTGTGACTCTGGACAGGTCATTTAGCTCAGTTTCCTCTCTGTCAAATAAATTACAGAAGGAAATGACAAATTTCTCCAACATCTTTGCCAAGATAACACCAAGTGAGGTCATGAAGAGTCACACATGACTGAGCAACGTGCACCAGATACTACGCTAAGTACTGAGGATCTAAGTTCAAAGTAAGAAATGGTCCCTAATTACATTGATCTTACATTAAATGCAGAAGACAAAAAGTTAAAATAAAGATGAGTGTGAAGAACACTGGACCTGGAGTCAGGAGGACCAGAGTGAAAATCTTGTCTTAGATTTGACCCTGGCAAGTGACTTATCTACTTTCTGCCTCAGTTTCTTCCTCTATAAAATAGGAAATATAACAATAGTGCCCACCTTTCAGGGTTGTTGAGAGGAACAAATAAGTTAGTACATGTAAAGAACTTACAAAACTTACAAAAGTTCTAAATAGATGTTTTGTTCAGTCCTTTTTCAGTGTTTTCCAACTCTTTCAGCGATGTTTTCTCGGCAAAGAGACTGGAGTGGTTGACTGTTGCCTTCTCCACTCATTTACAGTTGAGCAAACCTAGGCAAAGAGGATAAAGTGACTTATCCAAGGTCACACAGTCGGAAAATGTCTGAGGCCAGATCTGAATTCAGAAAGATGAGTCCAACTCTCTATCACTGTACCACCCAGCTGCTTCATATAAATTCTAACTATTATGATTACGATTATAGATGCATACAAAGTGTTGAGTATTGTTTTGTTTCAAGAAGGGGAACAGAAATTGGGAGATCAGAAAAGCTTTATTCAGAAGATGATGTCCAAGCTGCATCTTAAAGGAAGAGGGGATGCTGATGTGGTGAAGGTAAGAAGGTGATGAATCGGAGCTATGGGGCGGGGGGGGAATGACAACCAAGACAGAAAGACAAGATCTGCAGCTGGAGATAAACATGTTTATTAGAGATAAACATAAAGAAAGCTGATCTAACTGAAAGGAGCAAAATCCAATGAAAATGAAAAGATAGGTTGGGGCATATTTAAAACCTAAACAGAGTATTTTATATTTTACCTTAGAGGCAAAATAAAAGCCCTTACAATTGGCTGAGTTGAGAAGTTGCATGGTCAGCTCTAGAGTAAATGACACTTTGGCAATAGTGTGTAGGATGAACTGGAGTGGGGAGAGACCTCAATTAGAAGACCAACTAGCAGAATGCTGCAAGATTCTGATGCAGCAAGATTTAAACAGTTTTATTTGAAATGGGTTACTGAAAACTTTGTGAATTCATTTGAAGAGATACTATAGCATCGACTCAAATGCCAAAGAGGTCCTTCCATTGAATCTTGCTATATATTTTCAATGCTTTTGAATGAGGTTGAAGCTTTATTTTCATTCACAATCAAGACTATTTCTAGGTTAATCACTGAACAAATAATTGCTTGGTGAAGGCTTTCCTTTGATTTTATTTGAGAAAAATTATCAGACTACAAAAACTTAGGTCTTTTTAATCATCTAACAATACTGGAGAGATTTTTGTCATCATCATGTAGTCCAAGTGCAAGACAATGATGACTCATTTTATTGCAGTGGTCTAACAGCAAAATTAGATTCCAATTATATTGTAGCCATTCAAACAATAATGTGCCAGAAAAAGATTTCTATGATTTCATATGAGGAATATGCTTTACCTCCATGCTTCATAGGGTTTGGAATGGAACAAGAATTTATCCCAAAGAGTTCATATTGATTCATTTTTTTTAATTAATAAGAATTCTAGACCTAACAAACCTCATATAAAATGTACATTCCTCTGTGTGGAGACATATACACATATATGAATATGAAGAAGAATATGAATGGAAGGAAATAAATGAAAATCTTTATTATGTTCACCTGTTTCTTTAAAGTTAATACACAATGTTTGAAACTGTTCTCTTTTCCCTTCCTCACTTCTTCCTTTCCTTTCTTCCATCTCCTCTCCCTTTCTCCTTCCTTCCTTCCTTCCTTCCTTCCTTCCTTCCTTCCTTCTTTCCTTCCTTCCTTCCTTCCTTCCTTCCTTCCTTCCTTCCTTCCTTCCTTCCTTCCTTCCTTCCTTCCTTCCTTCCTTCCTTCTTCCTTCCTTCCTTTCATTCTTTATTTGTCTTTCTTATTTTTCCTGTCCTCTGTGTCACCCCCTCCCTTTTTCTTCTACCTCCACTCAAAAATTTGAAAAGGAAAAACAAATTCTCACTTTGGCTATGTCTGAAAATATGTCTTATTCTTCAACTTGAGTTCATCATCTCTCTTTCAGGGGGTAGGTAGCATGCTTTATCATCACTCTACTGAAAAAAAAGTGAGTCATATAATCCTTAAATCTTTCAGATTTGTATACTAGCTTTTTCCCCATGATATCTTCAAATATCTGAAATCTGACTCTCAAAGTTCTTATTTGACTAAAGTTCAATATTTTATCAATCTCTGTTGACTAGATCAGAGGTCCAAACTTCATCTCTCAAGGTTTAAATTTCCTCACCGGTAGAATGATGGCGATTGCATGAGATAATCTCCAAAGTCTCTATTAGTATCTTATTCTGTCTGTTAATTATCAAGGGTCAGGGGAGGGAAGGAAGAAATGATCACTCCATCTTAGAAAGTGTGATAGAGAAAAATGACAAAATTAGATATAGTCTGGTACATACTATAATTTTTGCATTGATCAGTTTTTCAGTCTTCCAAAATTATGTTTTTACATTATTTTTATAGTATAATTTGTTCTCCTGTTTTTCTCATTTGGGCAGCCAACGAGTACTGTGTACAGAGTGCAGGGCCTAGAAATCTGTCTTCCTGAGTTCAAATCCAGCTTTGGACACTTACCAGTTGAGTGACCCAGAGCAAGTCACTTAACTCTGTTTGCTTTAGTTTCCTTATCTGTAAAATTATTTGAAAAAAGAAATGGTAAACCACTCAATATTTTTCAAAGAAAATCCCAATGACTGAAAAATGACTGAACAACACCCAAATTGCTCAGTTATTTCTGTAATTATTCATATACATCTCCTCAGGTTTCTCTGAAACTTCCTGTTTCATCATTTTATGGCACAACGGTATTCTATGACTTTCAAATATTATAATTTCTTTTCCTCTAATAGAGAACATTCCTCTATGATGGATGCTCCCTTAGCATCTTTTCTCACTACAGAAAGTGCTAATGTATGTATACACACACATATAGACACACATACAAATATGTATGTATATATACATATACACACAGACATACATGTATATGTATGTATATACATGATGTGTGTGTGTGTCAATGTAGGTCTTTTCTCACTTTCTTTGATGTATTTTGAGTATAGGCCTAGTAGTATTTTTGCTTGATCAAAGTTTATTTACTTTGGGGAAAAAAAAATCCAAATTACTTTCCTGAATGGCTAAATCAATTCAGTTCCTCCAACGTTTGTCATTTTTTTCTTTTTTCACCAACTTTATCAATCTGATGGATGTGACCTGGGATCTTAGATTTGTTTAACTTGAATTTTTGTAATTTTAGTGATTTAAAACATTTTTTTTCCCATATGACTATTGATAGAATGGTTTTCTTCACTTGAAAATTGTCTTTTCATATCCTTTCAGATATTTGTTTATCAACTGTGGAATCCTTAGCGTATTCCATCATTACCTCCCAGTAGTGTGATCTCCAGGTCAAAGGATATAGACATTTTAGTCACTTTCCTAAAATAATTCCAAATTCCAAAGGATAGTTTCCTGTTCATCAAAGAAAGAATGCTATAGAAGGACGATTCTATAGATTCAGAGATGGGAATCTTTTTTGTTCTATTTTTTCCAATTTGTTATTTAGTTTTAACATTCTTTTCTTTCTAAATTTTGAGTTCCAAATTCTCTCCCTCCTTCCAGTCTTCTCATAACCACTGAGGATGCAAGGAAAACTATATCAATTATATGTGAAAAATAATATAAAACATATTTCACTATTAGGGATATCATAAAAATTTTAAAAACAGAGAAAGCAAGAAAATTATACTTAAATTTATACTTGGAGTTCATTAGTTTTCTCTCTGGAGATAGATAGCATTTTCTTTTTTCTTTTTTTTTTATAAATTTATTTATTTAACTTTTTACATTCATTTTCACAAAATTTTGGGTTCCAAATTTTCTCCGCATTTGTCCCCTTCCTCCACCCCAATACACCGAGCATTCTAGTTTCCCCTGTCATCAATCTGCCCTCTCTTCTAATCATCCCTCCCTTCCCTTGTCCCCATCTTCTCTTTTGTCCTGTAAGGCTAGATAACTTTCTATTACCCATTACCTGTATTTCTTATTTCCTAGTAGCAAAAACAATATTTGACAGTTGTTCCTACAACTTTGAGTTCCAACTTCTCCCCAACCCTTCCTCTCCATCCATTCCCTTTGGGAAGGCAGACAATTCAATATAGGCCCTATCTGTGTAGTTTTGTAAATGACTTCCATAATAGTTGTGTTGTGTAAGACTAACTATATTTCCCTCCATCCTATCCTGTCCCCCATTGCTTCTATTCTCTCTTTTGATCCTGTCCCTCCCCAAGAGTGTTGACTTCAAATTGCTCCCTCTTCCCATTGCCCTCCCTTCCATCATCCCCCCACCCTTCCTATCCCCTTCTCCCCCATTTTCCTGTATTGTAAGATAGGTTTTCATACCAAAATGAGTGTGCATTTTACTCCTTCCTTTAGTCGAATGTGATGAGAGTGAATTTCATATTCTTCTCTCAGCTCTCCTCTTTTTTCCCTCCACTAAAAAGTCTCCTGCCTGCCTCTTCTATGAGAGATAATTTGCCCCATTGCTTTTCTCCCTCTCTTCTCCCAATACACTTCTCTCTCACCGTTTAACCTTCATTTTTTTAAGATATGATCCCATCCTATTCAGTTCACTCTGTGCTCTCTGTCTCTGTGTATGCATGCATGTGTGTATGTGTGTGTGTGTGCGTGTGTGTGTGTATGTGTGAGTCTGTGTAATCCCACCAACTACCCAGATACTGAAAAGTTTCAAGAGTTACAAATATTGTCTTTCCATGTAGGAATGTAAACAGTTCAACTTTGGTAAGTCCCTTATGACTTCTCTTTGCTGTTTACTTTTTCATGCTTCTTCTCATTCTTGTGTTTGAAAGTCAAATTTTCTTTTCAGCTCTGGTCTTTTCATCAAGAATGCTTGAAAGTTCTCGATTTCATTGAAAGACCATATTTTCCCCTGAAGTATTATACTCAGTTTTACTGGGTAGGTGCTTCTTGGTTTGAGTCCTAGTTCCTTTGACTTCTGGAATATCCTATTCCACTCCCTTTGATCCCTTAATGTAGAAGCTGCTAGATCTTGTGTTATCCTGATTGCATTTCCACTATACTGGAATTGTTTCTTTCTAGCTGCTTGCAATATTTTCTCCTTGAGCTGGGAGTTCTGGAATTTTGCCACAATGTTCCTAGGAGTTTCTTTTTTTGGATCTCTTTCAGGCAGTGATCGATGGATTCTTTCAATACTTATGGTTTGAGGGACCTTCGCGGCTGCCGGAGATTCCGTTCCTGAAGCCTGCTTGGATCTGCTCCTCTCAGTGCCTCACGGCCAAGGCAGGGCTGGGCTCTGCTCCAGGTTCCATGCACGATGGACCTTTGGTGGTGATTTTTTTCAGGGCTCTTTGAAACAGAAATCTCCTCCACTCCATTGTTGTGCAGCTTCCACTGCTCCAGAATTTATTGGGAGTTCCTCTTTACAGATAATTTATGGGCTGTGGGTTTGGAGCTAGCATATATGAATCTTTCTACTCCACCATCTTGGCTCCTCCCCCCCAGAAAGTATTTTCTTGTGAGTCTTTTAGAATTGTCTTATATCATTGTATTGAATAGAGAGAGTAGTCAAGTCTTTCACAGCTGATAATTGCAATATTGTTATTGCTGTGTTCAGTGTTGCCCAGGTTCTTCTCACTTCACTTTGCATCAGTTCATAGAGGGATTGCCAAGTTGTTGTTGCTGAATTCTGAAACTACACCTTCTTCATTTCTTATAACAAAATAGTATTCTTTCCCAGTAATACGCCACAACTTGTTTATCCATTTCCCACCTGATGAACATACCCTCAGTTCTAATTCTATGTCACCACAAAAAAGAGCTACTCTAAATATTTTTGTACATTTAGGTCCCTTTCCTTCTTCTTTATTTCTAGTGTACAGAACTAGTAGTGCTATTGCTGAGTCAAAGTGTATGAGTTTTTTGGCCTTTGGGTATGGCTCCAAATTGTTCTCCAGGATGGTTGGACTAATTCACAACATAACCAACAATTTATTAGTGAACGTATTTTCCCTCATTCCCTCCAACATTTAGCGTTTTTTTATAAGTATGAGTTGGTACATCAGAAATGCTTTAAAATGTATTTTTCTAGCCAAATGCAACCAAGATTAGGAGGGAAGCAGAAAACTGGGAAAGAATTTTTACAACTAATGTCTGTGATAAAGGCCTCATTTCTAAAATATATAGGGAACTGAGTCAAATTTGTAAGAATACAAGTCATTGCCCAATTAATGAATTTTCAAGGGCTATGAACAGGCAGTTTTCACATGAAGAAATTAAAGCAATCTATATTGCTATATTAATCTATATTAATTTAGAGCATATGAAAATGCCCTAAAACACTATTTGTTTGGAAAATGCAAATCAAAACAACTCTGAGATACCACATCATACGTGTCAAATTGGCTAACATGACAAAACAGGAAAATGATAAATGCTGTAGAAGATGTGGGAAAATTGGAACACTAATGCGTTGTTGGTGGAGTTGTAAACTAATCCAACCATTCTGGAGAGCAATTTGGAACTATATCCAAAGGCTATAAAATGTGCAGCAATATTTCTTCTAGGGCTATATCCCAAAGAGATCATACCAATGGGGAAAAGATACACATGAACAAAAATATTTATAGCAGCTCATTTTGCAGTAGAAAAGAATTTGAAATTGAGGGGATGCCATCAATTGGAGAATGACTGAACAAATTGTGACATGCAAATATAATGAAGCACTATTGTGCTATAAGAAATGATGAGCAAGTGGATTTCAGAAATCCTGGAATGACTTATATGAACTGAGGCTGAGTGAAGTGAGCAGAACCAGGGGAACATTGAACACAGCAACTACCACATTGTATAATCACCAACTTTGATACACTTGGCTTTTCTTAGCAATGCCAATCTCCAAGACAACACCAAAGGACTTATGATGGAAAATGCTGTCCACAAAAGGAACTATGGAATCTGAGTGCAAATTGAAACATATTATTTGCTCTTCTTGTTTTAATTTCTTCTCTCTCATATTTTCTCTCATTATTTCTAATTCTTCTTTACAACATGACTAATGTGAAAAGGGGATCAATATTAATGTATACATCAAATTGCACCCCATCTTGGGGTGGAGGAGGGGAGAGATGGGGAGAAAATTTGAACTCAAAATTTTATGAAAGTGAACATTTAAAACTGTATTTGTCCAATCAGAACTGAGTTAGATCATTTTTTCTTATGACAAAGATAGCTTTGATTTCTTCAAAGTTGCCTTTCATGTCCTTTGATCATTTATCAATTGAGGAATGGGCCTTATGTTTGTAATTTTGCTTCAGTTACCTATATATTTGAAAAATGAAGCCTTCAGAGGAACTTGCTGCAATTTTTTTTGATATTACTTCATTATCTGTGGTACTTTTTCAAGAAATATAATTTCCCTGATTACCTCTTTTAATTAGATCTGTTTTTTCTTTTGTTGATCCTAATTACTCTTCCTGTCTTTTTACTTCAGTTGAAGCATAAGAGATTCTACTCCAGTCTCTTATTTGAACTCTGTATTTGTCTTTATGTTTCAAATGTATCTTTTTTAAAGGACTTATTGTTGAATTCTGCTACCTGCTTCTGTTTGTTGGGTAAGCTCATCACAGTTACATTCACAACTATGATTATAGTGTATTTCCCTCTATTGTTCCTCTTCTGTTTATCCTATTCTCTCTCTTTTTATCCTGCCCCTCCTCACAAGTCTATTTTGCTTCTGATGATTGCTTTGCGTAGTTCATCCTCCTTTTTATCACTCTCTCCCCTTTAGTATTTTTTAATTGTTTCCCCTTCTATTTCCCTATTATGCAAGATAGATTTCTATAACTGAATGTGTGTGTATGAATACACATACCACATACATACATATGTACATACATACATATACTTGCATTAACACATACATAAATTTATATTATGTGTGTATATGTATATATACTTCCTCCTTTGAAGCAATTCCAATGAGGTTTAAGTTTAAGCATTGCCCACTATCCTCCCATTTCTCCCTTTGCTATAAAAGTTGTTCCTTACATTCCTCTTTTATATGAGAAAAATATTTTTCCTCTCTACTTCTCCCTTCTCCCAGAGCATTCCTTTTCTTCACCTCTTCATTTTTTAAAAATTTTTTGGAGATCATCCTAACATAGTAGATTCACACTCATGCTGTAAACTCATTCTAAATACCTTAATAATAATAATGTTCTTTTTTTTGCCTTTCAGTGCCTTTATTTTTAAATTTTATTTTCCCCAGGTACATATAAAAACAATTTTTAACATTTATCTTTAAAACTTTAAGTTCAAAATTCTTTCCCTTCCTCTCCCTCTATCCCCCAATGAGATTACAAGCAATTCAGTATAGGTTACACAAGTGTAGTCATGCAAAATATTTCCATGTTAGTTATGTTGTGAAAGAAAACATAGACTAAAAAAATCCCTAAAGAAAAATAAAGTAAAAAAAATATGTTTCAGTCTTTATTCAGATGCCATCATTTCTTTCTCTGGGGATGGATAGCATTTTTTATCATAAGTCCTTCAGAGCTGTCTTCATAGCTAAGTCATTCACAGTAGATCATCTTACAATATTGCCATTATCTGTACACAATACATTTCACTTTTCATCAGCTCATATAAGTCTTTCCAGATTTTTCTGAAAGCATCCTGCTCATCATTTCTTATAGCACAAGACTATTCCATCATAATCACATAACACAGCCATTCCCCATTTGATGGACATCCCCTCAATTTCCAATTCTTTTCCAGAATAATAGAGCTACTATAAATATTTCCCTACATATTGTTTTCCTTTTTCCTTTTATCCCTCTTGGGATACAGACCTAGTAGTAGCATTGCTAGGTCAAAGGGTATGTGTGGTTTTATAGCTGATTGGGCATAGTTCCACACTGCTCTACTAAAAGTTTGAATCAGTTCACAACTCCACCAATAGTTCTTAATGTCTCATTTTTCCCATATCCCCTCCAGTATTTGTCATTTTACTTTTCTCTGCTATTAACCAATTTAATAGGTGTGAGGTAGTACCTCAGAATTGTTTTAATTTGCATTTCTTCAATCAATAGTGAGTTAGAACATTTTTTTTCATATGACTATAGATCTCCTTGATCAGTTCACCTGAAAACTCATCATATTTTTTAAACATTTGTCAACTGAGGAATGACCCCTATTTTTATAAATTTGACTCAGTTCTCTATATGTTTGAGAAATGAGGCCTCTCAGAAAAAACTCACTTCAGAATTTTTTCACAATTACCATTGCCAACTGTATTTCCCTCCATCCTATCCCCTACCAAGTTTATTGTATTCTCTCTCATCCTTTTGCCCTGTTCCTCCTCAAATGTGTTTTGCTTCTGACTACCTAGTCCTCCAATCTACCCTCCCTTTTATCTGTCCCCACTTCTCTTATCCCTTCCCCCTCCTACTTCCCTGTAGGGCAAGATAGACCTCTGTTGCAAATTGGGCATGTATGTGTAATAGCAAGGATCCCAGTGTACACAGGAAGGCCAGCTGTACGGATTCTTAGATCTGCATTTCTAAAAGGAAAGCAACTTTTTAGGGTGTCAACAATCACTTTAATTAAGCACATATATCATTCACTTAGTTCAGGGGGAAAAGTCAGCATCCTGAACTTCAGAGAAAATACAAACTGCAATAAAGATCAACAGACAGGGCTCCCAACTGTCTCACCATGAGCAATACATACATAGTTACCAGAGGGAGAAGATGCAAACCTTCCAAAAGCTAAGCCACAAAGAAAGATCTCACTTCAGAATGTCTATACACTTTTGAGAGCTGAAGGCAAGACTCTCTGACCCAGTGACTCAATAGAAATTAACAGTAGGTATTAAGGCCTATTAATGGGTGAGGAGGATCTTTAATTCTTCCCCCCACCCTCCCATTAACCTTAAATTACCATTACACTATGTTATTCCCTCTTTGAGTCAATTCTGATGAGAGTAAGGTTCACTCACTTCCTCTCAATTTCCCTATCTTCCCCTCCACTGTAAAAGCTTTTCCTTGCTTCTTTTATGTGAGATAATTTACTCTATTCTATCTCTCCCTTTCCCTTTCTCCTAGTACATTCCTCTCTCAGTCCTTAATTTTATGTTTTTAGAGATCATCTGTTCATATTCAACTCACACCTGTGCCTTCTTTCTATATATACTCTTTCTAACTGCCCTAATAATGAGAATGTTCTCAGGAATTGTATTATCTTCCCATATAGGTATATGAACAGTTTAACCTTATTAAGTTCCTTATGATTTTCCTTTCCTTTTTACCCTTTTATATTTCTCTTGTATTTGAGCTCAATTTTCTATTCAGTTCTAATCTTTTCACCAAGAATACTTGAAAGTTCTTTATTTTGTTGAATGTCTATTTTTCCCCCTGAAGAATTCTACCCAGTTTTGTTGGGTAGGTTATTCCTGGTTGTAATCCTAGGTCTTTTGACCTCCAGGATATCATATTCTAGATCTCTTATCCTTTTATGTAGAAGCTGCTAAAACTTGTGTTATTCTGACTGTGGCTCCACAATATTTGTATTGTTTCCTTCTGGCTATTGGCAGTATTTTCTCCTTAGTCTGGAAACTGAAATTTGTCTATAATATTTCTGAGAGTTTTCATTTTGGTCTCTTTTTCAGAAGGTGATCAGTGGATTCTTTCAATTTCTATTATACCCTCCACTTCTAGAATTTCAGGACAATTTTACATGAAAATTTCTCTGTCTAGGTTCTTGTTTTAGATCATGACTTTCAGGTAGTCCAATAGTTTTAAAAATTATTTCTCCTGGATCTGTTTTTCAGGTCAGTTATTTTTACAATGAGATATTTCATATTGTCTTCTATTTTTTTTTTCATTCTTTTGGTTTTATTTCTCCCCCTTAGTTCTCATGAATTCATTAGCTTCCATTCACTTAATTCTAATTTTTAAAGAATTATTTTTTTCAGTGAGCTTTTGTACATCCTTTTCCATTTAGCCAATTCTACATTTTAAGGAAAATATTTCTTCATGAATTTCTGTGTCTCTTTCTTACATTTGGCCTATTCTACTTTTTAAGCCATTCTTCTCCTTATTGGCATTTTGTATTTCTTTTTAACTTTTGGCCTTGTCTGTTCTTTTCTTCAGTATTTTCTATCTCCTTTACCAAGCTATTGACTCATTTTTCATGATTTTCTTTCACCAATACCATTTCTTTTCCTATTTTTCCTCTACCTCTCTTACTTGATTTTAAACTCCCTTTCAAGCTCTTCCATGATCTGAGATCATTTCATATTTTTCCTTAGGGGTTTTGGATTTATGGGCTTTGACTTTTTTATTTTATTCTGAGTGTGTGTTTTGATCTTCCCTGTAACTATTGTAGCTTTCTATGGTCAGAATTTTTTTTTCTCTTCTTTGCTCCTTTTTCCAGCCTATTTCTTCACTTTTAACTCTTTGATAAGGTAGGACTCAGCTTCTTTCCCATGTTTCAGGAGTTTTACACAGCTCTTTTCAGAGATACTTCTGGGAATTTGTAAGTCTTCAGTTCTTCCAAGGTGGTATAATTTAAGAAGTGTGTTTACCATTCTCATGGCCTGTGCTCTGGTCTGTGAGTGACCACAAACACTTTTCTTCCATAGAACTTTAATGAGGATCCCTGTTGCACTGAGGCAGCAAGCTCTGGTATGCTAGCGCTGTCTTTACTCTGAGATTGCCACCCAGGACTGTCACCCAGATCAGAATATGGTCAAAGGAACAGAGTCCTGCCCCATTGTGAGTAAAGAGGCCCCTGTAATCTCCTTCTGACAATTTTTCAACCCCCTTACCATCTGTAGGCTGAGAGCTCTGGGAGCAGCTCCTGATTCACTGGCTCCCAAGGCCTGATCCTAGTTTGCAGTGCTGGTGCAGCCTGCACTGGACTGTGCTCCATTCTCACCCTGGTGAGACAGATCTTTCCTGCTGACTTTATAAGTTGTCTTTGACTAGAACACTATTTCATCCCATCCTTTTGTGGGTTCTGCTATTCCAGGAATTATATTATGGCGTTATTTAAGGGTCCTTGCTGGGGCTTGAAGTAAAGCTCAGAAGAGTTGCTGCCTTTTCTCCACCATTTTGGCTCCACCCAGTTATAAAGTTCTTAAGAGTTACATGTATCATCTTCCCATATATGAATGTAAAGAATTTAACTTTATTGAGTTTGTTATAATTTTTCTTTCATGTTTACCTTTTAATGTTTCTCTTGAGTCTTGTATGTAAAAAGTCAGTTTTTCTATTCAGTTCTAGTCTTTTTCATCAGGAATGCTCAAAAGTCCTCTATTTCATTAAACATTAATTTTTCCCTCTGAAGGATTATACTCACTTTTGATGAGTAAGTTATTCTTGGTTCTAATCCTAGCTCCTTTGTCTTTCAGCAAATCATACCCTCAACCTTCCAGTCCTTTAACTTGGAAGACTTTAAATCCTCTGTGATCCTGACTATAGCTCCATGATATTTGTTTCTTTCTGATTGCTTGCAGCATTTTCTCCTTGACCTTAGGATTTGCCTATAATGTTCCTGGGAGTTTTCATTTTGTTATCTCTTTTAAGAAGTGATCATTAAATCATTTTCCCCTCTGGATTTCAGACATTTAAGAGCAGTTTTCCTTTATCATTTCTTGAAATATGATGCCTAGACTGGTTTTCTTTTTGCTCATGACTTTCAAATGGTCTAAGAATTCCAAAATTTTCATTCTTCAATTTCTTTTCAAGGTGAATTCTTTATCCAATGAAATATTTCACATTTTCTTCTATTTTTTTCATTTTTTAGACTTTAGCATTTCTTTATGTCTCATTGGGCCATTAACTTCCACTCTTCCCATTTCTAATTTTTTTGTGAGCTTTTATACCCCTTTTTCCTCTTCACATACTCTCTTTTTTAAGGTATTATTTTCTTCAGTATTTTTGTGCCTCTTTTTATCCAGCTGTTAACTCTTCATAATTTTCTTGAATAACTCTAATTTATTTTCTCAAATTTTCCTCTTCCATTCTTATCATTTTCTTTAACTTTCACAGGAATTATTGTTGGGCTTCAGTTTAATCAGAATTTTTTCTTTGTAGTTTTGGTTGCAACTGTTTTCACACTGTCAACTCCTGAGCTTGCCTTGGTCTTTCCTGACACTAGTAGCTTTTTATAGTCAAGTTGTTTTTGTTTGCTTATTTTTCCAGATTTTCTACTTCATGTTGACATTAGTTCTGCTCTCCCTGTGTGTGGGTAGGCACTCTCCTAAGCTGCAGGCATTTTTGTGCTCTTATTTTCAGAACTAGTTTGTGGGGTGGGATGTCTGCAAATTTTTTGTACTTCTGAGGTGGTGTGATCTGGACAGAGGTGTAGTTACTACTCTTCTGGAATGTGCTCTGGTCTTTCCCCAGGAAGGGCCCTTGATCTTCTGTAGTTGCAGGTGCTAGCACTCTTCTTTGCCTTGGGAGTGTGAGCAGAGCTCCTGCTCCACATGGATCCTTTCAGCCTTGGAAGTATAACTCAGAATTGCACATGGGCAATAGGGTTGCCAAATCAGGACCAGCTGCACCCACTGCCAGCACATCATAGCTCATAATCTCTTTCTGATCAGTTGTCCACCTCCCCACCCCTATTACCATCTGCAGAGGGAGAGCTCCCAAAGCTGCTGCTGCTGCTGGCTGGCTATTATAGCTGCCTTCAAAGTCCCACCGCTGATGCTCCTGCTGTGCTTTAGGCAGGCCCCTACTTCAATGTCATAGATCTCTCCTGTTGATCTCCTAAGTGGTTTTAGGCTGGAAAAATATCTTTTTCTGGTCTTTTGTTGGCTCTGTTTCTCCCCCTCCCCTCCAATTTGATTTCAGGAGTTATTTTTCAGTTATTGAAAGCATTGGGAGAGTTCAGTTAAGTTGCTGCCTATATTCCTTCATTGGGCCTGGAACTTCTTAAAGAAACACACAGTAATAATTCTGATGAGGAAGAAAGTGAAAATCATTTATCTAAATAGATCATTGTGAACGCATAGGGAATATAGAAGTTGGCGGCAAGGGCAGGCAATGAAAATAAAAACAAAGGAGTGACACCATCTTGTAAAGTAATACCAAAAATGCTAAGGCTTTAAAGCATAGAAATTGATGGTGCTGAAAAAATCAAAGTTGGTTATGAATTCCAAGGGTTACAGAAAAGAACTTTCTTGGATACATTAGGAACAAAAGGAAGGTCTGCAAGATAATACCAGGACTGCTGCTCAAGATATATGGGAAGCAGATAAAGGACAGAGAAGACAAAACTACACACCTTTCACTTAATTGTTTCTTTTTAAAAAATGAGAATGATCTTTGGATTACAAAGCAGAAAACTGAATAGCCAACAGGGAGTTGAAATTCAAGACAAGGGAAGAGATGGTAAGAATGCATAGCTCTCCTTAGTGAAGACAGGTCAATAGGTCTTGAAGACATATCCCAGGGTGCTCAAAGAGCAGGTAGATAAGATTGTTGCAGCATTCTCAGAGATCTTTGGAAATTTTAGATGAACCAATATGGATAGAATAGGATCCATAGACAGGAACATCTGAAGTGTTGGAAGTATCCATAGGTATATCCACTAAGTGTCAAAGAAGCCATTCCAGCAGCTGTATGTTCTTTTGCCCACTCTGCCTATTGCTGTTGTATTTACAGATGCTTCTGGTCTGACTACTCTATATAGGTTTATTTGTAAAGGCTTCCAAATGCTTCCAGTTACTCCTGTGAATAAAGCAGTAAAAATTTATATTTTCAGGATGCCCTAGACAACTGTCATGTAGCCTAGATATAGTTCCCCACTTCCTCCCCAATAAATTATAACTAGGTAAGTGCCAAAAGAGTGATCTGTGTCTTTCTTAAAAATAGTAATTGATTGTCACAGTGGAGAAGAAGATAAATTTTTCAGGATGGCATAAATTTAAGTGCCTTGATTTTCATTGTAAGAGACCAAACCACTGGATAGACATCATGATTCCTTCTGGAGCTACCTTCCTCAGAAGCCTATGACATGGCTTAGAAACTTTTAGTGAATCCAGTTAACAAGTACAAAGGAGAATTCAAGATAGCAAAAGACAACAGCTTAAGGAAAATCTGGGGCTCCAAAAAGGAAGCTGATGATACTAAAATTTTAGTCTATGAAAGAAATTGAAAACATGGAGACATGCATCCTCAGACTGGGCAAGAAGATAGAATCAACCTAGTCCTGGGTCTTGGATAACTTGGATTCAGTGGTAGCTAGTGAATTCTCTAGGGAAGTACCCCTAGTATTTATCCTTAACCATAAAATAACAAAACAACAATGGTTAGGTTTATTAATTTAATACCTATCTTCTATGTGCAAATCACTGTTAAATATTGAGCACTAACAGCATAGAATATATTTCTTCTGCATTACTATTTAACAATTTTTATCAATGATGAAAATGAAGGCAAATATAGAAGAATTAAAGATGACTGAAGGCTGAAAGTACAGGAAATATGGTTAATGACAGTTAATATCAAGAAAGTTCTTCACAGCTAAGACCAATTGACCAAATGAAATAAGATGAAATTTTACAGATTCCCATATAACGTATTGTGTTTGGTATATTTAAAAAAATCAAGCTCACAAACATAGAATGGGGGTGGTATGTTACCACAAGAGTTGAAGTGAAGACTTAGGGATTATTTTGGACTTTGACCCCAATGTAAAAACCCCAAAGTAATATCATACTGAAAGAACTAGAAGGAAGTTATCAGCATCCTGGTGGGGGCTTCATATTAGTGCAACTCACAATCTGCTCTGACAGCTGATTCTCATGTTGTCTGTTTTTGTGCCAGTCTTACACCTTGAATTCCATCAACTTACCTCCTATCTGTCAGTGAGTCCACTGGTTAACTTATGACTTGGACAGTCTAGGATTGAGTGCTGGCTTAGGCTGAAAAAGCCAATATTACTTGACACTCTTTCTCTGATGTCTCACTGCTCCACATCTTCCCCTCTTCCTGATGGAACTCTGTTCAAGTTCAGCATCCCAGGCATGTGGAAACTGGGCAAAAATGTCTGCTTAGTTGTTATAGTCACTTCGGGCAATCTAAGTCTCCATGGCAACACCACCAGAGAGGGAATCAAGGTCTTTAGGTCAGATAGGATCACTGATCATGATGAATGGCGTGATCATAACTGACAAGAGAGAGAAGGCAGAATGGTTTAGCTCGTATTTTGCTTCCATTTTCCTGCCAAGGACAATGACCTTTGGATTAGAAAGAATGAAACAAAAATGGCTAATAGGACATGGCTGTTCCAGATAATTGAGTAGATAGTAATCAGCTGATCCAGATAAACTACATCTTTCAGTATGGAAAGAACTGGCAGGTGTGATTACTGGGTGTTGTCCTTCATGTTCAGAGGACCAAAATGACATCTCTACATTGAGGTCAATGTGTCTGAATATGGCTGATCAGCCCAAAATGAGCTCCAAAGGTTTTTGCCACAGGTTGGACGCAAATAGGTCACATGGACATTTGATGTGGAAATGTCTCTAAATTTATGCTTTCCACATTTCTTTTGAACTGTTGCAATTCTACTTGGCTCAGAAAAGGTGCTTTTGTACCTTCCTTGATTCAGGCATGTCTTACTGAGCAGTCTTGTTCCATTATCTCCCATGTCTCACAATTCATTGCAAAGCTCTTCAGAGAAACCTTGAGAGTGTCCTTGTATCACTTCTTCTGACCTCCATGTGAATGTTTGCCTTTTGTGCATTCTCTAAAACGGTCTTTTAGGTCAACTTATGTTTGGCATTTGAAAAGCAAGGCAGCCCACCAGAGCTGTTCTCTCTGCAGTAGAGTTTGAATGTTTGGCAGTTCAACTTAAGAAAGGACATCCGTGTCTGGTACGTTATCTTGCCAATTGATCTTCCTGAGAGAATTCAAATGGAAGCAGTTCAATTTCCTGACATGGCCCTGGTAGACTGTCCAGGATTCATATCCCTACAAGAACGAAGTCAGTACAATGATTCTGCAGACTGTTAGTTTGTTATGTACTCTAATACCTCTTCTACCCAATACTTTACGTTAGAGCCTCCCAAACACTGAGCTAGCTCTGGCAATGCAGATAGAGATGGACAATGGAGGCATCCTTGAACTCCTAGGAGACAAGCTCCTCTTGTCATATACCCCAGAAGATTTGTCAGCTTTTGTATGAGCAGTAGACCCCCAACCTTATAAATCTCAGCTGGAATAGAATCAGCACCAGGCTCTTTGTCATATGAGAGTAATCTAGTGGCATTCAAAACTTCTTCTGCATTTAGAATTTTTCGAGAGAGGAATTGGCCTCAACCTAAGGTATACAGCTGATCACTTCGATATTACTTGATGACAGTCTATTTAAAAAAATATATTTTATTTTTGACTCAAACACCAGAACCAAATACAGAATAGAGAAAAGAAACAAAAAAATCTCACAAACTTAAATATTGGAATTTAAATACAAAGTAAAAAAAGAAAAAAAACATGTTATGTGCATAGCAGAACATAAGAGGATTAAAAATATCTAACAATAAACTTTCATTTCAAGAAAGCCTTTATGATAAATACTACACGTGGTGTTGAGAGCTGTCCATTTTTCCTTTGCTTCCTTGTAAGTTTTTTGTTCTCTGTTGTGCACTTTTTACTTTGTTCTTTTTTCCCCTCCCTTGTGTTCTGCTTCCATCCCCACTTGTGCTTCCCTACTGCCAAAGACCACAGTTAAGTGTGAATATATTTCTCCATAGCTATAGATATATGTACACACACTCACACACACACACACACATATATATAGACATATACTTTCCAAAATCCACTCCTTTATTTTTATATTTCTGCATATCTCTTGTTTCCTATCCCTCCTTCCTCCTCTACTTTACTTCTACCTGCTATCTTGCTCTCCTATTACTTGACTACCTCCCCTCCAAGTATCACCCCACTAACCTCCTACTGCCATAAATCTAAACACCCTTCTATAGCCTATATATAATATATATATATATATATATATATATATATATATATATATATATAAAACCTTATTCCTATTCCCTTATCCTCCCCTCTAGAGAGCCTTCTCTTATCCTCCCATTCCCCTTGATCTAAACAGTATTCCATGCCTCCTTTTTATCTATTTCCTCCCACTCCCCTCTAAAGATCCCTCCCTTTTCCTCTCCCCTCTTTCTATTCCCTTTCCATTTTATTTTTTCTGAACTTAGAAGATTTTTATGTTCTTTTAATTATATGCCTCGGTCCCTTTTTAACCCCATTCCTGATGTAAATAGGTTACCAGAACTACCAACCTTCCTCTCCTATCTATTTCCATTGTATTGATTCTTTCTCTTGCACCTCATTTGTTTTAAATAATTACACTTTTTAGTTGTTCCTAAACGATTTTACTTTTTAAATTTATATCATACTCAGGTCTACCCCAATCTTGCTTGTGAGCTACCCAATTATTAATAAAAATCTTAGATATGCATTTTATATTTTACATATATAAAACATAAATGATCAATCCTTGTTGAATTTCCTCATAATCAATCTTTGATATGCACCTTATGTTTCTCTTGCTCTTATATGCACAATCTTCTGTTAAGTTTAGGTGTTTTATTTTCCTTTTTACCAAGTTCTTGACAGTCTGACAGTTGATCAAATGTCCATTTTCTTTTTCACTCAGAATTATGGTTAACTTTGCTGAGTGTGATATTTTATCCCAGAGTCCCAGTTTATTTGCTCTTTGATATATAGTGTTCCCAAACCTGAGGTCTTCCAATATCTCTACTGATAGGTCTGTGTGATTCTAATTGTGGTGCCATCATATTTAAATTGTTTTATTTCTGTTGCTTTTAATATTTTACCCTTGAAATATGGATTTTGCAATTTGACTATAATATTTTATGAGTATTCCTCACAGAATCTCTTTTAAATGGTGATCAATGGATTTTTTTTCTATCTCTACTTCCTCTCCTTGAGGTAATGTTTCAGGAGAATTTTCTTTAATTACTTCTTGTATTGTTGTACCAAGATTCCTTTTTTTGATTATATTTTTCAGGTAGTCTGATTATTTTTATATTTTCTTTTCTTGTTCTATTCTCCAGTTGTTTTTCTCTGTTGCTTTTCTTATAAGATGTTTCACTTTCTTTTCTATTTTTTCATTATTCATATTTTATTTAATTATTGCTTTGCCCTACACTAATTTTCTGTTTTTAATATATAATTTATTTGCTTTTCAGTTCTTAACATTCACTTCCACATGAATTTAAATTCAATTTTTTCTTCCCATCTCCACATGCCCCTTACCACAGGACATCATGTACCCTACCCACCCTTTCCTCCAGTCTGTCCTCCCTGCTATTACCTACCTTTTTTCCACCTCCCTTTCCCTCTATTTTCTTGCAGGGCAAAATAGATTTCTATACTCCACTGCATGTATAGTTTAATTTCCAGTTGCATGTGGAAACAATTTTTTAACATTCATTCTTAAAGTTTGGAGTTCCACATTCTCTCCCTCCTTCCACACCTACCCTCATGGAGAAAACAAGCAATTCAATATAGGCCACATATGTGTAACAATGCAAAGCACTTCCATAATAGTTATGTTGTAAAAGACTAATCACATTTCCCTCTGTCCTATCTTGCCCTTCATTTATTCCATTCTCTCTCTTGACCTGTTCTCCCACAATAGAGTTTGCTCTTGACTATCCCTTTCCCCAATTTGCTGTACCTTCTATTATCTTACCTCTCCTATGTCCTTCCCCCCTTGCCTTCCTTCAGGGTAAAATAGATTTCCATATCCAACTGAGTGTATGTTATTCCCTCCTTTAGCCACAACCCATGAGAGTAAGGCTCAATGATTTCCTTTCAATTCCCCCCTCTTCTCCTCTATTGTAAAAGTTCTTTCTTACCTCTTGTATGTGAGATGATTTGCTACATTCTACTTCTCCCTTTCTCTTACTTCTAGTACATTCCATTTAGCAGTAAATTTCATTTTTTTAGGTGTTGTCCCTTCATATACAGCTCACCCTGTGTCCTCTGTCTATGCAATATATATATATGTATATATATATGTGTATTATATATATACACACACACATACATATACACCCACACATATATACACACATGTATGTATGCATATAAATATACACAGATACATATACATATGCACCCATGTGCATATACATATCTATACATATATAGTATTCACATATATACATACATACCCATATACACCTACATATTTGTATTCCTTCTAACTATACTAACACTAAAAAAAGTCTCTTGTGTTACTAATAACATCTTTTCATGTAGGAACGCAAACAGTTCAACACTAGTGAGTTTCTTAAGGCTTCTCTTTCTTATTTACCTTTTCCTCTTTCTCTTCATTCTTGTCTTTGAAAGTCAAAGTTTCTATTCAGCTATGGTCTTTTCAACAAGAATGCTTGGAAGTCCTCTATTTCATTGAATGATCATTTTTTCCCCTTGAAGTATTATACTCAGTTTTGCTGAGTAGGTGATTCTTGGCTTTAATTGTATCTCCTTTGACTTTTGAAATATCATATTCTAAGCCTTTTGATCCCTTATTGTAGAAGCTACTAAATCCTATGCTATCCTGATTGTATTTCCACAATACTTGAATTATTTCTTTCTGGCTGCTTGTGATATTTTCTCCTTGACCTGAGAACTCTGGAATTTGGCTGTAATATTCCTATGAGTTTTCCTTTTGGGATCTCTTTCAGGAGGTGATTGGTGAATTCTTTCCCCTTCTATTTTATCTTCTGATTCCAGAATATCAGGGCAGTTTTCCTTGATAATTTCTTGGAAGATGATGTCTATGCTCTTTTTTTGATCATAGTTTTCAGGTAGACCAATAATTTTTAAATTATGTCTCCTGGAGCTATTTTCCAGATCAGTTGTTTTTCCAATGAGATATTTCACATTATCTTCTATTTTTTCATTCTTGTGGCTTTATTTTATAATTTCTTGGTTTCTCATAAAGTCATTAGCTTCTATCTGCTCCATTCTAATTTTTAAAGAACTATCTTCTTCAGCGAGCTTTTGCGCCTCCTTTTCCATTTGGCCAATTCTACTTTTTAAAGCATTCTTCTCCTTATTCACTTTTTGAACCTCTTTTTGCATTTGGGTTAGTCTACTTTTAAAGGTGTTATTTTCTTCAGCATTTTTTTGGTTCTCCTTTAACAAGCTGTTGACTCACTTTCATGATTTTCTTGCATTACTCTCATTTCTCTTCCCAATTTTTCCTCCACCTCTCACTTGATTTTCAAAATCCTTTTGGCACACTTTCATAGCCTGAGATCATTGCATATTTTTTGGAGGTTTTGGATGTAGAAGCCTTGACTTTTATGTCTTCCTTTGATGGTATGCTTTGTTCTTCCTCATCCAAAATGATGGAAGAAAATACCTTTTCACCAAGAAAGTAACCTTCTATAGTTTTGTTTTTTTCCCCTTTTTTGGGAATTTTTCAAAATTGATTATTTGATTTTTGAGTCCTTTGACAAGTGGAGGGTTACTCTAGGGACCTGTAAGTTCTCAGTTCCTCCAAGGTGGTACAATCAAGGAAGAGAAGTTCACTCCTCTCCTGGCTTGAGCTTTGGTCTGTGAGCAGCCACAAACACTCTTTTCTGCCCTGAAACTCTGAGTAGGGTTCCATCTCCACAGCTACCTCCAACTTCACTATGCCAGCGCTCCTCCTCATCCCAGGATCACCACTCAGGATTGAGACTAGATCAGCTGTTTGATAACCCCAAGGTCTCCAGGTCAAGGGCTCCAAAAATGGATGCTGCTGCAGCTGTCTTAGGGCTAGGACTGGGGCCAGGCAACACTCCCCTCTCACTCAGGTGAAAAAGCTTATTTAGTGAACTTTGAAGCTGTTTTTGACATTTGTGGGTGAAAAATCTGGGAACCACAGCTGCTACCCATGATTCCATGCCCTGGAGCCTCCTTCAGTCCTATCTGTGCCATGCTGCTCAGCCAAGATTGGCTGTGCTCTGCTCTGAGCCCAGTGCAACAGACCTTTCCTGTCAGTGTTTCAGGCTGTCTTGGGCTGGAAATCTCTTTCATTCTGTCTTTTTGTTTCTTCTGCTGCTCTAGAATTTGTTTAGAATCATTTTTTACAGGTGTTTTATGGGCTATGGAGGGAGAGCTAAAGTAGGACTTTCCTTTTACTCTGCCATCTTAGTTCCAACTCAGCCTCAAATTCTAATTTTCAAATTGTCATTTCCATCCTTAAGATTCTGAATCTCCTTTTCCAATTTGTTGGCTTTCTTTCACAATCATCTTGTTTTTCTTGAATTCTTTTTCTTTTTTAGTTTTTCTTCCATCTCTGTCATTTAATTTTTAAAGGCTTTTTAAAAACCTTTCTGTGAATTTTTTTTTGGGAAAGTGATCATTTGACATTATTCTTTAAGGTAGAAGGTACTTCAATATCCTTTTCTGAATATGAACTATGGTCTTCTCTGTTCCCATTATAACTTTCTATGGTTGAATTCTTTCTCCTTTGCCTATGCATTCTTTGTGGTAATAGGTTAATTTTTGCAATCAGCTCTAGTCCTGGGGTATGGGGAATGGTGCCTCTAAACCAAGATCTTCAGTTCTCCCCTCTAGCCTGGAACCAAAGCTAAACTTCTAACCTCCTGTAAGTGCCCACAACTAGGGCCTTTCCGCCTCACTGCTTCCGTACTCTCTGGACATGTGTTCTTCCCTTCTCACCCCAGCCACTTTTCACAGTGCAGCTGAGTCTGGTGTTCCTTGATCTTCTGCAGCTCAGATACCTAGCTCTCCTCACTATCCCAGGGGTAAAAGTTCCTGTGACTAGGGCCAAGTCACCTCTCAAACCAAGTAACCCCAGGATTTGCCACTGATGACAGTCTTTTGAGAACGCTATGGAAGTATTTAGTCCATCTCTCCAGTATCATGTCCTTATAACTACTCAACATGGCTCCATCCACACTGAGTATATAAGGTGTATCATAGGTCTTTTGTCTATCTTCATGGCATCATAAAAAAGCTTTGAGTTGTTGCTATCAGGATAAAGCAAAATTTCATCTGCATTTTACTGAACCAAGAATCCTGTGTCTCTCTAAGTTTCTCTTTCACTTTACTTTTGATGGAGTCAAAAACTATCTTCTTAGACAGATAAACTACCCTACTGGTGAACCCTGTGGAGTTCTAGTTTTTGGTTATCAGCTTCTGAATTTCTCCATCATTTTCTTCAAACCAATCTTGATATTTGTGAGTGTAATGGCCTAGAAGAGAAAATTCAGTGCTGTACACCAAATCTTTGAAATCTGTCCACTTTTTTCTGCTGCACTTTTGCCAACTGTGTATTGATTCAGCTTTCCCTCCAAGTTAGCAACAAACTTCATGCAAAAAGAAGCATTCTTTAATCCATAAGCATTAAGTCTTCTGGAGTTGTCTTGCCTTTGAAGACCCTGCTTTTATTTAATGCCAATATTTAGTGCTGAGAGGATAAGTCTATGATCTGTCCAGCACTCTGCCACACATTACCTTCATCACACTCATATCTTGTCTGCCCTTTCTCCTTACAATGCCAATGCCAAGGTTGCTTTGAGGGTGTAGCTATGAAGTTTTATTGTGTTCAGATAAGTGGAAGGCAGTGTTGATGATGACAATGTCAAGAGATACAGAAGTTTTCAGCAGTAAGTGACCATTGCTGTTACTGTTTCTGACTCTATTCATCCCCAAAACTGCCTGCCACACTTGATAGACTGTGCTTGCTCTGGCATTAAAATCACCCAGAATGACAGGTTTGTACTGTTTCAACATACCAATGATGAGGGTCTCTAGGTCTTCACAGAATTTATTTGACCTCTTTAGAGTTCATCATGATGGAAGCATACACACTGTTGAAGAAGGCCTGGCGCTTTCCTACAAGTGGAAATTACAGTGTCGTTCACTCCTTTTGAGAGGCATACAAACTTGCTGACTAGATTCATTTTGGTTGTGAAACCCTTACCAACTTCAGGGTGCTCCCAATCACTGTAGATACTCCAGAAAAAAGTGTATCCACCTTCAGCTTTGGTAACCTCGTCTTTATTTGGCTTGTTTCACTCAGGGCTGCTATTTGGACGTGATACCTGCTGAATTCTCTCATGACAAAAGGTGTTTATCTTTCAAGTCTCCTGGATTTCGTTTTGTCCAGACATGTATGCACATTGCATGTACCAATAGTCAGTAGATTCATATTTACAAAAAGGTTTTGTGTAATTTTTCTTGTACTTCAGCTATAAGGTAGGATTCCCTTCTACCGTGGTAAGTGTGCCATAGTTAAATGTAGTGAAGCAGGCAATTTTAGGGCTCCTTTTCTAGCCACTTCTTCATGTAAGCAGATTGAGCAGTGAGGTCCTTATTAGAAAGCTACTCAGCACCCAGAGGGCTGCCAAATCCCACCACTGCTTCAGTTTAGTGAGAAGATAATCTCATGACCTGGGTCACCTATGTTCAGGGTACAGCACCTAGTGTATTTTTTCAGGTAGGTAAAAATGTAAAATGGTATGGGTAATGCATGTTGAGTCCCACTTAAATTGAACTTAGGTGAGTCAGAGTTTCATGAAAACATCAGCCTCATTCTTTCAGAGTCATTGGAGTCTAGTGGCAAGACAAAAGTTACAATGAATTGCAATGGCTCAGGGTATTCTTCAATGTCCAACCAAAGCTCTAAGTACTCCATAGAGCCTGCTTCCACCATCTTTTTGACCTGTTAAGACAAATTATTCAGATCTATCTATCCCTCTAGGTAAGTCTTCACATGCTTGGGGTAGATACTCTACTAACTTACCAATGAGTTTGAGGCCTCTCAGTTACCCTCAACTGAGCCACTGCTGGTGGTATTTCAAAGATCATGGAGAACAGAAGAGGTATCATAGAACTTGAAAAAGTTGTATGTTTCACTTTTTAAAAAAGGAGAGAAAATATAAATAGACCAATAAGTTTGAAAGTAATATGGTCATGAGGTAGGAGTTAGAATGGTTTTATCTGACCCTCGAGATAGGAACTAGGAATAATCAATCAACGACCAGTTAAGACATTTATCAAACCCTTATGTCCCAGGTAGTTATACCAAGTGCTAAGGATGCAAAGAAAGGCCAAAAAAACCTCAAAACAAAAACAAACACACATCTATTTGCTCACATGCCTCCCCTACCTCCCACACACATACTTTCCAAATTCCTAATCTTCAAGAAGGGCATATTTCACAAAGGATGGAATTTTCAAAGTGGTAAATTTGGGATTGATTTCAGGAAGTTCTAACTACCCCTTATAGTTATCCAAAAGTAGAATGGGTTGCCCTTTGTAAGAATTGTAAGAATTAGATTCTTCTTCATTAAAGATATTCAGGCAGAGGTTAACTCTGTAGTAGGGATTCTGTTGTGCATTGAGTAGAGTAGATGAAGGCCAAGGTGTCCTACAGAATCTAGGGCCATCTCTAATCATTCTGATGGATATCTTACCGCTGGAAGCAGGTGGCACGGCAGGAGAAAGTGAGGCTGGTGATTTTGCATAGCCCTCCTTGATTGAATCCAATTCCTTTGCAAGTCATAACATCACCTTTCTGATGACACAGTCCTCTTCAACACCAAAAACAACCTGAGTGTAGCAGATATCCTTGAAGATCCTTTGTATCTTTCAAATTCTCAGATTCTGCCTTCATGTCATTATCTTAACTCTCTTTCTCCTTTCAGTTAAGCTCTTGAAAAGCAATGTCTCCATTTTTCATTGTCTACTTTCTCAGCCCCTATCTAAACTTTCAGTTCCTTGAAATTTGTTTTCTGATTCTATCATTCAATTTAAAATACTTTTTTGGAAGGTTATCAATAATCTTTTAGCCACTAAATATGCATCTCTTTTCTCAGTCTGCATTTTTCTTGACCTCTCTTCAGGTTTTGACAGTGTCAACATCCTTCCCTCCCAATTGCTTTCTTTTTCCCTTACTTTTCATGACAACATTCTTTCCTGGTTCTTCTCCTACCCTGTCTGATCACTTCTTCCTGTCTTCTTGACTGGATCATCATCCATCTCCTGCAAAGTTCATTAATATTAGGATACTTTTGCACTCACTGATAGAAAATGTCATTACATGAAGTATGGTACCCAACATTCATGTCTGATCTATCAGACATGCTATGAGAAAATGGATGAAATAACAGTCAGCAAGTGTTTCACAACATAATCTTGTAGGACATCTAGGTGATGCAGTAGATAGAGTACTGACCTTAGAATCAGGGGGACTTGAATTCAAATCTGGCCTCAGATACTTGTCACTTACTATCTGTGTTACCCCGAGCAAATCACTTAACTCCACTTGCCTCAAAAAATAAAACAAAACAAAACAAAAAAACAAACCAAACCAAAAACCTGCATAATCCATTATTCATTTAAGTTGAACAGAAAATAGAGTTAAAGAATCATCTCTCTCTCTGTATATCTATATCTATCTATCCATCTACCTATCTATCTGTCTATCTACAGGTTGGTTGTTGTCCTTTGTTCTCAAAAGAGACAAAATGACATCACTATGATAGAATCAAACTTCTATGTGTATGACTGTGGCTGATCAGACCAATATGTGTTCAAAATGCTCTATCAAAGGTCGTACACAAATAGTCCATGCGAACATTTGGGGTAGATCTTCTAAATATGCACATTCTGCATTTCCTTTTAACTGTTTAAGTTCTCCTTTTCTTACAGGGCACAGCACCTTCTCTGATGTGGGCACACCATGGTGAGCGGTCCTGTGCCAGTGTCTACCATGACACACAATCAATTCCAAAGTTCTTAAGAGAGACCTTGGGAGTGTCCTTGCTTTGCTTCTTCTGACCACCATGTGAACACTTGCCCTGTATGAATTCCCCATAAAATATTCTTTTTGGCAAGCATACATTTTGTATTCGAACAACATTAAGTACAGACACACACACACACACACACACACACACACACACACCCTACACAGTGCCTATTTCTTTCCATAAGTTTCTTTACATAAGCCATATATTCCTATTCATTCCTATTCATGGAATTGCAATGGCAGAGCCATCTGCTGCCACTGGTAATGCTTCACTTATTCATTAGTGGGTTTGTTGAAAACAAAAAGCACAGTTGGCACCCTTTCTCCGGAGGCTAAATCTATCCCTCCTGTGATATGCCTAATGTCTATTATTCTAGACAGCACAAGTAACACCAGGTAAGTTTTTGTTTTTCATGTCTTGTGAGCAAGGGACAGATTCCGTACCATTAGTTGAGACCCAAAGATCTAAATTTGCAGTACTGGATGCCACCTCTGTACAAGGGGTACTTTAATGCGATGTCCACATTTTACTATTTAAAATAGAAGGTTTTGTCCTTGAAGCACATGCCCTTTCTAGCCTTAGAGCATTAAACAGTTAACAGTTGAATAGAGTCCCACTGCACTTTGCTGTGAATGCCAACTTTTTTATCCCCCAGCATTCTGCCAATCCTGAAGTTTAAGGTTTTTCTGCTCATGGTAACCTCCAGTTTAAGGGCCATATAGTCAATCTTGGTTCTGTGGAAGAATAAGATCCAAGGATCACTACTCTGCAGTTGAGCCTTTATACATTCATCCCTACAATGAAATTTTGAATGTCAAGAGAAAAAGTGCTGATTTTCTTTCACTGGTGGTAATTAAAGAAATTTTCCCTTCTTGATATATCATGAGGAACAGGATTTCTATATCAATGAATACTTAAATTGTTCAAATAACAAATCAGTTTCCTTTTTAATGTGTTCAGGAAGGCCCTATCATTGGCTTTTTATGCCTTCAAATGCACTATGAATCATTCTGCCAGGCTTGTGCCCTTCATGTGAATGATATATTTTATTTACACTCTGGGAAAAAAAAACAAACCTATGCATGGTCATTATTAATCACTCATACCTTTATGAATGATCTTACCTCTTAGCTATTCATCAAGATTGGTATCCTTCCTGTTAGAAATAGACACATCATAACTGATGTACAATGAAATTGTGGATGGATTCAAGTACACAGCTGTTATCAGAATGGATAACTCCAGTTTGAGAATCCAAGCACACACACACACACACACACACATACACACACACACACACACACACACACACACTTTTTTCTTTTAGTAAACTTTAAAATAACAGTAAGGTAAAATGTTAACTTTCAGATCACAACTCATATTGCCACTAAATAGCAACAGTACTTTCAAGATCTGTTTCACCAATCATATCTAAATTGACTATGTGGGGATTAGTAAACAGAGAGAGCCTGTATTCTATGAATTTTGTGCATGCTTAAAGGAGAAAATAATGAAGTAAATAGAAGCCCACTGATAATATACCAAGCCAACCAGGTCCTCCTTGAATAATTGGGCATAAGTTCAAACCTCAATTTAAAAGTGAAGAATAAAATCTTAAGGAATAACTTAGGTACTTACTTCAGTTTAGAGGGCATCACGGTACTTCCGCTTAATTTATAAATAGGGTCCAAATTGACTGGAGGGGCCCATCCCGAACTTAGTAAATGCAGTGAAGAATATAATGGGTACATTAGCATCAAAAAAACCAAAGGGGTCAGCACCTGTTTATTTTTCCTTAGTTCTTTGGAACAAGTTCCATGACCAATTTTCCATCATTATGTGATGCAATGATCATTGGAAAAGGTGAAGGTATTTTCACCAGCCACCAGAGGTGCTAGTTAATAACACAAGCAGATGGGAAATATACCTCAGAATATAATTTTTATGTAAAGCCTGTCTGCGAAGATACATTACAGTAGCAATATTGCTACAAATAAATCACAATAGACTACATAATGCATTTACCAAACCAGGTAGGTAATGCTTTAAAATTACAACTTTGAGTAAACATTGCATTTATTTATTCATTTATTGGACACATTAACTCTTGGCAGATATTTCCAATTAGAAGCGACATGTTAAGGGTTCTCTTTCCCAAGTATGCAAAGGAATGAATGAATGAATGAATAAGTATTTCTTAAGGATTTACTGTGTACCACTATACTAAGTGCTGAGGACATAAATATAAAAGGTGATAGAGTCCCTATTTTCAAGAAGCTCAAAGTCTTTTTGGTAGAAAGAGAACACATAAAAGGAAGCTCAGTGGCAGGACAAATGACGATATCAGTAAATTCCTCATTTTGCATCAGTAAGTAAGAAAGAAGAAAAATGTCCATAAATGAAAAATTAACTAGTAGTAAGATACTTTGGGGCTGGAATGTATAATAGAAAGGTCATTTAATTCTTTGCTCATTCTGATACTCTGTTCTGTTGGATTTGGGACTAGCTTTTTAATTACTTTCTTTGCAATATGACTAAAAATTTCCAAAAGAAAATATGTTTTTTGAGATGCTAAGTAATATATCTTTTGAGATATATCACTCATGTCTATCATCTTAACCTCATTGATTTCCTAGAAGTGAGTTAGAAAGGCAACCAACAGCCAGCCAGAATTCTGAGTCTTATCATCAGGCATTAGCCAAATTTCTGTTTTTCCTTCATTCTTGAAAAGGACCATGACATCAGGAACATGGTGACATGATTTGTGGTTGACTTTGATTTGAGTAAGGGATGGCTGTGTAAGGTTACCAGCTTCACTTTCTCCTCTAGAGACATCTGGGTCCAGTGGTCAGTCATAAATCAGGATGACTGGAGAGGAACCAGGATGCAGTGGGAGACCTTGGACCTTTTAAGCTAAGGTCTTTTCAGGGTCTCACTGAGTGAGGCAACACCCATTCAGTGAACAGGTCTCTTTAAGAAGCGAGTCAAGAGATAGCCCCCTTAATCAAAATAAGGGGCAGATTAATAAAAAGTTATTCCAGCCTATATTGTTCCAAGTACAGCTGTTAACATACAGATTCTAGTGCAGTGATTGGCACTTTCTAGTGCTGCTGATTGTAGGTTTGTCCATGTTCTAGAAGATTGCCTCAGTGTGTGTGTGTGTGTGTGTGTGTGTGTGTGTGTTGTTGTTGTTAACTGAGATCCTATGTTTATAAGTTTAAAATTTTAAAGAAAAGCATCTAGTCTTTCCTCTAATAATTAATAATTATTAATAATTTCCCCTAAGGCTTCTGGACTTCAGGCTTATAGACTATTTAAACAGAGCAAGCAAAAATTAAATCCATATCAACAAGGTCCATAAGTTGTATGTTACATGAACCCAGACATAATTTAGGGACATTAATACTGAAAATTATAATGACAATGACTCAGAAAAGAAAAATTGTTGCTGTTTAGTCATTTTTCCTAAAGAGTCTATTTTGTGGCCCCATTTGGGATCTTCTTGGCGAAGATACTGACATGGTTTGCCATTTTCTCTTCTAGCTCATTTTGTTTTACAGATGAGGAAAATGAGGCAAACAGGGTTAAGTAACTTGCCCAGGCTGGTAAATATCTGAGGCATGATTCGAATTCAGATCTTCCTGACTCTAGGCACAGTGCTCTATCCATAGCACCACCTAGTTGTCCCATGTTATCTCATTTGGTTTTGACATCAACCCTCTGAGACAGAACTTATTATTATCACCCCTATTTTATAGGTGAGAAACTGGACACACAAGAGAGATTAAGGATTCACTCAATGTCTCACAGCTACTAAGTGTCTGAGGAAGATTTCAAATTCAAATCTTCCTGATTCCAAATCCAGTACTCTAATCATCAGGCCCCTAGGTTGCCAAACATTTATTTCACATTTCATTTTATTATTTTATTTTTCAGGGGGAGGCAATAGGGTTAAAATGACAGCTGTAAGTGTGTGAGGCTGGATTTGAAGACAGGTTCTGCTGACTCCAGGGCTGGTGTCTTTCACATTTTAAAGTTTGGAAAAATACTTTTCATGTGCACACACATGTCGGTGGTTACAATGAATATCAACATCCTGCCTAGGTAGTGTTTTGAAGTACTATTATTTCTATCCATTCATCTGTGACCATGCAGATAGTATTTGAGGTAGAATTTGAACCTAGATCTTTCCCACACTTTATGGCAGGCCAAAACTTTACAAATAATTTGGTTTTTTTGTATTTTCAGAATCAAGGAATCACTTAGTTGTAAGGGATCACACAGGACAACCTCTAACTGAACAAGAATGATAAAATGAGAATATTATTAACCATTTTCCAAGACTTAAAGAGCTATAGAAATGAGCGCTATTGGTGTTGCTACTGCTACTACTACTAGGATGACTACTACTACTACTACTGCTATTATTATTATTAACAAGAATTTCCTTTATAGGATAGCTAATAATTATTCCAGAGTCAAGAATTGTGTCTTTTGGCCTTTTAGAAATTTAGGATCTTTGAAGAACATGTAAAATGGTCTGCATGGAAAAATTCACAAATTTAGAGGAAAAAATATGAAAACGGTAAGAAGAATAATTCCTAGAATGGTATAGTATAGTACTGATGTTAAAGCTGAAGAGGGCAGTTTTAGATGCTAGGACAAGTGTTCAAATATTATCTCTTATTCGCAGGTAAATGTTGATTAATTTTGGCATATTACACTATAATGCATATGTCTCTCCAACCACTTCTCTGGATCAACGGTATCTGATGAGAAGGAGGATTGCTCCTCATCACTTGACTCCACTCTTTTGGGAGCAGAGATACACAGACAATGAGATCCACCCACAGATCTCTAGGACCACAGAATTTAGCCCTAAAGGTTTAGTGTTTCTAATCCTATTATTTTCTAATCCTATTATTGGGATGCTTGAATGAATTGAATATTCATCCTTAATCTCTGTGTGATCTCACATATTTCCTTCAGTGATGACTCTTGGCTGACCCTGTAAGCATTTTTTGGTCCTCCCGTACTTTAAAAAAAAATACATTAAAGGAAGCTTTGGAAAGTAAGCTTCCAATAAAATGCAATGTCTTCTGTCTTCCCATAATGTATCCTAGCAATGTTGATGCTATCCTACATCAGGATGTCAGAAGCTGTACTTTTTTTTTATTAACTCACCTTATTATCACATCTAAAATGCATGGCTCCCACCAACTACACTCAGTACACACATATGCACACTAATCTGTGTGTTTATGTGTATGTGAAATAGCAACACAATGAGTTATTGTATTGTGAATAGAAAAAAGAATGCTCAGTAACGCAAATTACAAGGATATAATGCCATCAAGGGGTTTATTGGTGACATCATAAATCACAAGAGCAAGGTACAAATGGTCTGGGTTTTACCACTACCCGAAGATGATGTCAGAGCCATTATTTTAAGTCATATTCTTTTTTAAAAAAATTAAATACATAGATATTTTGTGTCATATTTCCCTCTCTTGTACTTTTTTTCTCCTTCCTCATCTATTCCTTCCCCTTTTTCTAGCCTCAAAATATACTTGACTGATTTTTCTTTGTCTTACTAGAGTAGCTATATTTAAAAATAACATCTGATTGTCCTGTGCTTAAATCTAACAATTCAGAAAAAATTGCCATTCCTGGGCTAGGTGTCACACTCATGCGATATGACAGACAGGTGACAACACACCCAAGTATTATGAGATTTTTCTACTCTTGGATAGCAGTGTTCTTTATGTGCCTCTCTGTGGAATTCCTTTTTTTTCCTGTGTGACTGGAAAAGTATAATTACACATGGTGCCCCTATTATGGTTGCAAATATAGAAAGGAATTCAACATCTGTGCTTTGCCTTTGTATCTGAATTTTATCAAATCCAACTAATACTCTAATTTCTTTCATATATCCTAAGTGGCTCTCTTTTCTCTCTGGATCTCTGTCTGAGAGAAGAATATATTAGCATAAGTTAATAAGTGGCCCAAACTTTTGTCCAAATTTAAATATGTCCTAGCAATGCCAAGCCCCTTCTAATTGCTTTCATGTGTCACTGTCTTTAAAGGTAGTAGATAGAACTCTCTGGTAGCTTTGCTTTGGACTCTAATTAGCTACTTAACTATAAATTGGTTGGCACCTTAGATTTTTCATGAGTTATTATCCAAGTAGCATCACCAGCTTCTGATTTAAGAAAAAAAAATCCATGACTAAACTTTTATACAATGGGCAATCCTAGAGTCTTCTTAAGGCCAAGTTTATAAAAAAACAAATGGATAACTCATCTTAATCAATGCCAACATACTTTTTACAAAGAGAAAATCATCATCTTGGTAATGTTCTAACAATGAGTTTTACTGATTACCATTATTAGGATGCCATGATTTTCTTTGGGTGTTATTCTTTGAAAGTGGTGGAGCTTGAGCACGGGGAACATACAAACAACACGTCTGCCCCGCTGCACCTTCCTCAGTAAGAAAAAGTGAGTTCCACACTATTGGCAAGGAATGGGGAGGTTTTCATTCATCTTATAGTAACTTCTCTCATCAAATTATTATTAAAATTTCTTCAACTTTCCTGATGCAAACAATTATTTGTCTTAGTATACTAAGACCTAGAATCAGAAGTTCTGACTTTAAATATATCCTCAGATATTTAATGGCTGTGTGATACTGGAGAAGTCACTCAAACACCTGTTTAGGTTAGTTTTCTCAGCTGGAAAATAAGGATAATAATAGCACCTACCTTGCAAGGTTGTTATGAGGATTCAATGAGATGCTCTTTGTAAAAGAAACAAATGAACCACATAAAGAAATAAGTGAAAAGAGGAATGAATGAATGAATTCCCTAAAGGTCTTAGTGCAGTGCCTGAGTAGGTGCTTTATAAATGCTTATTCCTTACCCTTCCCTTGCCTTTACTAGTCAGTTCAAGAATCCAGCCCATGTGGATTTTTCTGCTTATGTTTAAGTTCTTTGAGTGTTCTTTCTCCTAAGATTTTTGATCTTTCCTCCATTTTCTCCAATTGCTCACTTTCTGAAGCCCTGGTTTCCTTGGGCACTGGATTTCAAAGTGTCTCAGCCTCCTTCCATCCTGAACAATTGACAGTTCACCAATCTGGGTCTCTGACCTAAGTTACTTTGGGGGGACAGCATTGGTTTCAGTTAGATGCTGGGCTCTTAGGCACAGTGGAATGCCACACAGCTCCTCCTTCCCTGGCCCCACTTCCACATGGTGTCCTGTCTTATTCCCTAGGCTCCTCAGTTCTCTGACTCAGCCATTCAGAACTTGGCCACACTAGGACCATTGCAGCCTGGGCCATTTCTTTTTTTCTGGTACTTAGGTCTGAGTGGCTTTGAGAAGAGGAGGAGAGTGAAGTGTGAGATGAAATTCTATTTCGAACTAAGACATATATCCTCCCCCTTTCCATCCACTCCCTCTTTCTTTTTCAGTGATCTTTAGCAGCACAGAAGGCTGCCTCTGAGGCCCCAGAAATCTTCTGCAGCCCAGAGCGTGGCTTTCCAAAGCACTCAAAAGAGACGAGTAGGGAGCCAGAAGGAGAGGTTTTATTTTGCAGCACTTATGCTGTGACCAAAAAAAAAAAAAATCCTTACAAAAAATTAAAAAGAGATAAAAAGGAAACTAATGGTACTATAGACAACAAATAACAGACATAAATTTATGCACTTCAAATACTATAGCATTTAATATTCTAAAGGATGGATTAGATGATCTACAAGAAGAGAGAGTAACACAGTAATGATAAGAGACTTCAATAGCCCTATCTCAGTTTCAGAGAAGTCTAACAGAAAGGTAGACAAAAGGAAAATAAGGAATTGAATAAATTGCTGAAGAAACTAGAGCTAAAAGACTTATGGTGTCTTCCCAATAAAACTACAAAAGAATATACATATTTATGAGCTTTCATGGAACTTTAACAAAAACCAATGATTTATTAGGACACAGATTTATTTGCACACATTGCAAACAAATATAAAAAGGCAGAAAAATTAATATATACTTATGGGTCAAAACACAATAAAAATAGTCATTGGCTTGGGGACCACAAACCAAAGATATGGACCCTAAAGGAAACTTAAAAATGAAATCTTTAAATAGTGAGAGTGCTAGAGAACAAATCATGGAAACAATTAACAATTATTTAGAATAAAATTACAATGATGGAACAATATAACACAATTTCTGGGATGCCACTAAAGCAACCCACAAGGAGAAAATCATATCTTTACAAACATACATTACATTTATCAAAGATGACAAGTAGAAAAAAGAGGGGTTTAATGAATTGAACATGCATTTAAAAATATTAGAAAGCCAATGTATTAACAAATCTAAAATTAAGAAGAAATTTTTAAAAAAAAAAGCATGAAAGATAAATTTGGCTCAAAAACTTCATAGAAGTGATAGGTAAAACTAAAAGTTACTTTTGAAAAGGCTAATGAAAATGATAACTTTTAGCTACTCATTAAAAAAGGAGAGGGAAGAAAATAAAATCAGTAAAATAGCATGTAAGGAATGTGAAATCACAAGAAGAAATTACCAACAATAGGACCTATTTTGAATACTTACATGCTAATAAAACTGAGAACACAAAAGGAATAGAGTAGCAGAATATATAATGAGAAGTCAGAAAAAAAGAGAACTCAATAACTGAATGATTAATAAAGTAAGGAAAACATAAATTAACTTGGCAAAATCCTCTGTACTTAATAAAAACTAGAAAACTAGAAAGCAGTCTGTCAGAAATTAGGTTGAGACAAATACCTTAAAATATATTCTATAGTACATTTTAAATGACCATGTGACCTTAATATTAGAGATCATATTATGAAAAAAATGATAGAAAAGCAGATCATATACATCTCACAGCTACGGGAAGAAATATATTCTTAATCAGACAAGGGGTAGAGAAAATTATGAAAGATAAATAGATAACTGGTTCCATGAAAGTGAAAAACTTCTATACAGGTAAATTTTATCTACAAAAATGAAAACAGTCAAATAGGAAAAATTTTGTTATCAAATTTACCTGACAAAAGTTTGGGACAAAATGTATAAATGATTTGTTTAGACTATATGTATACATATATGTATATATGTATTTGTATATATACATATACATATACACATATATATGTGTATATTATATCTAATGTATGTTTCTAGTTTTTATTCTCCAGTAGATAAGTGGTCAAAACATACTAACAGTTCTCAAAAAAGCAATTGTATTCAATATCACATGAAAGAATGCTTCAGGTCATTAATAATAAGAAAAACACCAGTCAAAACAACTCTGAAGTTTCACCTCATACTCTACAAATTATCAAGGATGGCAAGAAATGGCAATAATCCATTTTGAAGAGGGTGTGGTAGGACAGACAAACAAAGACCCACATTTAGGAGCTGTGAAATGATAAAAACCATTTCAGAAAAACAGTTTGGAAATGTACAAAATCAAGTTATGAATATGTCTATACCCTTTGAACCAGAAACTCCGTTACTGGGCTTGTCTACGCTTCCTTCTCAAAGAATACCATAACATCAGGACCCAAGAAGTCATGACAAGAAGAACGTCTCCATACAAACAAAAATATTTATAGTAATCACTTTTTTTGTGATAGCAAAGAATTAAAAACCAAGTAGATGTCTACTGATTAGGAAAAGACTAAACATATTATGGTACATGAATTTGATGGAATATTACTCTGTTTTAAGAAATTATGTATGGATGAAGTCAAAATGGGTGAGAGTCAGCCTTTTTGTACAGCTCTCCCCACATATCTCCGTAACACCCTAGAAAATGTGCCAGACTGAATGCTCATTAGAAAAGACACGAAAAAGTCACAGTGGGTTATTTTTTTTTTCCAGCCCAGGACAGTTTAAGAAGATAGGTCTGCTAACACTGGTCAGGGCTGGCCAGGAGCTTAGAGCAGAGGCAATACACTGGAAGGTACAGTTGGAAACATTCTAGCATCCCATGGAATATTAGAAGCTTGTGGCCAATCTCCAGGACTAAAAACACTGTGGGGAAAAGAAATCCCAGGGGACCTCTGAACTCAGCACTGGGAACAGGAACAATTGACCTTTGACATCTCTCTTGCTTATTACTTAGTTCTGGGTAACAGTTCTAGGGTAGAGAGGAGTGGTTTCTAGGGAGAGAGGCCTGAGTTGTGTATAGCACAAGGAGCAATTTTCAAAAATACAGCCATGCAACTCTGAGCCTAGGGTGAAAAGGAGACCACCCTATAGCCTCATGTATAAGAAATTATGGATGTGATGAATACAGAGAAACATGGAGTGATCTTTGTGGCCTGATACAGAGTGAAGTTAGCAGAGCCCCCAACCCACCAAAAAACACATATACAATGACAAAAAAATATAAATGACAGAATGACCATACATGCACACACAATGAAAGTGAATTTAACAGAATTATAAAGATCAAGGGTAAGTTGAATGAAATAACTTGAGAGGACATTTTGAACCCAAACCTTTCAATCCTTCATGAAGATGGGAGGTCCATAGGTTTTAAGCATTCCATATATTTTAAGACTTTTAAAAAATATATTAATCAGTTGTGTAGATTTCTTCTATATAACTTTCTTCTTTTTCTTTCTTGTGTCTTTAAAAAATATTACTTGTTATGTTGGATGGCTCTGTAGGAAAATCAGAGATGAAAGGCTACTGAAGCTTACCATGATGATTTAAAAAAAAACAAACAGAAGACATCAATAAAAATGTATTTAAAAAACAGACCAGACCAGACTAACCTTATTTCTTTTGCATTGTTACTAGGCTGGTATACAAAAAAGAATGTTGTGTATTTATATCATCTGGATGTTTAGCAAAGTATTTGACAGTTTCTTAGAGAGAGAGAGAGAGAGAGAGAGAGAGAGAGAATGAGAAGTGGGCTAAAAGATCATAGTATGTTTAGATGGATTTGAAACTGGTTGAAAGTCCATACCAAGAAAGTCACCATTAACAGCTTGATGTCAACATATATAACAGAAGTTAAAAATCTTCCCCACCACTGATAGGCCTTAGGTGGGGCTGTTGGGGTAGGCTTGTTTTGTATGGGGGTCCACACTTCTTGCTGATCGCTGGTGTGGCACTGGGTCGCAAGGGGTCATGCCTTCCAGTTCTGAAAGAGCAGTATATATACTCTAAGGTGAAATTTGGCTTTGACTTAGTTTTTGGAAAAAAGTTCATGTGTCAGAAGAAACTCTGGGCAGCCATTTAAGAATCCCTCTTGCCTTTGAAAACCCAAATGTTGGTGCTTCTCTCTCTGATAATGATGTATATATTTTCTAGGGTCAGACAGTTAGAAGCCCTGTCTGTTGGTACTGCATGTGTTTTATTAAAGGGATTGTTGACCCCTCAAAAGTTGTTTTCCTTTCAGAAAAGCAGATCTAAGAACCTGTGCAGCAAGCCTTCCTGTGAATGCCTGAGTGCTTACTGCTACAAAATAGAATAAAGTATTTATGTGTGCCTCAGGAATCTGTGATTAGCTCAATGCTGTTGTTTTTTTATATGTATTTTTTACTAATGACTTTTTAAAAAAGTGTAGATGTAGTATCTTATTTGCAGATGACAGAAAGCTAAGGTGACTGCTTAACATAATGGATGTCAGAAAGGTCTTATGAGACTAGACCACTTATGAGACAAAATGTATAGAATTTTGCAGGTGAGTTTAAAAACATCTCCTTCACAAGTGTAGTTTAGAGAAACCATAGGGAACAATATTTTGCCTGTGAAGATAGGGGAGTTGAGTTGGACCATGTGATCAAATGAGTTAGTAATGCAATATGGCAACCATAAAAGTAAATGTCAACTTGGACAGAAAGAAAAAAGACTAATTTTTCAGGTCAAGGGAGGAGTTAATTCTGTTATACCCTATCGTAATCAAGCATTTGGAGTATTGTGTTCAATTGTGGGCTTTACAGTTGACACAAAATACTAATAAACGGAAGAATTCAAGAGAAGAGTAGGCAGAATGAGCTCGGTTTTCTCCTGCACCACAGCTTTCTTCATTGTGGTTTTGGTTTATCACAGGTTTGCATAAGAAATTAAATAGGAATTCTGGGGGAGTGTGCCAGCCACAGACCACATGAAGTTGGCAAAGGACACAGAGTCTATGACCAAATACTTAACCCAAATTTTATAATAAGGTAAACAACCTATAAAAGACAAAGAAAGAACTCAGACTTCTTTGGCGCAAAAGGAGGACCAAAAAATTTGACATGGATTTTCCAGCTCACAAGAGTGCTTTACCCCTAACCCTTGCAATGTGGAAGGGATGACTGTATATGCTAGTTGAGAGTAATTCAGCTGAAGGACAGGGGGTTTTTTGTCCTGCAGAAGAGAAGCCCAGTGGGGAGTGGAACAAGAGTACCACCTTCAAATATTTGGGATTGCAGTTGCTCTGTCCTTGAGAAGAGAACAAGGAGTCATAAATAGAAATTTCTAAGTAAATTTATTCTTCATGTAATGGAAAAAACCTTACAATTAGACTTTTAAAAAAAATGTAAGGGGAAATGCCTTAGGGGGTAACATTTTCTGCCTCACTGGAGGACTTCAAAGGTTGGATGAGCCCATTTTTGAAATGAGGTGTATGTGTATGTGGTTCATAAAGGTATGGGTTTGATGACAAGCCTTCTGAAGCCTCTTCACAATTGGAGTTTTTGTGATTCTGTGAAAGAGAATGTGGATGGTAAGGGAGGCAGGCACCCTGTCTTTATTCAAAACACTTTGCATGAATTTGATGCATTCTGGATTTTTTAATGGTTACTGAACAGATACTTACTGACCTCTTTCCTGCTTCTCTCACATTGTCCCATCTTCATTGGCTAATCCGTTTGTTGCATTCTGGTCTGCTTTTATCTTTTAACCCTAGTATGAGTTACAATTCACTCATTCAGTTTTGACATCTGGATTCCTTTCCTCTTCCAGCTCCCCTTAGCATCCCTTCCCTTGACACTGCCCTTCCTTCCATGATCCCAGATGCTCTTGTACTGTCCCTGAATTCCACATGGTGGAATCAGGAAGTTGACATGAGCCATGGGGAAATGAACAATGACCTCTGGGTTTCAGTTTGAAGGGTTTACCACTCAGCAAAATGGGCACAAGATTGATCCTATCTATCTCACACTGTTGCTGTGAGGAAAATTCTTTGTAAACCATAAGATGCTAAATTAAGAAATCATCTAAAAATGCTTAAGATCTTAGTTTCAATGTAACCTGAGTTTAGCTTAAAAAAAGAAAGAGGGGCTTGCTATGGGAATGATTTCATTAAAGAACACTATTTTCACTTTAGGTCTCTAAAATTTGACAGTGTTCAATTTTGTCTTATTTTTACTGTTTACCTCATTGCAGTTTTTGTGTCCCTTATTGTAGATTTTGTGTATATTATTTTCCTTACTTCATTTTTTAATCAGTACATATAAGTATTTCTCTTCTTTGCACTTTCCATAGCCATTGTTTCTTACAGAACAGTAACAGTCCATTACATCAATCTACCCCAGTTTATTTAATCATTAACTAATCAAGCTACATCTACCTAATTCTAAGTCTTTGCTACCTTCCTTTCTATCTTTGATCTCCTTGAAGTTTAATACTACCAATGGACAGATCTCAAATTTTTTAAAACAGGAAAATTAGAAAGGGAAGGTGAATATGACTGCTCTGATTTGATAAAAAATTTTAGTCCTAAAACAGTGCTAAAAAGGCAATATGTCATGTCATCTATTGTCTCTGCTCGAAAATAAAAATGTCATTGTGGAAAATATTCTACCATCACCACTAAGGTATTTTACCCCATCTCTTTTTCCTGGACCTTCTTCCCTTACAATCTATTCTGTTTCTTCCCTCTCACCGTTTAAAAAAATTCCAAACAGTATGCATATCACAGGCCTGGTCCATCTCCTCTAACCTGGAGCTTCAGAGAATCACTAATTACCTTCAGCTATATAAACAGAAACCTCTTTCCACTCTTCCTAAAGATAGAGAGCCTAAATTAGCCCTGGAACAACCCAAACTTCTTATAATTTAAGGAATAAAGTTATCCAGTGCATTTTGGCACGGTCAGACTAAGCATTACTAGGCAAGTTCATGGAGAGACCATGAGGAGGACTTCTTTTAGGCAATGTGTTTAAAGACAAAACAAATACTTGGAAATTGGGAATTTTGCTAAAAAGATCCATTTCTAAACAGTGCTGAAGTTTATGAAATATTATTATTTATGATATCTAGTATCAACAAACACAGACAGCATGGAGGCAGCTGCTACATCAGATTCTGAGCAAAAATGATCTCAGTGCATATGTATATTTATTATGGGTTGGATTTCCTGGCAAGCTGAACTGAAAGAGGGAGGCAAATGACCACACCAGTCCAGTACCAAGGTTAATGCTGCAAGGAAATTCCCTCACAGTGAGAAACTCTTTAATTGGTCTTCTTTGTAAGCTTTTCACCATTTTCAAATCATAAGAGGCAGAGATAGCTTTGCAGGATCAAAGATCAAAATAAGTCAGCCTTCTCATTGCATTCAAAATGGTGAACATTTTTAAGGGCTGTAGAGATGTTTGGTTTGCAATCCAGGCGTTATCTTCCTTCAATTAGGCACCAAAGGGAACAGATGCATGCAACATGAACAATTTGAAAGAAAAATCATTAGAAGCCATTATGCTTTAGCAATGTAAAAATATCCTTGTTCCTGTGAGACATATGAGTTATTAACTCTGGCAACACTAGTTCTTTTTTCTCCCATATGTGATTACATTGTACCCTGTTGTTAACTGGAAGATCATGCATTTGAATCTTCCTCGATGACTTCTCTTCCTTAAATAAAATTGCAATAACCTACTGGAAGAAGCAGGAGGATAATGTGGAAGTTGCAAATGATCAGATTGACAAATAAATCCATCTTTCTGTGATGAAGAAATGGAGTGCCCCATGCAACACCTTGAACAGAGAAGCAGCTCAATAAATATTTGTTGAATGCAAGAAATAAATGTGAAGGGAAAAAGAAAAAAAAAGAATGAGTTCATTTAAGGAGTTACTCCAGCTAATGCCTTCTTGTTTCATCTTGAAACTCTGCCCTCAAAAAGCAGTTCCTTTCAACTATTAAGAAAGGAGAAAAAAAAATTCAGGAAACTATTTTAGTCTTTATAAAGGTCTCTTCATGATATATTTTTTAAAGTAAGATGTAAACTTTATTATATACTTTAATTTTTCAGCAAGTGAGCCAAAATGGAGATTCACGGGTTCTTACAGAACCCTCTTTTTGTGTTCTGTTGTATGTATGAAAATGCTCTTTTTCCTTTTTTGCTGGAGCAGAGGGAACATGGAGAGGAAGGAGGTAAGTTAAGAAATGAAACAAAAACTGTATAATGAAACCAGGCAAATGGTAACCTAAATGCTTCTTTCAAAGCCATTCACAGCCTGGCTTCATCCTACCTTTCCAGCCTTATTACATATTACTGCCTTTCATGCACCCTAACAATCTAATTGACATTCTTATTGTTGATTGCACAGGATCCTCCATTTCCCCTCTTCATGTCTTTGAACATGTCTTCCCTACCTGGAGCACCCTCCCTCCTCACTTTCACTTCTTAAAATTCTCAGCGAGCTTCAAGTCTCCAGTTAAATGCTACTTTTTATTTCAGTCCTTTCATGTTCTTCCCAGTTTTTAGTGTTTTTCTCTCCCAAATGACCTGGTGATTCTTGTATTCATTTTGTATGTGTTTTGTTCATGCTTTTTGCATCTGGTATTCAATGATTTAGTGGACATGTACTATGTGATGCCCTTTCTTATTTTCTCAACTTTGATCTTTATTGAACATAAAATGAAGCAGTACTTTTGAAAGTATAATTGACCTGAGGGATGACAAACAACTATTCATGAAATTTCCATAGTGTAGCCACTTGCCAAAAAGGAATGAGGGAGACTCCACCTGAATCTTGTATGGGACTGGAAAAAAAATCAGCAACAGTAATAACCACACACACACACACACACACACACACACACACACACCTTGGCACACTCTGAAAGTTCAATAGTCTTTCCATGGAACAGACAAGTACTCTGGTTCCTCAGGTGGTCACTTAGCCGCCCCCTACTTAAGCTGCTCCCAATCCTGGAATGCAGTCCAGCATTTTTCTCATGTCTCTCCTAGGTGGGCTCTCGTTGGGTGAGCAACCACAACAGTTGACTGAGGTCAGCCAAGCAGGCTAGCAATGCCTCAAGCCTCCTGGGTGTTGTAACTTTTATATCAAAACTAAGACTATTCCGGAAATTACATCGTGTTCAGCTGGCTTGAAGCAATAGCCATATTATGCTGACCACCCAGTGGAATCAAATAGGATGGGTGGAAGTGGCACCAGCAATATTTGAGATAGCCCAGAAGAACAAATGCAGGAGAGACTCTGGGGAGATTCTTCCATGGCAGGGAGCCATGGGATACTTTCAAAAACAATTTATTTTCTTCCTTTGTACTCTAGCCACCAAGATCTATCTTGCTATCTACAGCTGCACTCAGCAAGCCCTTCAGCTTAACTTTCTTCCCTCAAATATGTGGTGTGTAGCAGCTGCTGGGAAGAGGAGGGGGAGGAGGTTTCAGGTTAAAAGATCTGTTAAATCCACTGGAGGAAAAAAATGAATAAACTTGAATCCTCTTGCCCTGCTATTAGTCTGTCTACCTTAAAACTCTGCTACTTTGGAATGACTGAGGAAACTTCATCAGTAAGCCAGTTACTCAATCATTTCAGATGGCTGAATAAACCTTAACCTTATCCAAATCTTCCAAGTTTGTTAAAAAAAAAGGTGGGGAGGTCTACCCAAGTGATATAATAAGAACCATCCACCTTAGAGGTTGTATAATTCTAATTTATTTGGTCTCAAAATATTTTAAGTAAATTTCCTTTGTTGTTGCAGTTCTATTTTTTTGATCATAGTTAGATCTACCAGTGAAACTAAAAATTTTGTTTTGTAATAAAATTTCTCACATATATAGAACTTTTGAAAAGATCTGCAAAGCAAATCTTCACAAATATCTCATTTTATCTTCAAGATAAACCTGTGAGGTTTAACTGTGATATTCTTATGCCTATTTTACAAATAAGATAACTGAGGCACACAGAGGTTAGGCAGTTTTCCCAGAGTCTCCAAATAATAAGTGTCTGAGGTAAGATTTGACTTCAAGTGCACCATACAATACATTGTGCTTACTAGCTACCTCATTGTTTTACTTTTGAGACTGAACTCAAACAAGGACTTTACTCATTGGGTTGCAAATTACTTAAATATATGCTCCCACTACCACTCCTTTTCTTCTAGATATCTAGTATACCACTATGTATCTTGCAGATATTGAAATAATGGCATTTATCTATTTATGGAAGTATATAATATACAAGGAAGTTTTAAATTGTTTCATATTTTCACTGATTTGATAATCTACCAAGAAACACTAAACATTTTTTTTAGTTAATTACAGAACTAACAATGAGCAGAACTCTAAATTGGAAAGCTCCCACTCTTGAAAAAGCAATGACATAATTCACAGAGAGAAACATGTAGGTGAATTCATAGCCCTGAGTCAACAAAAAAAACCAAGGTCATATTTGGGGAATTGTAATTAAAATTACTTCTATATGAAAGTATCCTCATCATTAAAAGACAAACCAAATATTTCATTGAACTGTTCTCAAAGAATTTGAAAGACATTTCAGAACATGCCCAAATAGTCACCAGTTTCTCATCCTGAGGATTTGGGTGATCCTGGACATCTCAGGCCTTAGTGAAAGGAAATTATTACTGTCGAAAAAGACCTGACTGGAGTCAGGGGATCTAGATTCCAATTGCTGCTTTAACCTTTACTACCTAGGTAACTTTCAGCAAGTCACTGAACCTCCCTAAGCTGAGTTTGAACGGATGCAAAATGAAAGTTAGCCTATAAGACCTCCTAGGTCCTTTCCAACTTTCTATCTATGAATTCATGATTATGGTAAGTTTGGGAAGATGGAATTTCAGAAGCCTTTTGAAAGGGGAAATAGGGAAGAGAAATGGCTTAGCAGGCAGAGAAGGGAGGAGCATTTTGATGTATGGCTCAGCTTGGGAGGAGGCTTAGAGATGAGAGTTGACTAAAGAACAAAGACTGGGGAACAAGTGTGCCTGAGCTGAGCCAAAGGGACAAAAGAGTGGATGAGGGTAGTGAAATAGCCTGTGGAGCTCTGGCAAAAGGCTTTGAAACAAAGTGAAAGGATTTGCATTCTGATGGGTAGGTCCTGGAAAGCCCCTGAAGGCTTTAAGTGTGTTGGGGAGGGGTGTGTGTGTATATTTTAGGTGAATGACATGGAATAAACAACTGTCATTGAGGTTTGGTGGAAACCTGGAATTGAGAGTAAAAAATTCAGTCACATATCCTATGGGACTTGAGCAAAATGTTTTTTAACTTCTCTGGAATTCATTTACTTATCTATAAAACAAAAGAGGCCAGGTCCCTTCTATCTCTAAAACCCTATAATTCTATAATTTTGAATTAGGAGCAAATAATCCATTGATGAACAAATGATAGTGATGAAGAACAGAGAACATTATCATTTGCACAATGGCCATGGCCGATGAGAATGAGGACCATATAGGCCATCAATGAAGAAAGACAGTAGAATTTGCAACAGTTGCAACAAAAATCCTTTACACAGAGTCAAGGACCGCAATGCCTAGTTTACTCCAAAACTGGAGAATGTTTCTGAGGTGACAAAGATTTTGCCTACCATTCATTAAATTTTTCATATTTTTATTGAAATCCTATTCTGAGCCCAGATTTCTGCTAAGTAGTGATGAGAATAAAAACTATAGAAGGCCCTGGATTAGTTTACTCTCCAAATATTTTTTGTGTTATCAATATTCTCTCCATCCACAAAGATCACAATCTTCTAATGAATTCATTAAGTCATGTTTGGGAGTACTTTGTCCCCAAACTTCATTATCAAGATAGTGAGGAGTCTCTTCAAATTTGCTAGTGTGTTCTTTGAATGAAAGCCAAAGATGACATAGTATGGAACCAGATCCAGATTAAAGAACTTTTCTGACTTGGTAGGACTTGCCAAAGAAAATACTCTATTAGTATAATCTTTAAGGACAGTCATCATCATGATACCATGAAGTATTTGAATGCCACAAAAATACTTTTATTACAAAATAGAATCTAAAAGTTATTCAGTGATAAGTGCTAGCATTTATATAGGGCAGCTAGGCAGCACAATGGTAGAACTCCGGTCCTGAAGTAAGGAAGACCCGAGTTCAAACTGGCCTCAGACATTTACTAGCCATTTGACCCTATACAAGTCACTCAACTCAGTTTCCTCATCTATGAAATGAGCTGGAGAAGAAACAGGCAAACCACTATAGTATCTTTGCCAAGAAAACCCCAGATTGATCACAAAGAGTCATAACCAACTGAAAATGACTGAATGACAAAATATAGTTGATTCTCACAACAACCTGTGTAATAGATGCTATGGGTGCTATATTACAGTTGAGAATACTACTTGTCTCATAGGGTGGGATCTTTCTGAATCCAGGTCTTTCTGAATTCACGTTCAGTTGCCTATTCTCTGTGTCAGGCTGATGAAAGGAGATAATCATATTAAATACTGCTAGAGTATGTGTAAATTACTTCATCAGCAGTCCTGTTACTCTCAAAAGATATTAGAGATATCCAATTTGGGATGTAGTTTTCTCAAAGGACTATGATGATAACAGTAATTTAAAATCTACTCAGTGTTTAATATACAGTATCTCTTTTGGTTCTTTTAACATCTCTGAGAGATATGTGTTATTATTACCACCATTTTATAGATAAAGAAAATGAGGCTCAGACAGGTTGTGGTTTTTCCTTCATTCCCAAGGAGGACCATGACATCAGGGAGGTGATGCCATGACATGCAAGTGACTGATTTGAAGGAGGGAGGGCTGTGCAAAGTCCTAAGTTTCACTTTCTCCTCCAGTCATTTGGGTCAAGTGGACAGATGTTCATCAGGATAACTAGACATGGACCAGGATGTTATGGGACACCTTGGCCTTTTTAAGCTAAGGTCTTCTAGAGTTTTCACTTTGATCAAGCAATGACCATTGAGTAATTAAGGCTGTTTAAGAAGTGAGCCACAGGATAACCCCTTTAATAATAATAAAAAAAAATCAAACTAGGAGAAAGAGATCCTCAGAGTTGTATCTTGCCAAAAGAGAAATAATTACTATTTACATTCACTATGAGCCATCAGGGTCCAAAAAATAACTATTAAGTGGTGCTTGGACAGGGACCTATTGTCAGCCAACCAATGACAGCTAGAGTGAGTTGTGTTTTAGGTATGGTCTTTGAGAAATAAATTACTGACCTGTTAAACATGGTCACAGAGCCAGTAAGTTAACAGAGGTAGTGTTTGAACCCAATCCCCCAGACCTGATGTCTAGTATGCTTTTCACTGCTCCACAATGCCTCTGTGGTAGTACATTTATTATCTATTTTACAGATAAGGATACTGAGGCTCAGGAAAATTAGGCTATTTTACCTTAGATTGCAGGTTAGAAATAGCAAACCCAGTTCTCCAAGTTACTTGTCTCATGCTGAAAGGTTTAGGGCTTAATATACTAAACTATACTGTTCAGAGTGATTAACATTGAAGTGCCCCATGGGACTAGACAAAAAGGAAAATTCAAGGCTAGGAAGTAGATATGTGTGTCATCTGCATTAAATAAGAATGATTAGTTTTATCAAACAGTTAAACAGTAGTTCTATAAAACAGTAGTTTTAGCAAACGAGGGAAAAGCTGCTTCTGGTCATAAGCATTCAAAAAAAGACTTTTGCTTGTTTGGTTTTTATTAGATCAGCAGTATTAGTAGGTTCCTCATTCTCTAATCAAGCTTTAAGTAAGTACTCAAATACTCATAATCTCATCAGTTTCCAATATTCTGCCACCATAAAAAGGGTTGCCGTAAATAGTTTTGCTTATGTAGGTCCTTTTCTCTTTTTATGATTTCTTTGGGATACAGACCTAGTCATGATATTACTGGATCAAGGGGTATTCACAGTTTGGTTGCCCTTTCAGCATAGTTCCAAATTGTTCTACAGAATGAGTATATCACTTTACAACTCCACCAACAGTGCATTAATGTCCCAATTTTCCCACATCCTCACCAACATTATGTGTAGATGGAAGACAAATTTGAAATTGTATTTTGCACTTCTAAATCAAATGTTTTATTATAATGAACAAATAAGTGAAGAGAGGTCTTGTATTTGCTATATCTTTCAATTATTTGTGTGACAACAAGGATGATTTCCACTAGAATATCACTTGTGAAAGCCTACTTCCTTCTAATAGCCTCATTGAGAATGCCACAGATGCATGTGGGAGATAACTCTCATTAAAATTCATACTCACATACACATGCACACACACGTTTCTAAACATATATTTTATGTATATACATACATATAAGTATACCATCCCTATATACATGAGGAAGTAGGATATATTTCTTGATGTCTTCTTGGATGTATTTTTCAGTATTAATAGTATTAACAGTATAAATAAATTCCACATCTGTGATATCTTCCCCTTTTTCATATACTTTAGGTATCAGTCCCTCGTTGCCCTTATAATAATGTTACCTCTAGTATGGATCTCCTCTCTATATTCCACTACTTAATCATCTATTCAACTGATTCTCATTTTTGTCCTCTTTAGTTTTACCTTTCTTTGTGGAACATTTGTGCTGTGATATTACAATCTAGGTGTGGTATCCCTAAGGTCTTTGAAGATGAAAATGTTTCTTATAAAAATCTTTGCCATTCTTCATTTTTCTTATTTGAGGTCTGTCCTACTTCCAGATTCATCTTAAATTTCCTTTGTTATTACTCTGCTTATTCTGTTTATTGTCAAATAAGCTTTCTTTAAACTTGTTACATACTCCCTATTTATCTCCGCTTTTCTTGATTATAAGATTTTACCAAGGAGTTTATGTTCTAAAGCAATGTTACTATTGGGCGCCATTTCTCCATCTGACTGTCTGTCTCTCTGTCTCTTTCTCCAGGTGACATATGGAATATTTGTGCTTAATCTGTGGAAGAGAGTTCTTAGCTTGTATTGGTCTGATCAGCCATAGTCAGACACACTTGACTCCAACAGAGTGATGCCTTTTGGTCCTCTTTGAGGATGAAGGACAGTAATCAACCAATCAGTTGATAAATAGATCAAGTGTTTTTGTTACTGCTGCTGCTGTTTTGACTGATGCTTTTTTAGGCCCATTTTATCTCATTTTGATAAGTTATTTACAATGGCTAAACTTTTCTCTTTATAATATTTTATATTATTATACAGTGTCATATATTAATTATATATTACATATAATATTGTTTTAATTGATGACTGTCATTTTTCCTTTCTGTCACTATTTTTCCTTATCAATAGCTCTTTTAAACAGGTCAGATTTAAATTAATTTAATTGTATACTAGACATTATTACAATGATTTTTCTTTCTTTTAGTTTCATAGTATTTCTGATATTTACTCTGAATGAATAGTTTGACTTATACACAGACAGCTGGTATAGAGATGACTCATATAAATAAGAAGCCTTTTCCTGTCCATTAAAATACAATCACTTTGATTTTTTTTTAAAATCCTATTTGGTTTTCATCATGTTTAATTAATTATTTTCTCAAGGTATTCATTACAGAGGCATGGCTTTTGTTTCTGACTCTTCTCATTCTTTATTGCTTATGTGTGTTTGCCAACAGGTTACTCACAATTCTCACTTTTCTCTGCCTTTGTGTTAAAAGTGAATGTTGATTTGCTTTAGAGGGTCTAATTGAGCTTTGATTAGAATTTCCCCATCTTTCTCACCTCTGCATCTTATGATAAATGAACTATAACTATTTCCATGGTAGTCTTTTTGCACATTTTTACCATGAACACACTAAGGAGAAAGTAAAATATTCAATGAAATTAAGTTTTTCATTAGTATTGGGCATATGATAAAACCAAATCTACCAAGGCTTTACTCTGTTTCTACCATGAGGTTCTACAAGTCATCTTGCAGTTCATTTTCAATTTCCTTCTTTATGTCTTGTTCCATTTAGAGACTGAAGGTCAAGATTAATATGGTTTAGTTCCTTCTTTAGCATGACCATTCTTTAATCATTGGACAAGGCTATTGCTCCTCACATTTAGAGAAGCAATAGCCAAGTTAGGGTTTTTAGATGCTCTAAGAACTTTGTGTCTCGTAATGGCTTCTATTCCCTTTTCTACCACTCTGTAATTGTCACTGCAGAAATGAAGGGAGACCTACACAGTTGAATGGGGGCCATTTATAAATTTCTTTGTTTCTTATGTTTCTACAGCCAAAGCATTTATCTCAAAGTCACCAGTCTATTGCTGATAAGTATCTTCATACTCAACTAAGCTGGTTCTTGGAAAATAGGTTCAGTATGTTGATAAGACCATATTCAATGCCTTCCCAGAAAAGTAGAACCTACCAGAGCTTATAATCAAACAGCCCAGTTTTTAAGGGGCTCAAGTCACCACCATGGGACTATGTGGCATTAAAGCAAGTCTTTTTGAAGGTGTAAGTAAAGAAAAAACAAAAATCTATTAAAATGTTACAGTGATACATAATTTAACACTGAGAATAATTCACAGAGAACTCCAATTTATCAGTTTGTTTTCCATTGGATTATCATTAATGACCTATCTTTATGATCACATTCAGCAAAAGACCTATTTTTTTTCTTCATAATTGTTTAAAAGATCATAAAAGTTGAAGACTGAAAGTGACATTAGTAGTCATATAATCTCAACTCCTTACTTTCCAAAAAGAAAATAAAGCCAGGAGAATAAATTTGACTTGCTCAAAGTCACATAGGGAGAAAGTGTCAGAAATGGAATCCAAACCCTGACATTATCCACAACTTGTTCCATTTCTCTATCTCCATTCAAATCAGAGTCAGTAGTACCTGATGCTCAGTGATTTAATGAAACCATTTGGTGCTTTCTTAGCAGAGGTTCTGAAGTGGCTTGCATTTCATTCTCCAGCTCATTTTTACAGATAAGAAAATCGAGGCAATGATTTGTGCAGGGTCATAAACCTAGGAAATATCTGAAGCGGTATTTGAACTCTGGTCTTCCTGATTCCAAGTCCAGTACTCCATCCAGCACACCTTTAGTTGACCATAAGTACCTATAACTGTTCTATACCTTAAGCCAATTAAAACATGTTTCATGGCTTATAACATTTTTTTCTATTTGCTATCTTGTAAGACTGCTAGTCATTCACATTTATTTCTTGTCTCTTGTGTCTTCTTTTTCTTTGTCCTATCTTTGGGAATACATAGTGTAAAAAGAGAAGGATTTCTTTGAGCAGTGCAAAGAAGCAGAGCAGTGTGCTTCAGTTAAGCATCATTTCACTTGGCTACTTTAGAAAACACTATAATCAATCTGAACCTTGTTTTCATTCAGAATGTGTGTCAAAGATAGCAAATGCCTTCAGAATATAGATATGTTGGTTTTCCTGGAGGGAAGATACATTCAAGATAACCTATGCAGCTAATGCTTTCACTTACTGATTTTACTTCACCAGAATCAGAGATAAATTGCCCTTTGGTTCACAAAACCATCGAATTTTCTTAACTTCCCCATATGGCCCTATCTTGGGGATCTTCCATGATTGGTATCAAGATGAGTCTGTAGTACACACATGTGTACTTATAGTGTTATCCACCTGGATAAGTTTCCATGACGGTTCTATCCATATGAGAAATCACAAGGTAAGTGGAAATTTGGCTTTCATTAGATTTTTTTGAAACTGTTAAGATTAAGCAGAATGGATTATGTATTGGTGTGCTTATCATTTTATCCACTAGGATGTGCCAACCATCCAAATACTTGGTTTTATATAGACGATTTTTACGCTATTTATGTGCAAACATGCTTCTTTATTTGAAAATTCTTGAAGAAAAGCAGGAAGTAGTCTGTTACTCTGATTTAACACTTCACTTCACATATGTATATCAAGCTTATCTCCTTGAGCTTTGTTGCAAGGTTTTTCTGTTTTTTTTAATCTCATATCTAACCTGTAGGTTAGTTTTACACCTGTGCTCATGTTAAATATGGTAGACAACACAGCAAAAGAAGATTTTGGTGATAAACAGTGTTTAATTCCATTTTAGAGAAAACATCTCTCCATAGGAGGAAGTCTGAAAATGGCCAAAGCTCCCAGAAATACAGTGTAGTATCATTCTTGAGTTAATAAAAACAATTTATATGCAGGATGGGGAATATGGGCAAAGTTATGGAAAACATTTCTCAACCAAGGACAGAGCACCAGATGTGCTAAGACTTATGGGAGCAATCAGAGGTGGCCAAGGCTTTATTGTGGGCCTTATTAAGTTAGACTGTGACCCAGCACCTTCAACTTATTAAGCTGTCAAGAGTTGCAGTGATTAAAACCAAAAAATGGTCGGCCACAAACCCTCAGACTTTCTCTGGACTGGTATTTTCTCTTAGGCCTTAGACCCTAACGAAGGCACTTCGCTTGGTGCTTTAAGTATTTTTTGCAAATTGAAATTTTGAGCTGGATTTATCCGGGACTTGAGAAAATCTTCAACAGATTTTGCCTCCTCCGAACTCTGCATACAGTTATTAAAAAAAAAAAAATCCTAACTGATAGCAAAATATGAAGTCTTGGAGGATGGTTTTCCTTATATAATCATAGCTGAGATCAAAGGAGCTGGTTAATGGGGTACTAGAGAAGTTTCATTATGACCCATGTAAGGAGTAAGGGTTAGTAGCTGTAGGAAAGGCTGTTGTGAATAAGCCCTCAACGCACAAGATTAATATTTGTAAAAGGTAAACTCTAACAATTATTCATTAAATGTTTAGATTTCCCAAACTAAAGTTTTGATTCTTTAAAATCTGCAATTTTCACTGCAACAGATATTTCTGACTCATTCTTAGCATGTTTTGGGTATTAGAAAACTTATTATTATTGCCTCTGGATCTTTCTTTTTGTAGGATTTTTGTTTTGGTCTAAACCTACAATTTCAGGGATTTGGTAGCAGTCCCTTAGCAAGGAAACACCTTCCACACAAGCAGATGAGCAACTGTTATAAAACTAAGGGTCTTAATGTGTTGCCCTTGAGAAGTGAGAGAAGGAATGACTTGCCCGGGGACACATGTCCGGTATGTTTCAGAGGTAAGACCTCAACTCAGTTCTTTCTAATTTAGAATACTCTCTCTCTCTCTCTCTCTCTCTCTCTCTCTCTCTCTCTCTCTCTCTCTCTCTCTCTCTCTCTCTCCCCTCCCCCAGATCTCTTTTTACCACCACACCCGTTTAATTCCCCCTCCCCACCACACACACACACACACACACACACACACACACACACAGAGGAAATACTACCTGACTGAATGATTCAGCTTTAGAGTGCATGTTTTTCAGTTTGGTATTTCACCCTTACAGCAAATAGGTGGCACAGAGGATTGAGTGCCAGACCTGGAGTCAGGAAGACCTGAGTTCAAATTTGACCTCAGACACTTACTATTTCTGTGACTCTGGGTCTGTCAGTTAATCCTGTTTGCCTCAGTTTCCTCACCTGTAAAATGAGTTGGGAAAGGAAATGGCAAACCACTGCAGTACTTTTGCCAGTAAAACTCCAAATGGGGTCATGAAGCAGTAGACACAACTGAAATGACTAAACCACAACAAACTTTACCCTTTGTTAATAGAAAGAATATAATCTTTAATTTCCAGCACTTAGCACCCGCACTCTCCATTGTCTTTTCTCTGAGTTGATTTACCTTTTAGTATTAAAAAAAAAAAAGTGTTGGAGACATTATGTGCATTGTGCTACAACTTCTGCTTTCTTCAATCAGTATCACTTCATATAAAATTTTCCTTTATTTCTCTGAGTTTTCATATTCACCTTTCCTTTTAGTTCTATAATCTCTCAAAGGCAAGTGTCAGGGGTTTAAAAAAATAATAATTCTCAAAGGGACTAAGTGCCAAAGGGACTGTTTTTTCATCTCAGAGACTTCCCATAGTATCGATTATTGGGCCACACAGAGAAGTATACTAGAAATTCTGTAATATAGAAATCTTCATATTTTTGCAGATTTATATCTCAGCTATAAAATATTTTCTCATATAAAAAAATGACATTTTGTATCAAGGATTCCACAGAGTACTATTTGGATTTTATTTTATATTTTGTTTTAAAATCATTTTGCATTTTTAATATCTTTTCTTTTGAAAAAGTAAAGAGTTTTTTATGAGTTGTATATTTTATAATCTTGTAGTTGGGAATATGAAGCTTTTAAAAAAATTTGACTTAATTCTTCATTTTTCTTAGATTTTCCTTTCTTTTTCCTCCAAATTAAACAAAATGAACATTAGACATATTTTTCTGATGTGCTAAGGAAGTAAAATTATTTAGATTATTTGGGTACATGTTACAAAAAGTAATCAAACAAAAATGTTTGACTGTAATTCCTTCAATGAAGTCTTTTCATTAAATTGACTTAAACAATACTAGCTTTTACATTTTTTTGTCTCTTTAGTCTTTAATAGCCAAGATCAGTTTTATACTTGAATTATGCTACTTCAATTGTGAGGAGGCAAAATGGAAAAGAGACCTGAGAGCCAGCTTAGAAGAGCTGAGTTCTAATTCTGTCTTTGATACATACTGACTGTGAGTCTGAACAACTGACTTATTGACTCAGTACTCTGGGTGCTTCTCTAAGAGTATAAGTTGCAGAGAAAGTGCTGATTTCATTGATAAAGGGATTTACCTTGCCTGGAAGGTCTCTATGTCAATTGAATAAGAGATCGAATCTTTTCTATATTTCATATTATGATGACAGTAAAAATGAAATATATGAGTAAGTCAATCACATAGAATGGTGTTCATAACTTCTTCCCCTTTTTGGCTCAGCAGAGGTATGACTTTCTGAATATATCTAAGCTTTGGTGAACAATCGTCTTGCAAATTAATGTTTGTCTGGTATCATTTGTGGCAGTGCCTTTGTTAGTGGCATAGAACATCATGCTAATACTGAATCATGGCTATTTTATGGGGTCACAGCTAGCTTCTGGTATTTCAACATGTGGGGACATAGTATTGTGGATTTTAATTTTCATAAAATGACATTTTTGCATCATTATAGTTTAACTAATTACAGATATAACACTTTGCCTGATACAGGGTCTTTGCCCCCCCTAAGAAAATTTTACAAAACGGTATCATTGAAGCATTTAACACGTTACTGTTTCTGAATGCTTGTTTCTCTCATGTGGGTTTTTTTAATTGATAGAAGTGGAAAATATTGATCCATCATGGCAGAATGAGTGAGACAACGCAGCCATCCCTGTTTCTTGAATTTGTACTTGATTGAGGAAGAAGTGAATGGCTGCATGAAAGAGGCTTGAGTAAGGTTGCTGCGGGAGCAATAACTATGAATTATCCATCTATCTTTCTGTATGTCGATAGACATGTTTCTGTGGCACCTATCACCATTGTACCTAGGTGCCCTGACAGATCACATTAGCCTAAGGCAGAACATAAGAGTGGAAGGAAAAAATTCTCCAAGCTTCTTCTAAGAGTCTGTATTTGGTTTAAAGGTGAAATTTCATTACTTTTTTTTGCATCCATAATGTCAGCCTTTGATACTTATATGGTTTTCCATCAAGATTATTTTTTTCTAAGTTTGGAAAAAATACATTGTACATGTTTTCACATTTGTTCAATAGGCCTATTTATATCTTATTTTTAATGGCACATTCAAATATGGTAAAGAATCAAATGATGAATGATGCTGTTCCAGTGTACATGTATATATACATATAGATGCATATGTATATATGTATGTGTGTTATATTATATATCCATGTATTTAATAGTTTATACACAGTTTGATACTTAATGTTTATTGGATTTATAGGTATTTATCGAAATGACATAAGGTGTTTCCCCCATCTTTTTCTAAATGCAAAAAATAACCTGCTTTATTTCTGTCACCTGATTTTTGAATTTCATTAGTGTCAAAATTACCCACCTATTTTTAAGTCACTGAATCAATGACTTTGTACCTGAGTAAGTATTAGTGAAAATACGTTTTCAGCTTTAAGCTACTTGGTATACTTGGCCACATTGAAGATTTAAATTTTCTGAACGTGTGTATTAGGCATATTTATTTTGAAGTCCTGAAAGGATTCGTTGGGGATGTTGGAGATGAGATGATGTATAATCCATAAAATGAGTAATATACATTTGGGATACTGTTCCTATACTGCCTTTCCTTTCTTTTTTGAGGCAATTGGAGTTAAATGATTTTCCCAGGGTCAAGCAGCTAATAAGTATCTGAGGCTGGATTTGAACTCAGGTCCTTCTAACTCTAGGGCCAGTATTCTATCCTGTGGGCCGCCCAGTTGCCCCTTGGTGCTTTCTTAAAATTATATTTAAAGAGCAGGACTATTTCTAATTTTAAAACTACTAAACCACAAAAATAGACTGAATAGTAAAAAAAATGACTATACATTATATGTCTTTTCCCTTAGACAGTAAATATTATGCTCAAACCTCGAAACTCCAGTTTGAGATGTAAACAATCAGCCCCTACTGTTCTTAACACCATGCCTTAATAACTGAACTATATCCAAAATCTTTGATCAAACTCCACAGCAGAAGATGTTGTATTCTTTTATGTTTAGGTGAGATCCTTAGCCAGACTGGTTAATTAAGTGCTTATTAAGACAGTCAAAAGCAGTTCTTCCACCTGGGCTCTCCCTCTTCTGCACACCATCTGATGAACCTGAATTTTGGCTGATGGCTAGGGACATTCAAAGCTGCCAGCCTCAGGCGTTATGCCCCTTATTCTGTCCCCTGCCATATGCCCCAGCAATGTTGCCACCCCTCACCCAGTATACACATTTCCTGGCATTCATTCAACTTCATTATGGCAGTCTGACTTTTAAACTTATTTGCCTTAGTCTTTTCAAGTAAATTGGGTTGTAAAGTGTTGGATAACATGAGAAGTAGGAATGCCACAAGGAGAGAAAAGTTCTTGGTTTATATATATAGGTACGACAGGCAACTGACTATATGGCATTAATTGAGGAATGATGAGAAGGTGCTATAACTCCAAATCCTATCTTCTTGCAGATGTATGAACTGCCATTAGAAGCTTATTCCTCTGGTTTAAGACTTTATATAAATGAATATTTTCTGATAGAATGAATGTTCTTGAGAAGGAAAAACACTAAAGTTTTACCACTAATTACCAGCCATTAATAGAAGAGCAATCTTAAACCACCAAAATGGATATGTACCCAATGCCAATGCCTGTCTGTTTCCACATGACCACTAAGTGTTTTAGTAGATTGCAAGCCCAGAATGAGCCAGAACTGTGATCTGAGAGGTTCAGGATTATTTTAGTAGAGCAATAAAGCCACTCAAAAAAAATTGGCAGTAATGAGCTGGTAAATGTTTTAAAACTAGCTTTCCAGGGGGGGAAATGTATCCATGACAAACTTTTAAATTTAATATGTATTATTACCATATCCCCCATTACTTTTTTAAAGACCAGAATTCAACAAAACATTAAATCAAGCCCTGATTTATAGAGTTTGCTGACTTTCAAGGTGTAAATGATCACACTGAAATTTAATAATTGTCTCTCTATTGGTTCCAACCCATCTTTGGAGACGGGCCTAGTAATTTATGTAGGAAAGGCTAGATGGATGAAGAGTGCATATTGGACGCATTAGGACATGCAATTAGAAAGACGGGCCCTTGAGTTAATCCATCAGTATACCTGCCTTGGACAGACGCTGCAAATCTGTTCCTGGAATCAATCTTCTTCAGAGCGGCAGTGTGTCATAGAGTGATGGGAGGAAGCCAGGTGGGTCAATGGATAGAGTTTTGGGTATGAGCTCAAGAAGACTTGTCTTCCTGAGTTCAAATCTGACTTCAGACACTTAGTAGTTAGTTATGTGTCCCTGGACAAGTCACATAACCCTGTTTGCCTCAGTTTTCTTATCTGTAACAAAAGAGCTGAGGAAGGAAATGGCAAACCACTCCATTATCTCTCTTCAGAAAACCCCAAATGGGGTCAGGAAGAGTTGGACATGACTGAAATGCATGAACAACAAATGGAGTAATGTACCCTCAAGTCAGGAAAATCAAAGTTCAGATTCTGTCTCTGGCAAATCAATTTGCAGTTGGAAAGATACATGGCACAGAATGTATGTAGTAGCCCACATATTACCGTTGATGACTTGTGTATGAGAATAGGTATAAAAGTTATCATCAATGACATATATCAGAAAAGTTCTTGGGTCTGTCATATCATGTGAGTAAGGTGAACAGTTCAAGTATTTCACTACCTAGTACCCATAAAATGTTAAAATAATTCACAGTAAGGCCTTCGATGCACTTCATAGATCTATGGAACATTCATGGAAATACATAGATATGAACTTAACAACATGGAAGTTAATGGGAGATTACAATCTGTATGCAGTCATGGATATATTCACCAGAGTCTTGGAATCTGTGAGCTTAATTAAGAAAAAAAATGTATTTCAAGGTAGTTGGTTTCCTTTGTAGGTCTATATATTTGATTTTATGCATACATATGCATTATGATTTAAAATGTTGTTCTGAGAAGAGGCCCAGGTTTTTCTTCAGAGTGCCAAAAGGGCTCCTTATTTAAAACAGGGTAAGAACTTCTACACAATTCTATAAAAAAAATCCTGTCAAATTGAAGTTCTGTTTTCTAATACTTGAATTTGAAGGAATTTTGGACAGATGACTATAAAACTATGAAACATGAAGACTGGTTGAAGGTCCTGAGTCTATTTCACCTGGAAAAAACTTAGAAAACAAATGCTATTTGTCTTCAAGTATATAACAAGTTTTTATAGAAAGGAGAAGTTAAACTCATTCTGTATGAACCACAGGACAAAAGGGGAGTCATTAGAAACTGGAAGAAAGCAGATGCCCATTCAGTTTAAGTATAACCAGAATCCCAAAACTCACTGGTATGGACCTCTCCACAGTGGTGGAAGTCAATGCCCTGAGCTTGCCTGCTACAAGGATGGAGATGAGTGGCTGAGAGTTGGAGAGATGAGAGGAATGTTTCTCTAAGTGCTAGAGTCTCTTAATTCTCTTCAGGCTCTTTGAGTGGTTTTAGCATCTTTAGTCTTCTAGTGTTGCAGCTGTTTTTTGTCTTTCATTGTCAAAGATGACCAAGACCTCAGAGAGGTGATGCCATAATGTGAAAGTGAATTGAATTTAAGTGAGAGAGGGCTATACAAAGTCACCAGCCTCACTCTTTCCTCTGGAGCCATTTGGGTCCAGTGGCAAGACATATATCAGGATTACCTTAGATGTCCTTGGATGTCCCTGGAGGACCTGGTAGCCTGGAGATGAAACATACAAATCTCATTTCAGGTTCCTGAGTCAAAAATAAGATTGGGAAGAAGTTGACAGGAGAGGATCTGGCAGTCTCCAGCATGTCCTGATCCCCAGATTGCTATACAACAGACTTTGGGGAATTTCCCTTTAGGTGAGATTTAGGATTGTCTTGATTGAGTTACCTAGTTTCCAGTGATGGAGTGCCTTCACTCTACATTATCTGATACAGATCCTCCTATGCAGAGGTTCTCCATTTTCTCTTTTGGTACTGACTTGAATAAATGGGTTTCTTTGCTACTTATTATATGTTTCTTTGTGGAACTGATATTTTGTGGGAAGACAGAGGAGCCTTGGATATAAAGCTTGGGGTCCTACTTCCCTACATTAATGGTGATCACATTTTTAAAAACCATATCTCTTAGACTAATAATATTTAAGGGAACAGATAGATATATTTCAAGTCCTGTACTCTCTTTCTGAGAAGAGCAGAATGAACAAGTCTGGCCAACCTCCTGCTTCCCCTCCTGGCTCGAAATCCTATGAATCTATATTAGAGTAAATTAGCTTATCAGACTGACTGGTAAACAGGATAGGCAAAATGTAATTAGGGACAAATATGCTGACAATTCAGGACAGCAGGAAGGAAAAGAGGACAACAATTTCTAGAAAGGGCAAGTCTGGATGCCATGGGACAGTCAGCAAGTAGCATAAAGATCTTGTGCAAATGGGGAACAGACAGAAAAGACTCTGTTTTTTTTGTCCTCTAAATGGAATAGGGGAACAGAGAAAGGGTGAAAAGAGAAAAAAACTAAGGCCAAAAAATGAAATCCAATTGCGAATGTTTCCATTATGCTGTTTCATCTTTCATGATCATTTCTTTGGTTTTGATTTAAAGATCATACATAAAGCACAACAATCTAGTAAACATCTATATTAATTTTAATTTTTTAATATATATATATATATAAATGATATGGTTAATATGTGATCATTAAATTAGAACACAAGTAAATTGTCACAAAGGATGAGCACATTAGAATAATATGTCAAGATAGACACTTCATTTGGAGGTGGTGCATCATGTAATTTAAATGTTCTATAATTTTTTGCTGAGTAGAAATTTTGAAATTAGAGTTGTTTTTAGCCATTTTGCACGAGGCAGATTAATGACCTTGTTTTAAACTTTTTATGTTTCTGAATTTCACCAAATAAGTACACAAATTAATCAAACTGCATTTTAAATTATGTTTCTTTCGCCTTATTAGTGAATAAATTGATAGTCTCTATGTATATAAGACACTATTTAATTTTTAAAATTGACAAAAGGACAGTATAAACCTTTTCAATTTCTTACCAAATGATGTGCATTCATATCTTTCTATTGGTATTTGACTGACATTTCTCCTCTGCAGGAAGAGCAATATGTTATATTTCTCTAACATTTTTCATCCAAGGATTTTTAATGTTTTCAAACACAAATTAATGTCACCAATCCTGAGAATATCTGCACTGAGATGGCAAGTAGAGACATCTCTGATTAAATTATTTTTGTAAATTATATTTTTCTTATTGGAACTTTGGATGTCATTTGAAGAAGTGGACTGTTGAGGTTGTGTGTGGTTTTTCTCTCACTTTTGGTGAATCCTCCATTTTTTTTCCTTTTATTTTTCTTCCCATATTTGTCTTCATTTTACATATTCTTTTGATCTCCAAGTTGCATAGCTCAAATTCAAAACCATTGTGTTTCCTAAATAGTCAAGGTCTACAGAGACATTTTTGTCTTCCTCTCTGGCACGTGTGGTCTACCACAATTTCTTTCAGCCTTGTCTTTCCAGCACCTTATAATGAGTCCCCAGTGGCACTCAGTTAGTAGCTGAGCTGTCATCCTCAAGTTGGCATTTTGTGTTCTTTGCTGTTGTGTTCCTCAGCATGCATTTGTTAGGGAGACTATTGGCTAATAACTGATGAAATTTCACCAGCATTATGCTTCTCAAAAATGAGTTTACTGTGATGCTCAAGATGCTGTGGAACCTTTGGGATTAGGGTGCAGAATAATATCAGTATTTAGTTCCAGACCACCTGTCCGACTAAGGGCTGGGGAGCTAAGACTCCTCTGAGATACACAAAGTGAAGGAAAATAAAAGGGAAAAAGAAGGATGAAAATGTGCTCTCCAATGTAGATTTTCTTCTGAGCCGGTGACAGTTTATCCCAAGTGATTTGTTGCCTGACGATAGAATCCATAGACTATCCTGCTTGTTTCACATGCTCTCCAGAGTCAAAGCTAACACCTTCTCAACTAAGAATTTGATTGAAGCCTGAAGGTTAAACACAATGCAAAGGCAGAAAAAAAAGATGAAGAATGAATTAAGGATGAAAAATCCCTGATGCTAATCTATCCACAAACTTGCTGATATTTTATGATTATGAAGTGTTCTAAGAAGAAATGACATTTAACCTTTTAAAGATAGAACTTAGAAGCAACATGATACAGTGGAAAGACTGCTGGACCTGGAGTCAATGGGCAAGGGTTGGATTCTATTTCTGCTATTGAGGTCAAAGAGACCTTGAAAATCATTGTGTATCTGGATGTTATGTCCTTAATCTGTAAAAATAGCGGAATAAACCCACTTGATCTCTCAAGTTCCCTCCAGTTCTAAATTATATGATATATTTTACCATTCTATTATTAACTATATAATGTAACTATTATTCCTCAACTCGAGTACAAAATGAACCTAAAGCTTGGCTGTCTTCTATGATATTACTGAAAATGGTTATTCATATTTTATTTAAAAACTTTTATGAATGGGAAACTCAGTGACTCAAAGTAAGATGTTTCATTTGCGGACAGCTATAGGAAGACATCAAGCTGTCGAGTCAAAAGCGCTATATTTAGTATCGGAATCTTAGATCCTGCTGTAAGGGGTTTATTGGGGGAGGAGGGAATGCTAGTTGAAGCCTTCTTGATTGTGCTATCATATACAGACCTCCTTCAGTGGTTAGTTGCAAGGCAGTTTGTGTGCCAAAGCAAGATGAAAGGTTAAAAAGACCAATTAAGAGGTACCTGGACAGCCTCCCAAAACCAAAATCCCGGTCAGAGGCAGTGTGAGGGAACATGATGTTTACTTCCATAGCAAGTAAGAGGTAAAAGAGTTCATTTGCCCTAACTCAGAAAGGGGTAAAAGTCAGTGTCCTTTATGAGAGAAGGATGAGAGAAGATCTAGCAACAGCTGCCCAAGGAACCCCTTGGAGTGACACACGAGTGGGATTGTGAAGAACATAAAAAAACCAAACAAATTTAATAAAGAGATAAACATCAATACGGACTTACTATGTGCCAAGGCACTTTGGTAGGTAATGAGGATTGAGGACCAAAAAGGAAAGTTATCTCTACTCCCAAAGAACTTTCATTCTAATGTGTATGTAGAGTTTAAGAGTTTAAATAAGCAAGAGTTTAAGGAAGTAATAATTTTCTGATAGCTTCACTCAAGGCACAGAGCCAAAAACCTTCAAGCAGAAGCTGTAAAAGTAGAACAGAACTCCTTTGGGTAGCAACAGCTTTGGATGGAGAGACAACTATGGAGGCAGAGTGGCAGGTATCAGAAAAGAATGATAGTGGAGGTGGAGTTTATGTTACTGACAGCTTCAAAAATGGAACTTCAACAGCTGACAGCTGGAAGACAGAGCTAATTGTGATTGACAGAGTAGAGCTGAACTCTAGTAACTGAGGAAACGGTCTTGCCAAATGGACAAGAAGTTAACTCACCCTCATGTCTCCCTGGAGTCATGGGTTAAGAAGGAAAAAGGAAAATGAACCACAAAATTTCAGAATTGGAAAGAAAACTTCAATGATTGATTAATCCAATCCCCAAATCCCCTCTACAAAAAAAGCAAATCTTAAAGAGATACATAGTTTTTGCTCCTCCAAAGAAGGGACACTACTACTTTGTGAAGTAGTCTGTTCCATTTTTTGGATAGCACTTTATGTTAGGAAGTTTTTCTTCCTGTGGCAAGAATAATTTTGCTTCTTTGTAACTCTTATTTCCAGTTCTGCTCTCAGAGCCATTTGAACCAGTCAAGTCCCTCTCACTTATTAGAATATGATCTCTTTAAGATCAAATGCAGTTTTTTTTTGTTTGCTTTTCTTTGCATACCTATCATTCTGCACAGTACTTGGCTTGCTTAATAATTACTTGTGAACTTCTTTCACAGGACAACCTATTACATACATAAAGATGGCAGTCATGTTTTTCCTGACTCTTCTCTAGAGTTCACATTACTTTTTTCTTCAACAGACTTTCATGTTAAATTCAAAGCTATTTACCATTCTGTATGTCTTACTCTAGATATACTCACTTATTAACTCTTTATAAGCAGTGACAAACAGAACCACTTTGAATGATCAATTGTGTTCCCATCAAGGCAGTAAACAGTGAACTACCACTTTCTTATTTCTGCAAATTCTACTTGTTGGTGTAGCTGTAAACCACATCAGCTTTTCTGACTGACATTTTATATCATTAATTCATGTTGAGCTTATAATTTGCTAAAATTTGCAGACTTTTTTTAGGCAAACTACTTTCTAGTCATTATTCACTATGACTTAGGAAGTTTATTTTTGTGATTCAAGTGCAATATTTTAATTTGTCCACAATACATTAGATCTAATTAAATTTTTCCAGCCCAACTGTAGCATTGTGGATCTGATTCTTCTCGAGGTTGTGAGTCGTCTTTCCCAGCTGTCTATCATCTGCAGATTTGATAAGGTTGCCTTCCATGTCTTTATCCAACTCATTTGTGACAATGTCAAATAACCTTGGATTTAGCTCTTCTAGAAATCTCCTTCTAAGTTCATGGTAAACCATAAATGGCTCCTTTACTTTGACATGTCAGCCATTTCCATATCCAAACAAGTATAATGCCACCTGGCCAAAACTTGTCCATCTTTTCCAAAGAATAGACTGTGATACATTTTCAAGTATTTTGCTGAAACCTAAGTAAATGATAGCTAGAACATCTCCTAGATCTATGAAGTTAGTAAACTCCATCAGAAAAGGAAATAAATATAGCCATCCTCTTGTTAAAGCAGTGCTGATCACCCCTATATTTTCTAGGATTTTAACAATCACTATCTTTCATAATATGGTCTAGAATGTTGTCAGGAATATAACATATAACAGGACGGTGTTATTCATTTTCCTTTTCTAAAAAATATCAAAACTGCATCTCCCTTTTATCCTATACTTTGGTATCTCTCTTATTATCTGTAATCTTTCAGTATCATTTGGAATAGTAGGTCAGAAATTGTATCTTCTACCTTGAGAGGTATTTCAGCAAAAAAAACCCAAAACACCACTCTCTCCTGAATTTGGAGATTGAGTTCCCCTCCTGAATACATCCTTCTTCCTTGGGAGAGTGATGATATAGTTTTCCTAATATTGAACCAGTCCTGCATTACTGGTATAAATCTTACCTGATCATAATGTTTTATTTTCATGAGAAGTTGCTGTATTCTTTTTGCTAATATCTTATTTAAATTTTTTGAATGTATATTTATTAGAGAAATTGGTGCATAATTTCCTTTCTCTGGTTTGGCTCTTCCTGGTTTATGTATAAGAACCATGTCTGTATCATAAAACGAATTTTATAGGACTCCACCAATTTCTTCAGATAGTCTATATAGTATTAGAATTAACTGTTCTTTAAATGTTTGATAGAATTAATTTGTAAATCCATGTATTTCTAGAGATTTTTTTCTAGGGAGTACACTGATGGCTTGTACAATCTCTTTTTTTCTGAAATGGAATTATTTAAGCATTCAATTTACTCTTCTGTTAATCTGGAAAATTGATATTTTTAAAAAATATTCATCCATTTCATTTGCATTGTCAGATTTATGGACATACAATTAGGCAAAGTAATTTCTAATTATTGTTTTAATTTCCACTTCACTGGAGGTTAGTTCACCCTTTGCAGTTTTGGTATTGTAATTTGGTTGTCTTTTTTTCTTTTTCTAAATTCGAATTGACCCAAGGATTATCAATTTTATTGTTCTTTCACAATTTTGTTATTATTTATTACTTCAATAGTTTTCTTAACTTCAATTTTGTTAATTTCTCCTTTAGTTTTCAATATTTCTAAATTGGTATTTACTTGGGGATATTTCATTTTTTTCTTTTTCTAGCTTTCTCAACTGCATGCCCCTTCATTGATCTCTTCTTTCTCTATTCTATTCATGTAGTCATTCAATGAGATAAACTTTCCCCTAAGAACTCTTTTTGCAGTATCCCATAAGTTTAGTAGGTTGTCTCATTATTGTCATTCCCTTGAATGAAGTTGTTGATTGTTTCTATGACTTGTTGTTTCACCCATTCATTCTTTAGGATTAAATTATTTGGTTTCTAACTAATATTTGGTTTATTTCTCCATGGCCTTTGATTAAATATAATTTTTATTGCATTATGATCTGAGAAGAATGCATTGACTATCTCAGCCTTTGTACTCTGTATTGTGAAGGTTTTTTGCCCTAATACATGGTCAATTTTTGTATATTTGCTGTGTATATCTGAGAAAAAGATATATTCCTTTCTATCCCCCTTCAATTTTCTCCAGAGATTTTTTATATCTACCTTATTCAGAGTTTTATTTACCTCCTTAACTTCTTTTTTGTTTCTTTTAAGGTTAGAGTTATCAAGTTCAGAGAGGGGGAGGCTGAGGTCCCCGACTATTCTAGTTTTGCTCTCTATTCTTTCTGTAACTCCCTTAATTTCTCCTCTAGTAATTTGGATGATATACCACTTGGAGCATATAAGTTTAGTAATGATATAACTTCATTGTCTATGGTGACTTTTAGCAGGATATAGTTTCCTTCCTTATCTCTTTTGATTAGATCTATTTCTGCTTTTGCTTTGTCTGAGATTAGGATTGCTACCCCTACATTTTTTACATCAGCTGAAGCACAATATATTCTTCTCCAACCTTTTACCTTTACCTGTGTCTATCGTCCCATTTCAAATGTATTTCTTCTAAACAACTTATTGTTGGATTATGGTTTTACTCCATTCTGCTAGCCACCTCCTTTTATGGGAGAGTTCATCCCATTCCTATTCACAGTTATGATTACTATCCATGTCTTTCCCTCCATCCTCTCTCCCCTTGTTTATGCTTTTAGTTCTCCCTTGTCCCTCCCCCTCCACAATAGAGTTGTAAGTTTTGACCGTTTCCCTCAGTCTTCCCTATCTTTTCTCAGCCCCCTTCTCTTTTACTCCCTCTTTCTCTTGCTATTTCTCCCCTCCCTTTTAATCTCTCCTCCCTTTTATTTCCACTTTCCCCTCATACTGCCGATAGGGCTAGTTAGATTTCTATACCTAATTAATTTTGTTGTCCCCTCCTTGAACCAAATCAGATGAGAGTGAATCTCAAGGGATGCTCATCTCCCTCCCCTCTTTGCCTGTACTATAACATGATTTTGTGCATTTTCCTGCAATATAATTTACCCTCTTCTGCCTCCTCCTTTTCACATATCCCATTACAATCCCTTTGCACCCTTAAATCACATTTTCATCCTCATATTATTTAACTTATACCCACTCCTTCTATCTATGTATATTCCATTTATATATTATAATAAACATACAGTTCTCAAGATTCATAAGTATCATCTTCCCTCATAGGGATGTAAACAATTTACCCATATTGAATAACAAGTTTTTTCCCCCTGTTTACCTTTTTATGCTTCTCTTGAGACTTGTGTTTGAAGATGAAATTTTCTATGGAGTTCTTATCTTTTCATCGGGAAGGTCTGGAAATCCTTTATTTCATTGAATGTCTATCTCCTTGCCTGAAATACTATGCTCAATTTTGCTGGGTAATTGATCCTTGCTTGTAGCCCCAGCTCCTTTGCCATATGGAATATCATATTCCAATCCCTCTGATCTTTCAGTGTAGAAGCTGTAAGATCCTCTGTGATCCTGACTGTAGCTCATTGATATTTGAATTGTTTCTTTCTGGCTGCCTGCAATATTTTCCCCTTTACTTGACAGTTCTGGAGTTTGGCCACAATATTAATTGGTGTTTTATGTTTGCAATTCCTTTCAGAAGACAAACGATGGATTTCTTCAATGACTGTTTTACCCTTTGGATCTAGGACTTCTGGGTAGTTTTCCTTATGATTTCTTGAAAGATATTGTCCAGGCTCTTTTTTTCATCATGGCTTTCTGGTAGACCAATAAATCTTAGATTTTTCTCTCCTGGATCTGTTTTCCAGGTCAATTGTTTTTCAATTAGATATTTTACATTTTCTTCTCTTTTCATTCTTTAGATTCTGCTTGACTGATTCTTGTTGTCTCATAGATTCATTAGCTTCTAATTTCTCAATTATAATTTTTAACAAATTGTTTTCTTCAGTTAACTTTTGCATCTCTTTTTGCATATGTCCAATTATTTCTTTTAAGGAGTTATTTTCTTCAATTAGTTTTTGTACTTCCTTTTCCATTTGTTTAATTTTCCAAGTTAGGGTTTTTGCTTCCTTTTCCATTTGTCCAATTTTTGTATTAAACTCTTTCATGATTTCTTTTTTCATATTTAAAAAAAAAAACATTGGCCAGTTTTTCTTCTACTTTTTTGGTTTTTAAATTTGAATGTGAATTTTGGCTTTTAAAATCCTTCTTGAACTCTTCCAAGAATGTTCTTTTGGTTTGAGACCAGTTCATATTGCCTTCTGAAATTTCAGATGAGAGTAGTCTACATGCTGACCTCTTCTTAATTTATGTTTTGGCCCTTGCCCCCATAGAAAGATTTTATGGTCTTACATTTTCTCCTTTCCTTCTTGCTCATGATGATCACCCTTTTCCTTGCTTTTACATGGGTTCTCCGCTTCTGGGGCACAGCACCTGTCCCACATGGTTTGTTCAGATTCTCTTTTTAGAGGTATCTGAAGGAGCTGGTCTGAGAGTTTAGGTGAGTAGTTCCTTTCAATGTGCCATCTTGACTCCACCCCCTCTCAGGAAATTATTTAATTGGACCAGAAAAAGTTTGCATGTTATTTGACTTAGATTTATTTAATTGAGGTTTTGTGTATTGTGGCCTCTGTTTTTTTCAGCTAGAAGCTAGAATGCTATATCTTACCTGGTACTGAGCTGACTGGTGTGCCAAAGTAAAGGTCAAGTGAAGTCTTTCTGAGTTTCCCTGGAGCTACGCTGAAGCTAGCTGCATTATGTGTTGGGGAGGGGTGGTCTGGCTTCAGGAGGTCGCCTCTTCTAAGCATAGGCAAGTTTAGTGATGAACCCCATTTGCGCTAATGTCTTCCCACTTCTCCTGCCTGTGCTGAGGCAGGCCTGGGGTCCTGGTGATGATGATTATGCCTTATGCCTCGAAGGTTCAGGATACCCTCCTGGTTGCTGAGGTGGGTCTGTCTGGGACATCTCTGGTCCTGCACAAGTTCCCTTCAGTTACACCAAGAGGGACCCCTCCTTTGCGATTTTCTTAGTCTCATGGGTTAAGAGACTCTTTACTCCATCATTTGGTTTCACTATTCCTGGATTTTTCCTGGGGAAATATTATCTGGGTTTTTCAAGATCAACAAGGGGAGGGGTAGAGTATTTAATAATCACTCCACCATCTTGACTCCTGGAAGTTCAAGTAGATGACTTACAGGCATTTTATCTGTGGGCTGATAGTCTCAGGAGTGGTTGCTGCATTCACCTGGGGTTCTGCAGTTCTATCTTGCTCAGTTCCACTGGACTCCTGTCCTGGGCTGATATGTTTGAGATTCTATAGTGCTACTGCTGCTTCTGACCACCCTGGCCTTCATGCTGAGCTTTGGTATGGCAAGGTCTGCACTGGTACAGCCTGTGCGCTCTGCACAGTGTGCTCCTCCAGCCCCATGCAACAGATTCTTCCCATCCACCTTCCAGCCTGTTCTGGGTTGAAAATCTGCTGTGGTCTGTCTCCTATTGGATTCTGCCACTCTAAAGTTTTTCAGATTCTCTTTTTAGAGGTATCTGAAAGAGCTTGTCTGAAAGCTTAGGTGAGTAGTTGCTCTCACTCTGCCATCTTGGCTCCATGTGTTCTCTGGAAATTATTTAATTGGACCAGAAAGAAATATACATATTATTTGACTGTACTTAGCACAACAACAAAGGCAATGTAATGGGGCAAATAAATCTCACACACAAGTCTAGAAAAGTAGAAAGAGCAAAGATATTCTTCACTAATCAAAACACAATTAAATATATATTCAATAAAGGACTGGGAGGAAAGGAATAAAAAAAGATAATAAATACTTAGACATAAATAGTTTGTGGGTCAAAGAAAAAACCACAGAAACAATATTTGAATTCATCCAAGTAAATTACAAGAATAAGACAGTATTAAAAAGTGAGGGATTCTGTCAAAGTGAAAATTTTATATCTCTAAGCAATAATATCTACAAAAAAGACAAAGGACAGGTCAATGAACTGAACATGCAACTAAAATCAAAAGCAAAAACAATTAGAACAACTAAACATCAAAAGAGATAAAAAAGTCAAAAAAATTTACAAAATTGAAAATGAATACTAAAAAATGAATTGATAAACCTAGAAGTTGTTTTTTTTTACATAAAATAAGTAAATGACTAGCTAGCCTAATGAAGAAGAGAAAAAAACAAATTGTCACATCAAAAATTCAAAGGAGAAATTAAAATGAAGATAAAATAAAGAAAATCATATGAACACAGTCAACTGTATTATCAAAATCTGCCATTATTATTACTTTTGTTGTTGTTGAAACTATGATGATTGTGCCCCAGGGGTGTTACATACTATGTAAATATTACTTCATTAAAATTTTATTTTAAAAAATCCCTCAAGTTTTGGTGTGTTTCTCAGTTTTGTTATTTACTTCAGTAAGTATTGTTCTGTTATTTTTTCTTTGACTCACAAGTTATTTTTTAGTCCTTTACTCCAGAGTTGATTGTAAATTTTATTGTGTTTTAGTTAATGAAGGATATGTTTGCTAGTTCAGTTTTTCTGTATCTCTTTGTGAGGTTTATATACCTTACTGTGTGGTTATACCTGTCTGTCTATCTATCTATCTATCTATCTATCTATCTATCTATCTATCTATCTATCTATATCTACCTACCTATGTACCTATCTACCTACCTACCTATCCATCCATCCATCCGTCCATCCATCTGTCCATCCATCCATCCATCCATCCATCCATCCATCCATCCATCCATCCATCCATCCATCCATCTATCCATCTATCCATCTATCTATCTATCTATCTATCTATCTATCTATCTATCTATCTATCTATCTATCTATCTATCTATTTATGTTATCTATACATCTAGTTCTTCTTATCTTTACCAGACCAGAAGTTCAGTATTTATTCGTATGCTGAATCCCACCACTGATTAGCAGAGAAATTTTGATCTGTTCTGTTTTTAGCTTGAGCCAGTTTGGCCCTCCTTAGGCAATCTGGTAGCCTTCTACTCCTGCAGGCTTATAGTATTGATCACAGGCAGTGCTCCAGAACCCTGATTGGCTTGGCCTACTGCATCTCAGAACTCCTGAATTAAAGAAATCTTCTAGTCTCACCCTTCCTGGGAACATGAATTAGAGCCATGCCCCACACTCAGGACAAAATAAAACTGATGAATATCAGAAGAAATATAAACTACTACTCATTGACAAGAAAAGAAAAGATAGAGTTTAAATAGCCTTTTCTCAAAAGAAAAAAAAGCCATAAATAAGTTTACAAAGAGAAAAAAAATGAAAAAACCTCGGGACCAGATGGATTTACAAGGGAATTTTATCAAACATTCAAAGAGTAATTAATTCCAAGTTTGTATAAACTGTGTGCAAAAATATGAAACATAGGAAGCCTACAAAATTCCTTCAGTGATAAAAAAAATATAACCCTGATACCTATACCCACTGAGAAAGTTTAGGAGATTATCAGTCACCCAGTTACTAAATTTCTGAGGTAAGATTTAAAATTGGATCTTCGTGTAACCATATCCTGCTCTTTGTCCTCTAAATCAGCTTTAAAAATGCCCACAAAGGAACAGAAGTAAGTGTGGGAGTAAATTCATTAAGCAAGGTAGCCTCGAAAATAACACGTTGAATTTATTATCTAGAATGTGTCAAAAGAGTTAGAGAAGTTATAACTTTTAATAACTTCAATTACTTAATACTATAATAAGACTTCTGAGATACTCTGTATCCTGGGCTACACTTTTAAGAAAGTTGTGCATAATACAAATTTGTAGTTTTATATTTGATAATTTTATTTGCTATGGTTCATGTATGGAAATGTTCTCTCTCTTTTTTGTATGTAGAAATATGTTCTTTCATTCAGAATGAAGAAAAAGTTTTTAAAGGGAAAAAGAAAATCTACTTTGAATACAAATTTCAGAGGTATGACCTAGTAAAGAAATTCAAGGCAAAAATAACCCTGATATCTTGAATGATTTTGAAAAGGAATGGGTCATAATGAGAATGAAACTTTTTTAAAAACTTAAAACTTTATTGCTGTATTTTTGTTTTTTTCATTACAAATATTTACACACCTCTCCAATTTCATGAGAGGTCTCTTAATAAAGTAAAATTAATAATCATGCAACATTTCAAATCTGTAGTATCCTCCCATCTCTGTCTCTGTCTCTGTCTCTGTCTCTCTCTCTCTCCCTCTCTCTCTGTCTCTCTCTTATGAATCTTCTTGTCTTCAGCCCCAACACTTAATCCATTGTGTCATCCATCTCCCCTCTATTTTTCTCTTCTTTTTTGTCTTTATATTTATTATTAATTTATTTGTTTTCAGTTTTCAACAACCACTTCCATATGTTTTAAATTTTCTCTCCCTCCCTACTCAAGACAGCATGCAATTTTATATGGTATCTACACATACATTCTTATTAAGCACATTTTCACATTAGTCATGTTGCACAGAAAAATTAATTGAATAGGAGAAAAACCAAAACAAAACAAAGCATAACAAAAGAGAAAATAGTTCGCTTCATTCTGCATGCTGATGCTATAGTTCTTTCTCTGCATTTGGGTGACATTTTGCATCAAGAGTTCTTTGAAAAGGTTTTAAGTCCTTGCATTGCTGTTAAGGGGTAAGTCCATCAGAGAAAGCCCTCATACACTGGGCTGTCATTGTGTATAATGTTCTCCTGGTTCTGCTCATTTCACTCAGCATCAGTTCATATAAATATTTCCAGGTTTTTCTGAAATTCACCTGTTCATCATTTTTTTATAGCACAGTAGTATTCCATTACATTCATATACCACAACTTGTTCAGCCATTCCCCAGTTGATGGGCATCCCCTCAATTCCCAGTTCTTGGTCACCACAAAAAAGAGCTGCTATAAATATTTTTGTTCATGTGGGTCCTTATCCCATTTTTTATGATCTCTTTGCTGCCCTCTTATTTTTTTAATTGCCATAATTTTTTTCTTTTTAAATCAATTTTTATTTCATTTCTTTCTCAATTGCATTTAAATGAAACATTTTCAACACTTTTTCCCCTAAATTTTGATTTCTAAATTCTCTCTGTCCTTCCTTTCTCTCTCTCTTTCTTGAGAGGTCAAGCAATTTGCTATAGATTATATGCATGCAATCGTGTAGAATCATACAAAACTTTTCCATATTACCCATGATGTAAAAGAAAATATAGACCAAAAAAATAAGAATAATGATGTTTTTAAGTATGCTTCGATCTGCACTCAAACTCTATCAATTCTTTCTCTGGAGATGGATCACATTTTTCAGCATATTTCTCTCAGAATTTTTCCCTATCATTGTATTGCTCAGAACAGATAAGTCATTCAGGGTTCATTATCATCTAATATTTCTGTTACTGTGTACAATATTCTCCTGGTTCTACTCACTTCATTTTGCTTCAGTTCATGTAAGTCTTTCCAGAGTTTTCTGAAACCATCTTGCTCATCATTTCTTACAATAGAATAGCATTCTATCACAATCACACACAATACACACACACACACACACACACACACACACGTCCTTTTTCCTTTTCTTTTATCTCTTTTGTGTACAGATGTAGTAGAATTGCTGGATCAAAGAGTATGCAAAGTTTTATAGCACTTTTTAAATTTTCATGGCATGGATCTAACCTGCCCTGAGACAGAACAATTAATTCTTCCACAGTATTTGACATAAAATATAAAAGCATTTCACTACCTGCATAAAATAGTATATTTGGCAACCAGTATTACCATAACAAGCCCCTTAGGGAGAAAGGTGGAGATATTTAATATTACTTCTAAGGTTAGACTTTAAATCTCACTTTGGAAGAAATGTTGAGAAAAGTATGGAAACATGCCAGAAAGACAGGGTAAGATGTTGTGCCAAGTATAAATTGTAAATTATGTATTGTCCAATTAAAGACAACAAAAAGTAGATGTAATAAAATCTGGCAAGCAAATAAAATTTATGAAATTTTTGATACTATTACTTAGCAATAAAGAGCTAAATCCCAAAAGTTAATGCAATAAAATGAGTCAAAGCAGTGGAAACATCAATATAAATACTTGTAATTCAATTAAAAAATAACTCACAGAGTCTTAGGAAGCAAAGAAGATAGAGAAGAGGAAGAATTCTGGCAAGAGAAGGATATCAAAAATTTCTAGACATCATATGGTCAACAGAATACAACAAAATGGAAATACAAGTTGGATTAAACATGAAAAAATCTTTGCAAACTGTTAATAGATTTGTTTTTTGACTTCTGCCCAAGTCTAGGAGATGTATTTATGAAAATTCAGAAGAGGAAAGTAATCTTCTGGGTAACTTTCTATCTATCAAGGAAACAGAAATGCTGCTCAATTTGGTAGAAGGTATGGTCTGGTCATTTTCTTAATCACAGATGGCTTGATAGAAATATCTTTTAGCCCCAAAAGTCACACACACACACACACACACACACACACACACACTTATTTGTAAACTATCCCCTGCTAAAGATAAAGGTCTTTTTCTGAGGTACAGTCCTGTGATTTTTTATTTGGAAGTGATATGACATCTGATTGGTTAAGAGATTGATGAGTCTGTGATGCTGCATAGGTGCATGAATCAAAAATCTCATTAGGACTTGGAAAGACCGGAGAAAAGATGGAGAGGTAGAGAGTGTAAGAAGAGTGTGGACTTTTGAACTGTTGATAAGACTTCTCCCTTCATATGCAGGCATGTGGAGAACCCAAATTTTCCTTTGACTTCTACTTCCTGCAATCCTAGAGATTGATATTAATGCATTCCATCCCAGTGTTTTTATTCTATGTCTCCTTGATTGACCTAAAACCTAACCATACTCACATTCAATGAACTCACTTGAGTAATGTATATTCTTTCTGTTTATTTTAATTTATATAATTTCCCCAATTTCTATCTGTTCCGTACTTTGATAGAGAGATGGATCAGTCATTGGCAATTGTCATTTATATAATCAAAATTTTGGAAGTGAGAGTTCAGTTAGTGAAAATAAGTTAACTTTTATCTTTCCTTTGAAAAAAAATCAGGGAAAGTGACTTTTATTTTAAACTACCCCTGTACCACTAGACTATAGATAGTTCTAGCTCAATATACCTCTTAGAAATTGAAGAATGAAGGGGAGATTTCCCAGATATCTTGGTCCTGCATCCCTTCCTTCCTTCCCGGGTAAGCAGGTTCAGTTTGCTACATAGCCCTCCTTCTACCTCTCCACAGCTAGAAATCACAACTTCTCTTTGAAGTGGAATAAGCCGTATCACTTATCATATCTATGTCTTCTACATAGGGGTTGGTTGTCTTTGTATTAGGTATAAGAATCTACAAAGAATGGTTACATAAAAGTTACTTAAAATCTAGCTTCTCTAAAAAATGAGGAAGTGGCAAATCCAGATGATACCCATACTTATTGGCTCAAACATTTCACAGTAGTGCAGTTTCTGAATTACTAGCAAAGCATTTTACTTGCTAGTAAAATACTTCTCCTGTGTAAGCCTGATCCCATCTTTCTTAACAGATGGCATCACGCATTTATTACCAAATGAAGAAAGCACATGATCCCTGCAGAGGTATACCAATTAAATGTTTATGGACTTTATACAAAGTTTATATATACACAGTTTATATTGCTCAGAACTCTATAAATACTTATAGGAAGCAATATATTCATTCAGGAACAAGAAAGATTTGCCAAATATCCCGGGTAATATAAACTGAAGTGCATTATTGATTCAATGATTATAGAATAAACCATTTGAAAGCTCCCTAATATATACACTACCTTTATTATATCAATAACCTTGACTCAGTTATACATTTGTGCCTTGGCTACATATTATAAATATGTATAAAAGATTCAAACACAATGAGCATGCTAGAATATTTGATGGCCACGTAGCAATCCGTTTTCTATTTAAAATGCCATCAACATAATGTCAAGAACAACTGACATCTCGATTCCTCCTGATATGAAATCCATTGTCCTAACTCTTAAACAGAACCAAATATGACTTTCAAGTCAGAGTCAGGCAAAATGTATGTATCAATCTTAATGTATGTAATGTAACCCCTGTACAAAAGACCATTGATATAGGATTCTCCTTATTGATGCAGGTAAAGGTCCTGACCTACCTGAGGAACAGGGTAGATTTGGCAAGACAAAGAAAGTTTCAGTTTTCACTAATGTCTTTTGGGGACTGATCAAGCTTCCAGTTAGCTTGTTTGTTTCTATGTTTGTTTTTTCAAATGAGAGTTGACTTCCGGCTTTGACAAAGAAAATTGAAGAGGCCAAGCACACTTCAGGTGGTTGAAGTAATAGACTCTGGGAAAATACGAGAGGAGCAGGTTGTCTTCATCATGTCCTTATTCCCAGTTTGCTGTTCTAGAGATTTCAGGGATGTTCCTCTTGGGTGAGACCCAGGACTCTTGGTTGAGTTGAGTTATCTCGCTCCCAATGGGAGAATTCCTTCACTCTATACTTTTTGGTATATATTCTCCTATATAACTTCTCTGATTTCTGGGTTTTTTAAAATTGATTTGAATAAATAGTTTTCTTTGCTATTCTCTATATGTATTCTTTGTGGAACTGGTGTTAGGTGAGGAAGGGGTCAAGTCTTGGATACAGGACCTGGGCTTGTCCCCGCCCCTCCAGCTCCCTGCATTCTAAATGATAAACAATAAAAAAAGTAGATGGAATCTGATCATATTGCCTAGAAAAACAACTTTTAAGGAAGAAAATAGATACAATTTCATCCTGATTCCATTTCTTTCTGAGGAGAGCAGAGTGGTAGCCTTTAACCCAAACCTCCTGTTTACCTTCCTGGCAGAACTGAAAGTCTTCCTTGGAGAGGTATGGGAAGCTAGAAATGTGTATTTTTCCTCCCTTTGAGCTACACACACACACACACACACACACACACACACACACACACACACACACACCCCAAAAACAATAACTTGGCTCATGTGAGCCCTCTCTAAATATGCTGTGGTATACTCTTATTCTAATTGCATGTGAACAGATGACATTAATTTATAGGGATTGAATGGGGAACAAACATTTAAGCAACTTTATCTCATGGAAACTGTATCCAGAAATATCTGAAGGCATAAATAAATATATAAAATACACATATAAATATGCAAACATATAACATTTTTTATCATCTTATATTTCCAAATATCTTGATTTTTTGGAAGCAAGACCATCCCCAAAGATCTTGGTCTTCTCTAAACTTAAGACAATCAATAAAAAAAATTGAGAATATGCATCAAAGCTAAATTAGAAAAGGCATTTAGGGCAAGCAATATGATAGAATACCAGTTTGAATTAATACTTCATTTACCATCAACTGCTCTGTTGGATTTTGACTCCATGAATATCATACCTTCCCCAGGATAAGCTTGTTATCTTGGAGATTGATTCACGTTCCATATGTAACACCTTCTCAACTCTCTCAATTGCTTACGCCTTCTGACTGGAAGTAGAGCAATGGATTCCTCCCAAATCATTCCTTTATAGAGGACTCAGAGTTTTAAAAAAACAAAACAAAACAAAAACAACTTAACTGTTCATCAGAAATTCTCCATGACTTTGACTCCATGAATATCATGCCCCCAGACCGAGTACCCTCTGACATTCCATTCTCTTACCACCCTTAAACCCCAATTTTTTTCTTTCCTTTTATGCATTATATAATTTTTACATTAGCTTGTAAGCTCATTGAGGAAAGATATTGACTTTTTTTGTTCTTATTTGTATCTCAAACGCTTAACATATCACTAATTGCATAGAAGGTACTTAATAAATGTTTATCAACTGTTGACTAATGCTAGTAGTATAGTAAAATGGATAGCAGGGATATAAAAAAATATCCCAACAATAATTTACAGAGTGTTTTCACTTTAAAATAAATGTTTTTTTTATTTATTTTAAAATCCTTTTCTTTTTAAATTTTGAGTTCCAAATCCTCCTCCTTGCTCCCGTACCTACTGAAAAAGAAAGCAAAATGATATTGATTGTGCCTATGAAATCATGCAAAATTTATTTCCGTATTAGCCATATTGCAAAAGAAAGAAAAAGGAAAAGAAAGAGAGGAAGGAAAGAAGAAAGGAAGTTATACTTCAATTTACATTCGGAGTTCATCAGTTTTCTCCTGGGAGGTGGATAGCATTTTTTCATTATGAGTCCTTTGGAATTGTCTTAGATAATTGTATTTAGTGATCAGAGTAGCCAAGTCTTTCACAGTTGGTCATCATTACCACATTGCTGGTGATGTGCAGAGTGATCTCAAGGTTCTTCTCACTCCATTTTTCATCAGTTGATGCAAGTCTTCTCAAGTTTCTTTCCCCCCAGAAACCATCCTTCCTTGTCATTTCTTATGCCACAATACTCTATGACAATCATATGCCATAACCTGTTCATATATTCCATAACTGATGAGCATGCTCTCAATTTCCAGCTCTTTACCACCATAAAAAGAACTTTTATAATTATTTTTGTACAGATATACCCTTTTCCTTTGATTTCTTTGGGGTATAACAGGACCTGTAGTGACATCTCTGGATCACATATGGGTAACAGCTTTAAAGACCTTTGACCATAGTTCCAACTTGTTATCCAGGATGATTGGATGAATTTATAACTCCACCAACAGTTAATCGGTGTGGCTATTTTTCAGCAATCCCTCCAGAATTTATAATTTCTGATATGTATGAGATAATATTCCAGAGTTTTTTTTAATTTGCTTTTCTCTAATTAATGGTTATTTAGGAAATTTTTTTTTCACAAATATAGTTTGCTTTGATTTATTCTTCTGAAAGCTGCCTGTTCATATCCTTTGATCATTTTTCAATTGGGGAATGACTCTTATTTTATAAATTTGATTCAGTTATGTATATATTTGAAAAAATAAAGTCTTTATTAGAGAAATTTGCAGTAATTTTTTTGGATATTACTTCATTGTGTATGGTACTTTTTAGCAAAATATTATTTATGTTTTAGCTGTTATTTTTCTTTTGCTTTGTCCGAGATTATGATTATGACCTCTATCTTTCTTACTTCAACTTAAGGTCAATAGATTCTGTTTCAGTTCTTTATTTTAACTCTGTGTGTATCTTTCTGTTTCAAGTATATCTCTTGTAAACAACATATTGTGCCCTTGTTTCTAATCCATTTTGTAATTTGCTTGCATTCCCTTTCATATTCACAGTCATGATTACCAGCTGTGCATTTCCTTCCAACTTATTTACTTCTGCTTATCCTTCTCTCTCTTTTGATCCTGTCCCTCTTCAAATGTCTGTTTTGCTTCTGACCACTGCCTCTTTCAAGTGACCCTATTTTTCTAGTCTCTCCATCTCTCTAATTCTTTTCCCCTCCTATATCCATATTGAGTGAGATAGATTTCTGAGTCCAAGAGAGTATGTCTATATTTTCCTCCCTCTTTGAACCAATTCTAATGAGAATGAGATTCAAGAATTGTCTAACACCGTGACCACTTTCTCTGCCACTGTAAAAGCTTTTTCTTCTATGCCTCTTTCATGTGAGAAAAAAAAAAAAAAACATTCTACCTCTCTTTCCTATGGATTCTCATTCTTTTTTTGGGGGGGGACATCATACCAAAATAATCTGTTCAAACTCATGCCCTCTGTCTATGTCGATTGCTTCTTTCTGCCCTAGTATTGATACCACCCTTATGAGTTATAGGCCCTATCTTTCCATGTGGCAATGTTAGCAGTTTAAGTGCAATGAGTTTCTTATGATTTCTCTTTCATGTTTATCATTTTATGTTTCTCTTAAGTCTTGAGTTTCAAAGTCCAATTTTCATTTTTTTCTTTTTTTCTCAACATTTGTTCCTAAAACTTTGAGTTCCAACTTCTCTTCCTTCCTCCATCCCGACCCATCCCCACTGACAAGGTAAGCAATCCAATATAGGCTATATGTGTGTAATTTTGCAAATTCTGTAACAGTCATGTTGTGTAAGACTAACTATATTTCCTTCCATCCGATCCTGCCCCCCATTTCTTCTATTCTCTCTTTTGACCTTGTCCCTCAGCAACAGTGTTTACTTCTAATTGCTCCCACCTCCCATTTGCCCTCCCTTCCATCATACCCCCCACCCTGCTTATCCCCTTCTCCCCTACTTTCCTGTAGTGTAAGATAGGTTTTCATATCAAATTTAGTGTGCATATTATTCCTTACTTGAGCCAAATGTGATGAAAGTAAGCTTCACTTTTTCCTCTCAACTCCCTCCTTTTCCCTTCCACTGAAAAAGCTTTTTCTTGCCTCTTTTATGGGAGATAATTTGCCCCAATCCATTTCTCCTCTTCTCCTCCCAATATATCCCTCTCTCATTTCATCTCTCATAATTTTATATTTTTAGATACAATCCCTTCCTATTCAACTACACTCTGCTCTCTCTCTCTCTCTCTCTCTCTCTCTCTCTCTCTCTCTCTCTCTCTCTCTCTAATCCCACCATACTGAGAAAAGTTCCAAGAGTTACAAATATTATCTTTCCATATGGAAATGCAAACAGTTCAAGTCCCTTGTGATTTCTCTTTCCTGTTTACCTTTTCTTTCTTCTCTTGATTCTTGTGTTTGAAAATCAAATTTTCTTTTCAGCTCTAGTCTTTTCATCAAGAATGCTTGAAAGTCCTCTATTTCATTGAATGACCATTTTTTTCCCCTGAAGTATTATGCTCAGTTTTTCTGGGTAAGTGATTGTTGGTTTTAATCCTAGTTCCTTTGACTTCTGGAGTATCATATTCCAAGCCCTTCAATCTCTTAATTTAGAAGGTGGTAGATCTTATGTTATCCTGATTGTATTTCCACAATACTCAGATTGTTTCTTTCTATCTACTTGCGATATTTTCTCCTTCACCTGAGGTTTCTCTTTTTGAATCTCTTTCAGAAGGTAATCATGGATTTTTCAATATTTATTTTGTCCTCTGGTTCTAGAATATCAGGGCAATTTTCCTCGATAATTTCATGAAAGATGAAGATGATGTCTAGGCTCTTTTTTTGATCATGGCTTCCAGGTAGTTCCATAATTTTTAAATTGTCTCTCTTGGATCTATTTTCCAGGTCAGTTGTCTCTCCAATGAAATATTTCATATTATCTTCCATATTTTCATTCTTTTGGTATTGTTTTATAATTTTTGGTTTCTCTTAATGTCCTTAGCTTCCATCTGTTCCATTCTAATTTTTAAAGATGTATTTTCTTCAGTGAGCTTTTGAACCTACTTTTCCATTTGACTAATTCTGCTTTTTAAAACATTCTTCTCCTCATTGGCTTTTTGAACCTCCTTTGCCAATTGAATTAACCTATTTTTAAAGGTGTTATTTTCTTCAGTATTTTTTTGGGTTTCCTTTAACAAGACTCGTTTTTCATGATTTTCTTGCATTGATATCATTTTTCTTCTGAATTTTTCCTCCACCTTTCTTACTTGATTTTCCAAATCATGTTTGAGTTTTTCCGTAGCCTGAGACCACTGCATATTTATTTTGGAAGTTCATGATGCAGAAACCTTGATTTTTTATGTCTTCCCTTGCTGGTAAGCATTGTTCTTCTTCATCCAAAAGGATGGAAGAAAATACCTGTTCACCAAGAAAGTAACCTTGCATAGATTTATATTTTTTCCCTTTTTTCAGCATTTTTCCAACCAGTTACTGGACTTTTGAGTCCTTTGTCAAGATTAGGGTATAGTCTGGTGGCCTGGAAGATCTCAGTTTCTCCAAGGTGACACAATCAAACCTGCACACTGATCTGGGAGCAACCAGAAACTTTTTTGCCCAGAATCTGTGAGTAGTAGAATTCATTCTTCAATGTCATATTTTCTAGTCATCTTTGATCTTTTCATCAGAAATGCTTAAAAGTACTCTATTTCAATAAATCTCCATTTCCCTCCTAAATGATTATACTCAGTTTTTCTGGGTAAGTGATTATTGATTGTCATCTCAGATCCTTAGTCTTTTGGATATCATATTTTGACCTCTGTACTACTTTGATTTAGGAGTTGCTAAATCTTTTGTGATGTGATTCTGACTACAACTCCATGATATTTGAATTATTTCTTCCTGGATGCTCGCAGTATTTTCTCCTTAATCCTAGGGCTCTGGATTTGAATATAATATTTCTGGGAATTTTCATTTTGGTATCTTTTTAAAGAAGTGATTAGTGGCTTCTTTCAATTTCTATTCCACTCTCTGAATATAAGATATTTAGGCAGCTTTTCTTGATAGTTCTTTGAAATACAATGTTGTGATTATTTTTTTATGGTTTTCAAGTAGTTCAATGATTATTAAATTCTGTTCAATCTATTTTCAAGGTCATTTTTTCCAATGACATTTCTTTCCTTCTAATTCTTTTTCTTCTTGTTTTAACTTTATTCTATTTTTTCCTGACATATCATGGAGTCATTACCTCCCAGTTGTCCCATTCAAATATATAAGGAATTATTTTCTTCATTGAGCTTTTGTACTTATATTCCCATTTGGTCCAATTCTGCTTTTTGAGATATTTTCATCAGTATATTTTGTATTTCTTTTCCTAAGCTGTTAATTCTCTTTTCATAATTTTCTTGCCTTACTTTCATTCCCTCCACTCTATTTTTCCACTCTCACACAGATTTTTCTTTAGTTCCTCCAGGAATTTTTGTTGTGCATGGGTCCAGTTAGCATTTTTCTTTGAGGCTTTGTTTTAGCTCTTCTCAAGTTGTTTTCTTCTTTTGAGTTTGTGTCTTGGTTTTCTCATCCATCAGAATATCTTTTATGGTCAAATACTTTTATTGTTGTTTGTCCATTCTTCCAGACTATTTTTTGGCTTCTAATATCATGTTACCTTTGGGTTCCACCCACCTGGCATTGGGGAGGCACTGTCCCAAACTTGTCTTTGTCATGCTGCTGTTTTCAAAACTAGTTCAAGGGGGTCTGCAAATTATTGGTGCTTCCATTGTGATGTGATTCAGGGAAAGGTATGGTCACTGTGTTCCTCCTCTATGCTCCAGTCTTTACCAGGAAGGACCCTTACTCACCTCCAGCCTGAAATACTACCTTTTCTCTTGACCCAGGAACCGTGACCTGACCAGGTCTGCTCTTCTTAAGGGATAGTACTACAAGTACTACCGTACTACAAACCATAGTACTCCTTTCTTCCTTGGAACTGAGATCAGAGCCTCAGCTGTCTTATGACTAACAGCAAGTACTCACCTCTGCTCTATAACTGGAACCCAGAACTTCTTTTGGGCAATAGAATTGCAAATTACTACCAGCTGTACCCAGTGACAGCAAAGGGTTTTCTATAATCTCTTTCCTATCAGTTTTCCAACCCATGTTGTTGGGTTATCTCTCTGGACTGAGAGATCTCAAAGCTGCTGTTGCTGCTATCACTTGTAAGGTCTGCTGCACATACAACCACCACATACATGTGCTCTGGACAGGTTTCCACCCTGGTGTCACAGACCTCTCCTGCAAACCTCCTAAGTTGTGTTTGACTGGAAATATGTCTCAGTCTTACCTTTTGTTATCTCTGCCCTCCAAAGTTTGATTTGAGATGTTATTTTAACATTATTTATAGGGAAGCATTGATATAGATAGTTCAGCTTGGTTGCTGTCTACTGTGTCTTCTTGGTTCTGCTGAAATTTGCACAATGTTAATGAAATATAGAGTTCATCATCTCAAGGTAGCAATGGAAGGATAAACTTTCTTCATCAAAAAGAAGAAGGAATTAATAGTTTTTTTTGAGAAAACATGATAACAATATAAAAAACTTTCAGAAGCACTTTTGTAACATGAACTTCTGGAACACTTCAAAAGGCAAAAGTAAAGGCTGACAACAGGAATATACCATTGGATTCATTGAAAGTTATTGGAAGAGTTGGAAAACAAAAGGACTTATCTCAACAATATCCACATAAATTCAACCAACTACATGTTGACAATGAAGTGTCATAAACATGACTGTTATATAGCTTTCTTTAATAGAAATGGGAGCGTTAATGGTAATGTTTCAGGTTTATGCCAACACCTCTAACAATTATGGAAAACTATATTCTTATAAAGCCAAGATTTACTGATTCATTTAGACTATGGAATGGAATGAAATTGAAACTATAACAAAGGTTACATACTTAGGACATACTGGGTAGTCATAAAAGGACATTATCAAGTGACGAGAATTATATACCAAGAAGCTCAATATCTTTTTGAACTAATAGATAAAAAACTCTTATACTGCAAAAATAAACTCCATGCTATCCTTGAAAACTAAAAATGTGAATGATACTGTAATGAAAATGTCATTACAGATAGAATTGCTGCAGGCAACAGCCCAGAAATAATAATTATCCATAAAAATTTAAGAATAAAGTTTAGATGTTGTCATGCTAAAAGCAATCTTCAATTATATTAAATTAAAAGCTTTCAAATTCTAGAGACCTACTTGATGAAATTAAAATCAAATGGTAACCAGATTAGTATGCTAGTCATACTATCCTGTTTGCTACTGAAACTATTCCAAGCTTATTTTCCAATACTCATTTCATTGTCTAGAACATTTAACTAATAATAACCAAAGTAGCAATTTGTCCTTCTATCATTTCTCTCTGAATTTCATAAAAATGAGAAAATGACTAGAACTCAGTCAATGTAAAATTCTGAATTTCTATCAAAGAAAAATAGAACCTGAGGATTTTGAACTTGAATAGAATGAAACACAAAGGAATTCTGACAAGCAGGTAACAAACAGGTAAGTATAATATTATCAATGGGGTAAAAAGCTACTGGTATTTATTGTAGAGGAACTATTGTTATTCTGAAACCAAAGCTTAATGGAAACAACACTGTTAGAGCAATTAATACTTCTGCAATATAAGTATATTTTCAATTTATTTTAGAAAAAACATTATGGTTATTGGTTTTAAAAATTATTTTTAATGGTGACTTTCAAACTCTCTCTCTCCCTCTAGCCATTATTCCACCCATTGTGAAGTCAAACGATATGCTATTAATTGTAGGTGTAAAGTTATGCAAAATGGATTTTTATTTTAGTCATGTTACAAATAAACAAGAAAAAGAAAGGAAACTTTAACATTCTATTGCAGTCATATGCCACAACTTATTCAATACCCCCAACTGATGCAACGCAAGTCTTAAACATATACTTTACAAATAGTAAATTGAACAACTCTAGATTTATAAAGTTTTCTAACCAGAAACACAATATGAAAGGCTCTTCACTCCAATGCTTCTGATACCAGAGATTCCAATTCAGAGAGCAATAGTAAAAGGTAGCAATCAGTACTGACTTATGTCTGATTAGACCTTCTGGAATGGGTAATGAATCAAGAGGAGAATGTGAAAGCCCTCTACAAACTATGGCTCTAGAAACTCACCCAATAAGATGATGACAAGAAGATTCCAACTAATGACCAAATTATGCAGTTTTCTTTACAGAAAAGGAGGGTTTGAGGTTGGTGGTGTAAGAGTTGTGCCTTGCCACCAGAAATTACATAGAGATCATCATTCCTACATGGAAAGATAATATTTGTAACTCTTGAAACTTTTCTCAGTATTTGGGTAGTTGGAGGGAATATACACACACAGACATATATATGTAGACAGAGAGTACAGGGTGAGTTGAATAAGAAGGAATCACATCTAAAAAAATAAAATAGAGGGTGAGAGAGGAATATATTGGGAGCAGAAAGGGAGAAATTGAATGGGGCAAATTATCTCTCATTAAAGAGGCAAGAAAAAATTTTTTCAGTGGAGGGTAAAGGAGGGAGGGGGAAAAATGAAGCTTACTCTCATCACATTTGGCTTAAGGAGGGAATAACATAAACATTCAATTTGGTATGAAAATTGATCTTACACTACAGGAACATAGGGGAGAAGGGGATAAGCAGGGTGGGGGGAAATGGGAGGAGGGAGTAATTACAAGTAAACACTTTTGGGGAGGGACAAGGTCAAAAGAGAGAATAAAATGAATGGGAGGCAGGATAGGATAGAGAGAAATATAGTTAGTCTTACACAACATGACTATTATGGAAATCTTTCACAAAACTACACATATATAGCCTATATTGAATTTCTTGCCTTCTCAGTGGGAATGGGTGGAGAGGGAGAAAGGCAGAGAATTTGAAATTCAACGTTTTAGGAACAAATGTTGAGAACTGTTTTTGCCTACAACTGGGATATAAGAAATACAGGTAATAGGATATAGAATCTATCTTGCCCTACAGGAAAAGAGAGAAGATGGGGATAAGAGAAGGGAGGGGTGTGATAGAAGGGAAGGCAGGTTGTGGGAAAGGGTAATCAGAATGCATGACTTTTTGGGGTTGGGGAAGGGGGATACGGGGATAAAATTTGTGAATCAAAATTTTGTGGAAATGAATGCTGAAAACTAAAAATAAATAAATAAACATTAAAAATGCTTAATGAGAGAAATTGATCTTATTATATGCATGATGATTTTTGGAGGATTTTAGTCACAGATGCATATTAAAAGATAACACCTTCCATAGGTGAATTTTTATTTATGTTCTTCCAATTTCACATGCTATTTTTAGGAAAATATTAATTTTGTTAAAAATATTTTACATAAAGAAGGGGTGTTATAATTGAAGTAAGAAAACAGATTAGAGTTACACTACATATAGGTTGTTTCTAACTTATGATTTCTTTTATGTACTTGTAGTTAAATGTTTGAAATTTATATTTTCTTTCCCTCACTGTAGGAACAAAATGAATTTTGTAAAAGATATATCCATTCTATATCCATTCATTGTAATGAGGAAAATTATGGAGAGTTATTGCCACTCTCTAACACACTTTTAATACTTAACTTTTTAGTTAGTAATGAAAAATTAATAAAACAAATCTTGTTTTCTTATTTTGAACTCATATAGTGAAAAGTTTTTCCCCACCCCAAAACTGTCAACTCTTATTAAAATCAATAGCTAAAATAATATAATACATTTGTATTAAACTTTTCATTTTTAACCTTGGCTATTAAGTTGAAAAAATATATGTAATTCTCATCTATACAGTACTTTATAGTTCATAAAATGCTTTTTGCATAATTGTGTGAGGTAGATAATGCAAACTATACTATGCCTATTTAGTCAGTGAGGAAACCATGACACAGAAAATGGAGTGACTTGCTTAGAATTACATAGCTTGTATGTGGCAGAACCATGAATTCAGTACATGAGTTATTCATAACTTTAAGTAAGCCTGTATGCATCCCATTATGCCATACTTCTTCAATATGTATCAGGAAAGTGGACTTAGAAGATATTAGCATCAACTAGAATTACCATAATTTGAAGAAGGTATTATGAAGAGTAAAATACTCTTCTACTATAGTTTGATATTAAATATTGTATTCAAATACCAAATATCAAAGTTATGGGAAGAAATGCATTTCATATTTTCAGCTTGCAGAAAACCTAGCCAACCATTATGGGTGTAGCATTCTTTAAAACAATTATAACCGTCCATACCATACTATGTCTGCATCTGTCAAGAAACAGCACTGTTCTTAGAAATATGGCATTTATTATTAGGCTATATACTTGGCCCTGATGCTGTTTTACTTTAGAAACATACTGTTTCATGTTTGTCATCTACCACATATCCCACACAGAAATCACTGTGAGAAATTCATCTGTTTTCAGTAACAGCAATTTTTTTTTGTTGACAAGACAAAGACAGCTTCCAATGAGGATCAAACTTTCTAAGCATTGAAACACCCTTCTACATGAAAATCTTTACCTCTGTCAAAACTTTGGGCATTGGAAAATGATTACTTGCTAAAGTTCTTCTTGGATATAATTAATCTGCCAATATTATTTTCAATCAATTACTGAGGGCATTTATGAAATTAATGGAATTCTACTGGATAGGAGTGATTATTGACTACACACCAAAATAGATCTTGTCCTCCTGAATTTTACCATCTAAACTCAACTTCTTGTCATTTTTCACAATGAATTTCTTTCAAGCAAGAACATAGTTATAAGTTTCTATGAATTTAGTTACACACAGGCCCTATCCTGAAAATATCTCATAAACCAAACAAGGAAGAATAAACATATGTAGAAAGATGAAAGAAAATATAGGCCTGTGAGTGAATGAGATGCAATGGGAGGGAAAATTGCTGATCTTGAAATTGTGAAACCTGGATTAGAGTCCCAGTTCTGTCATTTATTAGATATATCCCAAGTGAAGTTTTTAATCTTTGAAAATTTTGGACACATTTTTTCCTTCTTCCTCTTGATTTTTTTTATCATTAAAGCAGCTTTAGTATTAAAGTATCATATAAATAGATCCTACCTATGTGAAAGGGTCTCAGTTTTTCTCTTTGTAAAATTGGAATAATAGTAATTGTTGGAATTTTTTATTTGTCATTTTTTGTGTGTGTGCATGTGTGTTTGGGAACAAATGGGACAAGATATTCAAAAAGCACTTCATAATCTGTAATGTTCTATACAATTTTGAGGTACTATTATAGAAAACAGAAAATACATCTCATCTGACATTAATGGAAGTAGATTTAATCTGGAAAAGCTCTCCCAAAGAAATAAACCTTCAATTAAACTTTCAAAGGAGCATGCTCAAATGGAGCACAGAAGCAGATGAAATCATGGACCTTAGACCTTTCTCAGGATGATAGAGATAGGGACTGCATCTATGCTTTCTTGTTACAGGAATTCTTCAATGAGGAAACTCACTGAACAAATGCAGATCACTTTTAAGACTTTACAACTTAGAATCTCAAAGAATTAGCCTTTGAGCTTAGGATTCTCCCAGTCACTTTGCCAGGATACATCAGAAAGAGTACTTGAGACACCTCAGCCTAGATCTGATGTTGACCATACATTCCTGCTGCATTTTGAAGAGGGATTTCCAATTACCATGGAGTGGAGGCATTTCTAGGCATGACAAGATGAACTTGTTAGCTAGGAAAGAGGTATGATGAACATAGACACAACAGAGTATGTAGATGCCAGTTGTACTCAAATAGTCAGTAATGGACTATATAGTATATATGGTATATTAAGGAGAAGAGCAAGATTATTTTTAGAAAAGGTTTAAGTTTTTTCCACTTCTGGAAATTTACATATGACCCAAGTCCCAAAGCTCATAGCTATGACTTTCTCTTCTCATTGGTGGAGATCAATGCCCCATGACTATATGGGAGATAGAAGGGAGTTACAGCATGGAGCAGAGAGAATAGAGATCTCTTCAGGTTAACTAGGCTCTTTATGAGTGTTTCTAGCTTCCATCAAGAGAAAAGACACAGGAAATGCCAACCTCTCTTCATATCACTGAAGAGAAAATTACTCTGAGAAGAATTCAGTATGTAGAACTTTGATCATATCTCTATTGCTAGGTGGCTACACTAGAAACTGGGGGATTTTTCCCTTAGGTGAGGTGAGGGACTGATTCTCTCTCTCTCTCTCTCTCTTTCTCTCTCTCTCTCTCTCTCTCTCTCTCTTTCTCTCTCTCTCACCACCACAATTACTCCCATCCCAGAGGGAAAGCGTCTTCATTTTTTTATCTGATATGTATGCTTATATATTTTTTTCTAATTTCCCTTTTGCATACACTTGAATGGGTTTCTTTGTTATGTGTGTTCACTGTGTTGCTGGTATTGAGTGGGAAGTAAGTAATGCATAGGAAGTAAGTAATGCATATATAAAGCCTGAGGCCCTTCTTTTCCCATTAAAAAATAGAGACCAGGAGTTTAACTTAAACCTAAAAACTACATCCTCTACTCTCATAATATTTAAAGGAAGAGGTAGATAATAAATAGCCTGATTGTTCCACTCTCTGAAGAGAGTAGAATGACTGGCCTCCCTCAGTAATCTCCTCCTTCTTTTCCTGCCAGGAGTTAAAGTTTCTCTTGGACAAGAATAAGGGAGGAGATGCTAAAGATGTTTCTATTCTGTCCTCCCTCAGAGTCACATCAAGACAGCCTTGCCACATACACATGCCACCCTTCAATGAATATGTAACCTTACTTTTCACTTCAGTCTCTCTTATCTTTCTCTAAGGTCCAGCCCAGGTATAACCTCCTCTATGAATTCTTCCCCAATAAAATGTTAGTGGCATCAGACAGAGATAAAAGGGACACCTGAAGTCACGTAGTCTAATGCCCTGATTTTGTAGATAATTAAGTGAGATTCAGACAAACAAATGGTTCATAGAGGTAGTTAATATGAAAGCCAAGATTGGAATCTAGGTTGTGTGATGGCAAAGGGTTTTTCACTGTTACCATGCTGCCTTTTTCCTAAAATTATTTATATGCACTTATCTCTGTAATTTTTTTAATCCTCCTCCAGTAAAACCTAAACTTCTTAAGAACAGACTGATTTTATTCTGTTAGTTTCTGTATCCACAGGGCATCCCAATGTAATTAATATATCCTTATTGAATTCCATTGAGTTAATATAAGAATTAACCAATAGTACATTAAAAATGAATCCAGGGTCTATGAAGGCTAGCGTGACATCAAGCCTACCAAGTCCCCCATGTAAAAAGAAGACCTTGTAGGACTGGACCAAAATATAGGGTTACTTTCGAGAATTATTTAATGAAAGCTGAAAGGCAGCATAATACATCGGACTAATAGCCAGTCTCAGAACCAGGACGATGCATGTTCAAGTTCCATCTGTGACTAGTATTTGCTGTGTGACTAAGTAAATCATCTAATCTCTTCTTGCTCTATGTAAAAGTTTCTTTGTCCAAATAAGTCCTTTTCTCTTTTCTTTGAACTCTTTGGGATACAGATATAGTAGTGATATTGCTAGGTCAAAGGGTAGGCACACTTTTATAGCTCTTTGCTCATAGTTACAAAATTATTTTCCAGAATGATTGAACCAGTTCACAACTCCAACAGTGTATTAGTATGCCAATTTTCCACACCCCTTTCAGTTATAGGTATTTTTATTTATTTCGATTTTACACATGAGAAAACTGAGATTAAATGACTTTTAGTTAAATGACAAGCAGATATTAAATGACTTTCTTGAGGTCAAGGAGATAGTAAGTGTCTGAGGCTGGACTTCAGACTTTCCTAACTCTACACCCATTGACTCTATACACTGTGCCACCAGCTATATTTACACACTCATGTATCTTCCATTGCCCTTACATGAACCTTCAAATTTAATTCAGTGGTAATTCATGATTCACATTCATACGGCATCACTGGAAGATTTTCTTTTTATTAAAAAGATAGATCTTTACTTTAGAAAGAAGTTTAGGGGCATTAAAAGCACTGGGTAGTTTTCCAAATGCCATTCAGTCTATTTTATTCTATTTGGGTTCCAATTTATTGTCCATTTGCTTGTATCTATCTAAGAGAGATGTATTTATTGAATTATAGCTATTGAAAGACAGATAAGAACCAAGAAATAAACTGCCATTTTTTCTAGGTTCAGATGAAATATTTAAAAATTCTCCCTATAGTTGTGCTATAATGTCAAATCAGTTCTTTTGAGATATGGTGAATATTTCCTATATCCTGACGTCATCTCATATGTAATAAGTACAAAACAGAATTAATTATCTTTTCTCTGCCCTGAAAGAAAAATAGCAGCAATACTCCTTTCTTCTAAGTATTGCTATCACTGTCAGAGGCACCATTTTCCTTTAAATTGCAGTCTCACAATCCTCAAGTCTTTCCCTTATGTCATATAGCCAGTAAGTTGCCAAATCTTGGTCATTTCTGACTCTACATTTTTCCTATATGTCTTGTCCCCACCCCACCCCCATTCTTAGAGCTACTACCCTAGTTCAGGCACTTTATCAACTCTCACCAGATCTATGGTGATCATGCAACTAGTATTCCTAAAATAATTCTTTCCCTGTTCCAAGTGATGCTCCACGTTAGCTCCCCAAAGGATTTTCCTAAAGCACAGATCTGGCTGTCACCCTTCCTCTCCATCCTTCCACACATACACGACCAATTCCATTAGCATCCCATTACTTCTAGAAACAAAAATATGCTTCTTTGTTTTGCATTTAAGGGTCTTCGTAACCTGGACCTTCCAAACTTTCTAGGTTTCTTAGGCACCCTACCCTAATCCACACACTCTAAAGACATATCATATAGCCTTTTTTCTTCAAACACAGTCCTATACCTCTCAACTCCTTGCTTTTTTTCTCTCTGTCACAGATGTTTGGAAACTGTCTTCCTTTAAAAGTCAGTTCAAAACTCACTTTTATAGGAGACCTTGCTTTAAACTCCCAGATATAATGCTTCCTCCTGTATTTTCCATTAATTCTGTATGCGTATACATATATATATATACATATATATATTTCATTGCATCCCTCATTAGAATCTAAGCTTATTGAGGGCAGGGACTATTTTTTTTTCCCTTTGTGTCTCTAATACTTAGCACAGTATCTGGCACACAACCTTAAGCACTTAATAAATGATTCACATTAAAATGGAGTACAGTATGAAACTGAGAGAAGATGGTATTTTTAAGATTAGTATAGCTTCTGACAATATAAGCAAAAAAAGAAGTGGAAAGTGGAACGGTTCTCATAAAATTCTATTATTTTATGTTATTCACCCAATATTTCAGTAATAAAAAAGGGGATTAACTTTTTTCCTTGATAGAAGATAGTTTGATCCCTGAAATATAAGAAAAATAACCTCAAGTCCATAAATACAGCCCAAGAGAATGAGAAAGATATTGACTCATATGCTGAGTAGAGTGGGTATTAAAATTTTTTATGTAAATTAGATATACACAGCTCTTATTGACTAGAAAGATTTTTCCTGAGAAACAACCCACCTGAAGGAAGTGTTTATATTGGCTTCGCATGTTCTGGCCACCTGACTGAATTGTGAATGATGCGTTCTCTCCAGGAAGGGAGGCCATTTTTACTCTGGTTTCTCTCCTATTGCCTTTAGTATGCAAGGTGAGCACGGTGATACTCTGACTTTTAACCCTAATGGAGAAAGCACACAAGTTGACTTGGGAACCTCCAGGGAAAAAAGGAGCTGTAATGACAATTTCAGTGTAAAATCAGATCTCTGGAAGAAAGGTCAGCATATCTGCATAACCCCCTGGAGTCAGGCTTAGAGCCCTGTCTGCCTTCAAATAGTGAGGCATTTCCCTGTGTCTAAAGTCTGCTTTAGCTTGAGCTACAAGGAGCACATGACAGATTCAGGGGAGCTGAAGGATATTCCGGCATATTTGACTGCACTCTGCATCCTAGGAGAAGACTTTCTGAGAAACTCAATCAATACTACAGCCACATTCAGTACAGAGGCAATGTTGTTCCATTCTGTTACAATAAAGAATTGAAGTCTCCCCACAGCAGGCATAATAAGCACTACTCAACCCTTGATATTCAATCACCTTTAACTGGTGATATCTATCTAGCATTCACTGTTAACTGTAGTTTTACAATACCCCATTGGCAACCTTTTATGTCCCTCTCTGCACAGAAATGGGAAAGCATCAAAAATGTCTCTCCATCCTATATACTCTCTGTTTTCCTATGTATGCTAAAATGTTTTCCATTTTTTTATTTAGGCCTTGGTACACTTCATGTAAAACTGGGCTCAAAATGGAGTGGTTTCACCTTCAGTTGGAGAAGATTTTTGCCATTACTGTGAACACAGTTTTTAACTTCAGTCTCTGGTTTAGAGGTTATTTCATATTACTTAGGTCTATAAAAATAATTTTGATATCATCAAATAAAAATAATTTGAAAAATAACTTGAATATTTAGTATTAAGTACTTTTCATATAGAAAAAAAGAGTGCCAAACAGCTATTTAAATGAGCATTTGCAACTTGATTTTTTGAAACCAAATAAGACACAACTGTTCTATAACATAGTAGCTATGCTTTAGATAATGTCCTGGATTTCAAATAGGTTAAGTTACCCAGCTACTAATGGTCAGGTTCAAAATTTGAGTCTACTTTACCTCAAGAAAACCTCAAATGGGGTCATAAAGAGTCAGACACAATTGAAACAACTGCTCAATTGTCTATCCACATACAAACCTTATAATGAATTATATGCAATTGTATTTGCATATGTGCACATATACATTATAATATATACAATTATATATGCATACACATATTATATATATATATATATTACATAAGGCATAAAGGGAAGGTAATCTGAGGGACAAGGTGCTAGCACTGGAAGATGGGGGGAAGGGTGCCCAGGGAGAGGCATCTTAGGAAAATTGTGACTTGAGCTGTGTCTTGAAGGACACCACATTAAATAAGAGGCAGACGTGAGGGGGCAGAGTTTTCCAGGCAACTTGTGGTCTCAAAAAGGCTTCTAGGACTCAGAGAGGTATGGAAAAAAAGCTGGTGCTTTCCGCATAGATAATTAAAGGGCATGGGGGCACATTAACACATGAGTATTGAAAGGTCTTTTAAAAACACATGTTATGTTTATATGAGGGATAAGGGAAGGAGCAGAGTATTGGATTTCTTTAAGTTCATAGATGTAAAATACACGAACTCTCATTGAAAAAAAGAAACAACTTTGCAGCTAAAATGTGTCATTGAAGCAGGAATGGTAAAACTAAACTTAGCTTTTATAATAAAAATAGTGTCAAATTCAATTTCCCTTTCTACCACCATGTAACTCTGAAATATTTTGAAGTTGCACAGGGCTGAAGTGTAATAGAATCTTCAAAATATCAGCAGTATTTTCAAACATGTGGTAATCATTTTCTTCACACATAAAAGTGGCCAAAGACTAACAGTAAGCAAAGCTGCTTTAAAAATAATGTTAATTTTGACAGGTTCTCTAGCTATTTTTATTATGTTTAATTAGGGATCACTAACATCATTACCTCTTTGCCTCAGTAATCACTATAAATGGTTATTGTTAAAATAAATACCTCTAGTTAGTTGCTAGAACCATCGAAATTGATCAGGGCACTTATTATAGATATTATGAATTCCCCCTTCAAAAATCTGACAGACATAAGTAAACATATCTGTATCCACATACACGCCTATACACAAACACAAATATGGGTATAGGCATAAAAACACAGGCATACATAAACAGATATACAAATACCTATTTTTAAAGGGCACAGCATTTTTGATAAAGGCTTTCCTTTACCTTGTATTCTCTAGATTGTAAAACATGCTTTTTTTCTTCTTTAAGGAAAGCTCACAAAAACAATCCTAGACATGCATAGTGCTGATACAATACAAATGATTCCCTTCAGTTTCCGTAGGCATTTAAGATCGATCAAAAATTTGGAAACGCACTGACAATTTGTTTTCTTTTGGTAACAGTAATTTCTATGTTTGTATTAAGACAAAGTGAATCATATTCTAGTACGATCAGAGCATTGGTTCTGGATCTCTTTTCCAAAATCCACTTGATATGCTAGAACAAAGCAGAACGAATACATACCAAATGATTAATTAATGACTGACAGCCTAAGGAAGCCATAGAAAAAGTTAGACTTGGCTTTGAAATGACAAATATTTATCTTTTTGATATGCCTTAGTCCAAGATGTGAAACAAAATTTATTGAAGTTCAGCAGCTGTAGAAAAATGTTCCATAGCTAGAACACAGAAATGATTTAATAAGTTCTATGAAAAGTCAATTTGCATGAGATCAGCACCTAGCCTATAACGGGTGGTAATGGATTGTTGGCTTGATTTTATACCACTTGACATCAGATTACAATACACTGAATAAATGTTAACCTATAATTCCTTTAGTAAAAGCTAGCACTGTTTGTCTTCCCTTGTAGAGACCACATTGATTTTCTTTTATTGGATGCTCAACCACTGCACCTTAGATTGATTACTTTGAATTAAATGTACAGAGAACATTTTTATTATTCTAAAACAGCAATCTTAACATTAAAGAAATGCACTCCTTCCCCTCCCTTCTGCACTGCAGAATGTATACTCAGCCATTTGGTTTGGATTTCTGTAGTTTTCCCATTTTGTTTCAGGGCTGCTGTGATGTTGACCCCTACACTGCCCCTGTGACCCTTGACCCTGACGCATCTGACCAGTCAAGGCTCTGGGGGTGGCAAATTAATAGAAGCACTGCTTGTTAATTGCATAAGAGAAAAGCCAAAGAATTCATCACCTCAGTCATGGCCATTGCTTCCCTTTGACCCCCTTCTCCCACAAGGCTTTTGCTAGTGGTCACATCTGTGGCTTTCCTATATCCTACATATTTGTCATATAATTATTCAGCATCAAACCTTATTAATCAAATCGATGCTGTGTTTTAAATGGAAATTGCAGGATTAATACAAGCATTCATTTCATCCTGAAAATCTTGATGGCTTTAGCACATGGAATCCAATTGGAATATAAAAGAAGGGATGTAGGGATGTGATTGAATTAGGGGAGGCATGCTGCCCATTAAATTACATATGCCAGCAGGGTTCCATGCTTTTATAGTAAAATACTGCTGTGGAGGCCATACGTCATGCACCTCTTGTGATTCTGTTTTACCCGTCAGCACTCTCAAGTCAAACAAGTATATAACAGGTCACCATACTTTAAGATAAGATGGTTGCTACATATTTTCAAATGAACATCTTGCCCTCTCTTACAACTGCTATTTCAGTGAGCAAAAGAAATTAATAAATGAATATATGGTAGGAGCCTAAATATAAAAGCATTTACTTACCTCATATTGCATTATTTATTTGAAAGGTTTAACAATAATACATATTTTTAAAGCACTTCAAACTTTGCAAAGTATCTTCCTCACAATAGTACTGAGACAAATTCAAGGTGATGGAATTATTGAGTATCAAAACCGAAATACAAATTGAAGTCTCCTGATTTTAAGTTCAGAACTCTTTCTCCTACATCACAGGGTTATCTCATGGCATAGACCTTGCTCACCTCCCAGTGTCTTGCACTTAGTAGGAATTCAATGAATATTTATTGAATGGATGGATGGAAGGGGGCTGGAGTGGCTGGATGATCAAATGAATGAAAATCATTTCAGAGAGGACCTGGGGAAATCATTCATGTTTGTTTTCTATTCTTTATAAAAAGAACTATCTGATTCTTTGAGACACGAAAGCCAGTCACGACCAGAGTGTTATTGACACATTCCATGAAGATATTAGTAAAACTCAATAACTTATTCTTTGGTGTTAACCCTGACCTAGTTCAAGATTAGTGCTGTCACATCAATAACTGTGGACAGAAAGGTCAGATTTTATCATTAGTACCATAATTTGGAAATTATGAAACATTCTAAGGGTTTCTTCTTCCTCATATGTATAAAGTCAAAATGGGATTCATTTTATGTGGTCTACCTGAACTTATGAAGATGAGTGATATTTGTTTTAACAGTTTTAATGTAGGCATATTTTATATATTGCTCTATACGGAAATAACATCAAGATTAATTTGTGATGTGGAAAAAAAACAATTTGGCCACTTTTGAAAAAGTGTGAGGGTGAATATGAAGCAAATAAACAATGAACTCTGAGAAAAGGGGGCAACATTTTATTATTCAGCATTTTAATGATTATTTTAAAATGTCTTGTCTACATTTTCTACTGCATTTGACATTTTCTTTCTTCTTTTTTATTAATTTATTTGCATTCAATATTTTCATTAATTGTTTTGACCATGTGACTTGCTTGCTCAAAAAAAAAAAAAAAGAAGAAGAAATCGGTGACTTCCTCTTGCCTATAGGATAAAATGGGAACTCCTTAGCTTGGAATTTTAGGTCCTTCACAGTCTGATTCTTTCTTACAGGGCCAGTTTTATATCACTTTGCTCCTCTTCATTCACTGGTTGTTACACCACACCATTCTTTTTACTCTGACCTGTACGGATTCACATAGGTCATCCTCCATGACTAAACGCTCCATCCTCATCTCCATTGGTAAACATCTTTTCCTTACTTAAAGGCACAGTTCAAGTGTCTTTCATGAAGTCACCTCATGATCATAATCCGATTTGCTCCCATGGGAGCCACAAAACATCTCTACTTCCTCTCTCTCTCTCTGTCTCTCTCTGTGTCTCTCTCTGTCTCTGTCTCTCTCTGTTTCTCTTTCTCTGTCTCTCTCTCTGCCTCTCTCTCTGTCTGTCTCTCTCTGTCTGTCTGTCTCTCTCTCCAACCACTCTCCCTCTCTCTTACATTCTTTCGCTCCAGTATTCTTTCTCCCTCTGTCCCTGAAGTCTTCCCTAATTCTCTAGGTGATATTTTTGTCTCTCTAATCAATTTTCCTCAAACTTCCCAGGGATGTTTTATCTGAATCTCCTGTACTCCCTTTCACATACAACCGTGTATTATATCCTTCTGTTTATATGTTGCATCCCCCTTAAAAGTCCATAAACTTTTTCAGGGCAGATATTGTCAGTTTTCATTTTTATATTCCCAAAGCAATAACAACAGCTAATAATTATATGAGAATAGAAAGCATCCAATATTCATTAACTTACTTGATTTTCATAATAACCCTTTTTAAATTGTACTATAGGTACAATTTCAAGCATGAGGATATTAAGGTTTAAAGCATTTAAGAGATTTCTGTATTTACACACTTAGTTGCTGGAAATATGGTTCAAACCCAAGTGTCTGTGCTCTCTGGTACAATGGTCTTTTTGCCACATAACATAGTCTTTAATAATTAGGGTCTTGGTAAATATTTGTCAAATTGAATTGGATTGAAGTTCTGCAAATCATCTCAGTTACTGACTGTGAACTTGGACAAATCTTAATCTCTAAGCTCCCTTGAAAGCTATAAAATTGAACAAAGAGACCCATAAAGTTTTCTTTCATGCTAATATTCTTTACTTTCTTTTATTAACAAATTGGAGTTTGAAAAAAAAATGATTTTTGTGATTCATTATAATTTTTTCATCCAATAATGAGGAAAACATTTTATTAATGTCAGTCTGTAGTTATATTATCATTATCGAATACATTCAATTTAATATTTAAAACAATTAACTCTGCATTAGAAATTAAATATAGTAATATGATGGAGGATATGTTAACTATAGAGAATATTCTATTACTACTTTTATATCACATCCAGGTTTGCTCCACTTGAGAAGTGGGCATACTATGGTTGATAAGTTTAAAGGACAAAGTAGTTGAACAACATCTTTGGCTTCACTGTCACTTGGGAGTGACAGCTAGAAGAATGGAGTGTTTTTCCTTCTACCCCTAAATATATTTCAGAAGTATTGAGGAATTCATTCTTCTATAAATTCAGTCTTAACACAAGCTTGAAGTTACTCAAAAGATGTTTATGTCAATGCATTTATGAAATTACATTTGACAATCATGAAAACAAGCTGCTACGGTATATTTTATGACACAAATTCTTTCATTTTAATATGTCCCTTGTCAAATTAGATGAATTTGCTCACCAAACTTTATATACACTCCATGATTAGTTGTAAAGGAAGATTAGTTGTAAAATAAGTCAGCTTAGCATCCAGACAGAGGATTTTAATAACAACTTGATATACAAAGACTGTCAGGTGCTGTCTGTTAGTTAGAAATAAATAATACCCTAGACCCTTCCCTGTAATTACCATCATTCACTCTCTGTACATGATCCTGAGTTTGGTTCATGTTTGAATACATTCAAAATTGCTTAGAGTTCTTCATCAGATTTCCAAGGGGTGCTTAAGTAGGAAGGAAAGCCCTCAAATAAAATGGAATACTGAATTCAGCACTTTGCCTTTTTGGTTTGTTTCTTTTTATTCATGACTTAGTAAAAAGAAAGAATAAAGCAAAACTGTTCGCTATATGGAGATAAAATAATTATGCTTTCTCACTGAGGTAGAGACTGCCAGTATTTAATGCTGCTCTGTTTCGTTTAGTAGTTCGTTAGTTGAATTAACTCGTTTGCGCCATGAGGTATGTGACTCAGTAAATTACTTTCCAGTACTGACGATTAGATTCTGAAGCAATGATGAATATTTTCTATTTCAGAATAAAAGAGCTAAAAGTCACTATTTTTAGGGGTGAGAGTAAGATGGGCAATATTATATACGTGCATATACATACATACACACATGCAATTCCCTTAGGACTATCTATGAGGAAATACATATGCATAGATTGATGTTTGTGTATATAACCACATATATAACTTTGTGTATAAGTATATATATATATATATATACATATTTGTATGTTTATGTGAATGTAAATACACATATATCTCTCCCAGCCTAGAATCAACCATAAAGAGGTTTTCAGTTCATCTATTCCTGAAATATAATAATATTATACAATACAATGTGATATAATGTAAGATGATATATGATAAGATGATATGACATGACATTACAATAAAATATAGCATAATGTAGCATAACCTAAAGCAATATATTTATACTGTGAAATGAGATAACAACATAATATAACAATATACTATATAACATGACATGACACAACATGACATAACAAACATAACATGGTTTCATGGTACAATACTGGAAAACCATGCGAAGGACATATAAAAGTAAATATTTGCTCCAGATAAATGATATTAGGCATTTTTTTGACCTTGTACTAGTAAAGATCATTGAAATCTATAATCATAGATTCCAAAAATTTCAAGAAAAGGAAAAAATCTTGGCTATTATATAGCTCTGTTCAAGCCTGAAATGCTGTAAAATCTCATGAGTCATCATTGCACTGGAGGATTTCCAATGCAAATTAGCTTGCCAACTCATGATGAAGTCTAGAATTCCTTACATTGACTGAAAGCCCGCCCACCTGTAATTTCTACCCAATGAGTTCTTCACACTAACACCAAACAGCATAATTCTTTCTTTTCATATGACAACACTTCAAATACTAGAAAGCAAACATTTTTTCCCTAAAACTTCTCCTTTCAAAACTAAATCAGTTGATGGTCTTAGATATGATTTCAAATCCTGGCCCATCTTCTCTAGACAAACTCTAGCTTATCAGTTCCCTGCCACCCCCAGAATACAGCACTCAGAATTGAACATGACACCCCAGACAGGATCAGTTCAGGGCAGACTACAGTGAAATTCTCTTGCCTCTTGCTTGAGAAACTCGTGTTTTGGTTAGTTAATTTTTATTTAAGTTTCTAAAACACAAAATAAAGACTAGACTCCCCTTTTAGGTTCCAAAGTATTTATTAAGAATCTATGTTTATCTATCTGCCTTCCTTCCTTCTTTCTTTCTTTCCTTCATTCCTTCCTTCCTTTCCCTCAAGTCTTTATCCTGCTTTCTCTCATAAAACCTTTTCCTACAGAAGTCAGACACTGAATTTCAGCTTTACATCCATTTCTGAAGTTAATGATGATAGATATATGATAAAGCACACACACTCAAAAAATCAATCCCACAGGTATAGGATAGAAAGCATGACTCAACTGCAGTTCATGTAGAAAAAATATTGAGGTTTTTCCCTGATGGAGGGAGAGAGGGAGGTAGGGAAGGAAATACATAGGGAGGGAGGGAGAGAGAGATACACAGAAAGAGAGATGGAGAGGGAGAGGAAGGGAGGGGTGAGGAGAAGGGGGAAATGTCTCAACATCTGCCTTACTAGACCAAGTGAGATTTTAAAATGGACTTGTAAAAAAGATGGAAGCATAGGCAGGAAAGAACAAGTGGGCTATACCAGAACTATTAAATTCCTGATGAGCTAGATATGACAAAGAAAACTACAGATACTAAAAAGGTTGGTGGCAACAGCATTGGTTGTGGTTTTAAAACTTGGGAAGTCTGAGGATCAGATGATACATTTGATTGGGATGGATGGAACAATGATAACAACTGATGGAAAGAAGGAAGAGCTACTCAATGCTTATTTTGTAGCTGTTTTCTCTGAGAAGACAAATAGTATTTGAACTGGAAACAATTAAATGAAAATTAGTAATAGGTAATTAATATTCAAAAGTATATAAAGGTTTAATAAGAGATCACCTTCAATATTTTAGGTCATCAAGTTCAGATGGATTTCAACTTAGGACACTGAAATACATTTTCATTCTGTTCTCTGGCTCCCTGTCAGTAATCTCAGAAAGATCGTGGGAACAGGGGAATGAGAGAGAGAGAGAGAGAGAAAGAGAGAGAGAGAGAGAGAGAGAGAGAGAGAGAGAGAGAGAGAGAGAGAGAGAGAGAGAGAGAGAGAGAGAGAGAGAATAATTTAGAGAGAAAATAATATTTTTAACCTGCAGGTTGATCTTCAATATCTCAGAATTCTAATGTTTTTACTGAAAATGTGGTTAGAGAACGTTTAAAAAAGAAAGCATTGATCACAAAAAATTAGACATAGCTTCATTAAGAATAAGTCATAATAGTAGAGACTATTTTTTTTCTTTTTAGAGTTGTTAAATTGGTATATAAGTACAATTTTGTATATGAGAGACTTTAAAGCTTTTTTATGTTAAGGATAACTTTGGCAGCCTGGTGAATCCTTCTCTAAATATGGTTTTTAAATACATAACTAAATGCGTAGGATTGCAAAGGAAGCTTATGTATATTGAGTTAGAAAATATATGCATAAATATACATATATATGTATTTTATAAACATGTACCTCTGGTTAAGAATTTCTATTATAATGTTTACCTAGATTTTAAGCAAAGCAGGAGATGTAGAATCTCATATTTTTCTTATATAAAAGATGTAGATGACTTGGTTGGTTATAGTGCAATTAAAGTGGATAAAAAGTGATTGAATGACTATACCCAAAGAATCATCATTAATGGCTTAAAGAAAAATTGTAAGATGGTCTCCAGTGGAATGCCTCAGAAGTCTATGTTTGGCCCTTGACACAAATCTGTGAAGGATAAATGACACACTGGATGACAGAGTAAAAATTTTAAAAAAATGATGTTGACCGCCTTTGGACTCTAATAAGAAAAAACCTAGGCAAATATATGTGGAAAAGTGGTTTTGTTATAGTGAGGAAATTCTAGATTATTAATTCCCTCTAATGATGCATATCTTATACTTTTTGATTATATAGATTTGTAAGGTTCTCCTTAATAACAAATCAACCTAAAAAGATCTGGTGGCTGTAATGAAATGCAATGTCAATAAAAGATAATGGCATGACTTGGCTGTCAAAAATTGAAAACAAACAACAACAGCAAAACTTATGCTATTTTAGGATGTGTTGCTAATGCCCATTTCTATGGAAGTGAGAGTTTCATTGTACAATTCAATTCTTTGTTTTAATCCTAACTCCTTTGACTTCCAGAATATCATGTCCCACGTCCTCTTACCCCTTAATGTAGAAGCTGCTAACTCTTGCATTATCATGATTGTGGTTCCACAATATTTGAATTGTTTCTTTCTGGCTGCTTGCAATATGTTCTCCTTGAACTCAGAACTCTGGAATTTGGCTATAGTATTCCTAGGAGCTTTCCATTTGTGAACTCTATAAGGAGATGATCAGTGGATTCTTTCAATTTCTAATTTACCCTGTAGCTCTAAATTATCAGGACAGTTTTCCTAGATAATTTCTTGAAAGATGATGTCTACGTTCTACTTTTGATCATGGCTTTCAGGTAGTCCAATAATTTTAAAATTATCTTTCCTAGATCTATTTCCAAGGTCTGTTGTTTTTCCAATGAGATATTTTGCATTGTCTCTTTTTTCATACTTTTGGTTTTGTTTTATAATTTCTTGATTTCTCACAAAGTTATTAGCTTTCATTTGCTCCATTCTAATTTTTAAGGAATTATTTTCTTCAGTGAATGTCTGGACCTCCTTTTGCATTTGGCCAATTCTGTTCTTTAAGGCATTATTCTCTTCATTGGCTTTTGAACCTCTTTTGCCATTTGAGTTGTCTATTTTTAAGGTGTTTTTTTCTTTAGCATTTTTGGAGAGTTTCCTTTAGTAAGCCATTGATTTGTTTTTCATGATTTTCTTACGTTACTTTAATTTCTCTACCCAATTTTTCCTCTACTTCTCTTACTTGATTTTCAAAATCCTTTTTGAGGTCTTCCATGGCCTGAAACCAATTCATATTTTTTGGAGGCTTTGTATATAGGAGCACTGACTTTGTTGTCTTCTTCTGAGTGTGTATTTTGGAGAAGACTAGAAGATTACATATGTAAGACTGAGTAATATAGTAGAGTCTGGCTAGAACTCAGAAGACAAATAGCTAACTTGTTTCACCTGAAGCTGTTTTCTTAAACCAAGAGGAGTTTGCCAGGAAGGCAGTAAAGCAAAACCAAACCAAATCAATCAATTCCTATTGGACGGGGGACACCTACTGGATGCATGATTCTCTTTATGAGTTTTAGGAACTATAAAATCTGATTTTTTAAAAAGAAGATTCATACTCAATTCAGTTAAAATCATTTTATAAAATCTTTCACATGTAAGACACTATATTATGTACCAATAGAAAGCAAAAATGAAACTGTTTTTTTATCTTCAATTAATTAATTTATTTTTAGTTTTCAGCATTCATTTCCACAAGATTTTGAGTTCCAAATTTTCTCCCCATCTCTCCCTCCCTTACGCCAAAACACCATGCATTCTGCTTACCCCTTCTCTCAATCTGCCCTCCCTTCTATTACACACCTTCTTCTCTCATTTCTTGTAGGGCAAGATAGATTTCTATACCCAATTACCTGTATTTCTTACATTCATTCCTTAAACTTTGAGTTCCAACTTCTCTTCCTCCATCCCCACACATCTCCACTGAGAAGGTAAGCAATTCAATATAGGCTATATGTGTGCAGTTTTGCAAAAGACTTCCATTATAGTCATGTTGTAAAAGACTAATTTTATTTCCCACCATCCTATCCTTCCCCCTATTGAGTCCACTCTCTCTTTAGACCTTGCCCCTCTCCTAAAGTGTTAACTTCTAATTCCTCCCTCCTGCCATTTGCCCTTCCTTCTATCAACCCCTACCCCCTTATGCTCTTCTCCCCTACTTTCCTATACTGTAAGATAGATTTTCATACCAAATTGAGTGTGCATGTTATTCCCTCCTTAAGCCAAATATGATGTGAGTAAGTTTCACTTTTCCCCTCTCACCTCTCCCTTTCCCCCCTCCAAAGAAAAAGCTTTTTCTTCCCTCTTTTATGAGAAATAATTTGCCCCATTCCATTATCCCTTTCTCCTCCCAACATATTCCTCTCTCACACCTTAATTTTATTTTTTAGCTATCACACTGTGTCTACTGTGTGTGTGTGTGTGTGTGTGTAATCCCTCAAACTACCCAAAAACTGAGAAAAGTTTCAAAACTTACAAATATTTTCTTTCCATGTAGGAATACATACAGTTCCACTTTAGTAAGTCTTTTATGATTTCTCTTTCCTGTTTACCTTTTCATTCTTCCCTTGATTCTTGTTTTTGAAAGTCAAATTTTCTATTCAGCTTGAAAGTCCTCTATTTCATTGAATTATCATTTTTCCCCTGAAGTATTATACTCAGTTTTGCTGAGTACGTGATTCTTGATTTTAATCCTAGTTCTTTTGACTTCTGGAATATCATATTCCAAACCCTTCTATTCCTTAAAGTAGAAGCTGCTAGATCTTGTGTTATCCTCATTGTATTTTCACAATAGTCAAGTTGTTTCTTTCTAGTTGCTTACAATATTTTTTCCTTCACCTGAGAACTCTGGAATTTGTCTATAATATTCCTAGGAGTTGTTCTACTTGGAACTCTTTCATTAGATTTTTTTGGGCCTCTTTTGCCATTTGAGTTAGTCTATTTTTAAAGGTGTGATTTTCTTCAGCATTTTTCTGCATCTCTTTTAGCAAGCTGTTGTCTTGCTTTTCATGATTGTCTTGCATTGCTCTCATTTCTCTTCCTAATTTTTCCTCTCCTTTCCTTACTTGATTTTCAAAATCCCTCTTGAGCTCTTCCATGGTCTGAGACCATTGCAAATTCATTATCATGGTTTTGGATGCAGAAGCCTTGATTTTTTTTTTTTTTTATGTCTTTCTCTGATGGTATGCATTGTTCTTCCTCATCTGAAAGAATGGAAGAACATACTTGTTCAGCAAGAAAGTAACCTTCTATAGTCTTATTTTTTTCCATTTTTGGGCATTTTCCCAATCAGCTACTTGACTTCTGACTCCTTTGTCAAGAGGAGGGTATAGTCTGGGGACTTCTAAGTTCTCAGTTCCTCCAAGGTGATACAATCAAGGGAGAGAAGTTTATCACTCTCCTGTCCTATGCTCTGATCTGGGAGCTATCATAAGGTTTTCTGCCCAGGATCTGCCAGTAGAATTCCCTCTCCAGAGTCTCCCCCAGCTCCACTACACCAGTGCTCCTCCTTACCTCAGGACTGCCACTCAGGGCTGAGACTCAGATCAGCAGCTTGATTCCCCCAGGGTCTTTAGACCAAGGCCTCCAAAAATGGATGCTGCTGCTGTCTGGGGTCACCTGTGGCTGGGCTAGGGCAGGACCCTACTCCCTTCTCAACCATTTGAAAGAGCTTTCAGACTGACCTTTGAAGCTATCTCTGGCGTTTGTGGGTTAAGCGATCTGGGAACCACAGCTGCTGCCGTGACTCTCTGAAGCCAGGTCTGGTCCTGTCCTTGCCACACCATGTGGCCAATGCTGGGCTGTGCTCCCCTCTGAGCCCAATGTGATAGACCTTTCTTGTTGGCTTTCCAGGTTTCCTTGGGCTAGAAATCTCTTTCACTCTGTCTTTTGTGGCTTCTGATGTTCTAGAATTTGTTTGTTGTTGCTGTCCTCAAGGTGGTGACATTCTACAAGCTGGATACATGTCCACAGATACATACAAATTAATTTGGGAGCAATGATAACTAATGAAGAATCTATGAAATGCCTCCTATAGGAGATGCTCCCTTGTATCGAACATTGAAGGAAATTAAGGGTTTAAAGTGTTGGTGAAGAGAGAGTCTTGTGGGAGCAGTCAATAAAAAGGCAAAGATGGAAGATGGAATATTATAGATGAAAAATAAGAAATATGCCAGTCTAGTGAAAGATAGAGTATTTGAGGTAAAGTGAAGTAAGTCTGAATAAGTTGGTCTCTCCTGGACCTTAGGAGATCATCCACTCTCAAGTTGATAGGAACATAATTTAAGGTTCAATGGTCATTGTCAAGTCCAAGCCCATTTTTTTACAAACACAGAGACTGAAGAAAGGGTAAGTTAACACTTTGAATTTTCCCCCTTCCATTTACTCTTGTTGGATTGTTTCTAGCACCTTTTCATATAAATGTTCTTTTATCTCACATGTGGAAAATAAGATTTTTCTGTATGATTGAAGAAAGGGAATCCTTTCAGTTTGTCAGCTGACTGAAGCTCTTGTGAGAACTAAGTAGACATTTTAGCATTGTATAACTTATTAAGGAATTGGTTTGATAAGAAAATAAATGATCTGTGTGCAATTCTTTGAAATATATAATAGGTTGTAATGTAACAGGATTCAGTTGAATAAATAACAGCTAAAGAATGATCTTTTCTTTCCTTAACAGTATAGAATAATGGTGATGCAAAACGTGTTTTAGTAATATAGTGATGTAGATAAGAAAGCCTAAAACAGAGAACAATCCAGTGAAATCATTCTTAAACAAATAACTGATAAAAAGGGAGACATTTTTCACAGAATAAACTTCTAATACACAAATATTTTAAATTTGTTTTTCTTAAAATGTAAGTGATATATTTGAGTAATTTTGACACATTGTTCAGGTGTCAAGGGGTAAGGCAACGTATAAATGTGAACCATGTATATTTACCCTTATACTTGCTTCCTAAGTGTTAAGTGACCGTAAGAATTGACAAGTGTAATGGACCAACTCCCTTTTTCACGCAATACATAACATTTTTTTTCACCAGATTCTAGAAATATGGAAGGAAAAAAGAGTTGGAAAAGTACTCATTAATTCACTAATTTCTTCACAAATTCTATATATGAACAGATTAGACAGTCTGAATCCAAGTCTTATGTCTTATCATTACAGCGTTTTCACATCAGGACAATTCCTCAACTTTAAGTTTAGACTAGACTGATATTCATTCTTGCCCTAGCCCCTCAACTAGTCCAGGACATCTCAACAAACACTCGAAATGCTACCAAACACCAGCCGCCACTTCACATGATTTATGATGTCATTAATGTCAAGCTATCAGTGGACAAGAGTAAAAGAGACAACAGCAAAGCTGACTAAAAACAAATAGTTTTGATTAAACTCAAGGACGTTCAGTACAGCTTTCAGCAAAAAGGCATTCATCATTTCCGTAGCTGACCTTGTCCCCCTCCCCCCATCCCAAATCCAAATGTAATACACACTGGGAATCTTACAGGATCTCTGAAGTGGGTCATAGCTGTGTCCACTCTTTAAGACAAAATGAATGAAGTAAAAGCTACACTCCTGTTTTTCTCTGGGGCTGATTGAGTAGCTAATTGACCCTTTTCCCTAAACTCTCCCCTCCCAAGTACTTTCATTTCCCTGAAGGATTCTGTCATTCTCCTTCTAAATCACTGCAAATGGATTGGTCTCTTTCTCCACTGCTGCTGCCCTCCCCAGCCCAACAACAGTGTTTTAGCGTCAAAAGAAAGAAAAACTTGAAATAAAGGTAGAAACAACAGAATGAAGTGTCCAAGACAAGCAAGTTATTTTTTATGTAACTATTTCTATATATCAATTATAAGCCCCTTCCTCTTTAAATGCAACCCACTTATCTCTTAAATTGTCGATCTGTTTGTAACCTCACTTGGAATATGACTCTGAATTGATTATATACCTATCGACTTTGATTCTATACAAGAATTTAATATGCACAAATATTTTCAAGAACTAAATGATGTTCCAGAGATTTTGCCCCCAGTCAATTTTCAAATGAATCAAGTTCTTTTTGGAAATTTCTGATCTCTGTAAAAACTACCATGATCCGTTCAAACAACAGAAGAAAACTAATATTTTTTACTTTTGAGTGATAATTATACATGTGCATACAAATATAATATGTGCACATGTATATAAATATATACATTTATCTGTACTGCTTTGTTATAAATAATGGTAATTGCTTCCCCCATATCTCAGAGACTTCTCAAGAAACATTTATGTTTCCCTCATTCTAATTATCTTACTGCATTCCTTCACACCAGTGCAGTTGAAATATGCTCTTTCAGAAAATATGCCTTGTAAGACACTGCAGTCATACACTTAATACAAAAAATAATGACTTTTTATACCCTGAAAACCAAATAATATAATAGCAGAACTTCAATTTTAATTTTGCACATTCTGTAAACAAAAAGATGTATCATGACATCTTTCTATGTTATTTAATTGGCTTTAAGAGATTTTGAGGTTTTTGTTGTTTGCTTTGTTTTAAAATTTGAATTTTCTGTCAGTGATGATGTTCATTTTCATCTGGAAACTTCTGTTCATGTATATACCTAGAAACACTCCTTCTAAAATTAGTCATATTTACACTGATTAATAAAAACTTTCTGTTGAGATCTTTTATGGGAAAAAGACAGCCTGTATTACAAGTATTAACTGTGCATGAGAACATTTGTAATATCACCCTTGGAGAATAATAAACAGATACTAGAGATTGAAATTCTGACATAGTTTACAGAACAATAATCCAAACATCTGTTATAATGACAAGGGATTTGAACAGAATAGAGAATACATGGGAAAGCTATGCTACTTTTAGTACCGTTATAACGTTAAATCAAAGCATTGAAGCTCAAGGCAGCTTGCTGCTAATATAAACAATTTTCTCCATATTCCTGGGCCACAAGCCAGATCTCAGGATTCAGTTACAAGCCCAAGGTCAAGAGGGAATCAACAGTATGAAGTTACTGCATATGAATCAAAAGAATAAATGGATAATTAAGTATGAAAACAAATTAGAAGGTATATTCTCATTTACCTCATCAAATGAATTTATTAGCAACTTCATGCACTGAATTTATTGGAGGATCAGAAGAGATTTTAATCTGTTTATTGATTAAGCCTGAAATCCTAACCATTTCCCCCAAAGTAAGACTCACCAAATCATCTTTTTTTTGTATGTATACATTTCATTCTGTAAGACTATCCAACATCTGATTATAATTATTAAGGCTAAATATATAATTTTATCATTTTCTTCAAGGAAAAGATACATTGAAAAATAATGTTTTAATGATAGAAGCCACATTACTTAAACATGCCCTTTTAACCAGGTACGGTCTGATACATATGCCTGCTATCTAGATGAATGACACTGGAAAAGGATACAACTTTCCATGTGATTTTTGAGAATTATGGTAAGGCATTTGTATTCAAGTAGCACATTTCTAGACATTTTGTCCAGTGATCTCTTCAAAGTTAAATGTGTTCCGCATATGTTTTGGCTGTTTTTGCTTCATTTTATGTACACATGTGCATACATCTATTTGTATATGTGTACATATGCAAATATACATATATATGTACATATACATAACAATGTAACAATATTGTTTTTCCTAGGTGAACAAGGAAAGAATTCTGAGAAGATGGTGGAAAGGTCAGAAAAATTCCAGGCTCTCCAAATTTCTTCTATCAAAAAAAAGATAGAACATCTCCTCAAAGTGAATGTAGAGTAATGGAAATAAATAAAAATCCAGGTGAATCAATTGTTCTCCTCAATTGTTGTCCAAAGACAATTTGAGAATACTTCAGGAAAGACCCTGACTTCCAGGGGCAGAGAATTGGACTGAGTGAAGTGCAAATATCTCCCCACAGGTAAACTCTGCTGAATCCATAAGCAAGCCCTAGAAAGAGCTGGCTTGGGCCGCAGCCTCATCTCAGGAACTTTCACTTCTTGACAGTGAGTAGGGGAAGATTGAAGGTCTCTGCTATTTCAGGATGCCAGGTCCAGCTGTGTTGACCAGACATAATCTAGGCTGTGACTGTGGGAGAGAAAGATAGTATATACCAGGTGAATATGGTAGCAGAGGGGTGAGGACTCTTCTAGTTGTGGGCACTTGCAGGGGTGTCATCCCTGGTTTTGGTTTCAGGGAAGAGGAGGGATCTGAAATTTTCACCCACAGCTGGGACAGGAGGAAGGCAAGAAGCAAGTGCATTTTTAGGACAGCATGGTTGGGAGCCCTAGCTATGGCTTAAGGATGAAGAGGAATACCTGAAGTGGGGCCCCCAAAAGAGTTCAGAAAACAGTCAGAAGGACCTGAGACCAGGGGAACCATTCTCCGAAGAGCAGAAACTGGTTATAATAATAAGCTGCTAAAATTGAATAAAATAAAATAAAAAGGAGCAATCAAAGGAGAATCTAACCACTGACAACTACTATGGGGATGGAGAAGACCTGGGTTCATATTCAGTGTAAAAAAGTGAAGTTAAGAAAAGGAACTCCTTTTTCAAAGAAAAATGTCAAATCATCACAAGCACAAAAAGACTTCATGAAAGAAGTTAAAACCATTTATTAACGGGGAATGGCTCTTATTTCTGTAAATTGAACTCAGTTCTCCATATATTTTTCCTAATTGCAAATATTGATTGTATTTGCCTCCATAATATTTTCTCCTTGTTTATTCCATTTCTCTCTCTTCTTTCACTATTGAAATCCTCAAAAATGTTTTACTTCTGACTAGAATTATGGTAAGGCATTATTACTTCGCTTCCCCACAACTTCCCTCCCTTCTATCACCCCTCCATTCTTTTCCCTTCCTATACCCCCTAAACCAAAATAGAGTAAAAATGGGTACATGATTTTTCTTTTGGGGGAGTGTGGGGTTTTCATGATTTAAACATAAAAGGTGAGACCATAAGCAAGAGCAAGAAATAGTTTATCTGTGGGGAAGGGAAGAATTTATGATCAAACAAGAGATAGAGAACATTATGAAATGCAAAATGGATAATTTTGATTACATTAAATTATAAAGGGTTTGCACTAACAAAACCAATGTAATCGTGTTTAAAAGGACAGTAGAAAACTGATAAACAATGTTTACGGCCAGTGTTTCTGAAAAAGGCCTCATTTCTCAAGTATATACAGAACTGAATCAATTTATAAGAATAGAAGCCATTCTCCAAATGATAAATGGTCAAAAGGATATGAACAGATAGTTTTTAGATGAAGAAAATAAACTATTGATACTCAAATGGAAAAAAAAATGCTCTTAATCACTGAATAGAGAAAAGCAAATTAAAGCAACTCTGAGGTACTGCTTCACACATATCAGACAAACTAATATGACAGAATAGGAAAATAATAAATGTTGGAGAATATGAGGGAAAACAGTGAATTTTTGTATATCTTTTTCCATTTGGTCAATTCTGCTTTTCAAAAATTCTTCACTGAATTTTTGTGTCTCTTTTAGCATTTGACCTATTTTGTTTCTTAAGGTATTTTCTTCTGATGTGCACGTGTGTGTGTGTGTGTGTGTGTGTTACCAAGCTGTTTCCTTTTTTTTTATAATTTTCTTGCATCACTGTAATTTCATTTCCAAATTCTTCTTCTTCTTCTTTTATTTGCAGTTTAAATTATTTTGATGTTCTTCCATGAATTCTTTTTGGGCCTGAGACAAAGTCACATTTTTCTTTGAGGTTTTGAATGTAGCAGCTTTTACTACGTTATCTTCTGAGTTTGCATTTTGATCTTCCCTGTCACCATAATGACTTTCTATGGTAAGCATTCTTTTGTGTTGTTTGCTCATTTTTCTAGTCTATTTCTTGGCTTTTAACTTTATATGAAAGTTGCCCTCCACTTCTGGGGTGGAGGGAGTATTGTTCCAGTTTTGGGGGGATTTTGTATTGCTGTTTTCAGAGCTGGTTCTGGCTCTGTATTTTTCATTTCTTCCAAGGTGGTATAATCTAAAGGAGAGTTTGGTTTCCTTCTCTGCTGGCTTGTGCTCTGGTCTGTGAGAGACTACAAGTAGTCTTTTCCGTGACCATCATCCCCACTCTCTTGCAACTTCACATTCTGGCACAATAGTTCTTGCCTTGGGACTACATATGAGGACTACAACCCAAATCTATCTATGGTCAAAGTTACAAAATCTTACAACCAGTACTAGCCAAGGGAACCCTACAACCTCCTTCTGAACAGTTGTCTGACGCCCTTATCACCAAGATTTCAAGTTTTAAAAAAAAGATTGTTAATTTTTTGCATTAAATTGGGAAATATTTAATGAAATAAATAAAAATAATTTAAAAAAAAGATATAATATGTCACTTTGGAGAGTGGCTTCCATTGAATAATGAGGTCAGAAGCCAGATTGTAGAGGGATAAGAAGAGCCTGAGGCGAGAAGTGGAGGCATTGATTTTTCTCCTTTCTCAAGGAGTTTAGCCTCAAACCGTAAAAGAGATAATAGATGATAGCAAGTAGAACATGAGAGATTAATGGAGGGGTTTTGGTTTTTTCTGTTTTTGTTCTTTTTTGATGGTAGAGACGTATCATACAATTAAGTATGTGAGGTCAATCAGGTCTTCTTGACTGCAGGTCCAGCACACACGCCATGTGTTGTTTGCATGATATATTGTATACTATCTCCCTCCTCTCAGTAACTTTGACTCTTTCCTGTATCCCTAAATCTAATCTGAAAGACCAAAACATAATGGGAAAAAATAGATTAGAACAGATAGTTTAAGAAATTCAATATAAGGTATATTTTTAAAACAGATTCAAAGGATGCTAGAAGAACCCTAGACTAAATATTCACCACATCAGAGATGTAATAACTATTAAAGCTCTTTTTAGTAAGCTTCTCTTGTTAAAAGAGAACAAGTGAGAATTTATGATTTTTCTTCCTGACTTCTGTTGACACGGTTGAGGTGTTAATTTTATTCTGTCCAGTATTTAAATTTTAATTGCTTATGTCAAAACAGAAATGTCATCCTTGAACTGGATGTAATACATAAGTGTCACATTAAAAGAAAATGAAGTACCACCTCCAAGTTACTTGAACTCTTATTGACTTAATAAAATAATATATAATCTAAAAACCTGCACTATTGTATTATTCTTTTACAATATCTAGAATATAGAGGACACAGTATCTCTAAAAATGAAGCATTGTGCCTTAGTATGGCATCCAATGTGTTTTGAACATTTTTTCTCCATTTCTTCCTTCATTTAGTTTCTGCTATCTGATCAGTTACTTATCTATCTGTCTATATTATTAAATATGTAATTAGTTACCAACACAAATTGTTAAGTGTAGGAAACTCCTCACCACACTTATTTATAAAGGGAATCAATGATTATATAAATTCAGGGCTGTACTTAACACTCTCTAAGCATCCTCCTAACTCTCTACTATTCCCTTCAAGTTGAGGAAATGGGGCCACTGAAAGGAATATTTTTAGCATACGCACATAAAAATATTAATTCATTCAATAGGCACTTAATAAGAAGCTACTGTGTATAAAATCTATGTTAAGTGTTGTGAGATTATGTAAGGAAGTATACCTTTCCTCTGGAGTCCTGGAATCAGTTTTTTTCTCTTTTCTGGATACCAACATATGTGCCAGTGACTCCATATCTATAGAATAAACAGCATACACCTTTTTTCACAAAGTGGCTATTTTGTTTCACTGGTAGACCTGTAGTGCAAGAAGGTAATATGACTACGTGAAAGTGTTCAACTACAAGTCTGATAATGATTTCCGTCTGTCATATGAGGATGAATGAGCTAAATTCAAAGATCATCACCTGATTGTGTTTCAAAAATCATCTCTAAGAGAGAGTTTGCATAGATGTAAGAAGTATTTGTACCAATAAAATGATGGATTTTTGAATGATTGAAGCTTAAGTTACTCTTGCTTCTTTGGTTTACAGCATTAAAGGACCCTGTTAAGAATACAAATACTGGTTGAAGTCTCCATCAGTTGAGGAGCAACTGAGCAAATTACAGTACTTGAATGTAATTAAATTTTATTGAGCTAAGCAATCTTGGGGGCAGGGGTTGTTCAGAGAAGCCTGAAAACATTTGCATGAACTGATAATGAGCAGAGTGATAAGTAAGAGAATGATTTATACAGTAACAAAACATTTACAAAATTGTCTTTGAGAGACTTCGAGAATTCTCTTCATTGCAATGATTCCTGTGATTTCAAGAAATTGATAAGAAAGCTATCCATTTCCTCACAGAAAAGTGATCAATACAAAGTACAAAATGAGAAATATAAATATTTTGGATATGGTGAATGTATGGATTTGTTTAACTTAACTATATTTGTTAGAATGACTTTCCTTTTTGGAGGGTAGGGCAAGGGTTTTAAAATAAATTAAGAAAGTTTTAAAATAAAGCGAAATTTTACACAAAAAAGTACAAGTGCTTGGTTATCCAAAGAGAATAAAATTTATGTAACTTAACAATCAGTCAATGAACACTTGTTAAGGACTTACTATTTGTGCTAGAGGTGCACATACAAATACAAAGATGCCTGTCCTCAAGAAGGGTGCATTTTAGTATAAGGCAAGCAGGTGGAGAGAAGACATTAACAAATCAGAACCTATAAAGTTACAGAGTAATTTACAAAGCAGATTTCTATATATACTATACTTTACCATAGTAGATTACTATTACTATCACTAAACTATTACCGTAGTAGGTTATAGAGCAATCTGCAGGATAAATTACTTTACTACACTGTTATTATATTATAGTAGATTATTATAGTTACAGAGTAATCTACCGATTATATTGCTGTGTTATAATATGCCATACTATACTGTACCATACTGTACTATACCATACTGTACCATGGCATGCTACACCATACCATACCATACCATACCATAACATACTATACTATACTATAAGGTTACAGGAAGTCTACCAAGCAAATTGTTATACTATACTCTACTAGTTAGTCTAAAGTTACAGAGTAATCTATAGGGTAAATTACTATACTATTACTATACTATAATATATTAATATAAAGTTACAGAGTAATCTACAGGATAAATTATCATACCATACCATACTATAGTATACTATAGCTATACTATATTACAGTAGATTACTATAAAATTACAGAGTAATCTACAGAGCAAATGACACAAATGCTTGGAGGGACCAGGGAATGTCTCCTGGAAGATGTGGCACTTGAACTGACTCTTACAAGAAGCCAATGAAACTAAAAAGTAGAGTTTGGGATAGGGATCAGTCAATGCAAAGGCAGGGAGGCAAGAGACAGAGTAGCTGTGTGAGAAGAAAGTGTGGGGAGAGGAACAGGAGAGTTCTGGAACATGAGGAGGAGTCTGTGACATTGGGCAGACCTGGGTATCAAGATAAAGATGGAGGGTGCTCTCTTCAAGGCACATACTAAAAATGGAACTATGCAAAGAAGATTAGCACGGAGAAGATAGAGGAATGGACAAAACACCCTTACTCCATCCATAGTTTTGCCAAATTCTGTCTTGAGATTGCTTCATTAAGATGTGTGTGTTTGTCCTTCGTTGCTGAAGAAGAACATGCCCTCAGAGAAATAATGACATGACTTTGTTTTTGAGTGAGGGAGGACTGTGCAGATCACCAGCCTCACTTCTCCTCCAGAGTCATCTGAATCCAGTGACCAGATATTCATCAAGATGACTGGGGATGACCCAGGATGAGGCAATTGGAGTTAAGTGACTTGCCCAAGGTCACACAGCTAGTGGGTGTCAAGTGTCTGAGGTGGGATTTGAACTCAGATCCTCCTGACTCCTGTACTGGTGCTCTATCCACTGCACCACCTAGCTGCCCTCATTAAGGTGACAGAATATGATAAAGACTAGCTCTGGAAACCTGTAACTTGTCTAGTCAAGTAAACAATAATTATCTGGAAAGCAAATTTGGGGGTCACATCTGTCATTGCATCTACATCTAAATATCTTTTTTAAGGCAGTTGTAAGACTGTTTGTTATTATACGGCAAACAAAGAGCTTTGATAGCCTATCCTTTAGGCAAGCTCTACACATCCCACTGATTAATCATGGCACATCTAGACATATGATGGTCCTGGCAGGATAGCCCATTTGATGGCTTTTGTTAGTCCCAAATGAAATATGTACCTAGAGATTTCTCTTTCATTTTATAGAATGTATTACATTTAAACGAATTCCATTAGAATCCGTATACAAGGATATTCAGAAATTAATACTGAGAAATATTGAAGTATGAGCAACTAGAAACTACTTCTCATTCCCATGACAAAAGTTCTTAGAATAGATGGCTTAAAAAATGGAATGTAAAAATTAAAAAAAAAAACACATTTGGTTCCCATTTAATTATTGAAACTTCTGTTTATTTTTTATGTGATGCATAATTTTGGTAAACTGTTCAGAATGCTAGTCCACAGTATGGCAATTATTTAAATTTAAGATTATCACTAAATCTGCTTATACGTGCCAATTTAGTTCAATCATTGACCATTCCGACCCTCTGTCTTGCAGATAGAATCAATAGCACTGGCAATGTAAGGTTTACACCGTTTTGAGGCCCACAGGCCATTGTCAACTCAAAATAATTCTCTTGCTACAGTCATTATCCTGCTGATTTGGGTTAACATTAAGGTAGTGTGCCTTTGTCCCATATATATCAGTTTCTTCTCCTTGGGACAAAAAGTAAAAGAGAAAGGTTAAAATGCTAGACTTCTTTCTTCAGAGCTCTCCAGACTTGCTGACCAAAAATAATTATTTCTAGCTAGTAAGTCCTGACAAGTTCATACCTTCGGGCATATAACTGTCCAGAATACATCTTTGCAACAGCCATTTCTGATCATTTGTTAAACTCATAAAGTTTCATTTTTATTTACTCGTTAGACTGAGGCCTTTAATTTATTGTTTTCGTTAACTGATAGAAACAAGCAAAATTATTATCCAAACACAGGGAATTAAAAAAAAAGCTTCATTGATGTATTCATCTTCTTAATTGGGAAGAGTAATAACTATACATATATGACAAAGGACAGGTTTACAATTAAGCCTTCTCCACATTAAATGTGACAATTCACCAGGGCCAACTCAACATTTAGGTCATGTGCTAATTTGATATTAGAGAAAGTGCTGGATTTGAAATATAATTTTGAACTTTTAGCATAAAATAACATCCTTTTCTGTGAGGTTAAATCTACCAATTAGGAACCAAATTCATGTTGAATTTGTGTCATACCAATTATTACCAACCAGAAAGTCTGTCTTATTGTCAAGTGAAAAATGTTTAAATGCCTTTGAAAAGATTGACAACATAAGGAAAATTTTAATAATCATCACCATTTAAGTCCCTATCTAAAACGCACAGATGTTAGATACAAACACAATACAATTCAAAAGAAAAGAAATTGGAAAGGGAAGTATTTTATGGATTAACATACAGCAGATTGTGTCACATGAAAAATTAAGTTTCCACTGAACCTACCTCAGATAAAGCATCCAGCATATGATAGAGATGGATCACTAAGTCTCATAAATCTAGCATTTAAACCTTGCTAGTTATGAATATTAGTGACAGAAAGATTTAAGTTATATGCACTAGCCCTCCCTACCAGCCAGTGATAAAATAATTAGTCTTTCAGTTCATCTTCATTACTATTGTCATTTTCTACCTTGCCCTTTGAAAATAAGTTTGGAACAGAAGGATATTCAGAGATTAATATTGAGAAATATTGTAGTATGAGTAACTAGAAGCCATTCCCCATTTCCATGATAAAGATTCTTAAAACAGACCCATAATCTCTCTCTCTCTCTCTCTCTTTCTCTCTCTCCTTTCTTTCTTTCTCTCTCTCTCTCTCTCTCTCTCTCTCTCTCTCTCTCTCTCTCCCTCTCTCTCTCTCCCCTTCATAGGTGTTATATATGTCTATGTCTATGTGTGTATGTATGTCCATATATACTCATTAAATATTCTCTACATAATCCTATGTTAAATGATCTTTTTTCCAAAACAAACTTTGGCACAAGATATTGCTGATGAATATTTCAAACACAAAAAAAGGTAAGACAAAATCTAGACCATGGTGAGGCATTGAGTCATACTTCCCAGTTCAGGTCACTGCATCACCAAATGTGGATTTGTCACTTCTGTTTTTAAAGTCCTGCACAAAGAAGATTGGAACCAGTATCATTGTATATGAACTTGGGTTTATGCCAGGGGTGTTGCCTTCTAGGGCCTTGGATACAGCCTTTCACTGAGTCCAAGTTTTACAGAATAAATCATTTTGTTAAGGAGATTTGTTCTTTGAAGTTTGGATTCAGTCAAAGGGCCACACATGAGGATCCAGAGGGCCACATGTGGCCTTGAGGCCACAGGTTCCTTACTCCTTGTCTAGGATAAACTTTGATGATCAATTCATATTTTCCATAGGGAAAAAAAAGAATGAATAAACTTCTTTTTTCTATAAATAGTTCAAATATTATATTAAATTGGAATTCTGGATCTCAACACTGATAGAACAATCTTATGTCTATCTTTCTTCATGGCACAACAGCAAATATTTACTAATAATATATTATCTCAACATGTATGAATAGGTTAGACAAAACATTTGTGTGAGAGTATGAAGTTTTCTTGCTCCTGCCAGCTACCAGTGTTCTCTCTTTCCAAAATGTACATATATATATTTTTTCTTATAATCTGAATATAATTACTTATGGATATGTTCTGGTATCCCATAGAATAAAAACTCTGTGGTAATAAGAATTTTTTTTCATTTTTGTCTTTGTGTGCTCAACATCTGGGACTTTTCCTGACATATAGTAGATACTCATGTTTAGTGAATGAGTAACAGAAAGGTAATATGGTCTAGAGAATAGGGCACTAGCTAACAGGTTCAGATCTCTCTCAGACACTTACTACTTGTGTCACCCTTGGCCTCAGTTTCTTTCTCTGTAAAATGAAGGGGTAGGAATTGATGGGCTCTAAGATTCATTCTTCCTCTAAATCTATGTCTAATTGCATATATGTGTGTTTAGAGTACATATGATTACCTTTCATGCGACAAAATTTTATTATCCTCTACTTATGTAAGATATAAGACTAGTTTCTGAAGATATTATGACACAAACAAGTGAAAAAACAAAAACAAAAGCCAAAGGAAGAAACAGTCCCTAATTTTAAGGAGTGTATAACATTTTTTTTTTTTTTGGATGGAAGGAGTGATGTGAGAATATAGCAGCTTGCATATAAAAAGTGTCAAATAAATCCAAGTGTGAAGCATTGACAATTGTGAGAATAAAGAAAGCTACCTTCTTGAAGGAGGCAGCACTTGAATTGAGCTTTGAAAGAAACTGAGAATTCTAATACGTGGAGTTGAGGAGGAAGAACATTTCATCTTTTTATCCTGTTGTTTCAACTAAGTAAACAATTGACTATATGATAAAAAAAAGAAGGAATCTTGAAGATAGGGAAATGGAGAAAAGAAGAAAAATAAAACTTCTTTTTAAATCTAGAATGCAGATTCACATAACTATTTTAAAATTATTCACCTGCAGAAAATGTATTACTGTTTTTCAGTCAAGTCCAAATCTCTGTGACCCTATTTGGGGTTTTCTCAGCAAAGATTTTAGAGTTGTTTCTGATTTCCTTTTCTAACTCATTTGATAGATGGGAAAACTGAGTCAAACACGATTTAATGACTAGCCCAGAATCACATAGCTAGTTAGTGTCTTAGGCCAGATTTGAACTCAGGAATATGGGTCTTCCTCCAAGCCTAGCGTTCTATCCCCTGCACCACTGACAAATCAATGCACAGGGATTCCTTGATCTATATATCTGTCCATTTGAATGTGAAACGTTTTTCTTACCTTTTGTATCACAATATTTCAATGAACATGTTTACATTCATAGAAAACTTACTTTTTCTTGTGTTTCTTTTCATCTTTTACCTCCTTCTAGTTGCAGAGAATGATGACATTGTTTTATATTGCTTTGTTTGCAAGAGTATATTTTCAGTGATCGATGTCAAAATGATGCAGTAGAAGTAAAGATTCTGTTTTCCGCTTTAAATAAAAGTCAAGTGATATTTTGAACTTACAAGCTAACTTCATTAAATATTTCAATATTCTTAAAACTATTGAAAATCTCAGAAACCAGACTTTATAACAGCTTTATTACTTAGCTAAAGCTGCAGTGGTTTCATTGAGAGTGAATTCTCCCAGTGAGATTAGGAGAATTTACCTGTCTGGAAGTAACTGGGTTAGGAAAGTTTTAGTTTCAACATTTCCCTCTAACCTGAGCCAATGATTATTGAATGTTTTCTTTCAGCACCTATTTCCTAAATCAAGCAAGAACATTTTATGTTGTCACAAAGTGATGAATTGATTTATGAAAGGAAGATTTGCTCTTTGCTTTTTCATTTGGACTTGAATAAATGCATTTTCTTTTCTAGACATGAATTAATTAATGGTTTTCTGCTCTGGCTATTCACAATATAAAAAGAATGTGAACATAAATGGATCAAGTTATTGAAAAGACTATCCAAAAGGCATTTAGGGTAGGTAGGAGAAAAAAATAACTGTCTGGCTAGAGAGAGTGTACAGACATCCAACTGTCTATATACTTGACATGTAGTAGGTGCTTACTTAATATTATCAAATAAACTTTTTTTTTGTTCTAACTTATGATTTCATAGTTTTGATGAACTATCAGAGTGAAAAATTTAACCCCATCAATGTAGATGTCTGTCTACTCAGGTGGTAATTCATAGACTTGAATATTAAAAAACATAAAAGGCAAATGGAAATAAAATATTGTCATCATTTCAAGTAAAATAAAATTAATGCGTTGCATTCATATTAGGATCATGAAATTAGAGCAAGCCACGTGGAACACAACATGGAGAGTACTACTCAGTCTGACCAAGACAGCCAGAAACATTTTATTTTCCATAAAACAAGGTAATCTTTTAACACATTATTTCTTAACTGTCATGTTACTCAAACTCATTTAAAGGGAAAAAAACAAGCAGCAATGTTGTCACCTTTAACATTTTAGAAATTCTGTATTAATGGGTAGAAAGACTATGAGGTTAAGTTTATCACCATGGCTGTAGGCTAATTTTTAGAATGATTACTAAGTCAGAGGGTAGAAAAGATAATCAATACATGTCTATTAATTGGCTACCATGGAGCAGCTAGGTGAAACAGTAGGCAGAAAATTCATCTTTCTGAGTTCAAATCTGGTCTAAGTCACTTACTAGTTGTGCCACCCTGACCAAGTCACTTAACCCTGTTTGCTTCAGTTTTCTCAACTGTAAAATGATCTGAGGAAGGAAATGGCAAATGATTCTAGTATTTTTGCCAAGAAAACTGCAAGTGAAGTCATGTAGGATCAGACATGACGGAAAAACAACTGAACAAGTAGTTACCTTATGCCAAACATTCCACCAATTGCTAAGGGCATAAGACAAAGAGACAAAAGGTATTTTCTGTCTTGAAGGAGTTCACTATCTAATGAGAAACAAAACAAGCAAACCATTATGTACAAACAAACTGCAGATAAAAATATAAAATATTTAAAAGATGTTTCAAATATGGCCATTACGATAACCAGAATGAGTAGAGACAGAGTTGATTGAATTGTTTCATTTTTTCACAAATCTGATTACTAGTATGGTGACTAAGAGCTAGAAAACAAAACAAAATGAAACAAAAACTTATATCCAAATTAATCATTATATTAGATTTGTCATAAATGTTCGACCTAAATCTATTTTATGTTGTCATTTTGGTTTCACCCATTAAGTAAATTATTAGAAGCACTTCAGAATTGAAGGAACGGTTTTTGTGACCTTACAGTTTTGAAACACCTAACTGGATTTTCTTGGTAAACTCATAAATACTTCTCATTAGCAATCTCACAACCAGCAGTCTTTTCTGACCACTGCTGATGACCAGTTTGTCCTACTTTTTCTGTGATGGGAAAGAAGGTGCTTCCAATCACATTTTGAGGTGAAGAAATTTGCAATTATCAAATAAATTAGGGAATGGTCAGGTATGGAAGGGCCTCACAATAATAGTGCTGTTGGTGGGGCATTTGAGGCTGGTAGATCTCTTGAATCTGGGAGTTTTGACTATATTAAAGTAAAAACCCAGTAGGTGTGTCACTAGGGAGCAGAAATCCACCAAACTGTCTACAAAGGGGAAGGCTGGCCTAGGTCAGAAAAACAGAGCATGTTAAAACAGGAGACAGTAAAGTGGTATAGTCCAGTCCTGGATTTAGGGAGCCTTGAGTTCATATTCTTCCTCAGATACTTACTAGCTATGTGACCTTAGGCAAGTCACTCAACTGCCTCAGTTTCCTCATTTGTAAAACTAGGGTAATTTTAACACCTACATCTCTGGGTTTTGTGAGAATCAAATTGGATGGCATGTATAAAAAGCTTAGCATAGTATTTAGACCATACTAGTTGCTTGATATAAATGTTTATTCCCTCACTCTTCTCAGTAAGTTGCCAATATACTTAGAATGTGGGTGACATGAGGAGACCCAGTGCCACAAAATAAAACAAATGAGATAAAATAAGGAATGAGTCAACCAGCAGGAATATCTAGGACAAGAAAACAGCTATTTCTTCTCAATCTCCTTGTGACCCATGACAAAGAAAAAAACAAACAAAAAAAGAGAGAGAAAAAATAATATTCTTCAATCTGCATAGTTTCTTTTTTGGATGTGGACAGAATTTTCCATCATGAGTCCCAATTTTTCAAGGTGACCATCATATACTATCCATGACTACATTAAATTTTAATGAGGCGGAAAGAATTTGGGGTTTTGTCCTTCCTGACGCCTTGAGATAAATCCATTTATACCTATGAATCTGGCCATATTTATTATGACCAAGCCCAAACTTAACAGTGCCATTGAGTTCTTAGGCGAGAGACCTGAACTGTAGGCAAGGTCTCGGTGTTTTAGGCTCCCCTGAAACTCTCAGCTTCTGCTATGAAAAATAGATTTCATTTTCAATCACATTTAGAATTGCAAGTGACTCATGCTAGATAATAGAAAGTAGAGGAAGAAGGATTAGATGGAAGCCTAAATAAATTACTTCTAAACTCTAAAAAGATTTGGAACCCTAAAACTGTGAATTTGTAAGTATATAGATATGTTTGTCACACGTTGCTCATTCAAAGATTCATTTGCTAAGTTTTAAAAATTACATATATTTCATTCCAGTACATATCTAAAAGAATCAAATTGTTACATCCATAGCTTCAATTAATAAGTATTTTATATAACACTTGATATCTTGTGTTTTAATAATTAAATGATGATTTAGCACCCAATAATATAGGACTTGTTTGATGTTGACCCTTTAAAGAATGGAAAAGATTTTTCAGAGAGGTCAAGATTCTCTGAAATGGAACAGAATTCCCTTACTGCATTCTAGCCAAAGAATACTTGATGATAACAGTAATCATAAAAAGAATGGAAACAGATATGGCATCTATGAAGTGGTACCTAATGTGAACTGAAGTTAATATAGCAGATCCTTAAAAATGGCTAACTTTCAGAAGTGTTTGCATTTATGAAAACCATTAAAAATTTCATACAGAACTGAGACATAAGTTCAAAATGTAAAGTGAATAATCCTTGTCTTTAATTCACATTCCTAAGCATTTCTAAAGGTGATTATGTCTCCACTTTTTTTTCTAAAATTTAAAAATATCAAGAGAGAGGCATGCTCATAAGACTTCGCTAGGTGTGAAAGGGAGAGACCAAGTGAGGGCAGGGACAGTTAACCTAAAATTGCTTCTATGACGGAAAATGATCAAATTAAATGATGGCATATTTTATGTAGTTTAAAAAATCATAAATGACAATTCCTTTAGCAATAACATTTGCTTAATTTTTATCTATTTTAGTCAGTGACTGAATTTTGAGAGCAAGGCCACACTGATGCAGACCATGAACAGTTTGAAGAAACTCTGTACTTTCACCCTCACCATGGATTTTCTTGACACCCAGAGGACGGCCCTACATCTTGCCATATTAAGAAGAATCTCCTCAGACCTCAACAGAACTTTTCTGTGAACTGCTTTTACTTGAATTTTGTCAAATATACTTGAGTAGAAGACCAAGGGATTCTGTACTCATTTGTACCTTTACTTAGTAAAATGAAGATTTACTTGAACTCTCAAATTAGCAGACATCTTTTGAAATAGACAAAGGAATCTTCTTCCCTTTACCCCATGGAATACCAAGTAATCACTGAGTGTCATTTTTTCCCCAAATTTAATTCATTTATCAGGGGCTATTTTCTCATACGTTAAATGAAGATAATGCTTAGACTATCTTATTCCCAGGGTTTATAGGATTATAGTGGGAAAGAACTTTAACAAATATCTATTACTTTACTATCATTTCTCTAATAAAGAAACTGAGAGAAAAATGGTGAATCAACTTGAATAAAATCACAGAGCTATTACTTAGCAGTAGAAGTTCAAGAAACTATGTTCTGTCTCCAAATATAATTCTTTTTTCCACTATGCCAAACACATTAGGATTTCATTTGTGTAAATCAGCATTGCTTCAGCATTTCAATAAATAGTAATAATTAAAACTTGAAGTTAGTGAGTTCAAATGATACTTCAAACAGCTTTGTGTCACTTGGCAAACCACTTTACAGTTTCTTCATCTATAAAATGGGATAATAATTTATTGTTTGTGTTCAGTCTTACTCTTTTTGACTTCATTTGGGATTTTCTTGGCAAAGATACTGGAGTAATTGGCTATTTCCTTCTGCAGATTATTTTATAGATACAGAAACTGAGACAAGTAGGGTTAAGCTAATAAGTGTCTGAGGCTAGATCTGAACCCAGGGAGATGAGTCTTTCTGATTCTAGGCCTGGCACTTATACTGGTAATTAAAATGGGGGAGATCTTTCCCACTTATTAATATACCCATGTGACCTGCTGGGTCACATGGAAGTCTGAGTTACATGGAGCCTATGGTGGGAGTTTCCTGAATGGGTGGAACAGGAAGAGGCAGAACTAGAGCAGAGCTGAAAGGAAATTGGTCAGAGTCTAGTCAGAGCTAGGAAGGATACAGGTGAACAGACTGCTGGCTGGTTTGAGTGAAAGAACTTGTTTGTGATTTTGTTTAATGGAGCTGGGCGAAGGCTTGGGGATGGTGTTGTCCTCTGCATTGCTATTGTGTATAGATTTTTATTACTATGATGGATTTGGCTTTTTGGGATCTGAATAAATGTTTTGTTTCTGTCCTCCATGTGGAGAGTTTGTGGTATTTCACGATTCAGAACCGTGCTGGGATATTCACGGCCACCAAAGGATCTGTGAATATCATTGGCACTACAAATGGCAACGGGGATGGGATGGCAAAATATCAGACCTCTATTTGGAGACAGAAAGACAGAGGAGACAGAGGAAGAAACCGATGTCCCAAGGTGGGAGGATTTGATTTATTTCTCCCTGGTAATTGAATGGGAACCAAGGCTAAAGAAGGGAAAACCCAGAGACTTAGAAAGATGTTTGCAGAGAACACCAGTAGAACCAGGGAAAGAAATGGCACGGATGTGTAGGAGGGGCTGGGCCTTGCTAACAGGCTATCAATTTATGTGTAAAAGCAGGGATAAGCTTCTGGAGGAGAAGGATGAGATGGAAAGGGAGTTGACTGCTTTGCAACATAAACTTTCTATGCTGAACTCTCCTTTAGAAGAGCAAGTTGCAAAGTATCGGTTGGTGGGGAAAAAAGCTGTTGTCATTTGTTTCATGGGAGGTGGTGAAAAGGTAATAACAGAAAAGTAAATGCTGCTTTTGCACAAGCTGGGCTTGATTAGGGCCCAAACCCAGGTTGAGGGGTGGGAGAATGAAATAAATGAGGAGGGTAAGGTTCGTTCTGTACTAGGAAGGAAGCATGACAATCAGGGGGACCCCACAGTGCTTGGGGAGGTAAATGAGGATTTACTCAGCAGGAGGTCACAGATATTTTCAGTCGGTTCACCCAAAGGATGAGAGAATTGTTGGTGCCTTGGATGGTGAGAATCAGTGAAAAAGATAAATTTCCTCCAGAGAGAAGAGTCAACAGCCAGCGGATTCAAAGTCAAAATAGATTGACATAAGAATTGTTTGCTGCTGTATTGAGAGCAGGGGTAGATTTTGGAAGAATAGATGGCATTCCAACTAACGAACTATATAAAATGTATCAAGGAAAGAGGTTTGATTTTAGACTGAGCAGGGAGATGAGAACTGCCCTTACAGATCTTCCTGAAACATTGTATGCAAGTTCATCACACCTGCTGGAAGAATGGGAAGTAGATCAGCCCCCCGAGCACATTAAAGAAAGTATACCTCTAACCAGAATGATGACCCCAAAACTGCAAATTAGAAAACGGTAAACAATAGTGAATGAGGCTATGATAGTGGGTTCATAGACTCCAGAGCACAACTGACCCTACCTACCCTGCTTCTGGTTACTATGTCCTTGTTTCTTTTTGGCTTTTTGTTTGTTAAACTTGTTTGCAAGATTTGTTTTCTGCAGGCTTGGTACCCTCCACCTGCAGATACCTGATTGTTTGAGCTACTTGTCAACCCCTGTTCACTAATATGATGTGCCTCCTCTGGACCTGCCAGCTCTGGATGCCAGCTAAAGAACTGACCCCTTGAATGGTACCTCTTGGGATGGGGACAGCTCTACATCCAATCTCAGCAGGAAGTAGCTATGGAAGAAGAGAACTTCATCCCTTACCCCAAAATTTTTGGTCCCATTTGTCCAAAGGGGGAATAATGGGGTACTTGTGCTCCATCCCCACCCTAAGATTTTTTTGTGTGTGCTTATTTTGTATAATCTCTGTTATATTGTAAAGTTCTTTTGATACCAGTTACCCCACCTCCCTGACCTATGTAATAAATACAAAAGATTTTGGGGCTGCATGTAATGGTGATTTAAGTGGAGAGATCTTTCTCATTCATTAACAGGCCCATGTGACCTGCCTGGGTCACATGAAAGTCTGAGTCACATAGAGGAGTTTGCTGAATGTGTGGAACAAGAAAGGTGGAACAGGAAGAGACAGAGCTCCAGCAGAGTTGGAAAAAATTGATCAGACGGCAGTCAGAGCTAGTAAGGATTCAGGTTGCTGGTCAGCATGAATGAAAGAGCATTTTTCTGATTTTACTTAAGAAGGCCTGCTTGTGATTTGTTCAATGGAGCTGGTTTATGGAAAGTCTGTCAGGGGGAAGGCTTAGGGATGGTGTTGTTCTCTGCATTGTTATTGTGTATAAATTTTTGCCACTATGATGGATTTGGTTTTCAGGAATCTGAATAAATGTTTTGGTTCTGTCTTCCACGTGGAGAGCCTGTTGCATTTCCCAGTTCAGAGTTGTGCCAGGATATTCATGGCTGCTGTAGGTAATATGAATATAGTATTGGCACTACAGCACTTAATCCACGATGCCACTAAGCTGCCTTAGCATAATGAGATGTAATGAAAATCAAATAGGATGTATACAGGATGTTCTGAAAACCTTAAAGATCTGTATAAATGTTTGTTATCATTACCTGTAAGATTGTTGTGGTGAGTATATTCTGCAACAATACAGGTTGCAATCCAACCATTGAATTTTTTAATCTTGCATAATTCTTGTTTACATTTTCCTATAGATCCTTTACTGAGGATCCATTCAATGTGCAATGTGCTGGAAGTCTTCTAGGGTTTTCTTTCTTTCTTTTTTATTTTTTTGTTATTTCACCTCCCATGGATAGCAGTGATGGATGAGTGGCCCATCTATCACTACATGATTGTCCTATATCCTTTTCACATTATCCGTTTAATTTATGATATTCCTTATACCACTCTACCTAGGTCGTCAATAGAAGCAGGCTGCAATTTAGGCCATCTTATTTCTCTCTCTTGTTCCTTGAACAACCTGTACCTTTGATTTCTCAGAGATTGTACTGTTCCCATACAGGATTCCCAGGGGAACATTTCTGTTAAAAAAAAAAAGATGGGGCTTTATTAGATGGAACACTGCTCCATAAATTCTAAGGATACTACAGTTTTCCAAATGTAAGGCAGCTGACTCTCTTTCCCCTATTAAAGTTTGTCAATCTGAAACTTTCCTACTTTATTCTTTCCATATTCTGGCATTTACAGAGCACTTTCTTCCCCTTGCCCCATCAAGAATCTGTCACTGGATAGCATCTTCAGTATTGGATGCACCCTTTTTCATGTCTCTGAATGAACTGGAGGAGGAGGAAGAGTAAGCATCCTTTTTTTGTCCCACTGCCACTTCCCACTCATGCAAGCACCAAGATGGAGATAGCCTCCCCCAACCCCCAACTCAGACTTGAAGGGACAGTTATTCCAATTTCAAAGTACTATGTGCATATTTAAAGCTATAGCTTATGAGACCCTGCTGGTATTTTCAGTTTTACCCTATTTAAACAGTTAAAAAGCAATTAGCTCAAAACAAATGACTATATTGATTTGAGATTTCACTTTATACTCCACAAACTGAGAGAAATTATAAAAATAATTTTGAGGGTGGCAGTGCTTACTGTGGGTAAGAAATGACCTAACAGGATTTCAGAGAAATGTGAGAAGATTTGCATGAACTGATGCAAAATAAAAACAGAATTTTAAAAATAAAACATAATTACAACAATAATGCAGATGAAAAGATTATTAAAAAGAACCGTCAGTCTAGGTAACTGAAAAACTGGTTCTATGGTTCTGGAAAAAAGAGAATGGAACATACATCTCTCCTCAGGACAGAGAAGTAAGGGATTGCTAGGATATTAATAACTGTGTCAGACATTTTTGCTTAGCTGTTTTTCTCTATTACAAAGAAGGGTTCAATCTAGATTTCCAGAAATGACTCAAATGTAAAGTCAAAGGCTTCAATAATGGGCATTTTTAATCTAGATTAAATTCAATTTCAAAATGTAATAATATATAATACAATATATTCCCCTAAATCATACATTTTTATTTACCAGAAATGATTTTCTTCTCCAATCACACTGAAAAACATGTTTCTCACAGTTGTTCTTTTGAAGAGACTAGATTTATTTTACCTTGGTGCATTTGGATAAGACTTCCAGATGCATTTTTCAATGTAAATTTCTATACTAACCCAAATTTGATACAACCGAGATGAAGAGCATAGACACCAGGAAACTTTTCTGAATTGAACCTATATCTTTTAAAAGGCAGAACTAATTTTAGAACATGTGAAATAGCAAAATGTCTTTTAAGTGTTTTCTCATATCAAATCACTATTGATGGATGTCATATTAGCTTGGAAAAGAGTGATACGTTAGAAATAAGTGTCAGGTTGAAACAAACACATTTTAAAAAGAGAGAAGCAAAAGTTTGATCATTGCATATCAGCCTCATAAGTTTTGTTTGGACCCTAGGCCTGTTAAGTAAGAGTCTGAGCCTGATATGTGAAGTCTTTGAGATTCTGGCTTCCCCCCTCCCAATATACTAGGATCAAGAATAGTAAATGAGAAAAATCCAGCCCTCCAGCTTTGGATTCGATTAAAAAATGAACATATATATACTATACACACACTATATACACATATATGTATGTGTATGAGAGAGAGAGATAGGAATGCATCATATATTATGCATGATATATTAAATATTATATATATAGTCTATCTCTACATTTCAAATTCTGCCTTTTTTGATATTCTATTTATACCTTCTGTTTTTACATCATATCAATTTCTAATACAGCAATTTTCTACCCTCCTCATCAAGTCATCCCTTACAAAAAATGGTTCAAAAAGAATTGAAAGCAATTCAACAAGAGTAACCAATGCAACCACGATACTTGACGGCATATGCAGTATCCATTCCCATAGCGCCACCCCTTTCCTCCCTTTAGTAAGGCAAAGCAAAGTATTCCTTTTACTTTAAAATGATGGAGAATGAAATTTGCGTGGCATCTAGTCATGAGAATTATTCAGGAAAGGTTAGAGGAACTTCTACTTGATAGAATGAACCAGTGGGATTTAAAAGAACAGTAATCCTCAATTGTGGCTGAAATATTTATAGTAAGAATTAATCTCTATACTGTCCTATTCTAATGCTAGCTTACAGGGAACCTCTTGGAATAGGCTCTTCAAAATATTCAAATAGATTGAGGTGAATTAATTTCCCTGGTCAAGTCCAAAAAGTTAAGCTAAAAAGCCAACAAAACAAAAACAAAAAGAAATAAAAACTATTCATAAGAATTGGAAAAAAATAAAAGGATGTTCCTGCCTCACATAGTCAACTCTAAGTCCAAGAAAGTGATGGAGAAAATTGAGATACAAAGGCCAGATGCGAGAATTACCTCAATTCTTTTGTTAAAAGGAGGTAATTCATCAGAATTCTCCAGAAGATATAGAAGCTTTTTTATATTGAAGCTTATATACAAGATATAGACTATTTTCTCCTTATTTTAATTTGTTCCTGTAACACTGATGAACTTTCTTCAGTTTTTGTTAATAATTCCCAGGAATAAAATTTCAGAATGCTATCTTTTCTTATAAAAAAAAAGATGTTGTCTTACAGACATTATCTACATAACTGAAACAATGTATAGATTGGTTCAATTATATAATGACTTATTCCACGCTATTCACAGCCTCATTGGAGGCTGCCATTATAACAGTTTGGTTCAGATTTCAGGTTGTCTCCAGAGGCGTCAGAGATTGAATTTGGGCATCGTGTGAAGGCTGGAATATTTTGTGCAGGATAGCAAGAGCTATCTGCTATGATACAAAGAACTACATTGTGAAAGAAAGATAATGAAGAATTTGTATTTCCACCATGTTTCATTACTCCTAATTATACATGCCTGTCTCAGAGCATCAATTAAAATGTTTTATGAAATAGAAAGTTCTCCTATTATCTATTTTTAAGAACGTTAAATAGCTTAGTTCTCCACTTACACACCTCAAATTCTATGATTCATCCTATTTGTATAGACATATGTGGCACTTACTCTAGGGCTACTATCACAACTCACAGTCATGATGTAAGAATAGTTACCCATAGTAAAGATGCTTCTATTCTCTTAGAGTCTAAGGGTAGCCCTGAAAGAAGTATGTTGCGATGTTTTTATCAAACTATATAACTCACAAATCTCTATTCCTGCCCTTCCCACTGGTCAGATGATATTAGTTAATCAGTCAGACTTATTTAACTTTTAAAAAGAGGTATTTGCTAAAGTGACATGATAGGAACAGTTGGGACAAAATTTTCTTCCAGACATGTGAGACACAGTCTTCTACAAGTACATGTAAAATCCAGGGGACAGATGTTAGGCTAAGAGAGTACATGTGGAAAAGGTATAATTCACATTTCTTCTTTTCTGGCATTACTTTTCTCCTCTTGTGGAATGAGTCCTCATGGAATTTCCAGTTCGATAATGGAGATGTTCTATTGAATTCCTTGTAGAACCTTAAATCTGTTTTTCCTATCAAGCCCTAGCTGCCCTTGACTCCCAAGACAAGAACTAGTGTTCTCAAACATTTCTAGAATACCAAATCTTCCAGTCTAATGAAGTTCACAAGGTCTTTGAAGGGGTTGAAAGTGCAAAAAGTTTAAGAAGTTCTGTAAGGAAGGAGGAAGAGGAAGGCTGAGTCTAGGGCTCTTCTCTGCTCTTTGTCTACCTGTTAGCTGGTCTACAGTAGCTTGGCTTCCACTTTCTGCAGGCAGATATTCGAAATTCAGGTTCTGAGTTGACTCACTCTTTTATAGATGACCCACTAGGCATGACCAAGGTTTCTTAATTAATTTGAACATACTCTATTCTTGTATAACATCGCTGGCCTTCATTTAATAATTTTTCAAAGACAGGACTTTTCACATGTACTATATCCCAGCATTGATTGATTCAACAGACTGGTCAGTTCCTTGTTCAATCAAGATATTTTTCCACTTGACAAAGGTATCCAGAGTAATATATTGTCAGATGTCAGTATATCTATTGGCAATTGTACTTGATCCTTGTTTCTTTTTTTTTTTCTTGTGGTTCCAAAAGCAATTTTTCTTTCTTTCTTTATTTATTTACTTATTCATTCATTTATTTATTTATCTATCTATCTATCTATCTATCTATTTATTTATTTATTTAACTTTTTACATTCATTTTCACAAAATTTTGGGTTCCAAATTTTCTCCCCTTTTATCCCCTCTCCCCACCCCAATACACCAAGCAATCTAATTTTCCCTATCTCCAATCTGCCCTCTCTTCTGTCATCCCTCCCTTCTCTTGTCTCCATTTTCTCTTTTCTCCTGTAGGGCCAGATGACTTTCTATTCCTCATTAACTGTATGTCTTCTTTCCTAGTAGCAACAACAATACTAAACAGTTGTTCCTAAAACTTTGAGTTCCAAATTCTCCCCATCCCTCCCTCCCCACCCATTCCCTTTGGGAAGGCAGGCAATTCCATATAGGCCATATCTGTGTAATTTTGCAAATGACTTCCCTGATAGTCGTGTTGTGTAAGACTAACTGAATTACCCTCCATCCTACCCTGCCCCTCATTGTTTCTCTTCTGTCTTTTGATCCTGTCCCTCCTAAAGTCTTGACTTCAAGTTGCTCCTTCCTCCCTTTGCCCTCCCTACCATCATCCCCTGCCTTGCTTGTCTCCTTCTCCCCCACTTTCCTATACTGTAAGATAGGTTTTCATACCAAAATGAGTGTGCATTTTATTCCTTCCTTTAGTCAAATGTGATGAGAGTAAACTTCTTGTTTTTTTTTTCTCAGCTCTCCTCTTTTTCCCTCCACTAAAAAGTCTCCTACTTGCCTCTTAAATGACATATAATTACCCCATTCCATTTCACCCTCTTTCCTCCCACTACATTTCTCTTTCACCATTTACCTTAATTTCTTTTAAGATATGGTCCCATCCTATTCAATTCACTCTGTGCTCTCTGTCTCTGTATGTGTGTGCATGTGTGTATGTGTGTGTGCGTGCATGCATGTACGTGTGTGTGTGGTCCCACCAACTACCCAAATACTGAAAAGTTTTAAGAGTTACAAATATTGTCTTTCCATGTAGGAATGTAAACAGTTCACTTCTGGTAAGTCCCTTAAGACTTCTCTTTGCTGTTTACTTTTTCATGCTTCTTCTCATTCTTGTATTTGAAAGTCAAATTTTCTTTTCAGCTCTGGTCTTTTCATCAAGAATGCTTGAAAGTCCTCTGTTTCATTGAAAGACCATATTTTCCCCTGAAGTATTATACTCAGTTTTGCTGGGTAGGTGATTCTTGGTTTGAGTCCTAGTTCCTTTGACTTCTGGAATATCCTATTCCACGCCCTTCAATCCCTTAATGTAGAAGCTGCTAGATCTTGAGTTATCCTGATTTTATTTCCACAATACTGGAATTGTTTCTTTCTAGCTGCTTGTAAGATTTTCTCCTTGAGCTGGGAGTTCTGGCATTTGGCCACAATGTTCCTAGGAGTTTCTCCTTTTGGATCTCTTTCAGGTGGTGATCGATGGATTCTTTCAATACTTATTTTGCCCTCTGGTTCTAGAATGTCAGGGCAGTTTTCCTTGATAATTTCATGGAAGATGATATCTAGGCTCTTTTTTTGATCATGACTTTCAGGTAGTCCCATAATTTTTAAATTGTCTCTCCTGGATCTATTTTCCAGGTCAGTTGTTTTTCCAATGAGATATTTCACATTCTCTTCCATTTTTTCTTTCTTTTTGTTTTGTTTGGTGATTTCTTGGTTTCTCGTAAAGTCATTAGACTCCATCTGTTCCATTCTAATTTTGAGAGAACTATTTTCTTCAGTGAGCTTTTGAACCTCTTTTTCCATTTGGCTAATTCTGCTTTTGAAAGCATTCTTCTCCTCATTGGCTTTTTGAACCTCTTTTGCCAATTGAGTGAGCCTATTCCTCAAGGTGTTATTTTCTTCAGCATTTTTTGGGGTCTCCTTTACCAAGGTATTGACCCGTTTTTCATACTTTTCTTGTATCTCTCTCATTTCTCTTCCGAGTTTTTCCTCCACCTGTCTAACTTGCTTTTCAAAATCCTTTTTGAGCTCTTCCAAGGCCTGAGCCCACCCGACATCCCCCTGGGATGTCTGGGGTACTGAGACCCTGCCCTCCATATCTTTCCCTGATGGCAAGAATATGTCCTTGTCAGATCCGAAAGTTGGGATCATTTGCATCTGTTCGAAAAAACTCTCTATAGTCTTATTTTTCTTCCCTTTTCTAGGCATTTTCCCAGCCAGTTACTTGACTTCTGAGATTCCTGTCCACCCCCGCCTTGATCTGCCCAGCTAGTGCTTGGGGGCTGAGATTCAAATGGGCTTTCCGCACCACGCCCGGCTGCTAATCAATGTGAGCTTTAGTTCTGGTGCTGGGGTGGGGGCAGGGCCACCTCCCAGGCTCAGCTCCCTCAGGGGCTTTATGCAGAGACCTTCAGGAATGGAGTGGGGTGGGGCAGGGCAGCCTCCCAGGCTCAGCTCCCTCAGGTTGTTTATGCAGAGACTTTCAGTAATGAAGATCCTGCCTGCTGCTGGAGGAGTCCCGGGCTGCTGCCGCAGCTGCTGCCTCTGCTGCCCCCGCCTCTGCTGCCGCCGCTTCCTCCCGAGGGAGCCCGAGTCACAGAGACACTCCGCTCCCCTCCTCCAGCCCAGCCGTCTCTCTCACTGACCTGTAGCTTCTGTGGGTGGAGGGACTTTCCCGGCTGCCGGAGGTTCTGTCCCTGAAGCCTGCTCGGGTCAGCTTCTCTGGGGCCGTGGCCAGGGCAGCGCTGGGGTGGGGTCCGCTTTCCAGGGCACGGCGGACCCTGGGGACGGCTCTCCAGGGCTCTCTGGAATGGAAATCTCTTCCACTCTGTTTCTGCACACCTTTCAGTGGTCCAGAATTTATGGGGATCTCTTTTTGTATTAATTCTATGGGCTGTGGGGTTCAGAGCTCGTAAATGTGCGTCTTTCTACTCCTCCATCTTGACTCCGCCCCCCTTGATCCTTGTTTCAAGAGCACTATTGAAACTATATTCCCATAAGTTGTTGGCATAGATCATTGAAAAGATTCTCTCATAAACAAAATGCCACAAGCTTGAATTTTTGGGTGATCAAAACTTTTGTTTTCATTGATGGACTCAATCTTCTCTCAACCTTATACATAGTATTAATCATATAATATATTATGCATTAATTGAAGTTCTAGGGTTCTTCCTCAAATGTCCAAAACTGAATTTAAGTCAATTTAATGAACAAAATATTAGAGGAACAGGGTCTTTTTAAGTTTAAATAATCATGCAATATACAGCATGGAATACTACTACTTGGTTCAATTAAAAACAAGTCTCTTGCTTTTGAAGTTCAGTGTTTCAAGCAACATTAAAAATTCCAGATAATTTTTGGCACTGAGAATTCCTCTCTTTGCATAGGAAAGTTTCACAGACAGTATTTCCTACCATTCTACCATCTCCAAACTGCTTCAGGCACATGATCCAGTTCCCAGAAGTGGCATTTTCCTTAAGGGAACATGGAGAAATATTTTTATTCTTGGGATCAAAGGAAGTCTTCTTTTTAGAAAGTTGTCCATCTGGAACTTCCCATGAACTCTAAATTTTCTTTATTAGAAATAAAGTACCCAAATCTAATTAATATCTTCTCTTAGTCAAAGAAAGTTTTAGACATGCACTTCAGAAATGGATTTTGAAAGTTTTGACATGTCTGGTTTTGAAAGCTATTTCTCCACGTTGAGTAAGGAAGAAGAAGGCAGGGCCTGCAGCATTTTGCTTATAAGATTTTTTTCAGTGATCTATGCCTATAATCCATAGGAGGATAGTTTCAATTTTGCTCTTGAATCATGGATCAAGCTCTATTGCTAATACATTTCACTGATTCTGAATGAGCATATGAACTATGTCTTCTGGAGGCATCATGGCAATGCTAGCTGCTTCACTTTCAAATTCAATTTGCCATTGTTAGAGCCAAAAGGCCTGCCTCTCTGAGAGAGAGATCCACAGCTAGGAGCTGGGAATCACCTAAAGGACACCAACCAGGAAAGAAACTATGGTCTTTAGGATGAGAAATAATGTAGAGCAGAGAAACTGAATGGGAAAATATGAACAATGGGACATCTGCTATTGAAAGTCAAGAGCCAATTATGAATCTCCTCATGTTAACTATGTTATTTCATTGGACAATAATCGAAATAAGAAAGCTAACATCTGGCTGATATATTTAGATAAAGTTTACAGGGTCACTGAGAAATATATGGTTTTAACTCTGGGACCGCTGGGTTGTAAACATCGGATCTGCTTCTAATTACTCTGCAACAAGCCACATAATCTCAATGAGTGAATGATGGAGAAATAGTTTATTAAGTGATTATTACGTGTCATGTTCTGTGATTAGTGTTGGGATTCAATGGTTTCAAGTTGTTATATTTTTGTACTATTGTAAATGGTTTGAATCTATATAATGGAGTTCTTCTGAGTAATGTCCCAGAGGTCAGTTCTTAAGAAGAGCTAGCATGACAGGGGGCATATGGAAACATTTTGATCACAGTGACCAACAGAAGTCCTGGATGGACAGTTTGACTCAAATCTTAAGTGGAAATTAAATATATGCTCTTAGGAAGCAGGCTTTGGAGGTCTGACTCAATATTGGACTGTCTAAGGAGACCTAGACATTCATACAAGAACAAATGGACCCACACTTTTGATTCTGGAGAACAGATGATGAAACACTACTTACTAATCTACTCTCGTTAGAGCTAAGAGGGACTCTAAGAAGAGGATAGTGTAAATGAAGTTGCTCTGTCATTCAGTTTTGCTTATCTGTTTTCTTTTATTCCAAGGGAAGGTGCTTGATGGTGATGGCATGTGTTGCAAAAATGATTTAGGATGTTTTACACAGAAAAAAAAGAATAAGCAAAACTTAAAATCGAACAAAAAAGGAAAACTGGATCAATATACTCTTGTGGATCCAAAATTAAAGGAAATTTTATAGCATTACTGAGGATGTAACTGGCAGCACACCAGCACTCAGATCCTAGAGTCAAGAAGACTTGAGTTCATATCCAACCTCAGACATTTGCTATCTGTGTTATCATCCTAGGCAAGCCATTTAAACTCTTTGTGCTGAAGTTTCTTCATCTGTAAAATGGAGATTGAAGAAGCTAGATGATTCAGTGGATAGAGCACTGATCCTGGAATCAGGAAGACTTCAGTTCAAATTCAGCCTCAGATACTTACTAGCTTATATGGCCTTTGGGCAAGTGACTTAATCTCTATCTGTGGATAGAGCACTAGGTTTGGAGTCAGAAAGATCTGATTTGAAGTCTGATCTCAGAAATTTACTAGCTGTGTGATCCTGGGCAAGTCACCTAATCTCTGCTTACATAAATCTCCTGGAGAAGCACAAGGCCAAAATGACCCAGTATCTTTGCTAAGAAAACTCCATGGAGAGTATGGTCTATGTGGTCACAAAGAGCTGGACATGACTGAAATTCCTGAATAACAACAATAAATGGAGATTATAATAGCCTTTACTTTCCCGGATTCTTGTTAAGGATAAAATGAGATAGTACTGCTTAAAGGCTTTGCAAACTTTAAAGCATTCTGTGTCTGTTACTATTATTACTACTATGAATAGTTATGCTATTTGTGTATCTGATTCTCATGGAAGTTGCATTGAAAAGAAGAATTTGTGTCTAAATTGCTACTACTAAGTAACTTTTACAGTGTTTTAATGTTTGCAAGGTGCTTTACCAATATTATCTTATTTTAACCTCATAACAACCCTGGGCGATAGGTACCATTATTGTATTATCCCTATTTTCTAAGTGGGGAAACTGAGTCTGAAAAGTGTTTAGTGATTTGCCCAGGGTTCCAAAGAGAATAATTGTCTAAGACAGATTGTGATTGGCCTCCTATTTCTCTCTCTCTCTGTCTCTGTCTCTGTCTCTCTCTGTCTCTGTCTCTCTCTGTCTCTGTCTCTCTCTCTGTCTCTCTTTGTCTCTGTCTCTCTCTCTGTCCCTGTCCCTGTCTCTGTCTCTCTCTCTCTCTGTCTCTGTCTCTCTCTGTCTCTGTCTCTCTGTCTCTGTCTCTCTCTCTGTCTCTCTCTCTGTCTCTGTCTCTCTCTCTGTCTCTGTCTCTCTCTCTGTCCCTGTCTCTGTCTCTCTCTCTCTGTCTCTCTCTCTGTCTCTGTCTCTCTCTGTCTCTGTCTCTCTCTCTGTCTCTGTCTCTCTCTCTGTCTCTCTCTCTGTCTCTGTCTCTCTCTCTGTCTCTGTCTCTGTCTCTCTCTCTCTTACACACACACACGATGGTTTTTATTTTTCATTTAAAGTATTTATGTTGATGAGAATGGGCTTTTTGAAACATGCTCTTGCTATGACTATCACATGATGATGCAGGAGAGAAGGCCACCTACACATCTGCTCTTTAGCTTCAACCTTAGCCTTGTTGAATATTCATTACAACAGGCATAAAGAGGCTAAATGGGGACATGCCCTGGAGCGGCAGAGAGGTGAGCCACAAAAAAGCTCTAACTCTTAGTTTTTTTTCTTGGATTTTTGCAAAAAAAAAGTTTTCATTGCTCTTACAAAACAGTACTCTCTGGATAACCTGGAGACTACCTGCTGTATGAGTTTTGGAGCAGGGATCTGAAGAGTAGTCACATACCTTGCCATAAACTGTTTTTTATTTGTGCTGAAGACAGTGTATCTCTGGAAGAACCAGAAGATTTTACAAAGGAAAATCAAAGCATATTAGGAAACTTAAAGGCCATCTAGTAAAAAATCCCTTATTTTACAGGAGAGAAAGCTGAGTTTCTAAGAAGCTGATTATATTGTCTCATCTTGTTTATACATGTGATGACAACTCAGTTTTTTTCTGATTCCAAAGGCAGCACATTTTCCGCAGTACCATACTGCCTCTCCTATGGTTTATAGAGGGCAGGGGTTGACAAGCTTTGATCCACAGGCCAAATCCAACCTGCCACTTGCTTTTGTATGAATTGGAAGGTAAGCCACTCTTAGCTTATGGGCTGTACAAAATAACAGGTGGCGGAACAGATTTGGCCTGTGGGTCATAGTCTGCTAATGCCTGAATAGGGGAGTATTCAAATAATGATAAGTCTTGAGAATCCCTAAGAATCCATGAACCAACCAACAGTAATTTATCAAGAGACTACTTTTTGTCAGGCGCTATCCTAGGTACTATATTAGGTACCAGAATACTACCAAGAATTATTGAAAGGACACCTGCATTCAAAAAATTGGGGCCACCTATTTGCAAATATTCAGACATTCCCTGCTCAAGCACAAACTACCTCTATGCCTTTCTGTGGTGTAAAACAACTATTTATCAAATAACTGCTATGAGAATATTAAGGCAGAAAGATGGAGGTATATAAAAATGTAAATAAGACAAGATTCCTGACCTTATGACTCAAAGTACTTCAAGTCCAAGAGTCTTAAAAGCACCTCTAATAGTCTTGTTGCTTTATTTATCGTGTTAATTTTAAGTCAGATGAAAGATGACATATCACTGTTGGTACTGTTTCAAATTGTGATGACATTTTAATTCTTGATGGGCTATATAGATGGGCTCTATTTGGACAGGGGCCATCTAACTAATCTACTTGTGAATGGGCAGATTTCCACATTTCCTATATATTTTTATACATATACTTTTGTTATGAAGGCAATGCAGGTGTCTAATTTCTAATACATGGCTAAGTGACATCCTGGATTAGATAATTATACCTTTGAGAACTATTCAATATAGTTTAAGTCACATATTCTGAGTAATTTAAGTTATTGAGGCAAAGGATTGGGGGAAAGAAGGATTTGGGGTAACTTCAACTCACTGTAATTTTTAGCAGATGCTGCAAGTGACTTGAGCTTCCCTGGTTAATCAAATTACAAGGAAAAAAAAAACCATTAAGTTGGGTTTGGTGGTCTGTCATCATAGTTTAATGAATCTTAGTTCAAATTTCAGAACCCTCTCACAATCTTTCCTTGATTAGTGCTCAGAAGAGAATCTGATCAGGAGAAATGTTTCTCCTAAATAAGAGGACTGTAGAAAAGCCATGGGAGCCCTAGCATCCTGGCGCTCAGCTTGATTTCATCATACATGATTGTGCACTTTTGCTGGAGTGCAGGAACATCTTTGATGATTGCAAAGCTACAAAATTTCAGTTTTGAAAGGAACCACAGAGTACAATTAAATCAATCTATACTTTCACAGTTATTATGAGGGCAATAACCAATAGAACCTTGGAAAGGGCACTTTCATTCAAATCCCAAGTAGGAAATAGGTATTCTTTTGGAGAAGCCTTTGGAGTTCTGATTTAATAATGAGTTTTCTGAGATCATCTAGACAGTACCATAAGAATAAATGGACTCACACTCTTGATTTTGGAGAACAGACGATGAAACTATTCATTAATCTGCTCTCATTAGAAATGTGAGGAACCACAAGGAAAGTAGACTGCACATGATGTTTCTCAAAAAGTACAATCATGACCTTCACAGAGGTTCCTTACACTTATAACCAGGTCTGATTGATAGAATTTCCCCTGTTCTATTGATCCAAAATTTTCTTCTTTGAAACTCTTCTTCATTGTTCACAGTTCTCTCCTCTGGCACCAAGGAGGAAAGGTCAAATCTCTAAGTGTTTTCATTTCATTTGTTTCATTGCTTAATTGTTCTCTTGGAATTTGGGATAGTCCCTTTTATAGAAATGGCACTCAGTACATGCTTTCTGATTTATTACTTAATTATATAGGATATGCCAGTAAATACTTAAAATAAAACTACTATGTCACTCTCCAGTTCACACAATTAATTTTCACAGAGCATCATTTGAAGACTGCACCATACTGAAAGCCCTCCTTTGAAGTAGGCTTTCTATGTTATTAATGTCCTTCTTAAAGGGGAGTGCCCAGACCTAGCACAGTAACTTTGATGTGCCAAACATCACCAGACTGCCTCATGTAATGATCTCTTCTCAGTCTGATACTCCTTGAACTCTTCAGCACATAACAGTTATCACAAATGGTCAAAGGATATGAACAGCCAGTTTTCAGAGGAGGAAATAAAAGTATTTATGGTCATACGGAAAAATGTTCTAAGTCACTATTGATTAGAAAGATGTAAATCAAAACAACTCTGAGGTACCACATCACACTGATCAAATTGGCTAATATGACAAAACAGGAAGATGGAAAATGTTGGAGAAGATATGGGAGAATTGTAACACTAATTCATTGTTGGTGGAGCTGTGAACTGATAAAACCATTCTGGAGAGCAATTTGGAACTATGCCCAAAGGGCTCCAAGCATATGCACACCCTTTGATTCAGCAATATCACCAAAGAAATCATAACAATGGGAACATGTATACAAAAATATTTATAACAGCTCTTTGTGATAGCCAAGAACTGGAAATTGAGGAAATGCCCATCAGTTGTGGAATGGCTGAACAAGTGGTGGTATATTAATGTAATGGAATACTACTGTGCTGTAAGAAATGATGAACAGGAAGACTTCAGAGAAGCCTGGAAAGACTTATATGAACTGATACTGAGTGAAATGAGCAGAACCAGGAGAATATCATACACAGTAACAGCCACAGTGTGTGAAGACAGTTTCTGGTAGACTTAGCCCTTCACAGCAATGCAAGGGCCTAAAACATTCCCAAAGGACTCTTGAGGCAAAATACCATCCTCATTCAGATAAAGAACTATGGAATTGGAATGAAGAAAGAAGCACACTATTTTCTCTTGTGTTATTTATTTATTCTTTTTTTTTTGGTTTGGTTTTGCTCATGGTTTCTCCCATTTCTTTTAATTCTTCTATGTAACATGACTAAACACATGAAAATATGTTTAATAAGAATGAATTTGTAGAACCCATATAAAAATGCATGCTGTTCTGGGGAGGGAAGGGGGATGAATAGGGAGAAAATTTAAAACTTATGGAAGTGATTGTTGAAAACTGAAAACAAATAAATTTATTAAATTTAAAAAATAAAAATGCCAATGAATGATGAGTAGTAAAACCAAAAAAAAAAAAAGAGGAACAGTTATCACCTTCCTCCCCTGAATAATCTCTCCTCTCTAACTTATGCTACACTTTGCTTCTTTTGTTCCCCTCTTATCTGTCCAACTTCTTTTTTGTCTTCTTTTGGTGATCTCATGAGCTTCTGTGTATTTAGCTGACATTTCTACACAGATTATTCCCATTCGTGTGTGTCTATATGTGTGTATACAAACATACAAATATAACTATATACATGTACATATATACATATAAATATCAATACACACACATATATGCATATATACATATATGTATGTACATGTGTATACACACACACAGCTATATATCCAACCCTAACTCTCTCCATTGTTACAGTCAGATGTTTCCAGCTGCCTCTAAGACATTTCAAGCTAGATGTCCCTTAGGTATCTCAAACTCAATGTAATCAGCCAAAGTCAAACTCACAATGTTTCTTATCAAACTCTCTCCCTTTTTGACTTCCAAATTACTTTTCAGACATCTACGTGGTATAGTAGAAAGAGTATCAGCCTTGTAGTCAGTAGGACTGGAGTTCAAATCTGGCTTTGGACACTTAAGAGCTGTGTGATGGGCAAGTCACTTCAGTTTCCTCATCTGCAAAATGTTAGAGAAGGAAATAAAAAAAAACATTCTTTTTTATTCAATCATTTTATTTGTTTTCAATGTTCTACTATCATTTCCATCTATCTTAGATTTTTTCCCTTTCCTCTCCCTTTCCCCCTCTCCCTCCCTAAGATAGCATACAACATAGGTTGTACACATATATTCCTATTAAATACATTTTCACCTACGTCATATTGCATAGAAGAATTGAAATGAATGGGAGAAACCATAAAACAAAACAAAACAGAGCAACACATAACACAAAAGAAAATAGTCTGCTTCATTCTGTGATCCAGTTCCACAGTTCTTTCTCTGGATGTGAAAGCTGTTTTGCCTCAAGAGTCCATTGGGAATTTTTTAAGTCCTTGCATTGCAATGAAATACTAAGTCTACCAGAAAAATTCCTCACACACTGTACTTGTTTCTGTGTACAAATTCAGTGTACAGCCCTTTGGGCATAGTTCCAAATTGCTCTCCAGAATGGTTGGATCAACTCACAGCTCCACCAACAATGAATTAGTGTTACAACTCTCCCCTATCTTCTCCAATATTTGTCATCTTCCTGTTTTGTCATATTAGCTAAACTGATAGGTGTGATGGGGTACCTTAGTGTGGCTTTGATTTGCATCTCTCTAATCAATAGTAATTTAAAGCATTTTTTCATATGACTGCAGATAGCTTTATTTTCTTCCTCTGAAAACTGCCTGTTCATATTCTTTGACCATTTATCAATTCGGGAATGACTTGTATCCTTGTACCTTTGATTCAGTCCTCTATATATTTTAGAAATGAGGCCTTTATCACAGAAATTATTTACAAAAATTCTTTCCCAGTTTTCTGCTTCCCTCTTAATCTTAGTTGCATTTGAGTTTATGCAAAAACTTTTCAATTTAATGCAATCAAAATTATCCATTTTGTACTTCATAATGTCTTCTATATCTTGTTTGGTCAAAAATTTCTCCATTCTCCATAAATCTGACCAATACACTATTCCTTGTTCCACTAATCTATTTACAGTATCACTCCTTATACCTAGATCATGTATCCATTTGGACTTTATTCTTGTGTACAGTGTTAGGCATTGGTCTATGCCCAGTTTCTGCCACATGGTTATCCACTTTTCCCCACAATTTTTGTCAGACAGAGAGTTCTTATCCAAGAAGCTACGGTCTTTGGGTTTGTCAAACAGTAAGTAGTCTTCTATATTCATTGACTATTGTGTTTTGAGTACCTAACAAATTCTACTGGTCTACCCCTCTGTTTCTCAAACAGTACCAAGTGGTTTTGATGATTACTGCTTTATAATTCAATTTGAGATCTGGTAGGGCTAGGTCACCTTCCTAGCATCTTTTTTTTCATTATTTCCCTTGATATTCTTCCCTGGCATTTTTTTTCATTATTCCCCTTGATATTCTGGAACTTTTGTTCTTCCAGATGAATTTTGATATTGTTTTCAAGCTCCAGAAAACAATTATCTGGTAGTTTGATTGGTATGGCACTGAATAAGTAAATTAATTTAGATAGAATTGTCATTTTTATTATATTAGCTCAGCCTTCTCACAAGAAACTGATGTTTTTCCACTTAGATCTGAGCTTATTTGTGTAAAAAATGTTTTGTACTTGTGTTCGTACAGTCCCTGAGTTTGTTTGGGCATGTGTACTCCAAGATATTTCATGATGTCTACCCTAGCTTTAAATGGGATTTCTTTTTCTATCTCTTGCTGTTGGACTTTGTTAGTAACACATAGAAATGTAGATGATTTATGTGGGTTTATTTCATAACCTGCAAATTTGTCAAAGCTGTTTATTATTTTCAGTAGTTTTTTTCCTTGATTCTCTAAGTATATCATCATATTATCTCCAGAGTGATAATTTAGTTTCTTCTTTGCCTATTCTAATTCCTTTTATTTCTATTTCTTCTCTAATTGCTACTAGCATTTCTAATATCATATTGAACAGTGGTAATAATGGACATCCTTTTTCACTCCTGATCTTATTGGAAGTGCATCTGACTTATCCCCATTGCATATAACGCTTGCTGAAGGTTTTAGGTAGGTGCCACTTATTATTTTATGGAATGTTCCATTTATTCTTATGCTCCCCAGTGTTTTCAATAGCAATGGGTGTTTATTTTGCCAAAAGCTTTTCTGCATCTATTGAGATAATCATGTGGTTTCTGTTAGTTTTGTTGTTGATATGATCAATAATGCTAATAGTTTTCCTAATACTGAACCAGGCCTGCATTCCTGGTATAAACCCTATCTGATCATATTGTATTATTTTCATGATAAGTTGCTGTATTCTTTGTGCCAAAATCTTATTTAAAATTTTTGCATCTATATTCATTAGAGAAACTGGTCTATGCTTTTCCTTCTCTGTTTTGGCTCTTCCTGGTTTAGGTATCAGAACCATATTTATATCATAAAAAGAATTTGGTAGTACTCCTCCAATTTTCTCAAATAGTCTATAAAGTATTGGAATTAACTGTTCTTTAAATGTTTGATAAAAGTCACTTATAAATCCTTCTAGATCTGGGGAATTTTTCCTAGGGATTTCATTAATGGTTTGTTCAATTTATATTTTCTGAAATGGGGTTATTTAAGTATTCAGCTTCCTCCTGTTAATTTGGGCAATTCATATTTTTTAAAGTAATCATTCATCTAATTTAGATTGTTGGATTTATGGGTATACAGTTGGGCAAAGTAATTTCCAATTATTGTTTTAATTTCCTCCTCATTGGAGGTGAGTTCACCCTTTTCATTTTTGCAATTTGGTTATATTCATTCTTTTTTTAATCAAATTAATCAAACATTTATCAATTTTATTGGTTTTTTCATAAAATCATCTCTTTGTTTTATTTATCAGTTCAATAGATTTCTTAATTTCAATTTTATTAGTCTCTCCTTTGGTTTTTAGTATTTCTAATTTGATATTTACTTGAGGATTTTCAATTTGTTCTTTCTCTAGCTTTTTCAACCTCCTTCCTAGTTCATTGATCTCCTCTTTCTCCATTTTATTCATGTAAGCATTCAAGGTATAAACCTTCCCCTAAGAACTGCTTTTGCAGCACTCCGTAAGATTTGGTATGTTGTCTCATTATTGTCATTCTCTTGATTGTTTCTATGATTTGTTGTTTAACACACTCATTCTTTAGGATTAGTTTATTTAATTTCCAATAATTTTTGGTCTATCTTTCTATGACCTTTTATTACATATAATTTTTATTGCATTATGATTTGAGGAGGATGCATTGAATATCTCTGCCTTTCTTCACTGAATCGTGAGGATTTTATATCCCAGTACATGGTCAATTTTTGTATATGTGTGACGCACCACAGAGAAAAATGTATATTCTTTTCTATCGCCAGTCAATTTTCTCCAGAGATCTATCATATCTACCTTATCTAGAGTTTTATTCACCTCCTTAGCTTCTTTCTTGTTTATTTTAAAGTCAGACTTATCAAATTCAGAGAGGGGGAGATTGAAGTGCCCATTAGTATAATTTTGCTATCTATTTTTTCCTGTAACTCCCTTAACTTCTCCTCTAAGAGTCTGGATGCTATAGCACTTGGAACATATATATTTAGTAATGATATTGCTTCATTGTCTATAGTGCCTGTTAGCAGGATATATTTTCCATCCTTATCTCTTTTGATTAGATGTATTTTTGCTTTTACTTTCTCTTGCTACCCCTATTTTCTTTTTTACATCAGCTGTAGCACAATATATTCTGCTCCAACATTTTACCTTTACCCTGTTTGTATGCCCCTGTTTTAAATGTGTTTCTTGTAAACAACATATTGTTGGATTATGGTTTTTAATCCATTCTACTATCCGTCTTCATTTTATGGGAGAGTTCATTACATTCACATTCACAGTTATGATTACTATCTGTGTTTTTCCTCCATCCCCTTTCTCCTTGTTTATGCTTTTAGTTCTCCCTTACTCTCCACAATAGATCTTTAATTTTGACAACTGCCTTCCTCTGTCTTCCCTCCTTTCTTTTGGTCCCCCTCCCTTTTACTCCCCCTTTCCTTTACTACTTCTTTCCTCCCTTTTAACCTCCCTCCTCTTTTCTTCCCCCTTCCCTTCCTCCTGCCTATAGAGCTAGTTATATTTCTATACTTAACTGAATTTGTTGTTCCCTCCGTGAACCACACCAGATGAGAGTAACTCTCAAACAATGCTCATCTCCCTCCTGTCTTTCTCTCTACTGTAATATATTTTTCTGCCTCTTTTTGTAATATAACTTACTTTTTTCTGCCTCCTCCTTTTCACATCTCCCATTGCAATCCCTTCACACTCTTAAATCACATTTTTATGATAACACCATTTACTTATGTCTACTCCCTCTCTCTATGTATATCTCTTTTATATATCATAATAAATATACAATTCTCAAGATTAACAAGTATTATCTTCCCTTATAGGGATGTAAATAGTTTGACCACATTGAATAACAAGTTGTTTGGTTTTTTTTATCATTTACCTTTTCATGCCTCTCTTGAGACCTGTGTTTGAAGATCAAATTTTCTGTTGAGCTTTGGCCTTTTAATAGGGCAGGTATGGAAACCCCTTATTTTATTGAATGTCCATCTCCTTGCCTGAAGTATTATACTCAACTTTGCTGGGTAATTGATCCTTGGTTGTAGTCCCAACTCCTTTGCTTTTTTGCCTTATAGAGTATAATATTCCAGGTCCTTCGATCTTTCAAAGTAGAAGCTATAAGGTCGTGTGTGATCCTGAATGTAGCTCCTCAATATTTGAATTGTTTCTTTCTGGTTGCCTGCAGTATTTTCTCCTTCACTTAATAGTTCCTGAATTTTCAACAATATTCCTTGGTGTTTTGAATTTGGGATTCCTTTCAGGAGGTGAACGATGCATTTGTTTCGATGATGATTTTGCCCTCTGGATCTAGGACCTTTGGGCAGTTTTTCTTGATGATTTCTTGGATGATATTGTCCAGGCTCTTTTATTCTTGATGACTTTCTGGTAGATCAATAATCCTTATGTTTTTCTCTCCTGGATCTATTTTCCATGTCAGTTGCTTTTTCAAGTAGACATTTTACATTTTCTTCTCTCTTTTCATTCTTTAGATTATGTTTCACTGATTCTTGATGTCTCATAAAATCATTAGCTTCTGCTTGCTCAGTTCTAATTTTAATCAAATTGTTTTCTTCAGATAACTTTTTCATCTCCTTTTTCATCTGTCCAATTGTTCCTTTTAAGGAGTTATTTTCTCCAGTTAGGTTTTGTACTTACTTTTCCATTTGTCCAATTTTCCTTTTAAATTCTTCTGAGATTTCTTCTTTTATATTTTTAAAATCATTGGCCTATTTTTTTTCTATTTCTCTAATTTTTTTTTTAAATCTTGCCTAAGGTCTTCTAAAAAAGCTTTTTGACCTTGAGACCAGTTCATATTCCCTTCTGAAGTTTAGATTGAGAACAGTCTCAATGCTGACCTCTTTGGTATTCGTGTTTAGGTCTTTGTCCCCATAGAAAGATTCTATGGTCTTTTCTTTTCTGCTTTGCTTCTTACTCTTGATGATCACCTTTTTTCCTGGATTTTAAAGTAGATCTCTGCTTCTGGGGCATAGAAGGCTCTGTCTCAACATTGTTGTGCCTAGAACTTGAGGCTTTGTGTGTTGTGGCCTCTGGTTCTTTCTGCTAGAAACTAAAATGCTGCAGGTTACCTGGTGCTGAGCTGGCTGGTACTGGAATACAGAGGCCAGGTGATGTCTTTTTGTGTTTCCCCAGAGTTATCCTGAAGCTAGCTATGTTAAGTGTGGGGGAGGGGTAGTGTGGCCACAGGAGGTTTCCTCTGTTGGGCTAGAACATAGGCAAGCTCAGAGGTTGGTGATCACATCTGTGTGAATGAGGTGCTGGGGTGCTGAGGCATGCCTGGGGTCCTGGTGTTGGCAGTTGCTAGCTCTCCCCCCACCCCGCTGGGGCTCATGATCTCCTCCTGGTTTGCCAAGGTAAGGTTGTCTGGGATGGCTCTAGTCCTGCACTGGTCCCCTTTAGCCACAGCAAGAGAGACCCTTCTTCTCAATTTTCCTAGTCTCATGGGCCAAGGGACTGTTTACCCCTTTGACTGATCCTACTTTCCCAAGACTTTTCCTAGGGAAATATTTTCTGGGTTTTTCAAGGTTAACAAGGGGAGGGAGATAGCAGTTGTTGATCACTTTACCATCTTGGCTCCTGGAAGTTCAAGTAGGTGATTTACAGACATTTAATCTGGTGGCTGATAGTCTCAGGAGTAGCTGCTGCAATTATCTGGAGTTCTCTCAGTTCCAATGGACTTCCATCTTAGACCGATATGTTTGAGAATAAGCAGCACATATGCAGCTTCAGATCAGCTGGGTCTTCTTTCTTGGCCCTGCCATGGCACGGACAATAGTTGTATAGCCTATGCACTTTGTGCTCCTCTAGTCCCATGCAGCAGGTCCTTTCTATCCACTTTCCAGTCTGTCCTGGGTTGAAAATAGCCAAAATCTCTTTTGTATTCTGCACCTCCAACATCCATTCAGATTCTCTGTTTAGAGGTATCTGAAGGAGTTTGTCTTAGAGCTTAAGTGAGTAGTTGCTCTCACTCTGCCATCTTTGCTCCCACAAACCACTCTTGTATCTTTACCATGAAAATCTCAAATGGGATCAAAGAGAGTTGAACATAACTGAAATGAAACAAAAACAATAGCTATCACTTTTGAGAATATCACCTTTCTTCCAGTCACTGAGACTGTGAATCTTGATGTCATCTTTGACAATTTACTTTCAATCATTTTATCTCTACATTCATAACAGTTCTCATCTTTTTCTCTTCTCTTCATTCTTACAGCTACCACTCTCTATTAGGTCCTCATCATTTTTACCTGAACTAACACAATAGCTTCTGGTTAGTTTCTCTGGCTTAAGCCCCTCCCCAGTCTGCTACATTCTCTATTTAATTAGTAAAGTGCCCCCCACCCAAATATCAGGTTTTATCTTTGACAGTCCCATGATGATGAATTTCAGTGACTTCCTATCACCTTCAGGATCAAAGAGAGAGCTCTCCTTTGGACAGTTGACTCTCTGTATGAAACAGGGTGCCTGAACTTAGCAAGATCCAAGTTCAAAGCTAGACTCAGAAATTTCTTAGCCATGTGATCCTGGTTGAGTTTCCTAAGATGTGCCTGTCTCAGTATCTTCAACTATAAAGCAGGAATATTTATAGTTTTGATAATCAAATACAGGCATCTAGGTGACACAGTAGATAAGAGAACCAGATCTAAGGTCAGGAAGACTCATCTTCCTGAGTTCAACTTTGTCCTCTGATATTAACTATGTCATCCTGGGCAAGTCACTTAACCTGATTTGCCTTAGTTTCCTCATCTGTAAAATAATCTGGAGAAGAAAATGGCAAACCACTCTAGTATCTTTGTTAAGGATACCCCAAATGGGGTCGTGAAATGTCAGGTCTGAACTTACGGAACAACATTTGATATTTTCTCTTAGGATATTCTATCATTCATCTCCATGAATTCTGAAGGGCTGAAACTCATCCCTGGAATGCCTTGGACTCCTATCTCTTAGTTTTCTCAGTTTTTTTCAAGACAATGCTCAAAAATACTTTCCATGGGAGGCTTTTTCTCATTCCCTCAACCCCAACTTGCTAATGTTTTCTTCTTTCAGGACACCTTCCATATACTCTTTACATATCATGCATATACCTAGCTATTGTATATATTTTATCCCCAATCAGAATCTCAACTCCTTGAGGACAGCACTAATTTTTTGCTTTCTTACCAACTTCAGTACTTATCACAATGTCTGGCACATAGCAAGTTGCTTATTGACTGACTAATATTCATTACACTTTTAATCTGTGTTGTTGAAAGTTAAGAACTTGTAACATATCACTATTGAGACTATGAATTTTTTCCTCACTTTTGGAAAATTTGGTTACCTGCATTGTGGAAATTCTGTTTCTAAATTTAGTAAATTTCTAAATATTAGAAAATTAATAAGAATTTATTTTCCTTAGTTTGGCACACACAAACACACACACACACACACACACACACATGCAGACAATTAGAAATTAAAAAAAGGAAGCCTGATAATTTGGCACTAGTTAACCACTTCTGTCAAGAATCTCCCAAAAGAGTCAACAAATGTTCAATCTATCCATCATCAAAGAGAAAATAATAAAGGTCAGTTGGCATTTGCCATAGCAAATGTTCATAGTTCTAATTCACCATGTTTTTTTTTCCTGGAATATCTTGTGGGTTTTTTTTTTTGAGTAGGTATATTTTGCTGCCAAAATTACATATTCAGTTCAAATGAACTAATAATCAGGTGAGTAGGTGGAATGAGATGTCAAGTAGGAATAATAATATTTCCACCTACTTACCTCCACAGGATGCTATGAGAATTTATGTGAAAATGTTTTTGAAGTGTTTTGAGCTTTTCAGAAGAAAGAGATTATATAAATATGTGGTAGTATTTTTTGTAGAAGGATACTGATGGGTCCTAACTTGTATCAGCCCCCAAAATAGCAAGACTTATTTAGACTGAATAATAGAAAGGAAAAAGCATATTTTTACATACCACTAACAACGTGATAAAAATTATGACTTACATTTTTGTATGACTTACAGCATAAAGACTCCTGAAAATTCCTCTAACCCTAGTTGCAGGGATGAATTGGGCAGTAAAGGTCAAAAAAATTTGGAGATGGGATAGTAATCACATCCCTAAAGTTGAAGTAAATGTACTGACAGAGTTTCAATTATTCAGGAATCCAAGTCCCTCCATGATTGGGGAATTCCCTCCTCAAAGGACTTTGGTGTTTATAAGCACAAGGTTTATAAGGCAGCATTTCACCAGGAAACTTTGAAGAAATTTCTTGTAGACATTGCATCTGATCTCACTATAGTATTTTGAGGTCTGGTTTATTGGGTCCTGCCTAGCCCAATGAACACAACTCTATCTGCTCCATCTCCTCACCCCCTTCTGGTCTCTCCAGACAGCTTTTCCTTTCTGGCTTGAAAATTTTTGTTAAACCTATTGATTATTTTGGGAATTTTCACCCTCCCCAAATTTAAGCTGAAGATCTGTTCCATACTTTTACCCATGGTCTCATTGATCAGAACATGACAAAAACAAAAGTTGTTTTAAAAAAGTTGTGGCATCATAAAAAAATTATAATGAAAATGAGAAATTTAACCATCTAAGTAGATTCTTGCTCTGTATCTATGCTCCTGTAAATCTTAAAACCAAAGAAAGTGATGGCCTGATTTCTTCTGCTCTTCACCCCTCTCCACTGTCTTTATTACACCTTAGTTTACTCATCCATCCCTCCTCCTTTACTGCCACCATCATCATCACCAGGAACACAACAAAACAAGCAAATAAAAAACACCTCCTGAGGTAAAACTCAGTCAATTGAGCAAATTCATTTCATTCTTTTCTTTCTTCCTTCTTTTTTTTTTTTTGAATGAAAAAGATTTCAGTCTGGGAACCTTTATAGTCACTTTATATCAATCAATCTATGGCAGGCATTCATTAAGTGTCTACTGTATGACAGATACTGTTTGATTTGGAAAGAATGATCTTGCCATCACCCGCAAGTGTTGCACTTTCATGTTCATGAACTCTGAAATTCCTTCATTTTTCTGTAATCTTTTATCATTCCATCTTTCCCTATTTTATGATCCTCTAACCTTGTCATTCAACCTCACCGTGACTCCTAATCCCTCCACCCCTCACTCCTTTCCCGGGCCATAACTCTTTCATTATCTGCATTCTCCTCCCTTCCCCCACCATGTCCTCTTGGTGAACTAATTTAACTCTATAGTATCTTCCTCTCTTGAGTCCCTTACTCCCTTAGACTATGGCCAACAATACCCTGCCAAGCCCCAAGCTTGAATTACTCCCACCATCCACTGCCTTCATTCCTATTCTTATATTGATGATGGGAGCTAGAGAAAAACCACAAAATTTCATTGTTTGGATCCATTATAAATCTGCTATATAATCTCACCTTGGGCCTCGCCACAGTAAGACAGCCCTTTCCTAACTCCCCAATCAGGTAATCCTCCCACTTAGAAAATTTCCTTTCTTTTTATTGCTCTTTATACTCTCCTGAGTCTCCCCCCTCTCTTCTTCATCTCACATCTTTCTAATATCTTCTGCAATTGTCTTCATTCTTTACCCACATGAAGAGATAACCCTTCTCTTTGCTAAGTCAAACCTCTCTGCCTGTGACATTGATCCAATTCCATCCTTTATTCAGCACATTTCCCTTTCTATCATCTTCACTCTCTCACTAATCTTCCATCTTATTCATCCACTGCCTGTTTCCCTGCTATTCAGTCATAGTCAATTCTTCTACGTACTTAAAAAAACATTCATTTCTTTGATTTTAATGGTAATAATGAGAGTTAGAGATCTTCCCGACCCATTAATGGGTCTGCTCATTAAGGGAAGTTTGATTAGAGAACACTTGTTTTGTAGGAAGGTCAATGCCTTTTGCTAATTTCTTTTTTTTTCTTTAATATAAATTTATTTATTTAACTTTTTACATTCATTTTCACAAAATTTTGGGTTCCAAATTTTCTCCCCATTTATCCCCTCCACCCACGCCAATACACCGAGCATTCTAATTTCCCCTATCACCAATCTGCCCTCTCTTCTGTCATCCCTCCGTTTCCTTGTCCCCATCTTCTCTTTTGTCCTGTAGGGCCAGATGACTTTCTATTCCTCATTAACTGTATTTCTTATTTCCAAGTAGCAAGAACAATACTCAACAGTTGTTCCTAAAACTTTGAGTTCCAAATTCTCCCCATCCCTCCCTCCCTACCCATTCCCTTTGGGAAGGCAGGCAATTCAATGTAGGCCCTACATGGGTAGTTTTGCAAATGACTTTGATAATAGTCATGTTGTGTAAGACTAACTGTTATTTCCCTCCATCCTATCCTGCCCCCCATTGTTTCTATTCTGTCTTTTGATCCTGTCCCTTCCCGAGTGATGACTTCAAATTGCTCCCTCCTCCCATTGCCCTCCCTTCCATCACCCCCCCACCTTGTTTATCTCCTTCTCCCCCACTTTCCTGCATTGTAAGATAGGTTTTCATACAAAAATGAGTGTGCATTTTATTCCTTCCTTTAGTCAAATGTGATGAGGGTAAACTTCTTGTTTTTTTCTCAGCTCTCCTCTTTTTCCCTCCACTAAAAAGTCTCCTGCCTGCCTCTTGAATGAGATATAATTTACCCCATTACATTTCACCCTCTCTCCTCCCACTACATTTCTCTCTCACCATTTACCTTAATTTCTTTTAAGATATGGTCCCATTCTATTCAATTCACTCTACGCTCTCTGTCTCTGTGTGTGCATGCATGTGTGTATGTGTGTGCGTGCATGTGTGTACGTGTGTGTGTGTGGTCCCACCAACTACCCAGATACTGAAAAGTTTCAAGAGTTACAAATATTGTCTTTCCATGTAGGAATGTAAACAGTTCACTTTTGGTAAGTCCCTTATGACTTCTCTTTGCAGTTTACTTTTTCATGCTTCTTCTCATTCTTGTGTTTGAAAGTCAAATTTTCTTTTCAGCTCTGGTCTTTTCATCAAGAATGCTTGAAAGTCCTCTGTTTCATTGAAAAACCATATTTTCCCCTGAAGTGTTATACTCAGTTTTGCTGGGTAGGTGATTCTTGGTTTTTGTCCTAGTTCCTTTGACTTCTGGAATATCCAATTCCACGCCCTTTGATCCTTTAATGTAGAGGCTGCTAGATCTTGAGTTATCCTGATTGTATTTCCACAATACTGGAATTGTTTCTTTCTAGCTGCTTGTAATATTTTCTCTTTGACCTGGGAATTCTGGAATTTGGCCACAATGTTCCTAGGAGTTTCTCTTTTTGGATCTCTTTCATGCGGTGATCGATGGATTCCTTCAATACTTATTTTGCCCTGTGGTTGTAGAATATCAGGGCAGTTTTCCTCGCTAATTTCATGGAAGATGATGTCTAGACTCTTTTTTTGATCATGGCTTTCAGAGAGTCCCATAATTTTTAAATTGTTTCTCCTGGATCTATTTTCCAGGTCAGTTGTTTTTCCCATGAGATATTTCACATTCTCTTCCATTTTTTCATTCTTTTGGTTTTGTTTGGTGATTTCTTGGTTTCTCAGAAAATCATTAGACTCCATCTGTTCCATTCTAATTTTGAGAGAACTATTATCTTCAGTGAGCTTTTGAACCTCTTTTTCCATTTGGCTAATTCTGCTTTTGAAAGCATTCTTCTCCTCATTGGCTTTTTGAACCTCTTTTTCCAATTGAGTTAGCCTCTTTTTCAAGGTGTTATTTTCTTCAGAATTTTTTTGGGTGTCCTTTAGCAAGGTATTGACCCATTTTTCACGCTTTTCTTGTATCTCTCTCATTTCTCTTCCCAGTTTTTCCTCCACCCGTCTAACTTGATTTTCAAAATCCTTTTTGAGCTCTTCCATGGCCTGAGCCCACCCGACATCCACCTGGGATGTCTGGGATACAGAAGCCCCGACCTCCACATCTTTCCCTGATGGTAAGAATTGTTCCTCATCATCAGAATTGAAAGACAGGAACATCTGTACCCTATCAAAGTAGCTTTCTATAGTCTTATATTTCTTCCTTTTTCTGGGCATTTTCCCAGCCAGTTACTTGACTTCTGAGATTCCTGTCCACTTCCGCCTAGATCCTCCCAGATAGTGCTTGGGGTCTGAATTCAAATGGGCTTTCTGCAGCAGGCATGGCTGCTATTCAATGTGAGCTTAAGTTCTGGTGCTTGGGTGGGGGCAGGGCCACCTCCCAGGCTCAGTTCCCTCAGGGGCTTTATGCAGAGACCTTCAATAATGGAGTGGGTGGGGGCAAGGCCATCTCCCAGGCTCAGTTCCCTCAGGTGGTTTATGCAGAGACCTTTGGTAATGGCCCTGAACTTCTGCCTGCTGGTCCAGGAGTCTACCACCTCTGCCGCTTCCTGCCTCGCTTCCTCCTGAGAGGGCCCGAGTCACGGAGACACCCCGCTCCCCTCTCGGCCAGCCCAGATGTCTCTCTGACTGACCTGTAGCGTCTGTGGGCAGAAGGACCTTTGCAGCCACCAGAGGTTCCATCCCTGAAGCCTACTCGGATCCGCTCCTCTGGGGCTGTGGGGCCAGGGCAGCGCAGGGCTGGGCTCCACTGTCTAGAGCGTGACGGACCCCTGGGGATGGCTCTCCAGGGCTCTCTGGAACAGAAATCTTTTCCACTGTCTTTCTGTGCACCTTGCTGTGCTCCAGAATTTGTGGGGAGTTCCTTTTGTAGGAAATATATGGGCTGTGGGTTTGGAGCTAGCATACGTGAGTCTTTCTACTCCGCCATCTTGGCTCCTCCCCCGCTTTTGCTAATTTCTAATGAGGCACTGGTTCTCAATGGTTGTGATGCCCCCTGGCTCTGCAAAGTGTATAAATACTCTAGGGGTGAGATTTTACTTTGGGGCTTACTCATTGGAAGTATTTTTTTGGTCAGATGAGACTCTGGGCAGCTGCTAAGCAGCCCTCTGGCTTTGAAAACCCAGGGGTTTGCTTCTCTCTCTGGTAACTACGTATATATGGTCAGAGAGTTGGATCTGTCTGTTGATCTGTGATGTATGTATTGCTTACAGTCAGATAGTTGGAAGCCCTGTCTGTTGAAATTGTTTCTCAGTGTCTTTTTTCTCTGAAATTCAGTATGCTAACTTTTACCCCTGAGCTAAGTGAATGATATATGTACTTGATTAAAGTGACTGTTGATCCCTCAAAAGTTGCTTTCCCTTTAGAAAAGCAGATCAAAGAGCCTGTATAACAGACTGTTCTGTATATGTTGGAGTCCTTGCTATTACATCCATCCACCCCTGTCAGTTATTATATTATAGTTATTATATCTATATATCTATATATCTATATATCTATATATATATATATACATAGTTATTATTACATCTCTCCTCTGCTTCATGGTTAAATTCCTTGAGAAGGCCAGTTACAATCAGTGACTCTACTTCTCTTCTTAATTCTCTTTAAAGTTACCAATGATCTCTTAACTGCCAAACTGAAGGGCCTTTTTTCAATCCTTATCCTTCATCTCCCTTGACACTCTCTTCTTGGTAATCAAAACTCTCTAGATTTTTGTGACACTGCTCTGTCCTTGTTCTCTTCTCCTCTTTGATGAATCTCAGTCTAGGTTACACCTGCAAAATCTCTATCCTTGGTGCTTCTCTCTTGTCCTTGTATGCTATATCTCTTGGTGATATCATTGGCTTCTAATGAATTCAATTATCATCTTGATGATAATTCTAAAATCTTTTTATCTAGCTCTAACCACTTTCCTTATCTATTTCTTAGTGCTTGTTTGGCATCTTGAATTCAATGTCCCATAGATAGACTTATTAAACTTAACATATCCAAAACTAAACTCATTATCCTTTCCCCCCAAAACTTCTCCCTATTTCCAAATGTCCTTATAACTATCATAGGCACCATTATCTTCCAAGTCACCTAAGCTTACAACATATGTATCTTGCAGGACTTTTCACTCTCTCTCACCCTGTATGTTCTCAATCAACCAGGTGGAAAAGCAGATAAAATGCCAGACTTGGGGTCAAGAAGCCCGGGGTTCAATTCCCACTCCATAGTTACTTACTTACTGTGGGATCTAAGTAATTCGCTTAATTTCTGTGGCTCACAGTTCCTCCCCTTGTAAATGGGGATAATAATAGCACCAACCTCACAGGATCTGGGAGAAGATTGCATGAGGTAATATAGTGCTTTGCAATCTTTAAATGCTAGTTAAAATTACTATTATTGTTTTTACTATTGATATTGTTTTCTGTTAAGTATTGTCCATTCTCTCTTAACAATATATCTCTCATATACCACCTTCTCTCCATTGATCCTGTCACCACTCAGTTGTAGACCCTAATTACCTCATGCCTGAACTATTGAAAAAGTTTATTTGATCTCCTTGTCATACTCCAACTTGTCCTTCATTGTTGCCAGAATGAGTTTCTGAAAGTATAGATATGATCATGTCATACACTCTACTCAGTAAGCTCTAGTGGCTCTTTGGAATTAAATAGAAAATTTTCTGTTTGACTTTTAAAGCTCTATTTAACTTAGACCTTGCCTAACTTTTCAGTCTTTTTATACTTCCTTCTCTCCATATGCTCCAGTGACATTGACCTTACTCCTCCACCTGCAGGATACCATATCTCCCAACTCATGTATTTGACTCACTTTCCCTTATGCCTAGAACACTTCTCATCATTTCTTTGTCCTTGCTTCCCTGACTTCCTTCAAATTTCAGCTAAAATTCTACCTTCTACAAAAAGGCATTTCCTGATTCTCCTTAATGTTGGTCCTTTCCTTTTAAGGTTACCTCCAATTTGCTTGCTATATATTTTGGAGTTATATAGTTTGCATCTAGGACCTGAGCTCCTTTTGTGGCAGGACCTTTCTTTGTATCCCCAGTGCTTTGCTCAGTGCCTGCCACATAATAATAATGATAATAATGACTAAAATTTATATAATTTTTACTATATGCTAGGCACTGTGCTAAGTGCTTTACAGTTATTATCATTTGATGGTAAAAATTTTATTAAAGCTTATTGACTGATTCACTAACCAAAAATGAGTAAGATTTGAGAGATATCTTAGTAAAGGTAGAGAGGGGTTTAGAACTCTAAGCTGTGGTACATGAAAACACAAAGAACACAACAAGACAGGGTCTTCAGAGACAAAGTAAAACTAGCTAACTTTTTTGAGGGGGGAAATAATCACAGTGAAGGACAGCCAGGGAGAACGGAATTGGTCTGGTGTCCTGACTTGAGCTTGGTGGAAAGGGGCATCTAAACTAGTACAATCTTACAGAGGTATTATGGTGTTCTTCTCTGGGTAAAATAATTCCATGAATTGTTATAAAGGATCAAGGATGCTTGGTTCAGGGACTGGAACTGATTCATCTTGGGAGTAATAGAGAGAGGGGATGCCAGGCAAATTTCCATCCAGAAGGAAAAGGCCAATACAACAGGCCTTACTTTATCAAAGTGACTCAGGAGGTTTGAGTTTTTTCTGGACTTCTTCCTTACTTGGGATGGATAGAGTACTGAAGTACTTAAAGTAGCTAATGATTATGTGATGGAATATTTTAGTAAAGAACAGAGTAAGCCATATGACTATAGTGAGGCATGTTATCTTTTTAGGCTGTAAAAAAGTAGGAGAAACAGATTGACAAAAAAATAAAAAGCTATGTGTTAGCTGAGGTAGCCTGAGGGATGCACTTCCTCTCTGTATAGTTAATGGCAGATCTTTGGGACTGGAGACTTGAAATTAGAGGCAACATAGAGTTATTGTAGGGTCCAAGACCCAAGTCGTGTGGTCATGAGAAGCATTGGAACTAACCACTTGAAAGTGATGATGCTATCAAGGGAGAGATGGCAAGAGAACTGAGCTTGAAATAGTGGGGACTATAAACCAAGAAAGGGGTAGAGCACGCAGGCTAACAGAGCAGTGGAAGCAGTTGTACTAATCAACTAATACATGCTTTTTAAAGTACTGTTATGAGTTTAGCAATGGAGAGAGACAAAGAAAACCAGAAGATAATCAACTGTCCTGGAAGAATTCACAATCTAAGGGGAGAGGCAATATACCAGCAAAACTGTATATAGGATAAACAGAAAATAATCTATATAGAGAAGTCACAAGAATTAAGAGACATTGGCAAATGCTTCATGTAGGAGGTAGGATTTTAGATGGGAGTTGAAGGAAGCTAGGAAAGCCAAGTGGAGACAAAGAGGAAGAATATCCAAGCATGGGAGACAGCCAGTGAAATGCCCAGAGTTGGGAGATGGAGTGTTCAACGAAAAGCAAGGATGCCAGCGAAGGAGGTAAGTTAACAGACCATAGTAGAAGGAAGATAAGTGCCAAGACTATGCTGTTTCTTTGCCATTTCTGGATTGTGGCCAAGAATTGGAGCAAGATTTGTCAGAGAAAATATTCTGAGTCTCATGAAGATGAGACTCTGGAAAGGGGTTATTTCAATACCTTTTCTTGTGATAATAATTTTTTTTTGATGTTTTATAAGCTTCATGGCTTATAGGATTAGTAAGGAGGGAGAGAATAGGGCCTAAGGGGGATTTTTAATATTTATGTTGTTCCCAGGACTTGACAAGGCACTTTATCAAACCATGAATATCCAACTAGAATGTTCTATCTCGCCAATGAGAAGCTACTTCAATGAACTAACAGTTTCATCAATAAAAAAAATTCCATTGGTAAAAATGACAACCCATCTATGTCTTCCCAATCTGAGTCATCCTTGTCCATGACCACCAATAAATCTTCCATAGACCATTTACCTAGAAAGGCTTTGATTCAAGTCCTTTAATATTCCTTGGAAACTAATGAAACACTTTCACTGTCCATCAGGTACTACCATTACTACTAATCATAGCTAGAATTTATATTACTTCTACTATTTGCCAGGTATTGTGCTGAATACTTTGTAAAGAGTATGTCATTAGATCAGAAAAAGAGCCTAACTCTTCTCGTTAGAGATTAGGCTCCCCCAGGACTGTACCCATGCCAAAGTCCTCCTTGTCAACCCTTGAAAGCCTTCAAAAACTAGTTCAAACACTACCACTGCTATGAGGTCTTCTTTCATCTGACTGAAAGTGGGTCTTTCCCTTCTCAACTATTTAAAGAGTACTTATCTTTGTCTCTCTTTTGCACCTTTTATCTTTGCCCCTATGTTATTCATTTCTCCATCTGCTACCCCCAAATCCATCATATTGTAAGTTCCTTGAGGGTAGGACTAGTGATAGCTTTTCATCTTTGTATCTCTGGCTTCTAGAAAGTTCTTCAAATACTGGCAGGCTATAACCAGCTGAAAAAGTCTCAAATACAATTGTAGCAACAGATCATATCTGCTTTCTAAAGACTAGCCTAAGCATTAAGGGGATCATCACCATTAGACTGGCCTCTGGAAGATAGAGGTGATAGCAAAGAATGAAATAGCAAACATAGCCACAGTAACAACTGCAATAACAATACGAAAGTGCTATGACAATCCCCTTCCATTTCTTCAATCACAGTGAGACAAATGGCTGAGAAAGGCTCATGTGTCATTAAGAATCAAACAATTTTGAGATAGTGTAGGAGGCTAGACTCTTACGAATCCCCCTGATTCTGTCTTTTTTAAAAAGTGTGCTCATGCTTTGCTTTCTCTTACTTGGACCTCTGAACTAAAGTTTAGCAAGAAGGAAAAAGGAATTTCTCTTTTCCTGATCATCCTAGGACATGAAGGACACCTTGTGTAAACATAAAGCAATTTGTATGTACTTGCCTGAACGAATTAAGTTTATTGGACTGTAACTTTCTTCCCACCCTCATAGCCTGAGAAAGGCTATGAGTCAAAAGAACATAAGAATCAATTTTTCATGTGCAAGACACAGTAACATTTGGGACATTGAAGGAGTTCTTATTGAGGGACGTAGACTTTTTTATGCACATATATGTTCTGAGAAGAGGCATCTTAAGAGTGAAATTGATGAGCTTGAGCTTTGAGGGTTTAAGAGCTGCAAAAAGCTGAAGAATCTCTCATTTCAGATATTCAAGTACCAATATCCTAGAGGGAGGTTTTCTTCAATAACATACTTATTGACAAGGGAGAAGAATTAGAAAAAGAAATCATACTGTACTTGAAGGAGTAAAGTCATGACCCTCAGGCACAGGGGGAAAGAGATCTATACCTTTTCAACTCTTTTGTTATTGTGAGTTACTTAGCTAATGGAGCTATGATGTGAAGAATTACTTGTTCAACACTCTCCTCAAGTTGCTCAAGAGCATCTACTAATCCAGATCAGTCTAATAACAGCAGTAATTAATAATAGAGTTAGCACTTACGTAGAATTTTGAAGTTTTCAAAATGTTTTACAGATATTATCTCACTGGTAAACTTAATAACTCTGTGAACTATATGCTTTTTTAATGCTTGTTTTACAGATGAAGAAACTGAAGCAGACCAATGTTAAATGACTTGTCCAATGTCAAGCAGCTAGCAAGTACCCAAGGCTGCATTTGGACTCAGGACTTCCTGACTCCAAATCCAATGCTCTGTCTACTGAACCACCTAGGTGTCTGAGAGCAGTGTCTAGGTATCTCCAACCTGTAGCAAAATATCTTACACAACTAAGCACTTAAAGTATATTTGTTGAATAGAATTGCTGTTGAATAAGAAACAGCTTCAAGTTCATGAACCTCTGAGAGAGAAATGGGAGACTCTACAGGCTGAATTGAATATACACATTGCTATCATTAAGTATGTAGCCTGAGTACCTCAGAGTAGTCTATATCAAATGCAAGTAGTTTTTATTTCTTGTACTCCACCTAGGTATTGAACTTTGTAAGATTTTTTAAAAATCCAGTTTGTATGTAATAGTTGGAAGTATATTGTGAATATCACAATCCAACCACATCACATTATTCTGTATAGTTCCTATCTGACTTAAATCCCTTATCCCTACAGAATCTCTCCCATCTTCTGAAGACCTTCCTTTAATGTTATTAATATTTGATGGATAACTGTAAAACACATTGACTTTCCCTTTTCTGTCACCCTGCTAGCCCACTCTTTTCTGGTTATATATGTTCTTGATGAGATATTTTGTAATGTATTTTGTTGAAGTCATCATTGGGGTGGAAAACCCCACAGCATCCTATTTATGCCCACCTTAAGTCATGACATTGGCCTTTGGGTCACCACAGTTATAACTGTGATGATATCATAGCATGCTATGATTGCCTTATAGTATCATCAGGAAATGATTTATGATCAAACAGTTCTTTGCTTTTCAAATTATCAGCTTTCAGGTCTCTGGATAGCAGCTATTCTGTTAGCAAAAATCAGCCCACATAAACAGTAAAAACAGAAAAATTTAGCTCAATTAAAATCATTTGAGAAGTCACAGTGGGAAGTTGATATAATAATATTATATTTGTCTTGGTCCTGTGATGAACTCATTGAATGAAGTTAAATTTTCCTTGCTGTCTCCTAATTTATCTTAATTTCTTTTTTATTATTAAATTTTGTTTTTAATTGTGGAATAAAACAAATATTGATCTGCAAATCTACCACATACAACTTTCTATTTCTTTCAAATATACAACGCAATTACCATATACATTTCTTTTTTTTTCTTCCTTCCTTTCCTGCACCACAGATGGCTACCATTAGACACAAATACACATAAACATACATATATTCACATATATACATTTATTTATGTTTATATATACATGCATACACACATATATATGGAAAATTATTCTATACCTACTTCTGTTTATCAGTTCTTTCTCTGAATGCAGATAGCATTTTTCTTTATATGTCCTTTATAGTTCATTTGGGTATTTATAATAGAATAACTTCCTCATTCAAAATCATTCTTAAAACAACATTATCATTACTGGATACAGTGTTCTCTTGTTTCTTCTTATTTTGCTCTTAAATATCATGATTTCTTAGAAGTGAATCTTGGTTAAAATATATCATAGGATTCTATGAACAATATCACACAGGTATAAGAAGGTTTCAGGGAGTGGGTCAGATGATTATGAATTGTGCAAACGGTCAAGATATTTATGACTCTAATCTTTCAAAACATTTCAACAACTCTACAAAGAAATTGAGAAACATCAAGAAGTTAATGGAATGTAATATGGCAATTGAATTACTGGAATCTTACGGAAAGGAAAACAGCACTAGACCTAGACTCTATGGACCTAAGTCCAAGTTTTTTCTCTGATAAAAATATTGGATATGCTACTTAGGGAAAGTCATCTGACCTCTTCCAGTCTTAGTTTCCCCTTCTGTAAAATGAGAGAATTGGACAAGTTACTCCAAGATCTACTCCCACTTTTAATTTGTGATGCTATAATGATATATATGATAATTTAAAGTCCAATTGGACAGTATGTGAAAGGATAGTCTAATTTAGAAGAGGAATTATATTTCTTAACTGTTTTAATTACTTTAAATTCAAAAAGTGCTTCATATAAATGATTTCACCTGATCCTCACACAGTCATTTAAGCCCCCTGCTAAAGATATATATATATATACACACACACACACACACACACACACACACACATACATTCCATTCTTCAGATAAGAAAACTAAGGGTCATAATGTTTCAATAGCTGGTCCCACAGCTAGCAAGTAATGGAGGTGGATTTGAACTCAGATCATTCTGACTTCTAATCCAGTATTCAATGCATGGTCATGCTATACCTTTATTCTATTTATAAAATTTAAAGTGTTTGCAATAATAGTGCTGGATCCTGAGAATTTTATTTAGGCCACATAAATAAATTTCTGTTTCTTTGATTAATCCTGTAATATATGTCTATGCGGGATTCTAAAATTCATTTTGTTTCAATGTAGTCTCTCTCTGAATAAACAATGGAAAAGAGCATAACCAGTATGGTGTGTTTATGTGAGAAACATATTAAAAATGAGGGTAGATCTTATTTTTTAACTCAGCTCCCATAATCCCAGTGGATAGTGCCTAATTAAAAAAATAATTAATTGATGACTGGGTAGAGTTGTTTTGGTAATGCTATTCTCAACAAATTTCTGTCTGTATATGTGTTTGTTCTGTATGCTCTGAAAATATACTGGCAACCATTTACATTTGGAAATTCACTGAAGTTTTGAATCTTTGAAATCAAAGGATTGTCTGTGGCAGATATTTCTATCTTGCCACGGAATATATTGGATTAATTAAATATCTAGATTTATATCTACATATGTGTGTATATTTCTAATATTGATGTCGGTGTGTTTATTTATAAATGTCTAAGTTGAAAGTTTAATGCCACTTTTCTGTAGTTTAAGCTTTGTGTGACTTTTCACCTTTCACTTGGAGCTATTGTGTTTAATTTCACGACTTTAAATCTTCTAAGCACTGAGTTACACATCTAAATCTCCTGCAAAATGTAGGCTTAAAATGCATTGTTCCTATCAGAAGGGAAACTTTATTTTTATGGAGTGTGAACAGCTGTGCTAAATACTGACTTAATGTTAGAATTACCATTGAGAACAAAAGTACCGGGTTTTTGTTGTCTTAACTTTTTTTTTTGGTGGTTTCCAAGTGTGACCTTCAAAAGTGTGACAAGGCAACAAAAGTAGGAAAATGAAACAGGGAAGACATTATATCTTCATGTTGCTTAAAAAAAAGTTCACCAAAAGCACTTGGCTGTTCCACTGCGAACTGTCGATCTCTGCAGATTTTTATTATTTATTTTCCTACTTGCAACTTATGCTCAATTATTTATGAAGAGCAGTTTTGTTTGGGCTCTGATCACTTCTGAACTAGTTAGCTCGCTCTACAACTTCTGTACTATTTGAAAAGTTGGAGGATGTGCCAAAGGGATTCTGGTGTGTCTCTCACAGAAAGAGTCACAGCTTAAGTCACCATCAAGGGAGTACACTAGTGTTTCTGGCAGGAGTTTATCCTGAATGATGTTTGTAGTCTCAGAGGCATCTTGCTTTGAGACAAACACAAAGAGCCTCTTAATCTGGGGTAGGACAAAAGGACACAGAAGGGAAAGCTTTAGCTGCCTCTTTTCAATGGTCTCCAAGGGAAGAGAGCTATTATTTGTTTGTTTTCTTTAAAATATGGGATGGAGTAGGAGGGATGGGTTATACTATAGAAAGCCTATTTTTCCTGTGTTTCTTTGGGTGAGAAATGGGGCAACCCTGACGCAAAGCTGGGCAAGACTAAGCAGGGAACTTCTGATACTCAAGATGCCCATCTAACCCTCCTTTGCCCTGTGTCCCCCTTAACACACCTCACCCCTCAACAATTCAGAGAAAGGTGAGTCCAGGAAGACTCTATCCCACAGTCCTGAAAGAACATTTTCATTTTTAAAATAAAATTTTATTTATTGAGTAAATTGACCTGATTTTAAATTATCTATTAAATAGCTTAAATATTTTTAAAGTTTATTTAGGGTAATATTTTGTCCATCCTTGCTGAAAATCAAATTGCCTCTATAGAATTAATCATTTTCTACTGTAAGATGGGTAATTTCTTGTTTCAGTATATTTTTTTTAAAAAATTCCCAAAGACAAGGAATCTATTATTTTAATAGAAGAGATTCTCACACTGTGGTCCAGGAACCACTAGTATTTCACAAGCTTTTTACTTTAAAGGTTAATTGTTAGAATATTAATCAAAGTGCCTAGGGTACGTTACTCTCATCTTTAGTGTTCTTAACAAAATCTACATTAGGTTTAAAGTCCTCTGTAGGATGACTTCAAAGCATAGCTTAAAAGCTCCCACTCATATGTCTACTGGTCAGTCAAAGGGCAAAATGATTCCAAAGAAAATAAAGAACATGGCCTTAGAACATCTCATCATAAGTCTGAGATATGCTCCTCCTCAAATACAACAACAATACTGTTAGAATAGTAGAAACAAATCTGAAAAGCAGGCATGGAAATTCTCTTGCAGAGTCACAGGGATAGTTTATGGTCGGCATGCTTGTGTGGAGGGGTACTTATAGAGGGAACATTGTGATCAAGGTTCATACGTGCAGACACATATATGGGAGGTATAAATTGCAGAAACAGAATGGAAACTTGTGCCCAATATTTGAGGGCTTTGGACGTCTTATGGTGATGTCAGCACAATATTCTTCCTGGGCCTGCTCCTCACTGGTCTTACATGGCATTTGGTAGTTTCCAAATATAACTTCCCTTTCTATTTACAGGACATAATGGTGGAGCATTTCTCCTCTTCCAGCTTCTAGTTTCAGCTAGAGTTCTCATATAAGGTGCTATCTCTCTTTTTTTAATGTCTTTTTTTGGCACTTAATAGCATTTTATTTTTCTTTCCAATTACATATAAAGATAGTTTTCAACATTCATTTTTGTTGAGTTCTAAATTTTTCTCCTTCCCTCACTTACCTTCCCCCTCCCCAAGATAGCAAGCAATCTGATATAGATTATACATGTACAATCATGTTAACCATATTTTCACATTATTCATGTTGTGAAAGAAGAATCTGAACAAAAGGGAAAAACCATGAGAAAGAAAAAACCAAAAAGAATGAAAATAGTGTTCCTCCATCTGCATTTAGACTCCATACACAGTTCCTCCTTTGAAATTTTGGAAGCATTTTCCATCATGGGTCTTTCTGGATTGTCATGAAGCATTGCTTTGTTGAGAACAGCTAAGTCGATCGTAGTTGATCATTGCACAATGTTGCTGTTACTGGATTTTCTTAATTAACTCTGTATCAGTTCATACGTCTTTTCAGGCTTTTCTGAAATTCTCCTGCCAATCATTTCATTTTTTCAAAAACATTATATTTAGTTATTTTTGTTTATTTATTTATTTTAAGTTTTCAACATTCATTTCCACAGAATTTTGAGTTCCAAATTTTCTCCCCATCTCTCCTCTCCCCTCATTCCAAAATGTCTTGCATTTGGATTGCCTCCTCCACCAATGTATCTTCTCTATTAATACCCCTCCCTTCCCTTATCCCCATCTTCTCTCTTGTCCTGTAAGATAAGATAAATTTCTATACCCTATTACCTATATTTCTTATTTCTCAATTGTATATAAGAACAATACTCAACAATTCTTCCTAAAACTTTGAGTTTCAACTTCTCTTCCTTCCTCTTTCCTCACCCATCCCCACTGAGAAGGCAAGCTATTCAACATAGGCTATATATGTGTAGTTTTGCAAATGACTTCCATAGTACTCATGTTGTGTAGGACTAACTACATTTCCCTCCATCCTATCCTGCCCCCCATTTCTTCTATTCTCTCTTTTGACCTTGTCCATCCCCAAGAGTATTTACTTCAAATTGCTCCCTCTTCCCATTTGTCCTCCCTTCCATCATTCCCCCAGCCTGCTTATTCCCTTCTCCCCTACTTTCCTGGAGTGAAAGATAGATTTTCATACCAAATTGAGTATGCATGTTATTCCTTCCTTGAGTCAAATGTGATGAGAGTAAGTTTCACTTTTTGTCTCTCTCCTCCTCCCTTTTCCCCTCCTTTGAAAAAGCTTTTCCTTGCCTCTTCTATGAGAGATAATTTGCCCCATTCCATTTCTCCCTTTTTCCTCCCAATATATTCCTCTCTCACCCTTTTATTTTATTTTTTTCATATACCTTCCTATTCAACTCACCCTGTGCTCTCTCTCTCGCTCTCTCTTGCTCTCTCTCTCTCTCTCCCCCCTTTCTCTCTCTCCCTCTCTCTCTCTGTTTGTGTGTGTGTGTGTGTGTGTGTGTGTGTGTATAATCCCTCCAACTACTCAGATACTGAGAAAAATTTTGAGAGTTGCAAATATTATCTTTCCATATAGGAATGTAATTAGCTCAACTTTAGCAAGCCCCTTGTGATTTCTCTTTCCTGCTTACCTTTACATACTTCTCTTGATTTTTGTGTTTGAAAATCAAATTTTCTTTTCAGCTCTGGTCTTTTCGTCAAGAATGCTTGAAAGTCCTCTATTTCACTGAATGATGATTTTTCCCCTGAAGTATTATACTCAGTTTTGCTGGGTAGATGATTCTTGATTTTAGTCCTAGTTCCTTTAACTTCTGGAATATGATATTCCAAGCCCTTCTATCCCTTAATATAGAAGCTGCTAGATCTTGTGTTATCCTGATTGCATTTCCACAATGCTCGAATTGTTTCTTTCTAGCTGCTTGCAATATTTTCTCATTCACCTGGGAACTCTGGAATTTGGCTGAAATATTCCTAGGAGTTTCTCTTTTTGGATCTCTTTCAGGAGGTGATTGGTGGATTCTTTCAGGATTAATTTTGCTCTCTGGTTCTAGAATATCAGGGCAGTTTTCCTTGATAATTTCATGAAAGATGATGTGTAGGCTCTATTTTTGATCATGGCTTCCAGGTAGTCCCATAATTTTTAAATTGTCTCTCCTGGATCTATTTTCCAGGTCAGTTGTTTTTTCCAATGAGATATTTCACAATATCTTCCATTTTTTTTCATTTTTTTGGTTTTGTTTTATAATTTCTTGATTTCTCATAAAGTCATTAGCTTCCATTTGTTCCATTGCAATTTTTAAAAGACTATTTTCTTCAGTGAACCTTTGAACTTCCTTTTCCATTTGTCCAATTCAGCTTTTTAAAGCATTCTTCTCCTCATTTTTTTTTTTGGATCTCTTTTGCCAATTGAGTTAGTCTCTTTTTAAAGGTGTTATTTTCTTCAGCATTTTTTGGGTCTCCTTTAGCAAGCTGTTGTCTTGCTTTTCATGCTTTTCTTGCCTCTCTCATTTCTCTTCCCAATTTTTCCTCCACCTCTCTAACTTGATTTTCAAAGTCCTTTTTGAGCTCTTTAATGACCTGAGACCATTGCATATTTATTTTGGAAGTTTTGGATGCAGAAGCCTTGACTTTTATGTCTTCCCAGATGGTAAACATTGTTCTTCCTCATCCAAAAGGATGGGAGAGAATACCTGTTCACCAAGAAAGTAGCCTTCTATATTCTTATTTTTTCCCCTTTTTCAGGCATTTTCCCAAGCAATTTCTTGACTTTTGGGTCCTTTGTCAAGAGTAGGGTATATTCTGGGGACCTGTAAGTTCTCAGTTCTTCCAAGGTGGCATAATCAAGCCCTGTTCTGACTCATGTCTTAGATTCAGATCAGTTGCTCACTTCCCCCAGGGTCTTTAAACTGAGTGCTCCAACAATGGAACAATGAACACTGACTACTGCTTCCACTGCAGTCACCACCTGGGGCTAGGGCTAGGGGAGGACCCTGCTCCACTGTCATGGAGGTGAAAAAGACCTTTCACCAACCTTTGAAGCTACCTCTGGCATTTGTGGGTTGGAGGGTTTGGGACCTTCCACTGCTGCTGCTGGGGATTCTGCCCCTGAGGCCTACTCTGGTCCTGATCTTTCCGTGCTGCTGTTCAGTCCATGTCCAGTGTGGCAGACCTTTCCAGTAGGCCTTCCGGGGCCTCCTGGGCTGGAAATCTCCTCTACTTCATCATTCTGTGGCTTCTGTCTTTTTTTACAGGTATTTTATGGGCTGTGAGCAAAGAGCTGGAGTATATACATTTTTCTATTCCACCATCTTGTCTTCATCCCTCCTGTCAGTCAGTTCTTATAGAACAATAGTATTCCATTAAATTCATATATCACAGCTTATTCAGCCATTCCATAGTTGATGGGCATTACTTCAATTTTCAATTCTTTGGCACCACAAAGAGAGCTTTTATAATTTTTTGTTGTTTATGTGGGTCCTTTCCCCCTTTTTATGATCTCTTTAGAATACAAACCTAGTCATGGTGTTGGTGGATCCAGAATGGTTGAATCAGTTCATGGCTCCACCAATAATGCATTCATTTTCACTTTTCTCACATCTTCGCCAGCATTTATAATTTTCCTTTTCCTTCATGTTAGCCAGTTTGATAGGTGTGAGGTGGTGCCTTAGAGTTGTTTTAATGTGCATTTCTCTAATAATTTGTGATTTAGAACATTTTTTCATATGACTAAAGTTAATTTTAATTTCTTAATGAATAAACTGCCTGTTCATATCCTTTGACCATTTTTCAATTGGGATTGACTCCTATCTTTAACTTAGTTCTCTACAAACTTGAGAAATGGGGTCTTTATAAGAAACATTGGCTATAAAAATTGTTTCCCAGCTTTTCCCTTTCCTTCTAATTTTGTTTGTGCAAAACAATTAATTTAATATAAGCACAATTATACATTTTTAATTTCATTATGTTCTCTCTTTCTTGTTTTGTCATAAATTCTACCCTTCTCCCTACACTTGACAGTTAAACTATTCCTTGCTCTCCTAACTTGCTTATGGTGTCACCTTTTATATCTAAATTATGTATCCATTTCCACCTTATCTTGGTATATGATGTGAAATGTTGGTCTATGCTTATTTTCTGCCATACTATTTTCCAATCTTTCTGGTATTTTTTAGTCAAATTGTGAGTTCTTATTCCAGAAGCTAGAGTCTTTTGGCTTATCAAACAGTAGATTACTATAATCATTTACTACTATTTCTTAAGTACCTAATCTATATCACTGATCCATATCATTCTATTTCTTAGCCAGTACCAAATAGTTATTCTTGAGCTTCTTTTTCTCAAGCTTCTCTTGAGTCATATATTTGAAAGTTAGATTTCCTCTTCAGCTCTGGCCTTTTCATCAAGAATGATTTAGCTTAGAGTTAAAATAAAAAGAGGAGAATCTATTAGGCTTAGTTGAAGAAAAAATAATGCGGGGGTAAGTCATGAGCTGAGATAAAGTGAAAATAAAACCAGATCTAATTAAAAGAGATGTTCTAAAGAAGTAAACCAAATTTTGATAAGAGGACATCAAGAGAGCCCCCTTTTTCAGTCGAACGTCCAATGACATTACTATCCAGCAAGTGGACTTTCCCACCGCACTTGGCCATTTGGTCTTGGATTTTACCACTGCATGTTCCCACCTGGCCGCAGTCCCAGCCTCCCAGCAGTGCCTGTACATTATTAGAAGCTCAAGCAGAACTTCTCAGCTCACTTTTCCCTCCATCTTTCCCCCTACTCCACCCCAACCCTTCCTTGATTTCTTGGAAGATGGTGTACAGGACCCTTTTTGATCATAGTTTCAAGTTGGACCAATAATTCTTAAATTATCTCTCCTGGATCTATTTTCCAGGTCAGTTGTTTTTCCATTAAAATATTTTATCTCTTCTATTTTTTTCATTCTTTTGATATTGTTTGACTGATTCTTGATGTCACATAGAATCATTAGCTTCCACTTGCTCAATTTTAATTTTTAATGACTTGTTTTCTTCAGTTAGTGTTTGTACCTCCTTTTCCATTTGGTTAATTCCACTTTTTAAGCAGTTGTTTTTTTTTAAGTATTTCCTCCCCCTCAATTTGTCAGTTATATTTTTGAAGGAATTGTTCAATTTTTCTTATATCTCTCCATTTTGACTTTTAAAATCCTTCCTGAACTCCTTCAAGAAGTCTTTTTGAGTTTGAGACCAGTTCACATTCCCCTTTGAAATTTCAGATGTGGGTATATGGACTATGCCATCCTCTTCTGAATTTGTGTTTTGTTCTTCCCTATCTCAATAGTAAGAATCTATCATCTTTGTTTTTCTATGTTGTATTTTTGCTCATAATATTTGCTTCTTTCCTGGCTTTTAAAGTTGATTTCTTCTTCTGGGGCACTGTTACATACTTCTAATGCTGGGGGTTTGGGGCCAGGTTGCTAGTTGTGTGGACTGGGACCTCAGGGACTGGTAAGGGGGAATAGGAGGAGGAATGGGGGGGGTAGGTCTTGGTGTTGTTGGTTATCTACTCCACCACCCTAGGGCTCAGGATTTCCTGCTGGTGGCTTGAGGTGGGCCTTGATGCCTCCCATCCTGTACTGGTACTGTATTTAAGCTACAGCAAGAGACACCTTTCCCTTAATTTCCTTAGCCTCCTGAGCTAAAAGATTGCACATTCCATCTTTATCCTGACTCCACAGTTTCAGGATTTTTTCTGGGGTAGCATTTTCTGGGTATTTAAAAGTCAGCAAGAGAGGGTGAGAGAAACTTACTGCTTACTCTACCATCTCAGTTCCCATAAATCTCTATCTCTTTCTAATAAGATAAGTAAGTTCTTATGACTCTCTTTTAGTTTAGAGTTGAGGGTTAAGCTTCAGTTATTCTAATGATGGAATCAGGTCCTTTCTCCACTCAGCATCAGACTAGAGGAAACATTTTCGCTGTTTTCTCTCTATAAGGAGAATGAAATATGTCAGGAGTCTTTGCTATTGGAGTGTTCTTCTCTCCAAGAGAAGAGTCTTTCCTTTCAGAAGTCTGAGTGTTGGGGGACACAGAACACTCTGTGGACTGAATACGCTCCTCTTAATCTGTCCTTGAAGCTCACTTTCCCTCTGGCCAAGGTCAAAATATCTGTCCCAAGTCTTTATCTGATTGCTAAAACCTCTCCTTTAACTTCATTCAGATTCTGATTGCCAGTTTTCAAATTCTCAAAACATTATAATGCCTGTTTTACAATGAACCACCAAGAAGTTGAATTCTGAGTAGGGACAGACAAGACATGGAGAAGAAACAATAAAGTATATTTTTTCCTCTATGTCAAAGAGGTGGGGATCTATTAAAGTTGAATATTGCATACCTTACCAAATATTACCTCTTTGTCAGAAGTTTTTATTTAATTGTTTTTTCTCTGCTGTAAGGAAAAGTTCACTATAAAACAGGTGGATGGTAAAGCCTGTGGCATAAAATAAATAGACACAGTTAAAATGTAATTTTAAAGTAATGTCTGGTTTTCAGATCCTGTATTTTTTCCTTAATTCTCTCAATCCACCCCATTTTTTTACTCTTTCATTAAAATTATTGGTAAAGGTGAATGCAAGAAAAAAAACCCTCTTTATTTTATTTTAAATTAAAAAATTATTTTAAATTTTATTTTAAATAAAAAATTATTTCCTGTAAAATGTTTAGATGTCTAGCAACAAACCTCTAAGGATGTGTATGATATGTATATGTGATTATTTTTAAGTTTCCTTTCAGCTGTAAAGTTGTATATTTTGTAATATGTTTACATATTGCAGGAATTTGTTAATAAGTATATTCACTCAATAAATATTTTCTAGGCAAATGCAGAACAGGGTGCTAGAAGTTTTCTAGGGAGCAATGTTTAGGAAAGGTACAGAAATTGAAAATCAAGTGGGAGGACAAGATACAAATACCAATAATGGTATTACAGAATAAGTGCATTGAAAAGTTATAAAGTCATATGAGATGATGACCAGACCATGGGTTGACAAAGAATATATTCATTTGTGAAGTTCATCAAAATTATATTTCCTTAGGAGGGGAAGGGGACAAGAAATATGGTGGGATGATGAAAGAGAATGTAGATTAAAGGAAGAAGTAGTTAGAAGCAAAACAGACTTTTTGAGAGGGGACAGAGTAAAGAGAGAAGCATAAACAAAAGAAAACAGGATGAAGGGAAATCCACAGTAATCATAACTGTGAATGTGAATGGGATGAGCTCACCCATAAAACGGAAGTGGATAGCTGAATAGATTAGAAACCAGATTCCAACAATGTGCTGTTTACAAGAGACACACTTGAAACTGAAATACACACAGAGTTAACATAAAGTGATGAAGCAGAATCTATAATGCTTCAGTTGAAATAAAAAATGCAGCAGTAGCAATCATGACTCAGACAAAGCAAAAGCAAAAATAGATCTAAAAGACACAGTCAGGAAAACTATATTTTGCTAAGAGGTACTAGAGATGATGAAATAATATTTTTAAAAAATGAAGTAAATTTCTTTTGTAAAGGCTTCTCTTCTCAAATATGTAGGAACTGAATTAAATTTATAAAACTAAGAATCATTCTGCAATTGTTAAATTGTAAAAAAGATTTAAACAGAAAATTTTCATAAGAAGAAATAAAAGCTATCTACATTTACATGGGGAAAAATGTTCCAAATTCCTATTGATTAGAGAAAAAACAAATTAAAAAAACTCTAAGGTACCACCTCACACCTCTCAAAAATAACAAAGGCTGAAAGGAATGAGCTAAAATAAATACACCGATGAACTGTTGGTAGAGTTGTGAACTCGTCTAACCATTCTGGACAACAATTTGGAACTCTTCCCAAAAGAAAACTGTGCATACTATTTGATCCAGCAATAGACTAGGTCTATATCCCAAAGAGATTAAAGAAAAAGAAAAAAAAAGACAGATGTGCAAAAGTATTGATAGCAAGTAATTGGAAATTGAGGGGATGACCACCAATTGAGGAATGACTGAACAAATTTTGGAATATGATTATAATGGAGTACAATTCTACTATAAGAGATGATTGAAAGGATGGTTTCAGGGAAAAAAACTGGGAAGACTTATATGAACTGATTCAAAGTGAAGTGATCAAAAATAAGAGATCATTGTATACCATAACAGTAATATTGTAATAATAATTAAAACCTGTGAAAGATTTGGTTATTCTGATCAATAAAATTACCCAAGACAGTTTCAAAAGACCTATGATGACAAATTCTATCCACCTCCATAGAAAGAACTGATGATCTCAGTACAAATTGAAGTATAGTTTTCTTATTTTCTTGCTTGTTTGTGATATGACTAATGTGGAAATAGATTTTGCATGATTTTGCATGTATAATTGATATTGAATACTTGCCTTTTCAGTGAGAGGGAGAATGATAAAAGAGAGGGAGAGAATTTGGAATTCAAGTTATTTTTTTAAGAAAATCAAAAATACATACATATTTTAAAATACATTTTCTATTCTTCAATCAGGAACTATCTCAACAAAATATGATTTCTCTATGTGTGTTTATAAACACATCATACATAGTCACACATTTACACAGTCATTGGGACTATAACCATTGTATCTTTAGATAATTTCTAAAACCAGACAGATCAGGCAAAGAACAGTTCTGAAAGCTTTTATTAACATGATTCTCCCTCATAGATAAAGAATCTAATTTGGGAGCTGGCGTTTGTCCCTTTCTCCAGAAAAAGCCATCCTCACTTCATTGTATTCTGTGAGTGTTCACTCAAAATATGTCTTTACTTTTATTAGTGAGATAGAGGACAAAGAAAAGGCATTTAAGCAATAGAACATTCCCTCCATAAATCTGGGATACACTTATGTTCCCCTCAGCAGTGAAAGGAGCATATGTACATATGGATGACACACGAAGACATTCATATAGTAAACATGCATGAATAGCATACACATTAAGGGGTCTCCATGTAAGCAATATGTGGACAAAATATATGTGTGGATGGAAAACTCACTCCTATACTCTGATGTTGTCATCATGTGTCTTTATCTAGGTCTGCTGTCAGTTGAAGTGCTACTTTTTAATGATCCTATAGTTGGATGCCACGTTACATCTTTCCTGTTCCCCCACTGTTTTTGACATCTCCACCACTCTACTTTTTCTTTCTCCCTTGAACTTCTCTACTTCTAACACTGGGCAGAATATTCTGCCATTCTCATGTGTTACTCCTACAGACTTATCTACATTCTTCCCTCCTTCTGGGCTTCATTTCTTCAGTGTCACCTGCCATTTATCTCAACTCTAATCCACCAGGGATCAGTAACCATTCTAGAAAGCCTTTCCCTCTGGTTCCTGGATTTCTTCACATGAGCTTACTATGAGTAAAAACAATAGCTAGCATTTATAGAGTGCTTACTATGTACCAGGAACTGTGCTAAGGACTTTACAAATATTATATTATCTGACCCTCACAACCATATTGTGAGGTAGGTGTCATTTATTCTCACCCACATTTTATAGTTGAGGAAACTATGACAAAAAAGAAAAATGATTTGTTTAGAGTCATGGGACTAGTCATATAGTCTGAGGCCAGGTTTAAACTTAGCTCTACAGTTAATATTTTATCTACTCACTTCCTAGCTGCATACCAATATATGATGCCACCTCATTTTTCTTTTTTTTTTCTATTCTATTAAATAAGTTCTAGCCCCTCCGATGCCATAATGCTTTAATGAGTTTTGTCCCACTAAGCCGCAGTGATACTCCTGAGATCAAATTTTCAAAATATGCCTTCAGTAGAACATCTGAAACTAGGTAACTTCACCAACTCAAGTTAGACCTTTCACCTAAAGCCACCTCTCCCATGACGAGTGCTTAAAGCTCCTTTCCTTTTATCCAAAATGCATTAGAATTCTTTTGAGCCACAAAGATTTTCCTCATCCAATGGTTAATGGGTATAGAAAATTTTTCTCTGCACTAGCTAATTTTGAATCAGTAGCCCAATCCTTATTTTCTTCATTTGAATGTACATATTAGGAAAATTTATATAAAATTAATTTACCTTTACTATGTCTAACATATACTTAAGGTTGAATTATTTGGAATATGAGTTCATAGATAATAGGAACCACACATAGGTAGACCCTTGTTTTATACTTTGTGTTCACCCACACATCAATGGCTTGTGCACTAGAGACAAGGCATGTTTGTTCATTGACCGCCTCTTGCTTTCTGTCTCTCTGTCTCTGTCTCTGTCTGTCTCTGTCTCTCTCTGTCTCTGTCTCTCTCTCTGTCTCTCTCTCTCTCATTGATTTCTACATTTCTTTCCTTATTCATCAGTTTAAACTCTTCTCCCACCACATTCTTCGCACTAGAAATATCTAGTAATGAGTTTGGTCTCCCATCTTCAATGGACGATGGACAATGGTATGTCTCCATCTTTATCTTCTTTATAATCTTGATGGTTCTACTTCTTTCAAATATGTCCCAAAGCACCCAGTATTTTGCTTTACATATGTATTTAAAAATTCCTTCCAGTTCAGTTTCATTCAACAAGCCTTTTGATTGTTTGAATCATTTCATGTAACACCTAGCTAATAATACTAGCTAAGAGTTTGTATTTATATTGCACTAATGTTTCTCACTTACTCTTCACAAAAACCCTGGGAAGTAGGCTCTGTTATTATCCTTTTGTTCCTAGATGAGGAAACTGAGGCAGATAGAGATTGAATGACTTGCTTAAGTTTATATAGCTAGTAAATGTCTGAGGCTGAATTTGAATTCAGGAGTTCCTGACTCCAAATCCAGGACTCCTTGCATAGTATATGCATAGCTTGCATAGCTCAGGCAATAGCAGTTAAATCCTTTTAATCCTAATGCCCGTTACCACACAGTCCTTATCCCAGGAGTTACATTAACTTCAAAGGATCTCATACCAAAGTGAAGGAATGGCAGGAGACTTTTCTTTCCTCACTTTCTCACAGAAGTCATAGTGTGGGTATGATGACCAATCTTAGAGAGTTCCATGATGTTTTCCACACACTTGGTTTCAGATTTGGATGAAGACAGATTGAGTCTCAAATTCATTGATTTTCCTTGTCTGTTAGCAATGGTACTGGTAGATATGGTAAAACGTGCAGGTCTTAGTGAGTGAAACTGTTACATGGATAATCATTCTCACTGCTTTTGGGAGAGAGAGAGAGAGTAACAGGGCTGGATATATAGAGGAAAAAAGAATATTTTACTCTTTCAAGTTTCTACAGAGGAAAGTAGGGTGACAAAGTCAGTCTCAGAAGGAGGAAATTGACCTCACTATCTTCTTTCTACAAATAGCATGCCTAGAGGAGAAGCCTATCTTTGAAATATGTGTTAGTTGCATCTTAAGTAGTATTAAATTGCTTTAGTAGTCAAAAGGTGTTTGCCCAAGGACATTATGGCATTCCTTCTGACTTCTGATGAGTTCTTGAAGAGTCACAGTGTTCTTCAGCATTTGATATTGGTAACTGACTACAACAAAGACAATGTACTTTTTCAAGAGATACTGATGATAAACTATAAAGTTCTCCATCCTCCATTATTTTTTGTATTATGACTATCTCATGTTGAAGACTGTTGTCTTGCAAGGGGTAGGCAAACAACACACTAACCATCAAAGTTTCATTCAATAATCTCCCCAAATTCAAGTCAGGGAATATGTACAATTTTGACACGTGTAAATTTTCATTACCTTCTCTCTTCTATCTTGTCACTTACCAGTTTATTTCCTTTTTTTCTTTACAACTACACATTCTAAAGCTTTAGTTGTTAAAGCCACTCTTCTACCACCTCAGATTGCTGAAAATGGTAGGACCAAGGCATAAACCAGAGGAAGCTAGGAGGTTCAGTGGATAGAGAGCAATTCTTGAAGTCAGGAAGACATAAGTTCAAATATGACCTCAAACATTTACTAAACAAGTCATTTAACCTCTGTTTGCCTTTACCTTCTAAAGAAAGAAATGGCAAACCATTCTAACATCTTTTCCTAGAAAGTCCAATGGACAGTATGCTACATGGGGTCCTGAAAAGTTGGACATCTCTAATACCATGACATATGATCCTTTGTTCTCCTATGATCATCTGTATCCTTTGCTTGATAAAACACCATTTTCTATTCCATAATTGGAGTGGTAATTCTTTTCATTATCCTCTAAGTTTTAAAAAAGCGTATCACCTTTTATAATCTAGGTTACGTGTCCATTTGAACTCTCATACTACATGGATTAAACTTTTGATCTAGATCTTCTTTTTCCCCAAAGGACTTTGCAGTTTTCCATAATGTTCTGTCCATTAGTGACTCCTCTGAGTAGCTTGTGTACTTGACTTTATTAAAAATTATGCTACTCTTTTTATTCCATTGATTTTAATATTCATTATTACTGAATCTTCTGAATGACTGATCATCTTTTGTTTAGAAAGAGTATCAGATTGTTTCAACAGCTAATGCATTGCAGAACAGATTCAAATCTGACATTATTAGCCCCTTCGCCTCCCCTCCCATTTATTCATTTTATTTTTTATATTTGATATTTTGTTTTTCCCTGTGACTAGCTCTATGCAGTAATCTTTTGGCAATTTGATTGACAAGGCACTAAAACTAGAAATTAATTTAGGGAGTATTACAATTTTATTACATTAGCATGGCTCAGCCATGAAAAATCAGTTATTTTCCAAATATTTAAGTTTCCTACATTTCTGCAAAGAGTTATGTTCTAGCTATATTCACATAATTCCTATTTTTGTCTTGTGGTATGTGGTATGTTTGTTTTGTGGTATTTATCTCTTTCTCTTTCCCTGTGTCTTACAATCCCAAAGTTTTTTGTTTGTTTGTTTTTGTCCTCACTCTGACCTTTAATCCCTCCCCACCCCACAGTTCTTCTCTTCCCAGGCACTCAGGAGGACATACTCTCCTTTCCGTTTATCTTATCTTTTTGGCTAACCAGTTCCGCTTTACACTATCTTATACACCTGAGCCATTTGGCCTCTTCTGCTGTTGCTAATTATTTTGCCAGATCTCAATCTTGGGTGTCTGCCAGTATCCATTATCTTCACTTCTATTCTTATGCTGCTGAACAGAGCTGAAGAAAATAATGAAACCATTCTGATTAATTAATTCATGGTCTAACCCACTATTTCAGCTATTCCAAACTTTTTTATTCTTTCTCACGATTCCTGGGGCCCCCTTTGACCCCACCCTCTCAATAAGGACCTTTGTGTTTAACTAAAAAAAAACAAACAAATAAACCAACATAGACTGGAGCCCATTTACTGTGAGGTCTCTCTTCTTCCTCCCCCATCTCACATCACTTACATGTCTTCTTCTACCACCTGCTCATCAAGCTCCCATGGGGCAGGTGATCACATGGTGGTCAGGAGAAGCGATACAAGGACAGACACAAGGTCTCTCACAAGAACTTTGGAATTGACTGCATGACATGGGAAACAGTGACACAGAACTGCTTAGCATGGCATGCCCACATCAGAGAAGATGCTGGGCTCTTTGAGCAAAGCAGAATTGAAATAGCTCAAAGGAAACATAGCATGTGCAAATTTAGAGTATCCACTCCAAATGTTCACATGGATTCTCTCTGCCCAGTCTGGGGTAGAGCATTCTGAGCTCCTATTGGTCTGATCAGCAATAGTCAAACATATTGACACTTGACTTTTCATAGTGATGCCATTTTGGTCCTTTTCCAGAATGCACAGCAAGCAACCTACCAACTACTCACTGAACAGTTTCAACAAAGAAGTGATTTTTCTTCTTTTCAAGGTATATGCCTATAAACTCACTTTTTATTCCACTAAATCCCATCTTCTCCAGTAGATTTCTCTATCATCTCCACTTTCTCACTTATCCTCACATTATCCTCATCTGTTGCCTTCTTCCTTATTGCCTACAAGCACACCTATTTCTTTCTTATTCTGAAAAAAAATGAATTGAAAATTGTCCCTGCTCGCTATTGTCCTATAGTTTTCCATTCTTTGGTGTATAAGTTCTTTGAGAAAGTCGTCTGCAATCAATGCTTCCATTATCTTTCTGCTCAGTCTCATATAAACTTTCTTCTTTCAGGCTTCTGACTCTGTTATTCAACTGAAACTTCTCTTTCAAAAGTAGCCAAGGCTCTAATTGCCAAATCTAAAGACATTTATTAATCCTCATTTTTCTTTACCTTTCCACAACTTCTGACCCTAGTCATCTTTTTCTTCTCCTGAACGTTCTTTCTTAATTAGATTTTTTTTGGTCATTGTTCTCAAGTCTACTTAGCATTGTATCTGACACATAGTATATTTTTATACTTCTAATAATTTATTTTTAGCTTTCAACATTCACATCGACTAGATTTTAAGTTTCACATTTTCTCCTCATTTCTCCCCTCAATTCACATAGTCTCCATTCTGATTGTCTCATCCCCACATGCCTGGACAATAATTACAATAGCACTTTGATTGTTCTGTCTCTCTACTAATACTTTGTCACATTCATATCCCAAAGTGATCTTTCTAAAGGCATATCTGATCATGTCATTCCTCCAACTTCTACTCCTACTCAATGAACTCTAATGGATCAACATTACCTCAAGAACCAAACATAATGATTTCTGTTTGACTTTTAAAGTCCTTGGTATCTTCATCTTTTCCTACCTTTCTAGTCTTTTTAGACTTTATTCTCCTTTATGTCCTCTCTGACCCAGTAGCTTTGACTGTCTTGCTGTTACCTGATGTAACTCCACTTCCAAATTTCATGCCTTTTCACTGTCATCCATGTGTGTAATAATTTCCTTCTTTACCTCTGCCTACAGACTTCCCTAGATTCCTTCAAGACTTAGATCAAATCATAACTTTTGCCTTAGGTCCTATCCTTTCTCCTCTGCATACTCTTTATAACTTTCCTTGTAGGTTACCTACTGTTTGTACTTTATGCCTCTTGTATGTACACATTCTCTTGTAGTTATTTCAATAATATTTTTTCTACTGAATTTCAATTTTGTTTGCTTTCTTGAATTTCAGACTTACATATTCGTGTTTAGACTTTGTTCATTTCTTTTCTAATTGTTTTCTTCTGTGTGTTAAATTCATTGATCATTGTTCTTTCTCCTTTATGTCAAAGAAAATATTTGGAGACATAGAGTTCCCATCAACAATTGCTTTGCTGCATCCCAAAAGTGTTTATTATGATATATCATTGTTGTCATTTTGTTCATGGAAATTATTTATTGATTTTAGAATTTTTCTCTAATCCAATAGTTATTTAAGATAAAAAACTAATTCTATTCAAGTTTATATTCTTTCTTCAGAATTTCTTGTTTTTTTAATATTATCTTGCATAGTGCACAGAATATGTTTAGTTTCTCTGCTTTTTAAAATTAGATTTAAAATGTACTTGTTCATGATCAATATTTTAAGCCATTCAGTGTGTAGTTATGTTTCTTTTCAGTTTTTTTTTCTTTTGACAGTTAGACTTTTTGCCATCATATCTTTTTTCAGTATTAGCCAGTGTCTACTTTTTTCATAAAAATCCCCATTTTCTTTCCCAATTTAATAGGTTGTTTTAAATGAATTTGTTTAAATTTGGTTTAATCTTTATTTTTAAATTAATAACTACAAGCAATTTAATCTTCCTTAACTAAAATACTATTCATGTTCTAAATTTCTTTGTTATTTGTCATTTTGTTACATTTAGAGGTCTAAAGGGCCAACTTGAAGTCCACAACTGTAATAGTTTTGTTAGCATTCCTTTCTGTGATTCGATTAACATTTTCTTCAAGTAGGTAGATGGTATCAGTTTATGTAAAATATTAAGATTATTTCATTATATGTGTTTTTAAATAGAATTTTCCCTTTTATTTCTTTCAAATATGTCCGTTTTTACTCATTCTCTCTCTGAGATAATATTTACTATTTCATTCAATAAATTAATATGTATCACTTTATTTTAACTCTTTGGATATTTGTTTCAAATGTGTTTCATAAGCAACAGAATCTGCTTTGTAATCCATTCTTGGCAATATCCTTAATTTTATGGGTGAATTCATCCCATTAAAGCTTACTATTGTGATTTCTGATTTTATATTTTCCTTTTTTTTCTAATTTTTTCCTCTTTCCATTTCAGACCTTTTTTTAGGAGAAGGTGAGAGACAGAGAAAGAGAAGAAATCGGAAAAGTACTAGCAATCTACAGTTGAAATGGTCTTTTTCTCCTTTTCTGGTTCTTCATTCTTCACCAAGATTTTCTTTCTCCATTTTTAAACAAGTTTTATGACAAGCCTTTGAAGATGATGTTTATTTTAAATGTGGTTATTTCCTTCCCAAGCCTACTCTCTCTTTTATATCCTCCTCCCTTTTACCTACCTCTACTTTTATCCCTATTGTGCCCAATGCAATTCTATGGGAAACATGTTCATATGTGTTTGTGTGCTCAACTGTCCTTTATCCATCTCATATAAGAATGAGGTCATGTGATTCTTTCTACCTCTACACCTTCTTCCAGAATTGTAATCTACTTTTTTAATGTATCCCGTTCATGTCTCTAACTTCTCCCTCATGTCTTTAGTGTATTTCCTTTTCTCTCTACCCTTAAAACCTCTTTGAATGTTAGATATCATGTTGCTCTCAGACTCTAGTAGTCCTTGGTTCTCTTCTATTATGGTCTCCCTTGCCTGTGTATCCTTCACAACTTATGGTCCTGGTATTTTTCCCTAATTTTTTTTTGCCTTAACAGTCTGGAACATGAATTGTTTTCATTTACCAAGGAGTATAGCTAGTGTTGGCTTGTGAGATTCTTGTTAGAAATGCAGGTAGACCCCAGGGTCTGTTGGTGAAAGTTCCTTACCTCTCTCTACTTTTGCAGGTTCTAACCTATGCAAGGTAATAGAGTTTGTGTTTTTCATGTGATGACTGTTTTGCACCCTGTGCCTTTTTCTCATTTATGTAGACTTCTTAGATCACGTTCACTAGATCTCTGAAGACAGACAAAGTTCTTCACCAGAACCATATTTAAAGCCTTTCCATGTTGGTAGAAACTGTCAGAACTTGTGCTCTCTTGGCATAGCCTTTGAGGTGCTATGCCTCACCCCCACCCTGAACTCTAGGTCAATGCCAAATCATGCTGAATTATTAGAGCAGTGCACATAGAGCAAACTTAATAAATATTTGTTGAATTGAATTGATTTGGTCAGTATCTCTTTTAAAATATCTTTGAATATTTTTTGAATTGAATTGATTGTTAGCATCTCATAAAATATGGTAAAGAGACTATAGAAATATTGATGTATTTTCTAGCTATTTTACTGGAAACTGAGCTTACTCAGGCCAGGGACATTAGCATGAGACCCTGATTTTCTAACCTACATTTGGGTTGTGTCCATCTAATGAAAAGTGCTCATCGAACCCTGTTTATTTGTGGATTTTTGTTTGTGTTTCTTCTCTGTCTTAATGGCCAATTCTGTTCATAATTCTGTCAATAAGTGAATTCTTAGAAGAAATATAATGCTTCATTTTTTACTTCTTTATGTCCCTAGTGCCTTGGCACAGAAACTCTCATGGTGAAATTATTTAGTAAGTAATTGTTTAATTGAATTAATTCTAGCATAGTCAAAACAAAATAAAACAAAAAAAAATAACTTAAACTGACTTCAACATAAGTGTGTGTATATGACCTTAGTGTATTTTCTAATGGCAATCAACCTTGAATTGTACCAAGTATTTGCAAAGGAAGGAAGCAAAAAATGAAGTGTTCTTTTAAAGAATAAATATGTCAACCTCACCATAGTTTTCCAATGTAGAATGAAACATATATATTTTGTGGACAGTTAGTGGAGGATTTTGTTTTGCTTGTGTTCTTAACACAAATGATGACAGTTTCTTCTTTTTTTATCTGAATCTTTCCACAAGGAATACACTGTATTGAGTAATTCTTTGATAAAGATATAAAGGAGACTTTGGTGAGGATTTCTTTCTACAAAGGGGGAGTTTCCCATCTTTACCAGCCCCCAAACCACACTACTAACTAGTACTTTCCTTCTGAGATCACTTTCTGTCTACACTCTACATTTCTTATATGTACATGTTTGCTTGTGTGCTGTCTTTCCCATAAGAATCTAAACTCACTGAGGTCAAGGATTAAGCTTTTGTCTTTCTTTGTTTAGTACCTAAAGTGCTCAGAATTTAGCATTTTTTTCACCAATGGCTAGCACAGCCTTATATATAATAGATCAAATGAGATTTTACACACACACACACACACACATACATACACACAGTTATGTATGTAAACATACATGTAGATAGTGTTTCGTGAAAGCTTAAATCACTATATAATTTTTTTTATTATTAAGCACTTAAATTCATGTAGACTGGTTGACCAAATTAACCACCAGAATATAATAGGTAGTCTTTGTGTCTTTGTAGATCCTTCTTGTTGCAAAGCCAGTGAAGATTTTGTTTCTGTGGGTAGACATTTATAAAAGCACATCTCACATAGTAAAGAACAATATTTGCATAGAAGGAGATGACGGGGAGATTGTATTGGACTGTTTATAATTTTGAATGAAAAAATGTATGGTCAGTTAAGAAAAAATGCCCTGGGAAGTGCAGCATAATTAAAGGGTAGATGAAATGATTATTGATGCTACATGTGAGTATCAATGAAAGCTGGAAAGCCTCTGATCATTTTGTATTTTTTACACAACTGTTAACATGTATCTTTATGTCTCTTTTAGGAGGATCTTCACCAGTATCAGAAAGCAGTATCCCACAGGGGAAATGTATTTTATACACAGCGATTGCAGTTCTTCTGTGGATTATATAGAAAAAAAGCTTGAAGTATTGATCCAGCTAACCAGTTACCTTGTATTTTTTATGAAGAGGTTGGAAAAGTTGAAAACAGAAACTAACTTTGACCTGTAGTGGTGAAAATACTGCTGTCACTTGGAATCTTTTCTTCACCAGTCACATCTCCTCTTAAAAAATGTGTTCACTTGTTCACAATAGACAAAACCAGACAGACAGACAGAAACAAAGAGAGAAAAAAAGAGAGAGGCAGACAAAGAAAGAGAATATGTTAAAAAGAGAATTAGTCACTGTAGCTTGTCTTTCGATATACTGCTGGACTGAGAAAGCATATATGAGCTTTCTTTGGTATGTTTAATTTTCTATCAATTTTGGGATCTGTAGATTGAGACAGTAGAGAATTCTTGGGTAAGAACACCACAGGTGTTAATTAATAAGTTATCCTTAAAGGCCACATCAAGCTTTTTCACACACATAACTCTGTTACACTACATATCCCTCTCTAAAATCCTTACCTATTAGCATATTAGGGAGAAACCAAGAGTTCTTATTAAACTGAATATCCTACTCCAAAAGACTTGTCTATTGGAATATTAAGCAAAATCAGGAGTTTACTTGCTCCTATCCTCACCTACAAGCTACCTCTCTTTTTCTCTTCCCTCTCTCTTTTTTCTCTCTCTGTCTCTCTCTCCGCCTTTCTCTCCCTCTCCCTCTGTCTATCCTTTACATACATATTACTATTCTTAATTATATTACACATATGTTTAATTATATTACATATATTACTATACTAATAAACATTAGTTCATATATATGTATTATATATATATTACTATTAGTAAACTATAATAATAGCACACATATGTTAATGGAAACCCTAAAAATTAAAAATATGTCAAGCAAGTAAGCAAGTTAACAGAGAGGTAGTTGAGAAAAGTGCACATGATGGCCTGCTTCCCTTCATCCCCAGAGACAATTTTTGTCTTTGTATTACAGATGTGGAACACTGCACATACTATCAGGCTCAGTTGATGTGTTGGTTAGTTTTGCACATTTTTTTAAATTTTTTTTTGTGAAATTGTTGTTGTAAGGAATGAGGTAGAGGAGGGGAAAAGAAAACATATGGAATATAAATGATAAAGAAACAAGACATGAACTAGAGTATTTAGTGGTGCAGTGGAAAGAATACCAAGACTGATGTCAGGAAGAACAGGGTTAAAATTCATCTTTGAGCACCTGCTAGTTATGTGACTCTGGATAACTCACTCTTCTTTTGTTTTCTCACTTTCCTCATCCACATCATGAGGATAATAATAACACTGACTTCCCAGGTTGTTGTGAGGATCAAATGAGACAATGCTTGCAAAGTACTTAACACAGTAAGCGCTGTGTAAACATTCGTTGTTTATTATTATCATGAAAATACATCAATAAAATTTTTAAAGAATGTTATCTGAATTGTCATTATGAGAAGACAAGAGCAAAATTCATTCTATATTAGGAATAGACTTCAAAAATTCATTTCCTTAAGGTGATTTCAATGGGCTCTCCAATCATGACAAATATTTTAGTAATCCATATTTACAGCTATATAATATGTCTTCCAACTAGATTAATTAGTACACACTGTTTGGACTTCCTTGTGCTGTTCAATCAAATGAACATTCATCTCCAAACTAACATTGTTTCCATTTGTGTAGGGTATTATAATTCCTAAGTACTTTATAATTATAGTATGAATTAGTTAAGTGACACAATGATCTTTTTTTAAAAAAATATTTATTTATTTTTACGTTTCAACATGCATTTCCACAAGATTTTGAGTTACAAATTTTCCCCCCATTCCTCCCCTTCCCCACTCCAAAACACCGTGCATTCTGATTGCCTCTTCCCTCAATCTGCTCTCCCTAATATCACACCCCTCCCTTCCCTTATTCCCATCTTCTCTTTTCTTGCAGGGCAAGATTGATTTCTATACCCCATTACCTGTATTTCTTATTTCCCAGTTGCATGCAAAAATAATTCTCAATATTCATTCTTTAAATTTTGAGTTCCAACTTCTCTCCCTTCCTCCCTCCCCATCCATTCCCACTGAGAAGGCAAGAAATTCAATATAGGTTACACATGTGTAGTTTTGCAAAAGACTTCCATAATAGACTAACTATATTTCCATCCATCCTATCCTGCCTCCCCATTTATTCTATTCTCTCTTCTGAATTTGTCCCTACCCTAAAATGTTTACTTTCTAATTACTTCCTCTTCCTATTTGCCCTCCCTTCTATCATCCCCCCACACCCCACTTATCCCCTTCTCTACTTTCCTGTACTGTAAGATAGATTTTCATACCAAATTGAATGTTCATATTATTCCCTCCTTAAGTCAAATGTGATGAGAGTAACTTCACTTTTTCCCTCTCACTTCCTTCCTTTTCCCTCCATTGAAAAACCTTTTCTTGCTTCTTATATGAGAGATAGTTTGCCCCATTCTATTTCTCCCTTTCTCCTCCCAATATATTCCTCTCTCACACCTTAATTTTATTTTTTTAATATCATCCTTTCCTATTCAACTCACCCTGTGACCTGTGTGTGTGTAGTTGTATGCATGAATGTATAAATATTTGCATGCATGAATGTGTATATATATATATATATATATATATATATATATATACGTATGTGTGTGTATACATATACATATATGTACAATCTCTCCAACTACCCAAATACTGAGAAAAGTTTCAAGATTTACAGATATTATCTTTCCTTGTAGGAATGCAAACAGTTCAACTTTAGTAAGTCCCTTATGATTTCTCTTTCCCTTTTACCTTTTCATTCTTCTTTTGATTCTTGTGTTTGAAAGTCAAATTTTTTTTTCAGCTCTGCTCTTTCCATCAAGAATGCTTGAAAGTCCTCTATGTCCCTGAATGACTATTTTTTTCCCCTGAAGTATTGTACTCAGTTTTGCTGAGTAGGTGATTCTTGGTTTTAATCCTAGTTCCTTTGACTTCTGGAAAATCATATTCTGAGCCCTTCTATCCCTTAATGGAGAAGCTGTTAGATCTTTTGTTATCCTGATTGTATTTCCATAATACTTGAATTGTTTCTTTCTGGCTGATTGCAATATTTTCTCCTTGACCTAGGAACTCTGGAGTTTGGTTACAATATTCCTAAGAGTTTTTCTTTTCAGATCTCTTTCAGGCAATGACTGGTGGGTTCTTTCAATATTTATTTTACCCTCTGATTCTAGAATATCAGGGAAGTTTTCCTTGATAATTGCATGAAAGTTGATGTCTAGGCTCTTTGTTTTGATCATGGCTTTCAAGTAGTCTGATAATTTTTTAATTGTCTCTCCTGGATCTATTTTCCAGGTCAGTTATTTTTCCAATAAGATATTTCACATTGTATTTTATTTTTACATTCTTTTGGTTGGGTTTTATAATTTCTTGGTTTCTCATCAAGTCATTAGCTTCTATCTGCTCCATGCTAACTTTTGAAGAACTATTTTGTTCAGTGAGTTTTTGAATTTCTTTTTCCATTTGGATAATTATGCTTTTTAAATCATTCTTCTCCTCATTGACTTTTTTGGGCCTCTTTTGCCATTTGAGTTAGTCTCTTTTTAAAGGTGATATTTTCTTCAGCATTTTTAGAGTCTCCTTTAGCAAGCTGTTGACTCACTTTTCATGATTTTCTTGCATCACTCTCATTTCTCTTCCCAATTTTTCTTCCACCTCTTACTTGGTTTTCAGAAGCCTTTTTGAGCTCTTACATGATCTGAGAACATTGGATATTTATTCTGGAGGCTTTGGATGTAGAAGCCTTGACTTTTATGTCTTCTTCTGATGGTATACCTTGTTCTTCCTCTTCTGAAAGGATGGAAGAAAATACCTGTTCACCAAGAAAGTAGCCTTCTCTAGTCTTATTTTTTCCACTTTTTTGGCCATTTCTCCAACCAGTTGCTTGATTTTTGAGTCCTTTGTGCAGAGGAAGACATACTCTGGGGACCTGTAAGTTCTCAGTTCCTCCAAGGTGGCAAAATCAAGGGAGAGGAGTTTACTCCTCTCCTGGTCTGAGCACTGGTCTAGTAGCTACCAAAGCTTCTCTCCTCAGGATCTGAGAGTAGAATTCCCTTTCCAGAGCTTCCACTCACTCCACTAGGACAACACTCTTCTTCACCCCAGGACTGCCTCTCTGGGCTGAGATCCAGATCTCAATTCCCCTGGGTCTTTAGGCCAAGGGCTTCAAAAAATGGACACTGCTGTTGCTGCCACTGTTGGGGCCAGAGCTAGGGGAGGACCTTGCTCCTTTCTCACCCAGATGAAAAAGCTTTCTCACTTACCTTTGACGCTGTCTTTGGCTTTTGTGGATTGAGGGATCTGGGAACCGCAACTGCTGCCATGCTGTGAGGTCACAGCTGCATTGGGCTCAGTGGGTTTTGCTCTGCTCTGTGCCCTGTGGGATATACCTTTTAAATCAGTCTTCCAGGCTTCCTTTACTCTGTCATTTTGTGCATTCTGCTGCTCTAGAATTTGTTTAATTTTTCATTGGTATTTTATGGACTGTGGGGGAAGAGCAAGAGTAGGTGCATCTTTCTACTCTGCCATCTTATCTCCACTCCCCATGATACAATGATCTTCAAAGATCTTCTGAAAAGTCTTGCATTATTTATACACAAACATACTTTGGGAAAAAACAAAACCTTAAATGTAAATAACCTGAATGAAGTTACATTCAGTAGGTAAATGAAAAAAAATCAGATGAGAATGAAGAATCCCTAATTCTCCATTAAGTGATTAGTCAATTAGATTGATATGTACTTTATATTTTATGCAGAGGAATACACCTTTATATTCTTCTTCATTTTCACAAAGTAGCTGCCTTATCACTCCATGGATTGTAATTAAGAGAAGGTTACTTTCCTTTTACATATTTACTAAAAATATTACCTGCTTGCAGTGGTAATGGGATCAGGAAAAAATACACTCCACCCTGTTGTTGACTGTCTATGGGAATGTCTTCACAGCATCACTCACTTTGAGATGCTGCAAAGAGTCCTATGCTAATGAATAGTCACTTGAGTAGAAAGACTGACCATGAAAAACTTTCTGGGGAGGGGAGAATGGTCCATTTCAGGGAAGATTAATCCTCCCTATATAAAGAAAACTACAAGGTAGAAACTTAAAGAATGATGGCTAGGAAAATATAAACACTAATTCACTACATTTACTCCCTTTCCATCCCCCTTCCCCAATTAGAGAAGCATAGATTTACCTCAGTTAATACAGGAAGTCTTTAAGAGATTGAATTTTAGAAAAGAATGAGTATATTTCTCCTATTTGCTTCTAAAAGGTATATGCCCATAGTTATATAATTATACAGACATTGATGCAGGTGATGTTAGGTAGGTGATAGATGGATAGATAGATAGATAGATAGATAGATAGAAAGATATGAAATAATTATAGACCATAAGTCTGTAGACAAAGGGTGTTATAGAGAGCTTAACTTAGAGTCAGAAAGATCTGAGTATGATTCCTGTCTCTGACACATAACAACTGTGTGATACTTTGTATGTACTTACTTTACCATAACTCAGGTTAATCTCTAAATCTAGAAGCTGCAGAGAAGGTCTTGATCTGCATTGAAAGAAGGAGTTCCTCACACGAATCTCTGTACACTGATAAAGTCACATGTTTGATAAAAGATGGGTAGATATATAATAGAGATGGATACCTATGTAGATAGAATTGATCATAGATAATTAAATAGTTAGAAAGATAGATAGAAAGGTAGATGGATAGATAGATAGATAGATAGATAGATAGATAGATAGATAGATAGAAAGATAGAAAGGTAGATAGATAGATAGATAGATAGATAGATAGATAGATAGATAGATAGATAGATAGATAGATAGATGGTGTCCCACAAATCAGTGCAGTCTTAAACATTAATAGCTTAAATAGAGATATATTTGCAATGCAAATAAGTACATTTTTTAATTAAGCCATAAGAATAAGATATAATAACAATTTCCATATCATCATGACCTTTACTCATGAGACCATCATTCCCTCAAATCATTTAGTGAAGACAGAGTGTAATTCCTCCTTCCATCTTACTAAATAATATCAGTTGCTGTTGAAAGAGCTTTTGAAGATGTATGCATCTGGTAAATTGATTTTTCATGGCTCATCAATCCAACAGTATTTCCTGCATACCTGCTGAGCAGAGAATGGTCATTTGGATCCTATGAAAGTTACAAAGGACATAGAACCATGTGGCCCATCCTCAAAGAATTTACTGCCTAGTTTTTTAAAATCAAATTGACTCCTAACATTGTTTGTTTTAAGGATCACCTTTAAAGTATCCAAACAAAACTATTTTGAGTTAGTAGGAATGTTTTTGGGAATCTTAACTGTTTTGTTGGAACAATAACAAAATTCAGTGAATTAATCTATTGAGTTTTCATAGATACTTACTGTGGTAGTGTTGTGTAGTAGAAAATCACTTGGATTTAGAACTAGAAGATCAGTGTTTAAATCTTGATAATTAATAACTAGTTGCCTTGGCCAACTTAAGTTACTTAAGTCTCTGGCTTAATTAATCCATTTCTGTTTAAAACTGAAGTAATTCTATTATTTACATCATTTCATTTCTATAAGAATAGGTCTTACAAATGTTAAATGTATACAAATCAGAGGATACTACAGTATGCAAAATGTCAGATAAATAAAGTATTTTCCTGCCCTCAAGGAATTTATATTTGGTGGGAGATAAAATGCATGTATATAAGTAAGTTCAAAAATGTCATACAATTTTATAATAAAAAATTTTTAAAATTCTGAGAAAGTCTATACAACAGAAAGAATACTACCAGGCAGGGGTATCAGGGACATATTTATAGAAATTTCATTAGAACTGGTCCTAGAATGACAGTTAGGGTTTTGATATGAGAGAGAGCAGGGGAGATGGGAGAATTTCAGTCACAGTTAATGATTTGGGCAAAAGTACAGAGTGGGAGAACGTGGAGCAACTAATAATCCATTTAGATATTTGAAAGAAAAATTAGCTTATTTTAAAGAAAGGCATTAAAACTGATAATAAATTGCTCCTGATGGAAGCTATAAATTGAACCTGTGAAAAAAAATTATACATACATATATATATATATATCAGCTTTTTTTATGGTGGCTTTGAATAGGAAACTTGTGGGATTACTAATCTATTTAGGAATGACTGAACAAATCATGGTATATTGGCATATTATTGTGCCATAAGAACAAAAACAATATTGTAGACAAACCTGAAAACACTTCTGTGAAGTAATGTAGAACAAAATGAGCACAGAGCACTGAATAATTAACATAATTATTAACAAGAAAAATAATTAAAAATTTTATTTTTATTCAACTCTGATCTGTGCCATAATTCTGGTGTACTAGTAATGAAATATTCTACTCTACTCCTCATAAAAATTGATGAGCGCTAGAGACAAAACAAAACACATGTTTTCAGACATGGTAAATGTGGGGATTGGTTTTGCTTATCTGTATATTTGATACTAAGTTGTTTTTCTTTTCTTTTTTTTTCCCAAGGGAGTTGTTGAAATGGAAAAATGTCTGTAAGTAGAGTTATCAAAAAGGGGGGAAAAAAGAGAAAAGTAGGAGAAGAGAGTCATTGAAACATTTGAAAGTAATGCACAGAGTGATGTTCAATAGACAACACAGGAGCAGGACAGTTTTAAAAATTATATGTTGAAATTGGATACTTAGAATGAGATGGAAGCTCTATATTGGTGGCCATGTGCAATCTGCTGCTTTGTATATAGAAATACTTGTCTTGCTGATGTTTATAAAACTTTAAAAATTAGATTTAAAAGGTGTTAAAGATTTGGATAATGGTGCATGTGTCCAGAGAGGTGAAGTCACTTGCCTAGGGTCACATAATTTAATTAAGTCTGAGGGAGTATTTAAATTCAAGTCTTCCTGTCTCCAAGTCCAGTGCTCTTTTTACAATACCATTTTAGCAGAGGGCCAGAGAGGCTGAAGAGTCATTTTCCTGTATTGCCCTGGGCAATAGGCACAGGAATTGCTTAGAGGAGAACCGAGACTGATGTGAACAAAGGAGAAAGCCACTTGAGTCTTATGACTGTGCTATGGGTAGTATCCTCTGTAGCTTCTTGATATCATGACTGAGGGGTTCCTCAGTCCAGTGTAGAGTAGATTCAATAGTGAGTCTTATTTCAGACAGAATGTGAAGGGGCTGATTATTATGGGTCACTTAACCCTACTCTGACTTACTAAATCACATGAGAAAAGAAATAACTCCTTAGCACCATGACCTTCGTGACCCTCTTCAGTTCACTAGGAGATACAAGAGCCATGTGTGCTGTACACTTGGAGCATATTTTGTGAGTGTTGATATTCCCCTGCCATCTTAGGGTGGAGCAAAAAAATTTGTACTGAATAGAGCTCAGGTACTTGGGACCTAATTCCCAGGTGTATACTAACCCATAAGCCTATTATAATCTCCATTTTCCCCTGTGATTTGACAGGAAATACAATGATGTAACCACGAGTCATCATATGACCATTCCACATAGACCTTATGTCTCATAATGCATTCAAAGTTCTGCCCTCGGTCATGTTCTCTTGTGTCTTCATTTTATCACTTCCTTTAACCTCATTATCATATGCATATGTCTAGCCCAATTTAAATCTTTCTGTCTATCCTGTATCACCCTGTGTCTCCTGAGTATCTCTAATTAGGTTTTGCATAGATCTTTCAAATACAACATGTCATAATGGCATTCATTATTTTCCCTTTCATACTTATCACTAACACCAATTTATCTATTTCTATTGATAGAAGCATGATCCTTCCAGGCACTAAGTTTACAACTTCAGTCATCCTTGACTGTTCCATTACTTTCACTTATTTCTATCCTCACTTATCCTATGTCAACTGTTGTCAGTTCTTATCTTCACAATATTTCATATCTCTAGCACTTTTTTCCTGCTCAGGAAACTACCATCTACATTTAGGTCTTCATCACCTATAATGCCTATTTCTCTAGGATCTAGAAAAATTATGACAGAGCTATAGATATTGTAACAGTATTAAAAAAAAGATAGGAGGAGCCAAGATGGCGGAGTAGAAAGACTCACGTATGCTAGTTCCAAACTCACAGCTCATATATTTCCTGCAAAAAGGACTCCCCACAAATTCTGGAGCACTGCAAGGTGCGCAGAAACACAGTGGAAAAGATTTCCATTCCAGAGAGCCCTGGAGAGTCGTTCCCAGGAGTCCATCATGCTCCAGACAGCAGAGCCCACCCCTGCACTGCCCTGGCCATGGAGCCCCAGAGGAGCAGATCCGAGCAGGCGTCAGGGATAGAACCTCCTCTGGCAGCCGAGAAGGTCCCTCCACCCACAGACGCTACAGGTCAGTGAGAGAGACTTCTGGGCTGGTCCAGAGGGGAGTGGGGTGTCTCTGTGACTCGGGACCCCTCAGGAGGCAGCAGCAGAGAAGCAGGCAGAAGTTCAGAGCCATTACAGAAGATCTCTGCATAAACCCCCTGAGGGAACTGAGCCTAGGAGATGGCCCTGCCCCCACCCGCTCCATTACTGAAGATCTCTGCATAAAGCCCCTGGGGGAACTGAGCCTGGGAGGTGGCCCTGCCCCCATCCCAGCACCAGAACTTAAGCTCACATTGAATAGCAGCCATGCCCACCATGGATAGCCCTGAGACTGGGAAGCAGCATTTGAATCTCAGACCCCAAGCACTAGCTGGGCAGATCTAGGCGGGGGTGGACAGGAAACTCAGAAGTCAAGTAACTGGCTGGGAAAATGCCCAGAAAAAGGAAGCAAAATAAGACCATAGAGAACTACTTTATTGGGGAAGAGATGTTCCTTCCTCCTTTCATTTCTGATGATGAAGTACAATGCTTGCCATCAGGGAAAGATGTGGAGATCAGGGCCCGTCTATCCCAGACATCTGAGGTGGATGTCTGGTGGGCTCAGGCTATGGAAGAGCTCAAAAAGGATTTTGAAAATAAAGTTAGATGGGTGGAGGAAAAACTGGGAAGAGAAATGACAGAGATGCAAGAAAAGCATGAAAAACGGGTCAATACCTTGCTAAAGGAGACCCCCAAAAATGCTAATGAAAGTAACACCTTGAAAAATAAGCTCACTCAATTGGCAAAAGAAGTTCAAAAAGCCAATGAGGAGAAGAATGCTTTCAAAAGCAGAATTAGCCAAATGGGAAAAGAGGTTCAAAAGCTCACTGAAGAAAATAGTTCTCTCAAGATTAGAATGGAACAGATGGAGTCTAATGACTTTATGAGAAACCAAGAAATCATAAAACAAAACCAAAAGAATGAAAAAATGGAAGAGAATGTGAAATATCTCATTGGAAAAACAACTAACCTGGAAAATAGATCCAGGAGACACAATTTAAAAATTATGGGACTACCTGAAAGCCATGATCAAAAAAAGAGCCTAGACATCATCTTTCATGAAATTATCGAGGAAAACTGCCCTGACATTCTACAATCAGAGGACAAAATAAGTATTGAAGGAATCCATCGATCACCACCTGAAAGAGATCCAAAAAGAGAAACTCCTAGGAACATTGTGGCCAAATTCCAGAATTCCCAGGTCAAGGAGAAAATATTGCAAGCAGTTACAAAGAAACAATTCCAGTGTTGTGGAAATACAATCAGGATAACTCAAGATCTAGCAGCTTCTACATTAAGGGATAGAAGGGCATGGAATAGGATATTCCAGTAGTCAAAGGAACTAGGACTCAAACCAAGAATCACCTATCCAGCAAAACTGAGTATAATACTTCAGGGGAAAATATAGTCTTCCAATGAAACAGAGGACTTTCAAGCATTCTTGATGAAAAGACCAGAGCTGAAAAGAAAATTTGACTTTCAAACACAAGAATGAGAAGAAACATGAAAAAGTAAACAGCAAAGAGTAGTCATAAGGGACTTATCAAAGGTGAACTGTTTACATTCCTACATCAAAAGACAATATTTGTAACTCTTCAAAAGTTTCAATATCTGAGTAGTTGGTGGGACCACACACAGATGTACACACACACACACACACACACACACACACACGTACATGCGCGCATGCACACACACATACACACATGCATGCACACACAGAGACAGAGAGCACAGAGTGAATTGAATAGGATGGGACCATATCTTAAAAGAAATTAAGTTAAATGGTAAGAGAGAAATGTACTGGGAGGAGAGAGGGTGAAATGGAATGGGGTAAATTATATCTCATTCAAGAGGCAAGCAGGAGACTTTTTAGCGGAGGGAAAAAGAGGAGAGCTGAGAAAACACATGAAGTTTACCCTCATCACATTCGAATAAAGGAAGGAAGAAAATACATAGGTTTTGTATGAAAACCTATCTTACAGTACAGAAAAATGGAGAAGAAGGAGACAAGCAGGGAGGGAGAGATGATGGAAGGGAGGGCAGTGGAAGAAGGGAGCACTTTGAAGTCAACACTCTTGGATTAGGGACAGGATCAAAAGACAGAATAGAAACAATGGGGGGCAGAATAGGATGGAGGGAAATACAGTTAGTCTTATACAACATGACTGTTATCGAAGTCATTTGCAAAACTACACAGATAGGGCCTATATTGAATTGCCTGCCTTCCCAAAGGGAATGGATGGGGAGGGAGGGATGGGGAGAATTTGGAACTCAAAGTTTTAGGAACAACTGTTGAATATTGTTCTTGCTACTAGGAAATAAGAAATACAGTTAATGGGGAATAGAAAGTCATCTGGCCCTACAGGACAAAAGAGAAGATGGGGACAAGAGAAGGGAGGGATGATAGATGAGAAGGCAGATTGGCGATAGGGAAAATTAGAATGCTCGGTGTATTGGGGAGGGGATAAAAGGGGAGAAAATTTGGAACCCAAAATTTTGTGAAAATGAATGTAAAAAATTAAATAAATAAATTTATATTAAAAAAAGATAGATTGTTCAGAAATGGGAAGTTTTGTTAGAAGTTTGAATAATTGCAACTGACATCCTGTGGCATCACGGAGATTGTATATTGTATATTGTATCTTCTAAGGAGAGGAGAGAAAGAGAGGCAAAACTCATTTCTTATTAAGACAACCTTGTTCTTTTATAAAGTAAACATATGGTGTTGAGAGGGATTGTTAAGAGTACAAAAATATAAAAATTAAGTTTTTATGGGTGAAGAAAAGTTGAAGATAGAAAGGAGACAGAGATATCATTTTCCTTGTTGGAAATCTTTTAACCTACATCATTTGGGAAGAAAAGAATATCATTCATTTCTTGATAACTTGAGTGAATTGAATGGTGTGGGAGTGTGTTCTCAAAAGTGAAAAGAAATCATTTGCTATTATAGTGTAGGCTAAGGTGACTCCAGTTGTGATCTTTCCCAAGTCTAAAATAAGTACCTTAAAAGTGACTTCCAATTCTGTTCATTACAGGTAACAAATGTGTCTTGTTGAAATGTTTATAGGTACTTTTTGCTTTCAGGTGAGCTGATACAAACACGATGAGAAAAGAGACACAAACAAATGTAATTCATATGTTTAAATTTTTTTTATTATACCCACGCCAATTACCAAGAGTAGAACAGTCCGAAAACTCCATTAGATAGTGGTTACAGACATCTAAGTTGAGTGATTTTTTTTGTTTTTATTGATGTGTGTATTTTCTTTCTTGATGCTATCAGAAAATTTGAAAGAACATGCTAATAGTGGAATACTATGGATAGAAGCTTGTCAAGCTATCTGAAGAATTTTGTGTCTCAATTTACAGAACTTTCTAGAATCAACCTCTCATCAGTGATGAAAGTAGCCTACCAAATTACTCATTTCTCTTTGTTAAAAGCCAGGTTTCAAAATTACATATACTTACTTCTGGATAAGTAATTCTTGCCGAGACATTTATTCAGAACTCAGCATCCATATGAAGACATGAATGACCCTATAACTTTTTTTTTTGTCAATTTTCATTCTAATTTTAACATACACAGACAATGACTCTAGAACTAAGAAATATCATTTTTTGTTAAAAAGCTTGAAATATACTTCTCATCTCACACTGAATAGCTATATGGCAATGGTCAAGTTGCTTAATTTCCTTGTTATGTTTCTTTTACTTGTAAAATAAAGGGGAATGATGAGATCATCATTTTTCTTCTATCTTTAGGAATTTCTGAACAATGAATTCAGAAGGGATGGAAATAAAACAAATTCATACTCAAAATGGGATAACACACAAAGTAACTGTGACCATGTACAACTGAAATCAGCCCTGGGCATTTAGGATTCTCTTCGAGGTTGCATATAATGTCTTGTATAGTTGCCTCTGAAAATTTGCTAAATAGTATGTATAGAATCCCTCAAGACACTGGCTAAATTTCATGAGACTTCAGAAAATAAGAAACTAGTATGTAACATGCTAAAAATCTGTTTCAGAGAGATACCCTGTTGTGATTGATCATTTTGGAATTCCTTTTCACACACAGATTAAATCAGAAGAAATCATGTATGTTACAGACGTGGCACTGTTCCCTGCAATCCGTTTTGCTCTTTGTATCATTATCTGAGAAAAGTTGCAGGCAAGAAAAACAATGATTGTACATGTGAAGATGCATGTTTATCCTACCATATTCTGTTCCAACCCTGATAGAGCACATGTTCCTTAGGCAGCTGACGAATAGCAATATTTGGAACATATAATAAATATTCTTTCTTGCTAATGTATTACATTTTATTAGCTAGATCAATATTGCTGTAATTTCCACCCATTAGCATCCCATTGCTGTGAAGTACATAAAAATATTTACATTAACAGTGATCAAAATTGCAACCATGTATATTAAAATATGAATGACATATAATCAGAATTTTCTGTTTCTAATGCCTCCAGTTATTTGTGACCCCAAATATGAAGTTCAAGTTTACACTTAATAGCACAATTATGTAAATCTGTAATTCTAACACGGAATTACAGCTGGTAATGATCAATAATTATATTTATGTATGATGTGAAGTTAATACTGCCACCATAGATTAATGTAAACAACAAAATTATTTCTGCAGTCAAGAGCTAACAAATCATCATAAACAAAGAACTAAAACAATCTCTTCAGAGCTTAATTCCTCCAGCATAGTAAACAGATTTTTTATTTCCATTGAATGTTAAAGTGCTGATTAAAGAAAACACAGCTCTACAAAAATTCCACAATGGCTGAATCTTTTTTATGACACATTTTAAATATTTCTCCTGCCAAGGAGGGTGAAGATATTAAAGAATCTGCATCAGACACTGGTGTTAGATATTCTACAGGAGGAAAGATAACCCAAAAGAGTAAAGGAAATTAGATCATTCATTCATTTGTCCATTTATCCATTCTTTTCAATCCTTTATTCATTCATAAATTATTAAAAAATTCTTCCCTTAGCCCTTCTTGATGATTGCCACTGTCCCATATCTGCTCTGCCTCACCCTCCAAGTTCTGTAAAAAGTTAGCTGTACAAATGAGGTCTCTGTTTTCTCACTTCCTATACTCTACTTAACCCCTTTCAATCTTCTTTCTGCTCTCACAATACTACAAAATTTCCTTCTAAAGGTAAGAAAACCTCATGATCAAATCCAACAAATTTTTTTTTCAGAGTTAGATCTCTTTAACCTCATTTAACATTTAACATGATTGGCCACTTCTCCTCCCTCTCCTCCATAACCCCGGACTCTTTCCTTCTTTGTTTTCAGAATGATTGTGCTTCCTTGATTTTCTTCCTACATTGGTTTCCCTTTTTAAAATCTCTCTTTTAATACATTTTCCTCCTATTCCCTTCATTTCTATTGTTAATTCTCTTCCTTCTTTATATTTTTCTCTCTTGATATTTTTCACTTCTACATAGTCAGCTATGTCTTCTAATTTAATGACTCTCATATCTATATCTTCAGCCTTGATCTTTTCTCTCAGTTCCAAAGCCAAGTTTTTAATCGTTACAAAATCTCCAGCTGAATGTCTACACCTCAAATGTAGTTGATTATTGTTCCCCTCCCTCCTATAAATAAAATTTTTACTTATTATTTTATTCTATATGTCAGTGACCTTCACTCAGTCTTCCTTGTTTGAAGCCTAGTGTGCTACGTTGCTTCCATACAAATTTCAATATCCAATCAGGTAACAGTACAATGTCTGGAATTCAGTAATTTTATTTTTATGACATCTTTTACTTCTGAATTCCCCATAGACTTTGCTTGAGAAGGTTAAGAAGGTCCCCAGAGTAGTAATTAAAACAACCGATGGACATACCAGTGATTTAGGAAATACCAAAAAAAAGTTCCATGCCTCATCTCTAGCATATCACCAATTTAGAGTTAAAAAAAGTAATCATGCTGATTTAGCATAGCTTCTTCATATGACTATGAAAGAGGATATCATGTGTAAACTCATCTTAATGAATCACAACATCAGAAGAAATGAATCTATTCTCATGTCTTGTTAGCTATATATGACCTCACATTTCTTTGCTATTTGAGTGACATACAACTTTAATTCTTTTATATATATATATATATAAGTATACATTATTAATTCTTTTATATATATATATATAAAAGTGTACATACTCTTTAAATTTAAAGAATCTGATTCGGATTTTTAGTAACATATAGCTCCATCTCATCTTCTGGAAATAGATTATTAGTACATAATCAAGGATTATCTTCATCCTGACATTTTGCTTATTTATTAGCACTACAAGGCGAGGTAACTGGTGGTGAAATGTCCTGTAAAAGATAATTTTTGTTTCCTTTGGATGCATAGCTATAAAAATCAACTTTGGCAAAAAATGTTATTGTCTTCTCTAGTAGGCTTTGGGCAGGATTATCCCATTACCTGGGTTTCAGCAGGCCCTGTGGTACAAACTGGATTTCAAAAGAAGATCCCAGGTTGTGGTACCTCAATTACTTCAAGTCATATGAATTTCTGTGCTTCAAAGTACTGAAGACTTCTAGACAGTAGATTCTGCCATGCAGGCAGCTAGAACACAATTGTTTCCTTGAGGAAACCACAGTAAAAGACATAGAAACCAATAGTCCCAGGGCATATAAGTGTACACTTGTGAATAGTGGTGCTGGAGAAGACTTTTGAGAATCCTTTGGACAGAAAAGAGATCAAATCAGTCGATATTTAAATAAATTAATTCAGCCTGTTTATTGGAAGGTGAAATACTGAAGCTGATGCTTAAATATTCTGGCCACATAATGAAAAGTCAGAATTCGTTGATAATGACCCTGATGTTAGCAATAATTCGAGAACAAAAGGATAAGGGAATGGCTGAGGATGAGATTAACAAACGGCGTTGAGAAAACAACAAAATGAATTTCGACAGGCTTTGAGAGATAATAGAGGATAGAAGGGTCTAGTGTGATAAAATCTGTGGGGTCATTTAATGACTTAACAACAAGAGGATAGATTTTCTTGTTCTGTTCACTTCATTTTATGTCATTTCATATGTCATAGTAATTTTCTCATTGCAATCTTAATTCATAACCTGTTTGTCTACTGCTTAATCAATAGACATCTACTTTGTTTCTAGCTTTTTGTTACCATATTTACAAAAAACCCGAACCTGCTACTATAAGTGATGCTTTAATTAACTACTAATTTATAATAAAAATTTAGCTACTTTGTTACTATGTGTAAATGATTGTGCCAGGAATACAAATAAGGAAAGTGGAGAAGCACTCTGCTTTCAAAGAACTCAAATTTGAATGGGGAAGACAAAACATATAGGTTTTAACTACAAATCAGAGGAAAAGGTCCCATAGTATTTATGATAAAGTAGAGAAGCAGATGGCATTGTATTTCCTATAATGTAAATCCAAATGTTAAATTATTCATCTATGATTTAAAAAGAATTTGATGACAAGACTCTTATTTTGTAAGTCTGTGGTTATTATAGCTTCTTTAAAGGTCCCATTTCTTTTTTTAAGAATAGATTAATTAATATTTCACTTATTTTATTTCAAATTCAATTTCTAGTTTTATTTATTAATTCAGAGTCCATTAATTTTTACTTTGTTAAGCTTATGATTTGATTTTAATATTTTATATTTCAATATTTAAATGGATAATTTTAACTTAGTGATTTTGCAATTGCTTTTATTTTTAAGTTGCATGTCCAACTAATTGATCTAGTACTTACCTTTTTTGCTAATTAAAATATTTAGAGATACATAACTTCCCTTAAGCACTGCTTTGACTGTATCCCTCAGATTTTTGGTATGTTGTATTATTGTTGCTAACGATAAAAGGTTCTGTTGTTTCCATGAATTGTTCTTTGACTTTTCAGAATTATATTATGTGACATCCAATTAATCGTTTATCTTAATCTTCACTCACACTTTTTTAAATGTTTATTGTATTGTGGCAGGAAAATATGTTTACAATTTCTGTTTATTTTATTCTTTTAGGTTTTTGTGCCCTAATGCAGGATCATTTTTTAAAGTAAACATATCTAACAAATTGGCGATTTATGTATCCTTCCTTTTATTTACATTTAATAATTGCCAGCAGTTTATTATATCTAAATTTTCTAGAAATTTATTCTGTATTTGACTTCTTTCTTATTTAATTTTGTTGAATTTCTCTAGGTCTGAAAGTGATACATTAAATCTTCTTGGGGAGGTTACAGTCAAGATGGTGCAATAAAATCAGGGACTTGTTAGAGCTCTCCACCCAAACCCAGTCAAAGAACTGCAAAAATGACTCTAAACAAATTCTGGAGCTTCTGAATCTACAGAATGATGGAGAGAAGCAAACCTCCAGGCCAATACAACCTGGAAGGTCAATGGGAAGCATATATCATGCTGTACTGGGAGCAGAGCACAGTTGAACATGGGCTGTACCATCATAGACAATACCTGAGCAGACCTCAGGGGAACTGAATCGCTGGCACTTGTGACAGTTTCCAGACTTCATGACCCCCAAATTCCAAGAACAAATTGAAAGGTGACTGGGAAAAAACCTGTCAGACCTGTGTGAGAGAGGAGAGTGGTCCCAACCTAGCCTCAGGGCAGTGGAGGGGGCAGCAGTGGCTGTGGCAGCCTGAAGTAGCAAATGGGGCAGCAGCAGCAACTATTTCTGGAGATTAAGACCCACAGATTGTGACAATATAGAGCAGTTGACAGTATACCCACCACCCCCATTAAAAGCAGAGAACTACCTTGACAAAGAGCTCAAAAGTCAAATAATTGGCTGGGGAAATGAGTGCACTGACAATCACAGCAGCACACCTGAGGACTGCTGCTGTGAATGATTTCAAGGATCAAATTGCACGGTATAATGAACTCTCTATTTATTCAGCAGCAAACTAAACATTGTTCAATAAAGTAAAGCATAACATTCATAGCAACATCCTTAAGTAAAACATATTACATACACACATACATATAAATACACACATATACATACATAAGTATGCATGTGTGTGTGTGTGTGTGTGTGTGTGTGTGTGTGTAACACTCAGGAAGTCATATGGTATGTAGCATATATCATTGCATTCAGTAGAATTTCCCCAAATACTTGTTTACACAATCAGGGAGACCCAGGCTAAAGTCTTCACTAGCACAACACATCATTAAGGGGTAACAGAAAATATAACACCATCGACCCCTGGGGCACAGGAAGAACAATCTTCTCAATCAATTCCAAGTGCCAAGCAAAGTCCTCTTTCATCTTAACTCAAGGTTGACTTCCAAGTTTCATGGATCTTCCCCTGTGGGCTGACTACTCCCAACTCTTTGCCTGGATTCACATGTGGGCAGCTCTCTGCACCTATTCCATGTCTCAGCTCAGAGCGACTACTCCACTCTAAGCTCTCCCAGCTTCTGACAACCAGAACCATCTACCCATCAAAACTGCTTATAATACTTCAGGGGAAAAAACGGTCATTCAATGATATGGAAGACTTTCAAGCATTCCTGATGAAAAAAACAGAACTGAATAGAAAAATTGACTTTCAAAATACAAGAGTCAAGAGAAGCATGAAAAGGCAAACAATAAAGAAGAATCATAAGGGACTTACTAAAATTGAACTGTTTACATTACTACATGGAAAGATAACATTTGTAACTCTTGAAACTTTTCTCAATATCAGGGTATTTAGAAGGAATATATAGACAGAGGGCACAGGATGAGTTGAATATGAAGGACTGATATCTAAAAAATCTTAAAAGGTGAGGGAGAAAAAGGAGAAAGGGAGAAATAAAATGGAGCAAATTTTCACTCATATAAAAGAGGCAAGAAAAATCTTTTTCAATGGAGGAGATGAGGGGTAGAGTGAGAGGGAGAAAGTGAACCTTACTCTCATTGGATTTGGCTTAAGGAAGGATAATATGCAGTCTCAATTTAGTATGAAACTCTATCTTACACTACAGGAAAGTATGGGGGAAGAAGATAAGTGAGGGGTGGAGGGGGCATAATAGAAGATGGGGCAAATGGGAGGAGGCAGTAATTAGAAGTAAACACTTTTGAAGAGAGAAAGGATCAAAAGAGAGAACAGAATAAATAGGGGGCAGGTTCAGATGGAGGGAAAATATAATTAGTCTTTCACAGCATGATTGTTATGGAAGTATAACTATACATGTATAACCTATATTGAATTGCTTCTCAATGGGGGTAGATGGGGAGGGAGGAAGGAAAGAAAGTAGCAATTAAAGTTTTAAAAATGATTGTTAAAAACTCTTTTTACACATAACTGGGAAATAAGATATACAGGCAATGGAGTATAAAAATCTATCTTGGCCTACAAGAAAATAGAGGGGAAGGGGATAAGAGAAGGAAGGGGTGCAATGGAAGGGAGGGAAGATTGGGGGAAAGGCTAATTAGAATGTAAGCTGTCTTGAGGTGGGTGAAGGGGAGAGATGGAGAGAAAATTTTGAACTCAAAATTTTGTAGAAATGAATGTTGAAGACTAAAAATAAATAAACTAATTATTTAAAAAAAACTTCTTGCAACTATTGTTTTATTATCTCTCTGCCATCTCTTCATATCTATAATTCATTTAGCTTTCCTGTTAAATATTTAGATGTTTTATGTATATGTGTTAAGTAATTATATTCATTCATTTTCTATGGTGACTTTTAGCATAGCATATTCATTCTGTTTATCTTTTTGTATTTCCTTGTTGTTGCTGCTGCTTTGTCTGAAACCATTATTAGTATTCCCTGTTTTTTCAATTTCAATTGAGTCACTATAGATTTCCTTCTATTCCTTATTTTAACTGTGTGACTCATTACATTTCAAATGTGTTCCTTTTAAACAATATACTGCCAAATTCTTCTTTCTAATCTATTCTGGTGCTCTCTTCAGTTTTATGGGTAAATTCATACCATTAACATTCACATCTACGACGTCAAATTTATATTTCCCTCCATATTATTGATCTTTAATTTTCCCTCACTTTGACACACCCCTTCCCATTATTACAAATAAGAAGAAACTGGAGAGAAATTGTGCTAATCATAAGTGCTTGGAAAATACAATATAAAGGTGAAGGGTATGAGATGTAATTCCTAAGAAAATTACTTTATATTTTACCTTAGAAATCATTAAAATAAGTAAATAAACTTTTAAAAAGTGACTTCTTTCTATTCAGTACAGTAAAAGAAATCGCTTTGTCAGTTTTGTGGAGGATGGGGATAGACTTTAGGATGAGTAATCAAAAAGTTAATGAAACAGGCCAGGTGAAAATTATTGAGAACCACCACAAAGGTGGTATGTCTGTGAGTGGACAGTATCATAAGAGAGATGATGCAGAAGTAAAAAAGTAAAAAAACAAAAAACAAAAAACTGCGAAAGCTTTAGTAACTGGTTGGAAATTGGGATGGGTAAGAAGAATCAAGAACAAAGAGCAAAATTGGAAAAAATGCCTTCAACAGAAATTATAGTTTGAAAGAGGGGTGGGTTTGAAAAGAGTGACAGCAAATTATATCTTAGACATATTTCATCTGAGAAATTTACAGGCACCCACTATAGTAAGTGAAGAATTCATGATTAAATAAGGGATAGAGAGGATCATATAAAATAACCTGAGCAATTTTGATTGCCTACAATTTTTAAAAGCTTTTGCCCAAACAAATCCAATGTGACTACTCTCCACCATGAACTCTTCAGTTCAATGATGATGGCTTCTTTGCTGTTCTATTAACAAGACACTACATTCAGTCTCTCAGTTCCAGACATTTTCTCTAGCTTTCCCCTACACCTGGAATATTCTCACTGGACTTCTCCACCTACTGGCTTCCCTGTTTTCCTTTAGTCTCAACTGAAATATCATATTCTACAGACGTTTTTTCCAATCTGTCTTAATTCTATGGATTCCCCTATGTGAAGGAGCACATAGGTGGTTCAGTGGATAGAGTACCAGACCTACAGTCAGGAAAACTCATCTTTCTGAGTTCAAATCTGGTCTCAGACACCTAGACTGAGTATGGGCAAATCACTTAACTCCATTTGCCTCAGTTCCCTCATCTGTAAAACAAATTAGAGAAGGAACTGGAAAATCACTCCAGGATCTTTGCCAAGAAAACCTCAAATGAAGTCAATTAAGAATCTGGCTCTACTGAAACAACCGAACAATAACAACAACCAATATGTTAATTATTTCCTATTTATTTTGCATATACTTCATTTGTATATATTTGTTTACTTGTCTCCTGCATTAGATTGTAAGCTTCCTTGAAGGCATAGTAAATCTTTTGTATATTTTACCCAGTGCTCATCATAGCACTAAATGCTTATTGACTGAATAACTGTCAAAAATTAGGAGGGAAACATTTTCCTAGGAAAAGAATATTTGCATCAAGTTTCTACAATAAAGACATCATTTCCAAGATATACAAGAAACATTCAAATTTATAAGAGCTATTTTTAATGTTCAAATGATACGAACAGGTAATCAAAAGAAGATATTTAAGCTTTCAAAAGCCATAAAATAAAATACTCTGGATCACTAATAATTAGAGAAAAGTGAATTAAAGTAACTCTGAGAATTCACACCCATCAGACTGGCAAAGCTGACAAAAAATAAAAATGACAAATTTTGGAGAGGCTGTAGAAAAACAAGTATGTTCATGTTTGGTGGAACTCTGGTAGCCTGGATGACTCAGCTAGAAAATAATTTGTTACTATACACTAAATGATATGAAACAGATCATAGCCTTTGACCCACCCACACCTCTGTTAAACCTATACCTCAAAAAATAAATAAAGAAAGAAGTAAAGGACCCATACGTATAAAAATGTTTATGTCAGATTTTTATGTGATAGCAAATCACTACAGATCAAGGGGTGCTCATGATTTTGGAATGTCTGATAATATATATATATATATATAATATCATAATATTGTAATATAATATTGTAATGGAATAATACTACGCTATATATTTTTTGAAAGAAATGGTTCAGAGAAACCAAGGAAATCTTGAAGTAACCTATGCAAAGAAAAGTGAACAGAAATATTCAGAATAATTTATACAATATCACCATTGCAAATATAAAAAAGGTTTGAAAATTCTTAAGGACTTTGATCAATACAATGACCAAACACGATTGCAGAGGAATGATAAGAAACTATGTTACTCACCTACTAAAGGACAAGACATTTAATATATAAAATGAGACATATTTTTGAAAATGACCTATGTGGCAGGTTTCTTGTCTATGTATATTTGTTACATGTCTATATGTATGTTTTATATACATATATATAATAAAAAGTATTTGTTACATATATATTTTTAAGTCATGTGTATATGTATATATAAATGTACGGATATATACGTTTGTATTCAAGTAACATTTATTTTCTCCTCCTCTCACTATCACATACACACCATATATATACATATATATGTATACATACACACATAATATTTCAATAATATATGTTTTATATATACATAATTATATATTACATTATATTATATATGTGTTTCTGGTAAGATGAGAAAATAAATGATTGCTACTTGAAAAATAAAACAAAAGGGAGGAAAATGTTCTCACTTGATTCGGCCCATCATTCCAGCCTGTTGAAATCTTTTTGTATAGTTTTTGTGATTTGACATGTTAGCTATGCTTCTCAGTGTTGAAAAATCTGGAAATTTGAATTAGTATTAGAAGTTACGCTATAATATCTAGTGAGCAAAATTTTAGCTGATAGGTTTATTTGAATTTTGGGTTTCTCAATGTACTACCTTCAACAGAATTTGGTTATTACTTCAAAGTATAGATAAAGAGCTGACTTTCCATAAATTAGAAATACTGAGAATGGATTTACATGGGGGAATGCTGCAACTATCTTCACCCCAACTCCACTAAGTCACAGCATTACACACAAGCACAAAGGCTGTTGTAGAGATAAGTTTGAAAGGATAGGTAATGATGTGCTTTAGGAAGGCTACAAGTGGAAGATAGTAAGATCTCCCATTTGATTATCTCCACTGTAACACATTTCAAGTGACTTCCAAAATGGAATAATTTTCTATTTAAACTAGACTAAGGCAATTTTTGAAACGACAGAAAGGGAGGTTTGTTTTTTTTTTTAACATCTTCCAGACCCTAAACTCCGTGAAGGCAGAAGACTACGTCTTTCCTAAATTTTATAACTCTCCCAGAAGTAGACAGTACCTCATACTCGATACCATTTAGTCAATATCTGCTTTAAAGAGTCATACCGCAATAGTTCTTGAAGGCAAAGATGTAGGGAAATATTGCATAGATTGTTAACTTATTGATAGAAGCTCATAGAATATAGGCTTATATTATAAAACTAAAACTAAATTTTAATTTTAAGATCGTCAAACATTAACCTAAAAAAGATGATTGTAGATAATGAATACTGCATGATATAGAAGATGTCAAAGAGACTGGTTTAGTAGTAGTAATTGCATGTGGCATATGGCAAATCCACAAATGTACCACCTCAACATCTACAAAATTCCCAATGAGTATATCTGTCCATAATCTACTGCTTTTAACCTATCTGCCTTGTCTTATGAAATCTTATTCCATATCTGTACTATGGCTTACAATTTCTTGATATCTCAATTCTTTCCTAGATCATCTTGCCTAAACTAGCTGTTGTTCCCTCTTCTCCTAAGTTTTCAATATGGGAACTTCAAAATCTTTTCCAAGGCATATTTTTAAACTGTGGAGACTTCCCCCATCCCCACTGCTATTCACTTTAATCCATCAGTATCATTTCATCAATAAATCTAAAATGGGAATGATTCATGTGGAATATGTCTATAAAGAATTTTATATTGAAGAAATGGGAAAAAATGATTCTTTTAGTTATCCAGAGCATAAGTGAATTTCTTTTTAAATATAAAATATTGAGATGGGTTTTATTGCTATTTCTGCTAAACTCCCTTTTTCTAGCTTCCTCAGTTATACAGCAGAAACAAAAGTATTGTGTGTGTGTGTGCCATAAAAATCAGTTAAAACTCAAAAACTTGCCTTGCAATTAGAGAGGATTTCTTTTTTAAAAAATTCTTTTATTGGGACTAGATCTGTGATTTCATCAGCATGAGATGTTACTGATGAGGAATCTTCCTCTACCAATGTTTAATGGGTCTCTCTTTGCACCTATAAAGTCTTGGAATATTATTGGTGTACCTTAAGTGTGATTGGGACTTAACTAGATTCACACAGCCACTATGTTTGGGAAGAATTTGAACCTGGATCTTCCTGGCTCAATAGTGCTTCTCTGCACTATTCCATTGTGACTGTTTTATTATTAGGTGCGCAAATTGTTCAGTTATTACCTAGAATTGGATTATGACAAAATACTGAAACTCCTTAAAACATACATCTCTTTGTCTCCAATTTCAGTGGTGAAGGCAACAGCTGCATCTTAACATTGAACCCCCCATCTGATAGAAACATGTGTCTGGTTTCTATTTTAGTCTTGGCAGAGTAACTGTGAAAGACTTTGTTTGGCACTTAGTTGTATAGCTAATATGCCACCTACAAGTATTGCTAATATGCCACCTACAATTACTGCTACTATACCAGTCTTTCTGACATCTCCCGTATCATGTAGCATTATCTATAATCCTCCTATGTAAGCTGGAGTTTGATGATCTTAAAACAAAAATTTAAATCTTAATTCTATCCCTAAACACATACACACCCACTGACTTGAGCATTTCACATGATGTCTGATATTTCCACTGCAGTTCTGATACCATCATTTTAAAAACTGTCAAACAATCAAAGAATGACGGGTAAGGAGGAAATCAACTAGAAAAATTATACAGTTGTCAGCACTGTGCTGAGAAATGAAAAAAAGCATTTATTACTTTAAAAACAAGAGATGATTATTTTGTTTTGCTTCCTTCAGTTTCTTAGTAATAAAACATCCAATCTTGCAATACTCTCTGCATCAGAGATTTGGTCTTTTCTACTTTAGTAAAAGGATTGTCAGTCTTTCCCATTGTCAGAATTTTAGGACATTATAACAAAGCTAAAACAAGAAGTTCCAGGTCTTCATATGATCTATTATTCTTAAAACTCCCATTGTTCATTTAATAGCACTGATCACATTCTCCTTTGTACCTGATTTTGCTTTTTGGTTTTGAATTTATGGACACTATATTCTCTGGATTTTCTCTTATTTTATCAATTGCTTCATCATTTCCTTTGTTAACTCTTCTTGTTTTTCTTTTTGATTGTCACATCTCCAAAGATTCAGGCATTTGTACTTTGTTCCTGACCTTTGATACTCAGGCACTGGTGAATTGACCATACATTCGGATGGTTTAACTATCACATCCAAGGATGCTTTCCAAAATATCTACCCTGAATCTGCATCTGTTGATCTAAAGTTTATATTTCTAGTTGTACATTTCCCAAGAGTAAATAAACAGTTTTAATAAGAAGAAAAGAAGTTGGCATCTCCTCTGAGGGAAGGGCAAGGGATTAAGAAACAATCTCTAGTAAAAAGCAAATAATTAACAAGACAAATATCTTCCAAGTCTTATGCTTCATGAGTTTCACAAATAACATCAAAGTTTTGAAAACTACGGATAGTTGCATCTAGAACTTACTTTTTTTGAATTCATCCATCTAGTCAACTAATTTAGCAAGAGCTTGAGATGTCCTAGGAAAGAAAGTAGGTGTTACAGAAGATGCAAAGACAAGTAATTGGGTCAAGAAATTTACCATCTGTTCCAACACTTAAAGTTATATGTGAATAGTATATTTAAAATTGCAAAGTTTAAAACAAGAGGTTATAAAGAGCCTTCTAAGAATAATTATCACAACTTACATGTGTTTAGAACTTTAACATACAATACTGTAGGATATAGTATGTTATTTTCTCCATCTCATGGGTGAGAACTAGAAGAATTTTTATGCCTCATTCAAGGTACTTGAAACAGCAGATCCAGACCCAAGACTAAGTTTTCTAATTGCCAAGTCCAATGTTCTTTAAATTCTGCTGCATTAACTCTTGAAAGTATACATGTTGAGCAATTTCAGGTGTTTCCTTTAATATACAGTCAGACAGTGTAATGAACAGGTGAATTTGTAATGGCTGCACTTTCATTCATTCTCCTCAGGCTCACTGATTGAGGTGGGGAACTTAGAATATTCCTTGATCTCCATTACCACTTCTAGGTTCTCACCCTAGCTCCATCACTCAGTAAATTTTCCTACTTTGAGGATTCACAATTCATCACAATGTTGATAATTGTTGTCTACAAACCTTCGGATCACAGCTCTTGCATCCTTAATGAGTTGAGCATATGATTCACAATTTCTCTCTTCCCCCACTCTTGCCCTTATACCAGGGAATTTCAACATACATTTTGACTCTCTCTCAAATAGTTTAAGCACTCAGTCCTTCAATCTACTCACTTCCTATGACCTATTTCTCCACCTCACCTTGGCCACACACAAAGATTGTCATACATTTGAACTTACCACCATCCATAAATGTACCACCTTCACATTTAAAAATTCCCAAATCCACTTTTCCATCCATAAGCTTTTCACCTCTCCACAAGCCTTTCCTTTTAAAACTCTGTTCTGTGTCTATGCTATGACCTACAATCTCTTGACCCCCTCAATTGTCTCCTAGACCATCTTGCCTGTACTAGCCACACTCTCCTCTTCTCCTCATCTTGATCCCTTGGTAAAGCAATTCAACTCTGCACTATCCTTCCCTTTTGGTCACTATCCACTTTATCACCTTGGAGATTATTTCTTACTAAATCTTAACCTTGGATCATTCCCATCCTTTATCTCTTTCACTCCTACACACGTTATTGAATAAAGGAGAAAATTACAGAACTATTTCAATTTTGTCTACTATAGATTTATGTTACGTAACCTCAATTGGGCCCTCACAGACTCTAGACAATCCTATTTTACCTCCTTATCTTTAACTCACTATCCCACTCTCCACACCAGGTCTTCCAAACCTTTACATGTGTTCTCCAACCTTTCAGTTGCGGCTCCCTCTACCCTCATTCTCCCAGCTGAGGACATTTGTCTCATATTTTACAGAAAAAAAAATTGAAGTCATTCTCCATGAACTCCCTTTCCCCTCTCTTCCTCATTTTCTGTCATTCCACTATTATATCATCCTTTACTCCTGCCTCACATAATGAAGTGCTTTATTCTTTACCAAGACTAATACCTCTATTTATTCAACAGATTGCACTTCATTCTATTTTCTCCAAATGATTTCTGCCCCTGTGATTACCATTCTTTCACTTATTTTCAATTTCTCCATATCCACTGGCTCATTTCCCACTGCTTACAAATGTGCCCATAACTTCTTACTAATTTCTGCCAACTAACTTTAAGTCCCACTCAAAATCACATCTTTTTACATGGAGTCTTTCCAATCCTTTTTTTCATTCTAGTATCTTCCCTCTGTTGATTATTCTCCATTGATCCTATATAAAGTTTGTTTTTGCTTATTATCTCTCCCATTAGATTACGAGCTTCTTGAGGGCAGAGATTATCTTTTTGTATCCTTAGCCCAGTTCCTGGTACACAGTAAGTGCTTAATAAATACTGACTTATTGATTCAGCTTTTTTGAACAGTAAGCTGGTTATTTTTTGGTCTGCTTTCTTCTAGCAAAGGCACTGAGATATGCACAATGACACAATAGAACAAATAGCATTCATTCAATCTGGAAATCTATATGTCATAATTATCATTTACTTAAAATATGTCACAAAAATTATCCAAATATCTACTTTCTAAATTTTACTAGTGCTTGATGTAGGGGGGAATAAAGGAAAATCTGTGATAAAAATTCATAGCCATTTGCAGTTTGACAACTTGTAAAAAAAACAAAAAGACAAAAAAATCAGCCCAACTCTCCAAAGGACTCTGCCCAGGAATAGCAGTGTAAACCAAGCTAAGATGCCCTCCACATTTCTGTGCATGTTGAATGTGTACAACTTTTTTTTTTCTAGGGTGGAAGTAAGTCTGAACTCAGATATTTATAAATACTATCAATTTTTGAAAATCATAGCCCTATGGTTTACCGTTTACCTGGAATTTTTAGTATTTCCTCTAGTAGAAATAATTTGGTCATACAATATAAATACATTTGTGTAACAGAGAATATTAAATAAGGCAAATTTTAAAAAAAGAATCATTTTTAAAGAATATCCTTTTATATTCTTTGTATGTTTTATAGTATGAAATCCTGGAGTTTTTGCACTGTGAGGTCTCCACATAGACAGAATTATAATTCTGAATTTGTTGGAGCATAGCTAGTTGCCCATCTTCCATATTTTTATCCTTGGTTCTGGATGTGACTCATAGCATTTTATCTTGACATAGATGTGTTTTTTTCATCAATTTTTATATTTTTATCCAACTAGAACTATAGATTTTTAGAGATGAAAGTGACCTTAGGATTCAAGTACTCCATTTTACAGATCCTCACATACACGTACAACAATACACACACATATATGTGGATATATATTAATATGTTATATATTAATATATAACATATGGTAATATATAGTGATATGCTAACATATTAGCAAATATTAATATGTATTAATACATACATATTTGTATATGTATTATGTATATACATATATACATACACACACACACACACACACATATATATATATATATATATATATATGGTGATGGTTGTTGGTTCGTCTTCAAAGAGGATCAAAATGACATCACCATAATAATGGCAAATTTCAGTTTGTCGGACTGTGACTGATCAGACCAATAGGAGCTCAGAATGCTCTACCACAGATTGGGCACAGATAATCTGTGTAAATATTTGGGGTGGATATTCCAAATTTGCACATCCTGCAATTACTTTGTGTTGTCTCAATTCTGTTTTGCTCAAAGAGCACAGCACCCTTTCTGATATGGGCACACCATGCTGAGTGGTACCGTGCCAGTATCTCCCATGTTGCACCATCAAATCCAAAGTTCTTGCGAGAGACCTTGAGAGTGTCCTTGCATCACTTCTTCTGGCCACCTGTGATCGCCTGCCCCATGCAAGTTCTCCATAAAATAGTCTTTTTGGAAAGCGTACATTTTGCATTAGAACGTGGCCAGTCCTTCAGAGTTGTGCACTCTGAAGCAGTTTGAATATTTGGCAGTTCAGGTCAATCAAGGTACCTTCAGTGTCTGGTACCTTATCCTGCCAAGTGATTCTCAGAATCTTCCTAAGACAGTTCAAACGGAAGCAATTCAGTTTCCTGGCATGACGCTGGTAGACTGTCCATGTTTCACAAGCATACAACAATGAGTTCAGCACAACGGCTCTGTAGACCTTCAGTTTGGTAGGCACTGTAATACTTCTTCTTCCCAAACTTTTCTTTGGAGCCTCACAAACACTGAACTAGCTCTGGCAATGCATGCATCAACCTCATTGTCAATGTGTACATCCCTTGAAAGTACACTACCAAAGTAAGTGAACTTATCCACAGCATTCAAAACTCCATTTGTTGTAACAAATGGTTCTATGTATGGATGGTGTGGTAGTGGTTGGTGGAGCACCTGTGTTTTCTTAGTGTTAATTATTAGGCCAAAATTAGCACAGGCAGCAGAGAATTGATCTATACTTTCTTGCATCTCACCTTCAGAGGCTGCATTGAGTGCACAATCATCTGCAAACAGAAAATCATGCACCAACACTCCCTCCACTTTGGTCTTGGCTTGTGATCCTTTCAAATTGAAGAACTTACCATCAGTACGGTAATTGACTTTGATGCTGAATTCATCCTCATTGGGATCATTTGTCAACGTGCCTGAAAACATCATGCTAAAAAGCATGGGAGCAAGCACACAGCCCTGTTTCACTCCATGGGTGACTGGGAAGACATGAGAACATTGTCCATTATCCAGAACCTAGGGAAACATGCCTTCATGAAATTGACATACAATATTGACGAACTCTGGGCAACCAAATTTTGACATAATTTTCCATAAACCCTCATGACTAACAGTGTCAGAGGCCTTGGTCAGATATACAAACATTGTGTACAGACCTCCATTCTGCTCTTGGCATTTCTCCTGGAGTTGTTGGACAGCAAACACCATGTCAACTGTTCCTCAGCCCTTTCTGAAGTCACACTGGTTCTCAGTTCTATGATCATCTTCCAGGTGAAAGATCAGCCTATTAAGAAGGACTCCAGCAAGAATTTTGCCAGCAGTGGCTAAGAGAGAGATTGTGATTATCACAGGACAATGCAGGCATCCTTGAACTCCTGGGGGATAACCTCCCCTTGCTATATAACCTGAAAAATTTCAGTCAGCTTTTGTATGAGGAATGGTACCCCTACCTTTAAATCTCAGCTGGAATAGAATCAGCACCAGGTGCTTTGCCACATGAGAGGAGACTGATGGCCCTCAAAACCTCTTCTTCAGTTGGAAGTTCAGCTAAGGAGGGACTGCTTTCAACCTGAGGTCAATAGTCTCAGCATTGATTGATGATGGTCTGTTGAGAACACTAAGGAAGTGTTCAGCTCATCTCTCTACGATCATATCTTTATCACTAATCAATGTGGCTCCATCAACATGGAATAGTTGCTATGCATCGTAGGTTTTTGGTCCATAAATAGCTTTCAGGGAATCATAAATGCTTTGGATTATTACTATCAGCATAAAACTGGATTTCATCTGCCTTCTTACTGAACCAGGAATCCTTCACCTCTCTAAGCTTTGCTTGTACTTTGCTTTTGATGGAATTGAATGTTGCTTTCTTAGAGGTGGATGAACTATCCTGCTGGTAAATCCTATGGAGTTCTTGTTTTTCATTTAGCAGCTTCTGAATTTCCCCATCATTTTCATCAAACCAGTCTCAGTGTTTGTGAGTGTTCTGACCCAGATGAGCAAATGCAGTGCTGTATACCAAATCTCTGAACGCAGCTCACACCATTTCTGCTCCACTGTTGCCAACTGTGTGTTGGCTCAACTTTCCCTCCAAGTTCCATGATTTCATTATTTCTTTCATGATTATTGGCTTTGTTTTGCATTTAGTATCCCTGTCATAAATCTCTATGCTATTCCATCCTCTACTCAGCTGCTAAAGTGATGTTTCAAGAGTTCAGGTATGACCATGTTACTCTCCATTCTCCCACCTCCATTCAATAAATTATATTGGCTTCTTATTGCCTTCAGTATTACCTTCAAATATCAAGTTCTCAGTTTGGTACTTAAAGCTCTTCATAACCTGGTCTCTTCTTACTTTTCCAGTCTTTCTACACTTTGTTCTTCTGCAAGAGTTATATGATCCAGCTCCATTGCCTTACTTGGTGCTATTTATGCACTGTCTTCCAACTTTATAAAAAGACAATGCAAGTCCATATTCAGTAAAATATGAGCCTGTGCAGGGAAACCCCAGTGGAATTCTAGTCCATTGCCTTAACCACTCAGCCATGACTCTGGATTCAGATGACTCTGGAGGAGAAGTGAGGCTGGTGACCTGCACACACACACTCCCCACTCAAAACAAAGTCAAGTGTAAGTCATGTCGTCACTTCTCTCATGGAGTGGTCTTTTTCGGCCATGAAGGATGAACACAACAACAACAAGTTTATACTTTTTCATTAAATGTTTCTCATGTATGGAATACTTCTCTCTTTGTCTTTACTCTAAGACTCAGTCTAAATCCTCCCTTCTGCAGTAAACCCTTTCCAGAAAACTCCTACCCTAGTGGCTTCCCTGTGGAATCACCTTCCATTTATACTGTATATGTTTTGGGTTTGTTTTTTTTTTTTTTAATCATCTTTTTTCATTTTTTCTCTCTCCCATGAGAATGTCAGCTCTTAGGTGGAGAAAATATATACTTACCTTAATTCATGTTCTCCGTATATAATATAATGCCTGGCACAAAATAAGTGCTTAATCAATGATTTTTGACTATGCCAGCATACCCAACTCACTATTTATGCATGCTTTTGGCATAGATAATAGTCATATTTTGTTTTATTTTGATATTGTGAATGTTGAGTTACGAGGAGTTTTTGGTACCGAAGATACCAAGTCTCTCTGCTCATACGAGCCAAAGGGAAGGCAATAGCCCTGGTAATCCAAGCTAGATTTCCTGAATCCTTACCACATGTTAGAACTACTGTTTCAATCCTTATCATAATTTTGAACTTCATTACTTTTAATGTCTTAAGCATTAAAGAAATCTAACAGTTGTACAGATCTTTAGATTTAAAGATTACCACCTATGTTGTCTCTATACTTTATATTATTCTTAGACCTTTAAATATCCCTATTTTCTTTGTTATGGATACTATCAACTCAGAACCCAAACTCCTTTTTAGTGAGTAGGTATTCTTCTATTGTTACTATACTAATATACATAAGTGCACACACACATATGTACACTCACATATAATAGCTAGTAGGTATAGAGAATTTGAAAGTTTTCGAAATGCTTTATACATGCAAACCTATTTGATCCTTATCACAACCCTGAAGGATAGGTGACACTATTGTTATTCCTATTTTGCCAAATATGAAGGTGATTCTGAAAGAGAGTAAGTGATTTGTACTCAACAGATAGTAAGGCGAGATCTGAACTTGGCTCCAGTTCTAGTTCTTTATTTACTATACCACATTAACTTCTGGTTTACAGAAGTGTTATGCTCTCAGCTTTGTTGGTTTAGTTCTTGAATGGTAGCCTACATCATACTGGGCCATTACTGAAGTCTTTTTAACCAAATGGGACCTTTTGGAGCATTAATTTCATTGGCACAGCCTTGAAAAAACAAAGTTTCTTTTATGTCACGATGAGATATTGGAATAATATGTTAGTAGAAGATGCCTTTTATCTGCCTTTTATGTGAGGCACAGCACTTGAAAAACCAAGCCAAGTCACCTGGAAGAAAAAACATTAGAGAAACATCTGATGATTCACATTGTTTTTATTGTGATGCGTAGTTCTTGGCACATAATAGGTGTTTAATAAACATTTACTGTCTGATTAGTTAAAAATGTTCTCTTTCTTTAGCTTTGAAGAGAAGTGATTAATTTGTACATTATCAGTTTTTTAGTGAAACATGAATAAATCCATCAATTCTAGCTCTACTTGACAAAAAATGAAAATCTCTTTAATCTTATCTTAAATACAGTGATGACAAAATAAAATTTTGAAAATAAAAAATGTGATTTTAGTGCAATTGAAACAAATGGCTTATAAATCAAGATAGAAATGATCTAGCTTCTGGGATTCCTGTGTTTACTTTCTTCGTGTTAATTGATACTATTTTCATTTAGGAAGATCTTATTCAATAGTAAATCAGACAAGTTGAAGACTTTTTTATTTTCAAATGCACTATTTTTTGTATCAGGTCAGATGAGAGAAAGAGAGAGAGAGAGAAGAGAGAGAGAGAGAAAGAGAGAGAGAGAGAGAGAAGAGAGAGAGAGAGAGAAAGAGAGAGAGAGACAGAGAGAGAGAGAAACAGAGAGAGAGAGAGATGGAGAAAGACAGAGAGAGAGATGCTTTTCTTTGGAAGATGAAGTAAGGGGAAATAAGTCAAAGAAAGTTTTATTGGAAAGTGATAGCTTGTACTCAATAAAAACTAGTATCTATTTTAGATAAGTAATCTCTGTTACTCATTAGAAAAGATTTCTTTTCTAGCATGATTAAAAAATACTTATTCTATTTTTTCCAGGTATAAGAAACATTTAAACTATTCAGCTATAAGCCAATTTTGCAAAGCCTGGAAGGATTAAAGATACATCCCTCCTATTGAACCTTACAGTTTCCTTGCTACGTTTCTATTTTGTTTCATTATTATCAAATTTTAAGGATTTTGTCATGTATAAAAGATAATGAATAAAATCATCAGTATGTATATATTATCCCTCTATATAATCTACATAGATGTGATGTATGTATGCATATATACACATATATATATGCATACATATATATATTTGTATGTGTGTTTGTGTGTGTATAGATGTTCATACTTTGTTTTTTAAGAGGACATGAGGCAGACAAAGTCATCAGCATGCTCTCTCTCTCTCTTCCAGAGTCATGAAAATCCAGTGGCAAGATGAAAGTCAAGATGTCTGCAGATGACCCAGAATGCAATAGATGACCTTGGGATCTTCAATGTCTGACCAAGCACTAAACGTGCCAAAGAACCAACTTCTTCTGCCTTCATGGTCACTGGAAATTATTTTCATCTGCCCATTTGAGCGGTCTTCACATGTTTGGCATAGACATCCCCCCAACTCACCAATTGGTTTGGAGCCTGCTGTTCAACCTGGTTTAAACCTACCCAGAGGGTGTGGCCACTGTGCATACTATACCTTCTTGGAGCCCCAGGTGAGTATTGGATGAGAGGTGGACACAAAAGGTAGATGAGTAGCCCCAAATATCCTATAAAACCCCTTCACCTAGATAGCACAATGGATAGAACAATAGGCGGAAGTTAGGAAGACCTGGGTTCAAATTGAGTATCAGACTCTTACTACCTTGTGGCCATAGATTAGTCATTTAAACTACGTCTGTCTCAGTTTCCTTAACTGTAAAATAAGGATAGTAAAGGCATCTACTTGCCATCTACTTGTTGTGAGGATCAAATGATATAATATTTGTAAAGGGAGGGAAGAAAGAAATAAGCACTCACCAAATGCCTATTATGTTATGTTATATTACATTACATTATATTGTTAGGGTATACTATAGATGTATATGGATGTAATTTTGACATAAATCTTTTCTGACAAACACCCAAATAAATTCTATTATGAAACAAAAAGGGAGAAGCTTATTGTAGATAATAAGATATTACATTTCGAATTAGTAATATGAACCCTGGACAAGTCATTTAACCTCAGAATTTCCTCAAATATAAAAAGGGAATATTAATAGCACCTCGTGAGATTGCTGTCAGGATAATATAAGGTACTATGTGTGAAATGATTTGCAAAACTTAAAGTGCTATGTGAATATGAGCTATTAGAGGGGCATCAGTAAATTTTTAACAACTGTCTCTCTAAAAAAGTACTTTTGTCTATTCTGTCGTATTAACACTTTCTTAAGTCTAGCAAATCAAAATAACCCATCAAGCCATGATCTGTAGCATTTACCTATTTCCAAGGTTTAAATGCTCGTACTGAAACTTAGCAATTAGTTCCTGAGAGATGATTCAAATTAATTCCAGTATACTCCTTGTTATTGCTTTCGTTACACCTTCCCCCACCCCAGAAAACTTAGTTTACTTCGAGAAAATGACATTAATGTTTCATTCTACAAATATTTTGTTACTTCTCCATGTTAACTTTATTTTTGACTTCGGTTCTTTAGACTTTCTTTAGAGACTTTTAGGCTCGTCCCTCTTCATCTCTTATGATGAACCATGTCGACATATTTTCAAGAGATGACTCCACTTTTATGTGACTTTGCTTTGTGAAAATTTCCCTGATTGCCTTGTAGTCAAAATTTATCTTAAAAATCTACTATTTCTTTGAAATGGAAAGGATGTTGAATATCATCTCTCTCAACCATTATCAACCCCCTTTTGTTAACTCATTATGGAAGGAATTCTATTTTAAAATTTAGTCTCTAAAATGAATTCAGATTTCTCTACTCTGTCACCCAGGCCCACATCCTTATTGAAAGGAATGACCTTCAAATGAACTGTAGAGAGTAAATAGAAGAAAAGTTTCCCCGAAAGTTTAGTAGGAATTCAGGAGATTAATGAATTTATTTGTGATGGATACCACACCCATGCCTGTGTGGTATATTCATGAGGATAAGATCATGTTATTTAGTGTATTTCTCAGATCATTTGCAATGTTAATTTATATGAGTTTGATATCGCTTTTGTCTTTTAGTTGTGTGTTATTCTGAGAAATCCCTGAGGATGGAAAGGATTTATATGCTTTGTGTACACATTCTGCAGACTAAGCACTCTGGCATAATTATTTTTGGCACTTGCTAACTGATTAAAACATCCAATTTAACTCATGATCAGTAAGATTAAACCTTTTTAATATACCTCAAAAGTAAATTATCATTTACTACTCAAACATTCCTTTCTGCACATGTCCCCAATAAAGCTGTTCTTTTCGCGTTAATGTACCTTTTAACGAGGATTCCCTTTTATTTCTTCCTCTGGGCAAAACTGCCTTATCCTTTATAGAGAGGTAGGAACAGAGATGAGATGGGAGCTGACTACACTACTACATGGCTTTCTAATGTCATAGCAATTACAAGTCATTCATTTTTTTCCCTTTTTGGATTCTGTAAAGACTTGGCTGTTAAAGAAAACATGTTCCTACTTTCTGTTTACTTGATGTACAGATAAATGTCAGCAGTTAGGAGGAAATAATATTTTAAAAAAATCATTTGCATGTCTCAGAATAAAACTGTGCAGGCTTTTATTTCGTTTGACAATAGTTACTTTTTTAAGATTTAAGTGTTATATTTTAATCTTGCAGTAAAGCCCATTTAGCAGAATGTTCAAAACACACTTCAATCCTAGAATAATTTGAAGTGGAAAAAATGTCCCCAAGGATCAAAATTGCACTGTAGAATCCCAAATTAGAATAATTGCAATTTGCAGGTTCTCTAACCTGCTGAGGACCCTTGCAGTGATTCATCACTGTAGAGATAGAAGAGGTAGGTGAAATGTAATAGATAACATGCATTGGTTAAGTTAAGGCACCATGGAGTTTTGGAACAATCACAGGTGTAAGCAGATCACACACTGGGGGAAAAAATCAGATTAATAGGATCCTCCTGTGTGCATGCGACAGTGTCATTGTGTACAAATGCTCCTGTATCTTCCTTTTATGCATAGGATTATCCCTGAATGAAGAAAAAATTACAGAGTATTACTTTGGATAGAAAATGGGTCAAGTCAAGGCCATGCATATAGTGCTTGAATTTATTTCTGAATTTTCTAATATTTTACTGGATTGCCATAGTTATCCATAGTTTTGCTATATGTAAAATCGAGGGAACTGTTCAAAAGTCGTTTTTGAAACAATTTGTCACAGCTAAACAACTTCAATATGCAGTGAATAACTTGCTTTACTGAAAATATTGTCATAGGTCCAACCTAAATCATAGGGTTCTGTACCATCATGTAGTAGATCATGTAAGATCTCTCTGAAGACCATCTTTCTCTAGATGGATTTCTATAGAAATAGAATAAAAGAAACATTGCTTCAAACTACAAATCATGAACTTTGGATCATGGATCATAAGCACACAAATACATAATCAAGGGATAAAATTTTTCCATCCATTCTCACTTGCAGGTGGGTTATTGGTACTGGGCTTATATCCAGTTCAAAGGCTAATCTAATCTGGAGATGGTGGCTCCAACAAATGCTGGCCAATGTGGTCTCCAATTCAGCTGCTTAGGAAACTGTCACAGGAGAACATTGGATCATTTCTACTGCCACATCTCACCCAGTTGGCTTCTAGTTACATCCCTGGAGGGCATGATGAAGTCATAGAGGGTTTGTGTTCTCTACAAATGTTTGGAAGGAAAAACAATGCAAGCTTAGTAGAAGAGTCTTCTTCCTCATATAAAGTTGAGAAGGGGTGTCTTCTGAAGGTTTCTTGAAGTTCTTGGTTCCAATAATTTATTAAAGTCACATACAACCTGACAAACATTTATCATAACATAATTTTTGTTCTAGGTAATTTTTATCCTAACGTGCTAAACAAGTAGGAGCTTCCACATGAACAGTTTTTGCCAAATAAAAACTTGATGTTTTAATGGTAAAAATTGAAAGATTTTCCAACTTTACTATGAGTTTTCCATGTACTCATCCAAGCATAGTTATTGAGTAACAGTTGACAAAATGTCCATGGGCATTTGTTTCTCTTAAGAAGTCAAGTTCATTAGGTGATCAAGCCATCAGTGAAAATGCAATACTCCATTACCCTCCATTTTGGCTGATTTATTTTTCACCAAGGATGAAAACTCAATATTAGGCTGGGAGGAGGTAATGGATATTTGTCTCTTGTACTTGAATTTGCACATACAAGGCACCTTTTGGTCTAGGCCTTGAAAGGGGAAACAAGTACAGATGTCTTGGGCCTTGGTTGTTAGGGTCTGATTATAAGCTCTGTGGTAGAGAATTCATGGATTATTCATGTGTAATTACAGATAGCTATTGTGCTCTTTTAAATCATCCCTATTGCCCATTATGGCCCATAACAACTGAAATAGCAATTGTCATAGTAAGGTTTGGGCTCTCTCATAGAGTGTGGACTCTAATCAATAATGATGAATGCTAAAATTTAGCACCAAGCCGTCCAATGTCTAGTTGCCTCCCTCCATAAATCTGCACCAACACCAAGCAGCACAGCTGCGGGATCTAGAAATTTAAAAGCCAACACTCTCTTTACCCCCTCCACACACACACACACACACACACACACACACACACACACACACACACACACACACCTCTATAAAAGTTGGAAAAAAGAAAGAGCAATGTGCAATGTGTCAATTCTAATCATTCACATGCTGTTAAAACATTTCCCCCCATTTAAAATGGGGTGAACCCTAGGCTATTCTCAAGGTCAATCTCAGGTGAAAGGGGGGTCATCTAGAGGTCATTGCAGCTCCCATGCAGGTCAATAAGGCCCCTTCACTTCTCCCCCAGACGAACTGCTCACACCCTATCAATCCACCAACGCTGCCACCACCACTGCTGCTGCACCCGGTGTAATGAACAGTGAATAAATGTACCCTATCATCACAAAACATGCTTTTTAAGTATCTTTCCTTTTCATGTAAAACCTCTCGCTGTCAAATTCTACATTCACTCATCCAGCAGTGAGTAGCAAAAGTGAGAAATCTGACTCTCATTGGGGTTGGTAAAAGGTCAGAGCTGACAGACACTGAGGTTAAACTGCCGAGTTAAAATACTGTTCATTACCCGCTGCAGCTTTTGCTAACTACAATTCTTTGTGTTACAGTCGAGCAGTACATCAATATGCCCCTCCTCCTAATTTATTAGCAATTGTTGAACAGGAGGGAGAGGGGGAAGAAGGCTGATACTTAATGCTGATATATATAAGCATATATATTTATATTTTTTTCTTTTGCACTTCAGATCCCTCTAATTCTTCGTCCTTTTTTGTACTTAAATAGTCCAATCATGCTTTCTCCTTGAGATGTATCAGAATTATTAGGGGGGATATAATTCTTCAGGACAGAATAGGCTGAGTTGTCTGAAACCCCAAAGACCTAAGTAAAGTCAGTCCAATAGGGGCTCCATTTTTTGTTCATTATTTCCATTTCTTCCCCAATAATCACAATGTGTTGTGATTCTTTTAATCACAAAATTTAAATTAAGTCTAGACGACTTTGCAGGTTATATCAAAAGAGAAAAAAATGGAACAAGGAGGGGAAATAGTTAAATACACAAAATGTACTCAATTCTAAGCTGATTTGTTAAAATCTCAGATCTTTTTCTGCTGTCAAAGTTAGCGCTTATCAAATAGTCTATGCCCAGATAATTATTTTGGAAAAAATAAATTGCTACTTTCATTTATTTTGGGCACAATTTAAAAAAAAATCCTTGTGTCATCCAAGAACTCTTTAATAGAAGCATGAAAACATTGGTTTTGAAATAACTATAGCAACATGACTTCATTTACACTAAATGCAATGATGAGAAGAGAGTTCTGGGTAGTTAAGAACAGTTTCCCAAATTGAACTTTCATTCTCTGATTAATTCGAACCTAGGTGGAATTCCTTGTTACTGAAACTCAGAGCCTTTGTAGTTAAAGATGCTTATGCGGGGTGGGGGGAAGTCCTACAATACAACAGAAAAAATGAACACAAATTATGAATAAAATAAAGGTTTATTTACATGCACTCTAGAACAATAATTTGACACGACAAAATTACCATTATCTATTTACATCTTTAAAAAATGCATTCTGAGATTTATCCTACAAAAATATATCTTTTCCCCCCTCCTGTATGCTTTCTCTCTCTGTGGGACTGAAAATAAAATGTTATGACTTAAATCACAAGAGGCTAACATCATTTTTAGCAACAAGGGCTGCATAATTTCAAGACTATGAGTGAGTGGCTGACTTTAACTAAAATGTTTCAGTTCTGTGCGTATATAGGTACATAAATAATTCAGAATTAATCCCTGCAGAGGGGACAATGGGAATCGTAAATTATCCATGTGCCGTCCTCAACATTAGAGGCAATGAACCTATAGTAACAAACTATGAGTGTTACTCATTACATACATTTCACAGACACCTTAACCTTTTGAATATTAATTTCCCTCTGCAGCTTGTAGCTAGGCGGCATCATTTTTTTATTTCTCTTTCTTTTCCTCTTCTTTTTTTCTCTTTTCTTTTTTCTTCTTCTTCAGCTGAAGCTACTGAGTGAACCTATTGAAATATATTGATTTATTTTCTAAGAAAATAGTTACTGGAAAGATTTTTTTAAACCTATATTATTGTTTCAGTTAAGATAGCATGTAGCACACTATATAGCAGGGTGAGGTGGAAGAAATAGATACAATCTTGCATCAGAGAGATAGAGTTAAGTCCAGGTCTATTTAAGTTCCGTAGTGTTGTGTTTTGTAAATATAAATCTTAATATAGGTTGATTTAAAAAAACAGCATTATAGAATTACCATGATGTTTTTCTTTCTTTTTTGTTTTGCTTTGGTCTGCAGAATGAAAGGTACACTTTAAATTGAAGAAGCTAAGATGGGCCTCAATTAGAGAATTTAACGGACTTTTATTAATAAACAAGAAACCTATTTTTTAAAAGACATGAGTATTAGTAGTAATAGTTCATTTTTGCTTGTGAATCAATCAGAATAAAAGTGAGATTTTCTAATCATATATATTTATTTTACTATGAAGGGTATCCCTATAGAGGGAAATCAAGACCTCTTTTTGGTATAATGAATCCAAATTTACACATTATTTTCTGCTTAATGTATTAGATAAAATTAAATATTTGTCACATAAAACATTTTTTTCTATAAATGAAAAGTCTCAGGCATGAATTCAACAGTATATTGGATAATATTTAACAAAATCCAACATCCAATGGTATTAAGATTTGTCTGCTCTATAGAGCTATTCAAATGTGGTGACTTTCATAAAATAAAATTATATTAATTGGAAAGAAATGAAATGTCATCACTCAGACTCTTCAGAGATAACAGTATAGATCAAATTTGTAATTCAGTCAATTTTATAATCCAGAATTTTTCTTTAGAGGATAAGCATTTCAAATCATTGTCATATATGTGTATATATACACATACATCTGTGTATATGAATATATATGTGTGTGGTATGTGTATACATATGAATGTAGATATACACACAATACACATATACATATATTTGATATATTTACCATATTCCTGACTTTCTTTGACTTGAATTCTGTAACTGCAACCAATTGATTTTGTGCTTTGATATATAGTATATAGTAAAGTATAGAGTATATAGTAAAGTATATAGTATATAGTAAAGTATAATTATACTTTGGAACACGTAGTAAAAATAAATGTAGAACTTTTAGCAACTACTGTATGGCTATGGCAAGAGCCAGAGATGAACTAAGAAATCCTCTAAGTCATAGCCTCATTGATCTGGAGCTAGAGAACACCTCAGAGGCAATCATAGTATGACCCCCTCATTTTACAGATAAGAAGAGAAAGCATTTTCCCAAAGTCATACAGATGGAACGTCTAAGAAAGGGGATTTGAACACAAGCTACAACAGCAACCTCAGTTAGTTTCACAGAAAAAAACTTACATCCTCTCAAAAGAAAAAAAAAATAGTAATTCATTGTAGTTTTTAATTGTATCATAATGACTCTCAAGCAAATACTTTGTTTTATAGATGAAAGAGAAACCCAGAGAGATTTAATATGTCACCCAAAAGGCAGAAATGACAAAACTGTAATTCACATATGGAGCTCTTGTGGCTTCCTTTCAATTCAAAACTATTGTAGAACTTGATCACTAACACGTTGAAGCCCTAAGCTTCCTTCACTGCATAGATTCTAAACAGTTGTATGTTTAGAATGATATGAATGCTTAGAAGAAGATATGTTTCTAAGTTGTTAGCTTATACATGACCGTTAACTTTACTTCCAAATCTGTCATATCCCTTCATGACAGAGAATAAGACTGTTGAGATAATGCCAATACAACCACCAGATTCAGTAAAATAAGTAGGAGTTAATGAGACTGTTTAATCTGGAAAAAGACTTGGAAGGGTCATTTTAATTGACCACTTATATTTGTGGAACTTTTATTTATTTATTATTTTATTTGTATTATTATGTTTATATATACATTTATATATGTTCATTTATATTATATTTATATAAATATATCATATATTTTATTTGTATTATACAAATGTGTAATACATTTATTTATATTACTATATGTATAGTATTGTTTTATTAATTTTTATTTACATATTATTTATTGTTCTTTTTTTCTTTCTCTCTCTCTTTCTCTTTGACTTCCCCTTTGTCATTTTGTTTTTAACCAGTTGATATGGAAGTTACTATAGGGAAATCATAACTTCATGGAATACTGTAATGCTCATCCCAGGCAGAACACCTGAGGACTGCAGCCGTGAATGATTTCAGTGGTTCTATTCACATAGTATAATGAACTCTCTATTTAATCAGCAACAAAACTAAGAGTTGTTTAAAGTAAAGCATGACATTCATAGCAACATCCTTAAGTAAAACACCTCATTCAATTAATATCAAGTACCCAAGTAAAGTCCTTTTTCAAAGTATCACATCATACACCCCTAGGTCACTGTGAGAACATTCTTAATCAACATCAAGTGTCCAAGTCAAGTCTTCTTTAATTTTAACCTGAGGTTGGCCTCCAAGTCCCAGGGTTTCTTTCTCTGTGGGCTGCCCACTCCTGATTCTTGCCTGAATTCAAAGTAGGCAGCTCTCTGTTGGATTCACCTGTAGGCAGCTCTCTTTTTCTGCCCCACATCTCAGCTCATGGGGACAGCTCCATTCCATAGCTTCTGTCTCTGAGAAAACAAAGCTCAGCAGGGCAACAACGCCAACACACAACACCAGCACCCTTATCTCAATTCACTCAGAAAGATCAACAGATGGGACTTCTGTCTGAGAAGTCAACACAAATCAATAGACAGGCTTTCCCCCCGGCTCTCAGAGGTCTTCTTTGTTATCAGAGGTCTTCCTCTCAGCTCTCTTCTTCTCAGTGCTGGCTCACCCCTTCAGTGTTGGTTCTTTTCATGTCTGCCTCCCTTAGCTCTGGTTCTCTGTATATACAGTTCTAGTCATCATCTGATTGGTAAGAGCCCACTTGCACATGTGTGATTGGTTAAAACTCTCTCTACAATGTATACACACATATCCACACACTGTTTCTAGTTAAGGGCACTTGATTAATCAAGGGCAAGATTCAATGAGAGGCATTTGATTGTCTGAAGCAAAAACAATGAAAGATCCTACTTTGCTTGTCATTACAAGTACATGAATAATATGTATTTTAGAATTACAAGGTACCATAGACACCAGCTATTCCAATCATCTTATTTTATACACTGAAAACTAAGATCCATTGAAATTAAAATTTGCCCAATACTACACAATAGTTAATAGCATAGTCATACTTAAAATTTGCCTCTAACTCCAAATGTAGCATTTTTTTCTGCTATAATAGGTAGTTTTCTAGATGTTCCCATTCACAAGTAGTATTGGGTTTGAACTGGGACACAGTAGTTTAAAATAGTAGAAAGTGACTATGGTGGAAAAGAGAGTGATGGGCTCAGTGTCACCAGTTTTAAAGACACAGGTATTTATTCAAAAGAAGCTATCTTGAGTATTTGGTAGGGGACACAGAGGTAATCTGCATATGCTTCAAAGAGTCCTCAGGGGCACCTCCATGGCTGCTGAACTGGGCATGCCCAGACATGTCCAGATTACATATTTATTTAATCAAATCCTAAATTCTCTCATTATTTCATTTATATTGAATATGCCATGCTTGATGGGAGACAATAAGTTTATAGTGCCTATTTTGTGCCAGGCACTATATTTTTTACCAGTACTATCTCATTTGAACCTCAGAAAAATCCTTGGAGGTAGGTAAAGTTAAACAATATTTTTTTAAAGTATCTACTGTGTGCTAGGTATTGTGCTAAACACTATGGATAGAATGGGAATAAAAATGAAAATGTCTCTGCCCTCAAGGATCTTACAATTTACTTAGGGAAAACAACACACAAAAGGAAGCTGAAAAGTGTGGAAGGGAGGATCTGGGATTGAAGGGGCAGGGCATGATATTTGTAGAATGGAAGACAAACAGAGATTCCTGATAGAAAATGAAAGGTAGGTGTTATTATTAACCCTATTTTACAGTTGAGGAAACTGAGGCCAACTGGTTAAGTGACTTCTCTGGGCCCCATAGCCAAGTGAGTATCTGAGGTCGAATTTGAACTCAGATCATCCTGACTCTAGACACAACATTCTAGCCACTGTACCACTATGTTTTTTTATCATATGTCCTAAAATCTCATAGACATATGAAAACAAGCATGCCAAAATAATATAAAAAAAAGATCTTTGGAAATTCCTTCCACACTGATTAGAAAAGTATAAATAGCTTTAGAAGATGAAAGTTACTCTCTTTGGACTGGGTTACTTTTTGTGACCCTGGCTGTTAATTTCAGAGTTGGCAAGAATGGATACTCTTAGGTGAAAGAAGTACCTATAAAATCAGCAAATGAATTCAGCACTTTTATGGAAGTATGAACTGTTCAATAGGAAAAAAAAATACTGATCAGAGACAATTTAATCATGCCTAACTTGCATATGCCTGACAAAAGGAAGATAATCCTCTGATAAAGCTTCCATATTCACCATCAGCAACCCTACTGAAGGCAATTGTCTTTTGTGAAAGAAACAAAAAATCTCTTTGTCATGAACTTTTGGAAGTCTAGCGAAACTACCAAACCCATCATTGTTTTCAAAAACACATAAAATGAAATACACTGTTTTACAAAGGAAATCATTTCTATTGAAATACAATTATCAAAAAAAAATTTAAAAGTTTCTGGACACAGCAGTGAATTTATTCTCTAGACTTTTTTTGCAAGTGGATATGTTTCCAGAAAACCTTTTACCTTTTTTTATGTGTAGTCCGTAAAACAATGAGAAAGGCAACAGTGATTATCTGGACCGACTATCGTAATTTTTATAAGCAAAGATTTGGAATGCTGGGAGTCTCAAACTGTCCTAAAAAAGTCATCAGATGTGATCAAGAACACAGGGAGCTTTTGGATCTGGGCTGACCTCATTCCCATGAGAAGGACCTCCATAAGCCAGCACAAATTGTAACTTCTGGTTGAAATAGGCAAGGTATCCCTTACTTTATTCTCAGACTTCTCAAAGCTCAGCTTTGCATTGAATGTATGTACACATAAACACATACTCTCTATCTACATATATATAATATATATGTACATGCAAACACACAAAATATGTCTATGTATATGTGTGTGTAATGAACATATGTATATATGCGTGTGTATGTTTGTATATGTAGGGCGACTAGACGATGCGGTGGATAGAGTGCTGTAAGAATCATCTTCCTGAGTTCAAATCTGATTTCAGACACATACTAGCTGTGTGACCTTGGGCAAGTCACCTAACCCTGTTTGCCTCGGTTTCCTCATCTGTAAAATGAGTTGGAGAAGAGAATGGCAAACTACTCCAGAACCTTTGTCAAGCAAACCCCTAAAATGGGGTGTGAACAATTGGACCTTCCATTCCAATTTGATTTGGAATCACTGTATCTAAACAACCAAAGAGGTAGAGTTACAGTGAGTTTTACACATGGCAGAGAAAAGCTGTGATTCTAAATCAAAAGATAATAATAAAAAAAAGAAACCACAAAACTTTGTATTCACAGTACTCATCCTTAGAAATTAACTTACATGTAATAATTTTTGAGGCAACTGGAAGATCCTAACTTTCATTCCAATGTGCTTCCCCTCATTATGGATTTTGAAGTTTCATGAGTAAAATCTCAAAATAAGTAATTTATTATTTTTGTTTTAAGATTGGTTTCCCAGTTTGATGAAAATACTCTTCTGAGTATGTTGACCATTTTTACCTCTATGTCCATGAATGTATCAAACTCTCCATCGAAGTCAGGCCTAAATGGAGAGAGAATATACAGGGCCTGGACATCTGGGATAATGAAAAGGATATACTTTTGAATAGAACTGGTAGTGAAAGGGGAAGTTGAGGCCTCCAGAGACAAGCTTCACCTATTGATCAATTCTGCTAATGGCTAACCCTCAGAGAGAGTAATATCCATCAATGGATTCTTGCTTAAAAATAAAGTACAATAATACAAGTATGAAACAGTTGGGATGTTATCCCATAGAATTAAGATAGATATTTATCTCAGTGAAATACAGTGATGAATGTTTATTTATGAAGGATTAGTGTAACTTAATGAATGCTTAACGCTAATAACAAATAGCCTTGATACAGCACTTGACATTCTATGAACTTCTTTATATCTTTAACTTCGTAATGCAAATATTTCAAAGCTACATTTTACAAAGGAGAAAATTCAGTTTCTGACTTGCCCAGAGTCACACGGTTAGTGATAAACCAGATCTTCTGATCCCAAGTATGACACTCTTTCCACTTGACCAAATTTGAATCAAACCCACCAGTAGTTAGGAGTGTATCATACTACACCACTGCTTAGAGACTATTTCTTTCAATGGCATTGAATTTGATACCTATCAATTTTATTCCCTCTTTTCCTTTAACCCATGTTATCTACTGTGATCAAAGAACATGCCCAAGGCTATTGTTTTTCAGATATGGTATTTCTGGAAATGACCTTACAGTATTATTAGACATATTATTGCTGCCAAGACCTGGTAATAGTACATATAAAAAATAGCATTTGCTATTATGGGCCACTAGAAAACATTGGAATTTACAAAGATGCTAGAGGCCTAACTCTTTCATTCCTGTGCACGTGATAGGCCTTGTGCACATGTGCTTGACTTTGGAAAAGTAGCCTCCTGGAAATCTAGGATAATACTGTATATTTTCTCTGTCAATCAGCAGCATTGATTGGGTAGTCACTGAGAGTATAACAATGTCATTGAATGTAGCAAAGTGGCCATATGCGCAACACTTAACAAATTGTGTACATTTTATATCAGCTCTTCTATCAGGGATTCCCCACAAATTCCCATTTATTTTCTCTGTGATGTGCGAGACTTGCTTATTTGAAGAGGACTGATATTTATGAAGTCTTAACAAAGCCTCTTTTGAAGTCTCCTATAAATTTTACAAGCAAAGCTATTAGTGCAATTAAGTCAGTGTGAGATGGCGGGGAAAACGAGTAGACTTGTAGTTAGAGGTAAAAAAAATCTAAGTTTGCAACATATGATCTATGTGATGATGGATAAGACACCTCTCTTCTCTGGGCCTTAGTTTCTTTGGGTGTAAAATGAAGCAGCTGGATTATATGATTTATATGGACTGAATCCTAATGTCCAGATATGATCTGGGGATACATTTTCCTAGCAACAATTTTCACTGAAAATCTATGAACCACAAAATACCCTTCTCTACTGTCTTCCACTCCTTGAATCTAGACTGTTTTCACTTTGGCACAGGACACATGACTTTTATGTTTAGATCTTGCCCTGGATGGTTCCATATGATTCTGTTTTCTGGCAATTCACAAAGCATGAAGAGACACCGAGACATTTTAGAATGTTTATCAGTTCACAGATGGAACTAACGTAGACTCATTTGTGGTAACGGATGACCTGAGGTGAGGCTGCACCTCAAGGGGACACTCTATATTTAAATGGGTCCTCTGGACTCACTCTGGTTTAGATTCCCACAACTGTGGTCAGTCCAGTTTCTAGTGGGAGTAGGTGCGTATGACGGCAGATGGCAAGGTCTAAGGATATGTAGTAAGCCAAAGGTAGAATAAGAATTGAAATGCATAGTCCCTAAGTTGTTTTGTTTTTTAAGTTGTTATTATTATATCATATCCTATAATGTTTTGGTCTGGTTTTTTATTTTTTATTATTTTTTCTGTAAACTATTCTTGCTTTTAAGAATGCTAAAGGCATTTGCAAAAGGGAGAAAAATGCATTAGTACATGACATTGTATATTAACTTAGTTGAAGAACTTCTGCAACCTGAAAAAGAGCTATTATAATTTGTGAATGGCATTCATTCAGAAAATAAACAAACAAAAAACCTCTGGAAGATTCAATTTACATGTTAAATTCATTTTTTAAACATTGTCATGTAGTTATTAGTTTAAGTATAACAAAATTTTCTATTAACCTGGGAAGAATTAGCAAAAATACTTTTTATTACTTTTCATGGTTTTTATAAAATTTTACAACTATGGTTTGCGTTAAAAATCAGATAGTAACAGTATATTTTTCATTTAAGAAAATGTCTTTGAGTAGTTTGTGTGTTCACCAGAACACTGCTAGGTGGCTTTGTTGGTAAGAGAGGAAAAAAAATTGTTCCTGAGTATTTATTTTGTAGTTTATGTTAAATGAGTACAAGATAATTGTGTGCTAAAAAAATAAATCAAATAAACCCACTTGACTATGACTTACAGATTACATGGTTATTCTTCTTACAGGAAAAAAAATCTCATAACCCACAGCCCAATTATTCAATTTCCCTTATTAATTATGGAAACTACTCATTTCTTGGCCTCAAGCAGTAAATGATGCATCTTTGAAGGGCAACACAACATCTTTCACAATCTATAGCTTGGTTTAGTCAATGTAAATGTTCTACTACACAAAAATAAGTAGATGTTATTGTGTAATACTGTGTGTCCTATCTGACGAGTAAATTAAGACTTTTGTTTCCTGTCCCAAATAATGTTAATAAGCATACTTGTTTTTCTTTCATTGCACATTGATATAAAAAGGTATTCTAATGTAATTAGTAAGAATGTTTTCTCATTTTAAGATGATGTTTTAGGTGTCTATGAAGTTAATAATTAGTGAGACCAAGTGCTCGTGAGCTACTACAAATAATTCTTGTTCTTTAGATTATAAATTCTCTGAGGTCAGAGACTATTACTTTTTACACTTGTACGTCTCACAGCATGTAGTACTGCATTTTCCATAAGGTGAGAGCTTAAATATTCTTGAATGAATACATCCTCTCTTGCCTTGTCGGGAATTTGAATTCTTCCAGTCTCCTTCATGGGACCTAGAGTTTGGAAACCCAATCGCTGTCCCTGAGCACCAAACTGTCTCTGAGAGTCCTCAATAAATACTATAATAGAAGAATTATAATTTCAAACAAATATAGCCATATTCATGTAGTCAATATAGACAAATTTTTCTTGGGTAAAAATTGAGCATTTTAGAAAACATTTTTATTTTGGCTTGTCATTCACATCAAAATAAGTAATGCCTCAATGTCTCAATCAGCATCCCTCCTCCACTTCACTCTTAGCTGCAGGGAGTTAGCATTAGTTGCTCAAGGACTCAACTAATGGTCTTGTAACAAAACCCAACCCCATACACTGTAACCCCCAACTCATCCAATACCCTGAAGACCCCTGCTTCAGGCTGCAGATTTTTGCTCAGGTCACCATAGCCAGCCAGCAATGCAGCATCTTTGCAGATACATAGACTTGTTTGGGGCCATGAAAGACACCCAGCACCATGGACTGCTGAAGTACCAGTCCTGCAAATCTCTGAATTGATAGGGACAGGGTAGAGAATTGAGGAACGGTAGGATAGGATACTAGAATAGGACATTTTGTGTTGATGTGGAATGGGGAAGAGGGCTGTTAAATACATTCCATTAAGCCTGAAGAGAAAAGGTCAGCATCCAACTCATGTCAGTTCTATCCATCCAAAAGTTACATAGAACAGAGAACTAAGCTGATGAACTGTGACTTGTCCAACTTGGGAGAAGGCTGAGAAGCTTTGAGATCCAGCCCCCAAGAAAACCACCATCAGAGGAGAGAGAGTCAGAAAGTGAGCAACAGTGGCAAATAAGACATAGGGGTGGGAAGACTAAAATTCTCTCAGGGAAAAGAAAACTTAAAAACTTCAAGAATAAGCAGATAATTTAATGGGGGAAAAACAGCAATAGAAAGCATTATGACCTCCAGATGTAGTAAATGAGTATAGGTAATTATTAATAAATATTGCAGAAACCAAAGGGAAAGGATACAACAATTGATGAGACAGAGGACCTTATGGAATGTGAGCAAAATATAAAACCATCACATGTGGTTCCTGATGGATTCACAAAAGAAATGGGAATTATGAGAGCAGAATTTATGACCTACAGGCCAAAAATAATGGGCAGACTAAAAAAAAAACCTGGGAACTGCAAAAGCAGGTCTCACCAAAGACACAAAAGAGAGAAAAACAGATTGGAAATTTAATAATCCAGATGTGACAATCCATCTCTCAGCTCTACACATTTTCTTTGATAATCTCCCATGCCTAGAATGCTCCCCCTCCTCATCTCAACCTTCTGACATCCCTAGCTTCCTTCAAGTCCCAACTAAAGTTGCATCTTCTATAGGAAGCCTTTCCAAATTCCTCATTTCTAGTGCCTCTTCTCCATTAGCTACTTTTAATCTTGTGTATAGGTTGCTTGTATGTATATATTTGTTTGTTTTCTGACAGCAAGAACTGCCTTTTGCTTCTTTTTTTATCCCCTGTGCTTAACACAGTGTCTGATATTATAGTAAGCACTTAACAACTGATTATTAATTAATTCTTCATGTCAATGAATCTCTTTTTCATCAGTTTAAATATGTGCACCATATGTACAGGTCTCCAATTATCAATGGCTTTTCATCTCTTGTGATTCTCATCCATATCCTTCCACAGAGGGCATTTCCAACGTGGTGGGGGTCTTCCTTTAAGGCTTTTTGCACTTCGTGAGTACTGGGATTGTCCAGCTATCATTCCTTAATCTTGCCATATCATTGGACTACCTCTTTTTCTGATCATAAATGTACTGTATTTCTTAAATCACTTCTGGGCATAAATTTTCACTAGAGAGCCAGAAGGTTATTTGATTCTGCTAGGTGCTTCTTTATTTCACTTTGATTCTTATGAAATTTTAATTTTTTTAGATGCACCATTCTAAGACTTATAATTGTACCATACCTCTCACTGAATATTTAGGTAGAAAAGATGGGTCTTTTAACTGAAAAATGGCTTAGTATCATTGTAAAAATTCCCAGTCTGCTCTCTTCTGCCCAGAGGCAGATAAGCAGCACGGTGGATAGAACGCTGGACTTGGAACCAGGAAGACCTGAGTTCAATTCCTGCCTCAGGTACTTACTAGTTGTGTGATCTGAGCAATTCACCTTTATCTACCTCATTTTCCTCATTAGTAAAAAAGGAGATAATAATAATATCTATCTCCTAGGGTTGTTGGGAGAAAAAAAGGAGATAATATTTGTAAAGCAATTTGTAATCCATAACATGCTATAATGATGTAAGCTATTTTTATTCAATACTGGACCCAACTTATTGTTCATTTGCAATGACTTTCCACAATATATAACTTCACATGTCACACAGTTAAAAAATAGAAACTCAAATCTACCTAATTTTTTCTGCATGGATTTTTGATTCACCCGCTGTTGATACTGTTAGATGTCATCGAGGAGTTTTGAGTAAAGGTTTGGAAGCTGGATGCAAATGACTGCATGGTTTTAAAAATGAGGTGTGCTACAGAGAATAATTTTTTAAAAGCTCTCTGCTCCCTCTTCATGTTTTCATTAAAGGTTCTCTTGACACCTGTGTAGATTACTCTCATGGAGATTTAATAATACAAGGAAATATTTGCCCTCTGTAGGCAACATCCAACTGAAATACTAAAAGAATATATATTACAAATGAGAAGGAAATTAAGTTAAAGTTCAACTTAAAGTTTCAAATTAAATCATTCTATTTCCCTTTTCTTTGAAATAATTTCAGGTAAAAACAAATAGATGGGAAATTATAATAATATAAAATCCCTTTACCTGTGTTGTGTGTGGATATGTATGTGGAAGGGGGAGGTGGTCTTTGTTTATAAACACTCTCTTCACTGAAGAACTAAGTGGCAGCACAGTTTTAAGAAACTAAGGAGTGAGATATCAGCCATAGGGGAAAAATGTTTGTTTTTAACTCACAACGATATATATTTTTAAAAGGGAACAATGAGATGTAGTAATAACAATGCTAAACTTATTCAACTCAGAAGTTGATTTAACAAGGGATGTTGTAGAAGCTGCATCTTTGCCTGGCTTTAAAAATAAACTAGACATAACACTTCTCATTTGCTTTCTTCATATTCCTATGTAATGGGGACATGACTGTCTTACTACCATCCTTTTCTTTGCTTTATAAGTCTTGATCTAAAAAATCCACAATAATAAAAAATATTCCTCAGATTAGAGGATTTTAGATATTCTTCAATCATAGTCTATAGATTTAGAGGTATAAGATTCCTTAAAAGCTTTCTCTTCCAAAGCCTTCATTTTACAGAAGACAAAACTGAATGCAAAGAGTAGCCATAAGAACACATAGGCAGCAAGTGTAAGAGTTGGAATTTGAACCCAGATTTTATAATTCCAAATCTGTATCTTTCTCACACCATTAAACAGAAATTATTTTTCATGAGAGGACATATACTTATTAGGAAGAAAAAGCAATAATCAAGCATTTAGCAGGCATTGAAAGGAAATATTCTAATCTTTCCATCATCTAGAACTACATGATAATATATTAGATCATGAGGTTTGAGATAATGGGTAGAAATTATTGTTTGACATAACGGGTAAGATATAATGTTCATTCCAGAATATTCTGAGTATTCTTTCTTCTCAGTAGTTCAATAAAAATATTCTTTACTATTGGAAAACAAGAAATAATCAATGAAGAAAAAATCTTTCAAAAAATACTTTGATGGAATATAACACTGTCAAAATCAAAGCAAAATTTCTATATGATTAATCACCTCCATACTCCTAGATGAAGATGACATAGACAAAGGAAAAATGGTATTCTGTCTTAGATTTGACATAAAATTTCTCTCTAAATATTCTCTTTATTGGTCTACCTGTGCATGGTACAACCAATGATGTGTGACTGTCTCCTTAGATGAACCAGTATGGAAACTATCCCTTTTTCATTTGTTTGTTTTTGTGGGTAGCAAGGTTGCAGAGTAGATAGGGCACTGAACCCAGAATGAGAGAGATGCATGTTTAAATCTTACCTCAGACAGTACTCTATCTGTGGGACCCTAGGCAAGCCACTTAATTTTTGTCTGCCTCAGTTTTCTCATCTGTAAAATGAGGATAATGATAGTATCTGCCTTCCAGAGTTGTTGGGAAGATAAAAAGACATAAAATGCTTTGCAAATCTTAAAATGTTATCTAACTGCTGGCAATTTTTATAGGTATTTCTTAGGGTTAATAATGCCTTGATGACTGGACAGTGGACAGGTCAGGAATAGAAGTGGGACAAAGATGGAATATACCTGATAGTAACAACATAAGATATGTTTAGGACAGAAAAGAATCTCATATAACCCCAAATATTTATAGCAGAATTCATTGGACAATAGTTGCAAAATTGTACTCTATAAATCTAAGGGAATTATACTGTAAGAAATTATAAATATGATGAATTCAGAGAAATGTGGGAAATTTTGTCTAAACTGATCCAAGGTAAAATAAGTTAGAATCAGAAAAATTGTATAGACAGTGAATACAATAATGTAAATGAAAACAAGAGCATATCTCAGATCAAAAGTTTCTCAGAATCTTGGCAAATAAATATTCAGTAATAATTGATATTTCCAAGGATAAGTAGTTCTCAACTTCACAATTATTTTGAGTTCTTCACAAAATAGAATAGTAAAGTGTCAATGTAGACATCATCCAAGAGTGAAGAGTTTAATTAACGCTGTTGGAATTACATTAGATACATTAGAACACAGTTTGTACTGGATTAAATTAGGATTGGTTACATTTCATCTTGTGACTTTTAGTAGTACTCTCATAAAGGCTATGCTGTGAAACCAAAATCCATTTGAAAATAAAGTTATTTGGCCCAGTAACCATTTTTTTTGTTTCTATATCCCAAGAGTCTAGCACAGTGGGACTTGGAAATAAAATTAAATATTAAAATCTCAGTAAATTTAGTTTTGTGACTTAAAAAAAAACAACTAAATTTATAATTGACATCTGAGTTATTACTGTGTTGCCTATATACACATGTGTGTATGTATATAATATATGTGTGCAGTATAATATAATGTATTTACTTACATATAATGCATGCAATACGACATATGTCTATGTGTATTTATGTGTGTGCATGTATGTATACATCCTTCAAAGTTCAGGGGAAGGCTCCAATAATGATCAGAAGAACTTTATGTTAGTTGTTTTGGTAGAAATCAGCAAATGTCAATTTTTCATGATTTTGGGAACTGAAACACTTTCACATGTACCATTCACATTAACCTGAAAATATATTACCAAGTTAGTGCTTGAGTGTCTACTCCGCATGCAGCACTGGGCCAATCTCCAATGAACAACTGCTGAGTGAAGGGAAATGAAGATCCTATAATCTTCCTGTTCATTGTCACATCTATAGAAGCGCAGTCTTATCTCAGTTCATTCTGAGTTGACAGAAAATAGACCCCAAACTTGCAGTATGTCTCATTGCTTTACTACTCACGTCTTGTCTTCAAAAATGATAACATTTGTATTTATGGAACAGATACCGATGAATGGGGCTGATAGTGGATATTAAGTTTATCCCTGTATTGAATTGGCAGGTGTACTCTAATTAGTTATAGAAATTTGAAGCTGGGTCTGCCCAATACCAAAACAAAGTTAATAGTTTAATTAATGGGATAGCAAATAATTGTTTAAACTGTTTTCCTGCCTCCTCCAAACTAAATACGTATTTTCATGCTATGTTGACATGACCCTAATCACTGATTATTACACTGAGGCTGTGAACTTCCTGTGAAGTGAAATTGAACACTCAGGCACCTGCTAAGCTGTTTCCTTGATCAATTTCAGTATTTCAGGTGGAAGTGATATTTTTCCTTAAATTATTCAGATTTACTTAAATTATAAGTAAAGTACTTCATTGTGAATTCGATTCGATTTTTTTGTGTGTTCTTATCCTTTTTAAAACCAACCTTGGTTGCATTTCGTAGCCACCAAATTCAATTTCTCCTCAGCACTCCAAATTTGAAAGAGATGGCACTAAAGCTGTGGTGAAATGGAGATGCACCTACTGGACCTTTCCTTTTCTTGCCTTGGCAAATGCCGAAAGGTGAGAAAAATTTGTTGTATTCTTTAATGTTTTAAGCTGTGTCTGCATAAAAACGACAAGGTAGAGGACTCAGTAATCGTCTGAACAAATCAAGTGCTTTCTCTGTCTACTAAAACTACGTACATTTTCCTGGCCTTAATCATCAGTATATGAGTGGTTTAATTCTCTACTTCATTTTGCATATATAGAGAGGATTTAAATTAGGTGTTGATGATTTATACATAAATTCACTTGGATACCAGTTTCTAGTTTCATTAGTGAGAACAGAAATCCTTATAATACGGAACAGGTTGGATGGGGTGGAATGATGGGACCTCTATGCACTGGATTCCAATATTTTGACATGAGTTCACCTGCTGGCTGTTTTTCTTCAAGAAGGCTGATAGGGTAGAATGTCACCCACCAGGAGATAAGCAATGACTACCAGAAATCACTAAATGCCTGGGTCCCAGATTGCCTTGAACCCGGGTCAGAAAGGTGAATATCTAACCATTATATCTCCAACTTTATACCATTCAAGTCAAGCTTGAAAAAGCACCACATTTCAGATGTTGACTTTTGCTTCCACCAGATGCGTGTGATCTTTCAGAGGAGGAAAAGACAAGAGTGGACCCCTTGGTGTTGGCATTTTCATGTCTTCCTCAATGCTGCTCCCATGCTGTGCCCTTTGGAGATGTTCTTTTGCTGGACTGTTCCCCAATGAAGCTGGACCTTGAAGTGTCAATGGCATCAAGAGAGATCACAGTGTGCCCCTCTAAATCTGAGTATGGTTGATGTGAGTCCTGCTAGCCCTGTGGATTCTGGTCATAGCTGCCAACTTTCTCTTTGAAATTTCTTCCTTTTCATTATGTTTAGGTGCCTCTCAAGTCACTGAGCTTTGGTCCAGGCTCAAAATCAAAATTCTTTCTTCTCTTCTCTCCCTGACTGATCTCAGAGATATTATAAAGCACATTAAATCTCTAAAGAGAAAGAACACTTAAAAGTGCGGTTCTACTTTTGTGTTAACTCACAAAAGTCACTGTCCCTGACTGATCACATATGAAAGGCCTCTTAAAAGAACCAGGATCTCAAATGTTTTTGTGAAAATGTAAAGCATTTTAAAGTGCTGTTTGGGGGCTCTCTTACCTTCTTCTAGTCACACCAACACTTTATTTGGGTTGTTGAAAAAAAAAATCATACACACCTAGTCCTGAAAAATAAGGCTTAGGAAATTCTCTAACTTTGGCCACTTTCATTTTGTTTCCCTGTCAGTGCCACTGGTGGTATATGAATCTTCTCTCGTTTGCCCAAATCTTATTACATTTTGTGACTTGTAGGACTTGAGAAATCTGTTTTGCCATTTTTGAATAAAAAAATTACGTGGGTTAAATTACTAGAGATGAACAAACTTGTGTACCTGGCTTTCCATGACAAATGTAAAGACCATAAAGGTTTAACGTGAAAATAGTCTGTAGTCTTAACAAAAATAATGGTCGTCATAACAAAGCACCTGAAAATTAAATGATGGTTGTGACCTGTTAAAGAAGTTGAAGTTACCCAAATTTCCTAGTGTCTATCAATGATCTCAGGGTAGCGATTAAGTCTCTTTTTGCTCTTAGACAAGATTTTATTAACTTTAATGTACTCACCGTGGACACATTGATAAGAAGGGAGGATGTGGCTTATAAACCGTACACTGCTCAAATATTCCTATGACAGTTGTTTTTTTTTTTTTAATATGAACTGTGTCATATTTAAAGGACATGGCCCATTATGGATTTAAATTTTCCTCACCACATAGATGTGTTATTGATAAATACTTTTTTTAATGATGATAATGAGTGCTGAGTACTTATTCCTTACTCTTACAAGAAAGTCAGATGGATCTCAATGCTAGAAAGATTACTAGCATCATTTCCACAATTATTTGTACAATTATTATTTTCATAATTTTTTCCCCAGAATAGAAAACTAGTTCTGTGGAACTTTGGAAATATTTTATTAAAATTTCTTCAGTATTTCTTTGTGTTACTTTTATTTTCCAGCTTGTGTTGAAAATATAAATGCTGAGAAATGAAAAAAATAGAATTTTTCTAGAACTCTTGTTGCATAAGTAACGAAAAGACTAAGTTCGATTGTCTCCCAGCTAAGATTTTGTAAAATACTTCAACTTAGTTGGGGAAGTTGATCTATAAATATAAAAATATTATATCCTCAAAGTTTTCATGGTCCATCTGACATTTCTTTTTTTCCTCCTTTGATTGTTACAGTTACCACTTGAAGAAAGTTTCATACCCTGCCATCTGAGGCCTTAGATATTATCAATATTTTTATTCTACAAATTAGCATTGAAACTTTTGTTACCATTGGACTACATTGCCATACTATGTCATTCCAAGAACACTTGTGTGTGCCTTAAAGATTTATTCAGTTTGAGAATCCTATTCATAATTCAAATTTGCTCAAAAATCACATAATTATACTTTTTTAACCATTGAGCATTGTTACTTTGTTCTAATTCCTACTTGGATTATGTGCATTTTTTGTTGAGTCTTTGAGATGAAGACCAAGAATGGTCCCCATTGATCAGGTTTTTTGTTGTTTAGATAAGGTAAGCTCAAGGTCAAATTGGATTCCTGTGACATTTAGACTTTTGTATCCAGTGCACTATATCCTTTGAAAAACCTGAATCATAAATTTGTCACATACCATGATGAAGCACAAAGCTCCCAACTATGGCAAAGACAAGCATAATGTGAGTACTCAATAAATTATAAAGTCTCAAATAGCATCTCCAGACCTATAGGTCATTTGAGCTGGAATATACCAATGTCAATCTATTGTTTAGGATAACATACCTTTCTGGTGACCAAAAATCATAAACAAATGGCTTCGCATTAAAATTATAGCAAAAAAAGATTGTATAGATTGAAAAAGGTGAAGACTTTTTATAACTTTAGATTTTTAAGCATTTCAGAAAATCTTGGTCTCCCTCTCCCCACCCTACAACATGTGTTGTCACTAAAATGGAAACTCCTTGAGAAGATATCTAACATTTTTCTAACTGAGGTCAATGCTTCATGTCAGATGGAAAAATAAATGAGTATAGAGAGCCCAGTGACAAACAGTCAGTTCCTTCCACAATTCACTCTAAAAATAATTTTACACATATTTCCTAGTAATGAAAACATACCAAAAGCTTCATTCCTCTTCTTTTCCTAGCATGATCCTCTAAAACTGTATAATACCAAATATACATGTGTGCATGAGTGTGTTTATACACACATATGTTATACATATGCATTATGCTATATACATATATGTGCTTATTTGAATTTGGATGCTTATTGTTTTTCTAAAATAACAAGACATAGCTGAATGATTTTAGGACCTTTTCACTTTTAGTTAGATATTCTTGGTGATTTGATGACATAACTTTAAACTGAGGTAAGAATACTCTAAAGAAAACAGAGGAATCTTATAAACTGTGAGACTTTGAGAAAAGTATAGCTTTTCTCCTCTGGGAAGTAAATGTAAAAAACTTTCAATGTTCTATATTTGAAAGAATATATAGACTATATAGCTACATAGCAAAATTTAGGTGCTCAATAAATTATAAAATCCTACATAAATAGGGCTTTGACAAGATGATAGATGGCAGCAGATCAAAATATTGTTTACCATCATTTGAAATTTCACTTAGTAAAACCGCAATGTACCAAAATATCAAATATTTAATGTAATATTCAACTGATCAATGAAGATAATAATAACACTTCTCTCACAGGATTTTTACAAAGATCACTTAAGCAACCAGATAGTTGATAGTATTCTGGATTTACAGTCAGAAAGACCTCTACATTTTCCCTCAGCCATGTACTAGCTATGTGACTCTAGGCAAAGAAGTCACCAATGTCTCAGACTCAATTTTCTGAGTCAAATGGGAATGATCAGAGCACCTATCTCTCAGGGTTGTTGTGTAAAATGGAGTATATAAAGTGCTTCACAAAACTTAAAGCATGACATAAATTCTAGTAACAATTATTGTTAGCAAATGATATATGTAAAATATTTTGCAAACCTTAGAGCACGGCAACCATTAGCTTGATTTTTTTCCAAAAAGAATAACCTAAGGTTTGCTAGAATTTTCAGCAGGAAAATTGAAAAGAAAGTTGAATTTGCAGTCAGACAACCTGGCACGGATTATTGTTTTTGGCGCTGACGATGCCTGTTAATCTGAGCAAATTACTCAAAATTCCCTAAAATATTCAGTAAGAAAACTGAAAAGAAATTTGAATTTGCAGTCAGAGGACATTTCACAGATTATTGGTTTTGCTACTTACTATCAGCATTAATATGAGCAAATTACTCAGCCTTTGTCCGGTTCCACTTGCTCATCATCAAAATTAGAGACTTGTACTTAGAGCTCATTTCAGTTCTAAAACAACGTTCCTTCCTCTGTTTCATTTTCTAAATCTTCATAAGAAGAACTTCAGCCCGACCAGAAACAAAGGAAAACATCAGCCTTAGCAAGGAGCAAGAAGTTGCTGAAATGAACAAAAGTTTTTTAACAGGTAGTCCATTAAGTTTTATGTAATATGCCAATTAACTTTAAAAAAAAAAAAGCCATTTACACAGATGCCCCGTCAAACGCTGTGAGGGAAGCACAGATGGGGCACTATCAAGTGGCATACTGCTCTAGTACTCATTTATAAAATCTGCATAATTCTTCCAACATCTGAAGGCCTGTAAAGGAACACATGCTAGATTAAAAGAGAAGGGGAAAAAAAAATAGACCTGAGTGAAGGAAACACTGCTCTAAATTCATATCCCCAGAACACACTTGAAAGGGAAAAGTAATTCTAAGTGTGGGTAATTTTTATTTCTTATTTTGGTAAAGTTCAGAAAAGGAAGCACATATAGACACAAAGGGAATTCCTGTAGAAACATACAATATCTGACCAATATCACAATGTCCATTCAGTTTTTAGCCCATCCCTATTCTCCATTGGGGCAGTTTAGGCTGCATTGTGGAGATGAGTCATTTACTTCTTCGAGGAAACTGTCAGACTCACAAAACTTCTCTTGTCCTGTGCTAAAGAATTGTTTCTTCCTTTAAATTACTCCATTGGTTAAGCTCCCAAAGCTCACTTTGTTTAATTCCCAAGGAAATTGTCATGGTGTTGCAACTCACAAAACTGAGCTGTTGCATTTTTTTCTCCAATAGTAGTAGGAAAAATGGAACAAGATTTGTTTTCCTTTATGTTAATCTTTTTCAAGATCTGCTTTTTAAATGTATTCCCTGTCCTGAGTTTGTTTCTAACAAACACTTACTATATACCTGACTTCTTTTCAGAATTGTGTCTCATTATCTTTCCTGCCAAGACTCGTAAGATTCGCTAACTTTGCCTTCTTCTTCATCTTTCTCTTTTTCCTAATAGCAACAGAAAGTACAAAAAGAAGGCAGTGAAAAGGTGGCACGAACCCTGATTTCTCCCACCCTCCCAATATCCTTCAGCTAGATTTTTTTTTTTTGAAACATACAATATACGATTCCACTTCCTTTGGCCTTACTGGTTTACCTTTCAAATCAGCACTAATAATTAATACAGACCCATTGAATGAAGAAAATATATTCTCTCTCGTATTGTTGGCCATGCTAAATAATTTAAAGCACGCAGAAGGCTTTCTAGTGTTTTGTGGGGGATGTAAAATCGTACCCATTTGGGAGGTGGGGACAGAGTTCTTTGCTTTTTTTTGTTTCTATTGAATGCTCCTTGGCTGTACAGCTGAAAAGGGCATTCCTATAGGACTTTAAAGGCAAAGTAGAAAAAATGACATAAAAGCCTTGCTCGGATTTGATTGATGCACTCTCATATTTGAAGTTCACTGAGAGCTTTGTGCTAGAAGGCCTGGGTCACTCCATCCAGTGCTCTAATGAGACTGTGTGTGAACACTTCCAGCTTTGTAGGCCTGGCTTTAATCAGAGATTGGAAAACACTCCTGACTGATAGGCTCCAGAATCAGATCTAAACAGAAAATAACATGCTCGATTTGGCCTCTGAAGGTGGGTTGAGCAAATCTTTGTGATGTATTGGAGCATTTGCCGAGTGCAAGTGCACGTGGTGTGGTTCCTATTTCTGTCGGCAAATACAAATTTTTCACTCAGCAGGCATAATCAGAGCTAACTCGAGAGGAGAAATAACAAAAACTCAACAGCCCTTAGCAACTCAGCATGGCATAGAGGGATTTAAGACTTTAGCATTTTATCTCCATCAGTATGAAAATGTATGAGGAAATCTGAACTTTGGAAGTGCAAATAAACACATTTAACACATTACAAGCCACCAATTTTACCAATGACTCCTGGGTCTTTAGCTTTGCAACTGTTTTTTTTTTTTCTTCTTTTTCTATCAGCTCTGCTTTCAGTTTTAAGATTCTGTGAGTGCGTTTAACTAATTTGAGGCATCTTACATCAAGTGAACTATGGCTGGAATGAGTCAGAGCTATTGGACACAGGCACTAAGTGGCACCTTTCAGCAGGTTATTAGCACAAAATGACATTCTGCAGTTTCTGAATTTGTGATAGGTTTCACAACAGGGACTGCTTAGGGGCAAAAATAATCCCTTCCCCTCTCATCAAATGGAACATAAATCCCCAAAGCTGACCCCTTGTAGTGACCAGAGACACTGAGACTACTTGGGAATGAATTCTAACTTGAAGAATCCCCCTGTGAAGTGAGTAACCACTGAGGATTAAGCAGCCAACCGTATTACTTCCCCCTTCCTCTCATTACCCTACCAAACTTCTCAAAGAGACTCTCTTACATGGTAATTACTCAATAAATATTAGTTGACTTGGCTTGATTCATTTTGTTTCCTGGCCTAAACTGTTCAACTATTGCAAAAACAAATCGCTATCTAACACTAATCTTTTCAGGCACCAATTGCCTTCAGGCATTCCATAATCCAAATGAACTAGACTAGTCTGTGTTCTCTAAACACGCTTTCCCATAACTTTATCCTTGCTCCTTGCTGGTGTTCTCTCTGCCTGAAAGCCCTTCCACTTACTCTGAATTTTTCCATCCCTAACTTATCAAAAATCTTATCCATCCATGAAGACCCAGCTTACACGACCTTTTCTCCATAAATCCTTTTCAAATTTGGAAAGTTTGTCAATAATGTTTCCTCCCTTTTATTCCCATAGGACTTTGTACCTCTGTAATAAAATTATACTTTTCTCTGTTATAAAGCAGCTATTTTTGTACACGTCTCATTGCCCGGACTAGGCTGTAAGCTATCGGAAAGTAGACATCACATTTTTGGATCTCACAAAATACTGGGTTGGATGAAATGTTCTCTGAGGTCCTTTCCTCTTCCAGAATTCTAAGTCATTCATTGCTGTATCCCCCCAAGATTAATTGTTCAATATATGTTGGTTGACTTTAATTGCTCCTCTCTATTCTTAATCTTCCTTGGGATCTTTTGGACACGAATGTAAAGTTCAAATTGTATTCCATGGTTAGGAGAGTGAAAAGGGAAAATAATTCAGTTAGCTGCTTAATCATCATTGGTTCCTCTTATAATTGCATTCCTCCCTAGGCCCTTTTCTCTTTTCTGTCCCCTCATTGTTTCTCAGAAACAATGGAACATCAGTGCAAATGACATCATTGTTTAATGTTAGTCCCTGGGTAATGACTTCACGTTTGTTTCTTCAATGAAACTTTCTTAAACATCTTTTTCTCCATAGATCTGAATGCCAACTCCTCATAAAGAGCTGTGGCACAATGTCTCATTATGAATTCTTCTGCCAATATTACAGAGGAGTCTCTAATATATCTTTCGGAGGATGCCTTCTCTACAACACACAGCTAATGGAGACACATTTTATTTATCATACTTTATTTCCGACTCTCTTGTCAGTCTTGTTTCCACCAGCATTCTATAGTCCTTTCCCATATTCTTTACAACCCTGCAGTCCTGAAAACCTCCAATGGGATGGTGTTTTGAAGTTCCCAGTCAGTGCTAAAAACTCTCAATGCTATGAAATGCTTTGGGGTGGTGCTTTATTATTGAATGGATTTAGCCTGCTTCTTAGGAGCACTGGGGTAACTAGGCTGGTGGAGACAGTACAGGTGCACTGGGTTCAGGTCATTTCAGTGGGAGTACAGCTTCTGATGAAAAATCACCCCCAGTGGAAATTCTGATGTCAGACCTCCAGGTCAAGACTAAGTCCCGCCCAAATCTACCCCCAGCCAAGACCTAGCTGTTCAAGGCCACAGAAGCTGCCAGGTTTGAGAATTCACCTTTTACACTTTCCACTGTTCATGGATCTATAGATACCGCTGCTTGTTCTCCCCACCAACAGAAATCTCTTGGGTTTACATTGGACAAAAGTTTCAGGATTCATCAATACCTCATTTTTTCAGCCACTTCAATGGATCAGGATTACAGGATACTGGTCTTCTGTTGTGATAAAAGTTTTGAAAATGGTAGCTTGGCTAAGTTATTTAGACATTTTCCTCTACATCAATAATCTAGGAATTGAAGAATAATAAGATAGAGGATGAGAAAGCTATCCTGACATCTAGTATATTGCATCTAGTATATTTCAGAATGGGTTAAAACTTAATCATTCTGGAATCTTGAGCTCCTGACTTTCATAAGGAGGAACTAAGAAATTCATCTTCAATCCATGCAACAGTTAATAAGAAAGTCTTTTCTCTGGTCACCTAAACACTCCCTAGAGCAGTTTTGTTTTTCTTCCCAGTTACGCTTGTTCAATGTTCAGTGAATGTATATATCCAATGTATTAATAAAATATACTTTCTTAAGTTTTGGGGGCTCTTTTAGGGAAAGCATGAACATTGATTTTTAACAGACTGTGGAGAGGATTGAAGTTTTGCTGAGGTTCAAATTTCATTAAGCTCAATTAAATTCATCTCGCATTTAGGAATCAAATGTTAAGGCATTGCTTTACTAGATTTCCTTGTATGCAAATATTTTGTGTACATACACTTAATAGGTATTTGCTTGCATGTTAAAAATTCCTTATCATGTTCTAACTATTCTTGCAATCACTTCTAGCATAAAGGAATGTGATGACAATTATGAAGTAGCAAAGGGGATGGATGTTGTATCACAAAAGCAAGATTGTTACCAGTTCTGCATTTACTAATTTCTGTCTGAAACTTTTCTCATCTGTAAAATGGGAACAGTAATAGAACCCAATTCCCAGGACGATTGTGAGGATTAAAGGAGATGATATCTGTAAAGTGCTTTGCAAAGCTTAAAATGATATGGTGGATATAAATATTAATTTTAATTGTCATGATTATTATTGGGTTTCCTGATGTCCAAAATCCACTTAATTCTTCCACTAAATATACAGACACCCCAGTGCTACTGGCTCCCAAGGAAATGTTTTAATATCTTCCACTAAGATGTTTCACAGAATCACAAAACTTAGAATCTCAGAAGTGAAAGGGACTGCAATGGTGATGTACCCAACAGGTCCTTATTCAAAATTTGCTTGATAACATGAAATAAGGAGGAATATACTACTCTCCAAGAACCATTCTACTTTTATATAATTTTAACTATTAGGAAGTTGTCTTATTTTTTTTTCTATCTATATCAAAGGTAAATTCATCTCATCACCACCCTCTTACTTCTTGGTCTTTGTTTTATTTTCTGAGGCCAATAGGTACAAGTTTAGTGTCTTTTCCCAATGATAGCTCTTAAAATACTTCCAAGAGATTATCATGTGACAGAGACAGCATAGTCAGTTTTGGAAGGGTGATGAAAAGGCAGGCACACTGAGAAATTCTGGAAAGCAATTTGGAACTATGATTAAATAGTCAGTCATGCACTCCCTTCAACCCAGCAATTCCACTGCTAGGCATGCGTTCAAAGAAGGTCATTGACCAAGAGAAAGACTCACCACTTTTTGTGGTGGCAAAGAAATTGAATCAAAGTTGATTCCCTTTAACTGGGGAATGGCTAAACAAATTTTGATCGAAGTGTGTAATAGAATATTACTATTCTGTAAGAAATAATGAATATAAGGAATTCAAAGAAGCAAGGAAAGACTTATCTGAACAAGAAGAATACAGCAGACACAAGATGACCCATACAGTAACTAGAAAAATGTATATTGAAAGAGCAACCATCACAAAGTAATTAAAAATGAAAGTTTTAAAATTATATAGGAAAAGGCTGGCACAAGGAAGAGAAATTAGAAAACATGCCTCTTCTCTCCTTTGCAGAGGTGTGTGGGGAGAGGTGAAATGTTGGGTATATTGGCCGACTTTTTTTGGTGTCTATTGAATAATTTTTCTAATTTTTTTCTAGTTTTTCTTTTCTTTTCTTTTTTTTTTAATTTAAGAATTCTTGGTAATAAGAGATGACTTTCTGATAAGAAAGGTAGAAAAGTGTTCAGGGAAAATCTAGGTGTTGTAATGACAAAATAAATCTCTAAACTCAAGGCCTATCACTATGTGGTTGATCTTATGTAGATCAAGTACTCTACAAACCCATGATATAACATACCAGATATAATATATTCATTGCAATGAGGTGGTACAGAGGCAGCTTGGTATTCCAGTTGATGGAGTTCTGTGCCCAGAGTCAGGAAGAGCAGAGTTCAAATTCTCCTTCAGACATTTACCAGTGTGTGACCTTGGTTAAGTCTTACTTAACTTCTGCCTTAGTTTCCTGAAAGATAAAATGGGGGTGATAACTGTACCTACCTCCCAGGGTGGTTGTGAGAATCAAATATGGTAGATAGTATTTATAACATGCTTATCATAGTGCCTGGCACATAATAAGTGCTTATTTCCTTCCCTCCCACCTGTGGCCTGACCAACAACTGCAATGATACATTATATTGTCTTCCTGGATACTTAATCGTTGTTTTTGTTCAGACATTTCAGTCATTACCAACTCTTTGTAACCCCATTTGTGTGTTGCAGATGATTGAAATTGAGGCAAACAGAGTTGAATGACTTACCCAGGGTCACATAACAATTAAGAGTCTGAAGTCAGATTTGAACTCAGGAAAATGAGTCTTCCCCACTCCAGAGCTGGCACCCTATCCACTTAGCTATTCACCTAGATACTATGCCTCTATTAATATAGTCTGATATCAGATTAGGTTCCATGGCCAGCCAGATGACACTTTAGATTCATTTAGATTTCAGTTCACTATAATGATATGATCATTTTCAGGTAAACTACAGTAGTCTATCCATGTCTTTCCACTACTGGTATAGAGTTAATTTTTTTTTCTTTACCTAAATGTAAGACTTTATATATCCTTAGTAAAGTTTGTTTTTCTTTACTTAACCCTATGTTGTAGCCCCTAGAGTTCTTCTGGGATCATTTGTAGTCCAGTGTGCTAGATTTGTGTCATTTGCTAAATTGATGACTGTAACATCTCTACATTTATCCAAATTACTTATAAAAAAATTCACAAAAACCAAAGCATTAAATAGCACAGGGACAAACATTGGATCTACCAATTAAACCAGTTCAGAATTAACTGGATAATACTCTCCTAGCCCACATAGGTCTCCATCTTTTGCACAAGAATCGTGAAAGATATAACCAAATGCTTTGCTGAAATCTAAATACATTCTATCAACAATATTCCATAATCTCCATTGATTCAGAATTATATAATTTTGGGGGGAAAATAGGGTGGGAAAATATTCTAAAATATTCAATAAGATAAGAAATCACCCCATTAGTTTTTGAGCAATTTCTCTGGGGTTCGCTAAATCACAGTATTTTGTTTCCTAGATATGCAGATGTTTTCCTTATCTTTGTAAAATTACTGAATATGTTTCAATGTACATATTATGATTAAACTTGAAAATTACTACAAACAATTTTGTTTACAAATGAATCATATAAACATACACATTGTGATGAATGTACATTCTGAAATAGCATTCTAGAGAAGCAAATATGCTATTGAAAGCATATTTTCTTTTATGTTGCATATGCCATAAATATCATGTTTAACATGTTGTCATTTATAATACGTACTCATGCAGAATGATGGTACATAACATGGTCAACACTTTGGTTGCATCTAAACCTCACAGATGGGTCACATGTGAATGCACTTGTCCAGGGTAGTTGAATACTATCTAATTCATATAGAGTATTTATAGTTGGGAGAACTGGCTTTAATAAGATAAACAATTTTTCATTAAAGACCATATTCTGAATTCAAATGATGGTAGCATTTGTGTGTTCTCTCCATTTTCACTCTTCTTTTTTTTTCATTTTTCATCTTCTTGATTTCCACCTTCTGGTTATATAGTAAAGTAGAAATAAAAATTAAGGAACAAGAAAAGACGACCATGTCTTTATTTTTCCTGTGTTATGTGACTTTTTCAAAATGTTAGAGACTTCTACTATGCTTCCCCTAATGTGAAAGTGACCCTAATTATCCAAGGTTATGTCAGTGAAGTTCACAAATTTTGGTAGGCCTTACCATCTTGGAAAGACTTTAATTGTTGCATGTATATATTCTGTGCTTCTTTCATTTAAGGACCAAATTAATCCGATCCAGAGAGGCTCTTGTAAAAGAAAAATTGCAGGAAGTGAAATCATGTTTTTTAAAGTGAACAAAAGCTTCTAATTAATTGCTTATCAATTTGTATTGTTAGTCTTTTGTAGATAACAGCAAAGTTAGAAAAAAGTTATAGCTAAGTTATAATAGAAAAAGTTATAACTCTACTGAATAGGGAAAAGATCTGTAACTGATGAATGATATCTTTAATCTATCCCCTAAAAACATTAAGGAAAAAGGAATAAAACTAAGGAAGGATACACTCAAATCAATCAGCAAGAATTTATTAGGTACATACCATGTGGCAGGCATTGTGACAAATGCTAAGGCTACAGAGAGACAAATAAAAACATTTTTCTTTATTCAATTGTCAGTTTAGGATATTAGAGATAACACAAAACACCAAAAACCAAGAAGTCCCGTGGCTTGAATTTAGTCCTCTTGTAGTTGTGGAATTTGAATGCAGGTATAGATATATGTACCTATTTTCACATATGAGAGGTTGCATGGTATAGAGGTCATATTGAGTAAAGTAGATCTAGGCTCAATTTCTGTGTCTGACACACAAGAATTTAACTGTAAGTCAGTTATTGAATTTCTCTAATATAGAGTTGCACAACACTTGCTGTTCTTTTGTGGTAGAGGGATTTTTTCTTACTAGGAATTGCCTACACCAATGAAATCACAGATATGGATTTTAAAAATATTTAAAGGCATATTTAATATATACTTCACTTAAAAGGATGAATGGATGAAAATGGAACTAATCATATCCTCTTTGCTCCATTTATTATTTTGCATATTAAATTGTTTATTTTCTCTCTCGATCATATGTAAGATGCTATCATATATAGAGACAAAGAATGAGAGATACACGTGCGCATGCACACACACACAGACACCACACACACACACACACAAATTTAAGAACTGATTGAGAAAGGCCAGTCAACTGGACTTCAAAAATCAATTAACAGCCAATTGTCTATACTTACCATATATTTATTTCACATTTAAATTGCCAAACTTTTGGAAATAATTATGTTTCGAAAAATTTTTTGAAAAGACTACAAACCATTAGAATATCTAGTTACCTGATGTGGAAGAGAAAATGGAAAACAAATGACAAAAGATTTTCTTCAGTATGATTCAGCATAGATCCAAAGCTGAAAGAGACCTAAAAGATCATCAAAATCCAAATCTCTGATTTTACAGATGAGGAAACTGACACCCATGAAAGTTAAGTAAGCATCTTCTCATTTCTAAATTCAATAGATCTGTGAATAATTTAGTTTCCACATTCTTTTTACTGACACATATTATAATCTCTTGCTAAAGTATGGTGGGGGTGGGGATCACTTCCTGGGTGCAATTTTTCTTGGACAAGAGCCTCTCTGAATCGGATTAATTTGGTCCTTAAATGAAAGAAGCACAGAATATATGCAGACAACAATTAAAGTCTTTCCAAGATGGTAAGGCCTACCAAAATTTGTGAACTTCACTGGCATAACCTTGGATAATTAGGGTCACTTTCACATTAGGGGAAGCATAGTAGAAGTCTCTAACATTTTGAAAAAGTCACATAATACAGGAAAAATAAAGACATGGTCGTCTTTTCTCGTTACTTGATTTTTATTTCTACTTTACTACATAAGCAGAATGTGGAAATCATGTCTTTACTTAAATATATTTGTGATTGGCAGCATTATTTAGTCATGTTAAGTGGTAATAATGGTCAGATTTGTGGAGAAAAAGATGGGTAGATGGTAGATATAGATAGCTATATAGATAAGTAATGATGGATAGTGCTATATACATACAATAGAGAGAAATAGATAGACGGATAGATAGATAGAAATAGAGATATAGAGACAGTGATAGATGCATAGATGCAATGGGTAGAAATAGAGATCAAGAAATAGGTAGACAGCTGGGATGACAGGCAAATAGAGATAAGTAGAAATAGAGAACTAGATAAACAGAGGAAGAGAGAGAGAGAAAAAGAGAGAGAGAGAGAGACAGAGAGAGAGAGAGAGAGAGAGAGAGAGAGAGAGAGAGAGAGCAATAGATGATAGGCAGGTAGGCATGAAGAGAGAGCATTTATTAAATACTTACTCTGGGCCAAGCACTGTGCTAAATTCTGGGGCTACAAGCAATCACCTTCAAGGAGTATATATTTTAGTGGGAGAACACAACAGAGAATGGCTAGCTGGAAGATATGTGAGAGAATAATAAAGAGGTGGAGAGGAAGACAGCAAAATAAGTCTAGTTGGAAGTAAGATGAATAAGCATGACAATGGGTCATTAAAATTTCCCCTCACAAACTGAGTCACTCTGGCCAAGTCACTTTTCTATTCGTCTCTGTTTCTTCAACTGGGAAATGGCAGTAATAATACCACCTATCTCCCTGGGCTGCGGTGAACATCAATTAAGATAATATTTGTAAAACAGTATAGTACTTGGCACAGCATAGGCACTTTATATATGCCAGCTACTACTACTACTACTGCTGCTACTACTACTACGACTATTACTATTATGGATAAAATGGTGGCCCAGGTTAGAGACACATCACTCAAAAGTGTTTAGTTGTGTTGGAGGCAATTTTAGGGAGGAAAGACTGCTGGGAAGGAGGTGGCATTAAATTCACCTTGATCTCTCTCATCACTGTCTACATAGGTGCCTCCACTTTCTCTCCTCTCATTCTCTTTTTAATCCCCTTACAATGTCTTTTGACCTCATCATTCCACTGGAATTGTTCTCTCCAAAGTCACCAGTGATCTCTCAGTTACCAGATCCAATGGTGTTCTCTCAATCCTCCTTCTCTGTGACTTCTCTTCTGCCTTTGACACTGTTGATCAATGTCCTTTCCTCCTTCATTCTCAATTCTCTCTAGGTCACCATTCAGGTCACCATTCTCTCTTGGCTCTCCTCTCACCTAAGTGACCACTCCTTCTCTGTCTCCTGTGTTGGATCCTCATTCAGATCATATCCATTAACTATAGGTATCCTTCAGGGTTTTGCCTGAGGGAGGCCCTCTTCTCTTCTCCCTAAACATAACTTCTTTTGGTAATCTCATCTGATCACCATTGATGTAATTGTCATCTCTATGTTGAGGATTCTCAGATTTATATATTCTGCTCCAAACTCTTTGCTGACCTCCAATCTCACATCTCCAGCTGTCTTTTAGACATCTCAAATTGGATGTCCAATATATAACTTTAACTCATGTCCAAAACTGCGCAGATTATCTTTTCCCCCTAAATCTCACAATCAACACACACACACACACACACACACACACACACACATGCACACTCACGCACACACACACACCCCTTCCCAACTATTAGAGGGAAACACTGTCCTCTATGGTTTTCAAACACGCAGCCAAAGAATCATCCTCAATTCCTCACTATCTCTCACCCCTCCCCATCATATGAGTCTGTTGCCAAGGCTTGTCCATTTCAATTTTCAGTATTTATCAAATAACTTCCCTTCTTTCCTTTGACATTGCCACCACTCTGGTACAGGCCTTCATCATGCTCACACTTGAACTACTGCAATAACCTGCTGGTGGTCTACCTGCCCCAAGTCTTTCTCCACTCCCATCCTTCATTAAGCCACCAAAGTGATTTCCCTAAAATGCAGGTCTGACCATGTCACTCCTTTATTCAATATACTCCAGTGGCTCCCTATTGACTCCAAGATCAAAAATAAAATGCTATTTGAAATTCAAAACCCTTCATAACTTAGCCCCCTCCACCTTTTCCAATTTTTTTTATGCCATACTCTGACAGGTATTCTTTGATCCAGTAACACTGGAATCCTTGTTGCTGCAAGAATATGATATTAAATCTATAGACTCTGAGAATTTTCTCTAGCTCTTCCCCATGCCTAGAATACTCTCCTCAACTCCACCTACTTAATTCATTGATTTCTTTAAAGCTCTAAGTAAAATCCTAACTTACAGAAAGCCTTTGTAACACCAGTGCAATATCCACAGCACCTACAATGGCCATGAATATCCTGGCACAATTTTGAATCATGAAATGCAACAGGCTCTCCACAAGAAAGACAGAACCAAAACATCTATTCAGATACCAGGAAGCCAAATCCATCATAGTAACAAAAATCTATACACAATAATAATATAGAGGACAACACCATCCCAATCCTTCCCCCTGCTGGACTTCCCACAAACCAACTCCATTAAATGAATCATAAGCAGATTCCCTTAAACAAAATCACAAACAAGCTCTTTCATTCATGCTAGCTAGTAGCCTGCATCCTTCCTAGCTCTGATCAAATTTTCTCTCAACTCTGCTCTAGTTCCACATCTTCCTGTTCCATTGATTCAGCAAACTCCTCCCACCACAGGCTCCATGTGACTCAGACTTCTATGTGACCCAGACAGGTCACATGAGCCTATAATGAATGGGAAAGATCTTCCCATTTAAATCGCCATTACAGTCTTTCCTAGTCTTTCAAATTCTAGTATCATCCCTCTGTTAATTTTCTTATTCATCATGCATAGATATCAGTGTACATATTTTTTTCATGTTATCTCCCCCATCAGATTGTAAGTTCCTTGAGGGCAGGTACTATCTTTCACCTCTTTTGGTATCTGTAGTGCTTAGCAAAGTTTCTGGCACACAGTAGGTGCTTAATAAATATCGATCAATTGATCAGTGTTCATAGAGTGGGTGCCTGGTCTGAAATAATGCCTCACATTCTATGCACACATCTGATGTGCTTTCTCCAATACCAGGTCATGACCCCTTTCAAAGACACAAACCCTGGCTAAAAATTTCATGCAAATTGTCCTTCAGAACAACTCATATTCTTTTCATGTGGTGAAGGGTGATAGGGTCAATTATGCCATAAATGACCTATTTACACAAAAAGGTACATCCAGTAGCAATATCACCAGGTCAGCAATAAAGAGATTAAATTGATTGCTTATCAACACTAACATACACAAAAAGTGTCTATTATATGAGTAATTCACACCAAACCAATGTATTTTTTAATTATTTGGGTAATTGTGGCAGAAGAGTCATAGAATATGGTTCTCTCTATAAAATTAAAATTGAATATCACCTATGGAGAATTGTATGGTGGATGTGAATACCCTATGGCACATTATGAGCCAAAGACTTATAATGATTCCCATCCAGTTCAAAGTGTATTTATTAAACATGTACTCTGTGCAAGACTTACTTAACTTGGAATAAAAAAGACCTGGGTTTGAATTCCACCACAGATGTAGACTAGCACCCTGAATGAATCATTTAACTTTTCCATGCCTCTATTGTATCATCTGGAAAAGCAGGGTAATAGCCACTTCACAGAGATGGTATAAGGATCGATTTATGTGTGTAAAATATTTTGCATATCTTAAAATAGTGTATAAATTTGACAAATGAAACAATCTTTTGTCTTAATGACTTATGTCATCAGAGAAATATATGATTGGAAAAAAAGAGGAATTGGTCATGAAAGTAAAATCCAAGATAATCAAAGGGTAGCCTGTACATTTGCTCCATTGGTATGCACACTTTCTTGAGGGAAATGTTCCCTGTATATTAATTAGATGGATGCCCTATTGAAAAACGGGAGACAATGAGTGTGTTTTTATCAGCATCACTGAAGGAAAAACCCACATCAGTGTGGTAACTATTTCACCAAATCAAGAGACTGTCGAAGAGAAAAGTAGCTGTTTAATAGTTTTAAAATAAATCTCTAGGATTGATAAGACATGGGTCATGGAGAGAATTCTAAAAATTTTAGTCACTATTGGGTCCAGAAATTATTCTAAATAAGTTGAATATGAATGTAGGATAGAAATTCTTAATCTATAGATTGGAGTACGACCAAAAAGAAAATAATTATTGATTATGTAATATTATTTTAGTTAGAAATATAATTTTAATATTTTTATATAATGCTGTATGAAAAAATAATTATTGATTATGTAATATTATTTTAGTTAGAAATATAATTTTAATATTTTTTATATAATGCTGTATGAAAAAAATAATTATTGATTATGTAATATTATTTTAGTTAGAAATATTTTAATATTTTTATATAATGCTATATGAAAAAATAATTATTGATTATGTAATATTATTTTAGTTAGAAATATAATTTTAATATTTTTTATATAATGCTGTATGAAATATATTATTTTCAATAAGAAAATAATGACTGAGAAATTCAGAAACATAGGATTATTTTATGAACTAATAGAGAGTGAAATAAGTAGAACCAAAGCAAAATTATTCTAAATAAGTTGAATGTGAATGTAGGATAGAAATTCTTTTTAAAACTCTATAGATTGGTGAATGACTAAAAAAAGCAATTATTAATTATGTAACATTATTTTAGCAAGAAATATAATTATTACTTACATACAGTGTAACATAAAAATGTCATTATTTTCCGTAACAAAATAATAGGAATGAAAAATTCAGAGAAACATGGGATTATTTGTATGAAATCATAGAGTGCAATGAATGGAACCAAAGGAACATGCATAAAGACAGTAACAATTTACATCACTGTAAAGGATAACTTAAAGGAACCCTTGTGCTGAGTACATGAAAAAGTAATGACAGTCCTGGAGACAATGAGACCTGCACACCTGAATTTTTTTTTCATAATAACAGTGGGAAACTAGTAAGGCTTTTTATTTATTTTTTTTTTTACTTGCCTTCTTTATACTACGTGTTTTTGCTCAATTCTTTATCTTTGTTTTAGGAAAAGATCAGATTAGGTGTAGAAGGTGAATTCTTGTTCTCCTCTCCCAGAAGTAACTGATAAAGGATGATAGATTTAAATATAGAAATGACTTCAGAGGCCTTTAAATCCAACACACTTTTTATAGATGAGGAAACTGAGGTACACAGAGGTTAAAGGATTTATCCAAGGTTACAGAGCCACTGTGTCAGAGGTGGGATTTGAATCCAAACTCAATTCTTGATTCCAAGGGTAGTTCTCTATTTACTAAACATCATAGGGCAAATTTGCAGCTATAATTACCTAACTTAGAAACAAAATCTTTCTTTTTCTGAAACACAGATAAACTGAGGAAAAGATTACGGCAAATGATGACCTAAAGTCTTCCCTTTTACAGAGACAATTCATAAAATTCAAATATCTTCAATTTTATTTGTGTGTGTATGTGGTAAATATCCAAACTATGAAGAATACAAGCAGTCTAAAGTGACAATTGGCAAATTTCAAGAAAACAAAATACAAGCTTTTCCCTAAAAATGAGTCCATAATAATTCCAATATCTGAATTAATTGCAATTAGATAGTCCTCAATGTGAAGTATTCAATAAATATAAACATTGTAACAGGGAGTGTTCATGTCAGTCAATGAGAGAACTTGTTTAAAAAAATCATTTTGCTAAAGAGAAGCAAATTAATTTTATGACAATCTATTTGATTAATCCCTGTTTTTCAAAACTGGGTCCATAACCTAGTCACACTCCCTCCTACTACGTGAGAGGCCAAAGAAAGGTCTAGCAAGAAGAAGGCAGCTGTGAAGTTGACACTAAATTTCCAGAAATAATAGCACCTGCCTCAACTTTCGATGAGGTTGCTACTTGTAAGAGTGATCAATGTGTGGAATGTAAAGCAAGACTTTTCATCATAAAATTAAAGAGAAGAGCACGTTCATGAAGTGATTTCCCTTCTTTGAGGGGAACATCACATGTAAGACCTCTTCACATACCAATGCTTCCGAATCGTGAGGAAAAAAGCAAAGGTCTAACTGCCATGTAAACTCATTCTAAATGTCATGTCTTATTAGAACCCAATAAGTGGAATGTCTATTTTCTCCCTTTGGTTGAGCCATCAAATTTGTCAAAATTTTATGATAATTCATTCCATCATTCCTTAGACATTTAAATGATAGACAGTCCTAGGGAGAAAGAGAGAGAAAAAAAAATCAACATTCTGTAATCCTACTTTTCATGTTAAAACTGCCTCTAGAGAGGTTTTAAAATACACCACATTATGGAATGAGCAGATCCCAAACTTCTCACATCTATTCATGATTTGCCGCCTTTTTTGAAAATGACGATAAATGAACTCTTTACACATCTTGACCTCTTGATTGCTGAACCAGGGCTACCCAAGACTGAACTTGGCTTGTTTAAGATAGCAGTGCTAGTTTCACCAGAATCTTCTCCCAGAGGGTCTGCAGCTTTAGCTGCACAGAATGGCTAAGCTCCCCCTCTAGTGTACATGGCTCACCACATTATTTTTCCAACAAATGAGAGGCAAATCTGCCAGTTTCAGTTCCCCACAGACAGACAAAGTTGGGGCCTGCATTTGTGTGCTAAAAGTGGAATAACTTGGAGACTACAATTAAATAAATATAGATTTGATAAACCTTGGTATTTAAAAGAAAGTTTCCTTTTCAATTCACTTCAAAGAACAACTTTATGGTACTCAAATTATTTTGTTATCTCAACTTTAAGAAATAGCACATGTGAGGATGACCAGACAGACTGAGAGCTTTAGCTAAATTTGCAGGGTCAGTTTAGGAAGAACAGTCAGTGACCCGATTTAAATCTACAACAGTGTATTTCTATCCTTTGGATAAATCTAAAACTCGACACAATGAATGGGTTGACACTGAAGGCCTTTCTTTGCTGGCTAGTTACCATTGGGAGAAGAGCAAGGATCCCCAGCTCCCCTTTCCCTGAGAATCTTGATAAAGAGCATAGGGCAATCTTCTCACCTCCTTTGCCACTGGGTAAATAAGGAGCTTACAGCCCCTTCTGGGTGACCCAGAACTGGAGTAAAAAGTGCATTTGTTATTTGTGATAGTTTTAAAGGGCTCAAAGGTTAAAAGTTCAGCCACTTCATTAAATCCAGTGTTGAACCTTCAGCCAGACATAATCCAGAATTTATCATGCAGGGAAGAAAAAAGAAAGAAAAAAAGGGAGGGTGGAGGACAAAGCAGACAGCTCAGAGACTACAGAGGAACTTGTCACTGATACCAACTCTATATCGTTTGTGCTTTTAAAGATAGTGCATGGCCTTAAGTTTCCTTTTTAAACCAAAATGGGATGGTGGGGAGGGTGGTACTGTAGAATTTTTAAACTGAGATACATAGTTTTTAAAAAATGTTCTGATTCTGTATTTCAAAGGTTTTATGAGGAGCACATATACTTGAAATATAAAATTTACTCAGATTATTTCCATTTTTAATAAGATTTTATCTTCCATTTTTTTTAAAGTAGACACCAAGATGGTTTTTTTAAACTTGCATTAGTTAATTATATTCCTGGTTGTAAATCTTTGAGGTGGCATAACCATAATTTCCGGATAATGTTGCGATTTTAAAATGTATGAAAATAATCATGAAGAACTGAAAAGCTAAGTGGAATGCCCAGTGACCTATCAGATGGATAAGGCAGGAAGTTCCTTTCACTTCTGTAAAGCATTGTGTTTTACATTCATTCATCATCACAATTATTATCATCTTTATTAATCCGGTTTCTAGTACCCACATAGCATATACACATGTGAGTGTATTTTTAGCTAGCAGAAATCAAAACTCTATAAGGAATTTTAAAATTGTATGGTTTGATATGGATTTATTCTGTTATGTTTTCATAATATCCTTGAAGTAGAAAATATCATTTAAAAATATTTGCAACTTCATTGTGAGTTTAGCTTTATTTAGAAGTATTTATGGCCACTTTTGTCAATCCACCAGAAAGGGCAAACTAAAAACTCCTGTTGTTGGGACATCCAAAGTTGTCCCTATTTATAATTTTTCTAGTTCCATGTTTTATGAAATCCCATATGGATGCTCTTTAAAAAGATGCCAGAAGGTTGCTAACAATGGCAAGCAGCATCAACTTTGTTTAAGCAAAGACAACTAAAAAGGCTAATGTCATCTCTGAGTACAGTCAGTAATTAGCATCTTGGATGAGCCTGCCAATATATGGGGAAATTGTTTCTATTGTGCTGGGCTTTTGTCCGGTGGGCTACTGTCTACCACAAATTGGACTGAGCTTACAAATTCATTTCATTGCGCAGCTGTTAGACAGGAGGCCCTTTCAGTCAGTTCCACCTTGTATCTCAGGATGCTGTTTTGAGATGCACAGCATGAATTGGAAGGCATCACCAATATAAATATCATTTGATCCTGTTTTTAGATACTGTTCTAAGCTGTTGAAGAAAATGTCTATACTGTCAGTGTAACACCAAAATAAATATATAATACCATAGGTAGTTAAGAAATAGCTTCATGCACGTTTCACACCTCAGTTTCTGAGAGTCAGAAATTTCACACCTAAATTTATGATACAAGAAAATCAGTCAACAGTATTTATTGAGTTCTGGTTTCTTTTAGAACTAAGGACAATACAGAACTATAAAGGGTATATAAAGTAGCTTTTTTGCAAGTCTTATTATTAAATAGATATGATAGGACAAACACAACCAAAAATGCATGAGAATAGAAATATTTAAAATCATATATTAAACTACAAGCGTTCGTTTTGCTAACAGATTGCTAATACAGAGTGTAGCTCAATAGAACAAATGTAAAAAACTTGGAGGCAAAATCCTAGGTTTCAATGTGACTCTTGGAGCCTCAATTATTTTATCTATAAAATGCAAAGAATAATAACCCTAGTCATAGAATGGTGTCGTAGTTCTGAAGTAATGTATGCAAGGCATTATATATACATAAAGTACTATTACTAGAATTATTGAGATTAATCAAGGAAGATCTCATTATATATATATGTATGTATATAAACATACATATATATATATGTTTTTATTACTGTTGATGGTGCTATGAAACTTGGTAGGAATATCTTTGATATTATAAAGGAGAAAGGAAATTTTGGGAGATGGAAGTCATGCTACGTGTGGAGCTGGTATGCAGATTTAGTCTGCTTAAGTTGAAGAAGCAGAATAGTATGACATTAGAGTAGTCCTTCCATTCAGTTATATAGATATTTATTTTGCATCAATTGGTGTTAGGGATGGAGGATTACAAAAAAGAAAATAAAAAGAAACAGTCCTACCCAAGGAGTTAACAGTCAACTGGATGGTACAGCATGTGTACAAATATGTGAATACAAAGTATATAAAACTGTTAGGGGAAATCAAGAAAGCCTCGGTGCTTAGTGGCTCCTAAATCATACTTTCAAGGAAACTGCAGATTCAATGTGGTAGGGATGAGCAACATGTTTTCCAGTTATTGGTGATTACTTTTGCAACAAAAGAGAGACAAGAGAAGGAATGTCAGTATATGTTTTGGGGTGGATCAAGAACAGTGAAATCTCAGGATAGCTTTTTAAAATCATTATCGTAAGTTTTACTTTTATTTAAGAGACTTCTGGGAAACACTGGTTCAGAGAAAGGAAATTTCGTTTATCTCTGATGAAGTCAAATAAATGTTCCTCCAAGGTAAGGAAGAGAATTCAAACTTTTCTTATCCTCCGAAAGAGAACCAGATCAGCCATTAATTGGGCAACTGCACACAGGCTGCCGCACTATTAGGGACCTAGGTTTACAATCTTCATGAATAACGGTGAAGAGCTCACACAAGAGGGCTCACTTCACACAAGCAGAAGTTACGTATTTAATGCTTAGTTTAATCAACAGCAATGCCAGTGGAGCAGAGACTGGCAAAGTGCTTAGTGGTTCTTTGATGGTGAGAAAAAAGAGAGAGAGCATCTCTTTCTTGCTTTCCCCTTTTATCCTAAGTGGGCAAGCCATCTCCCTCAGGGTGGGGGTCAGGAGGTCTCCGTGAGGTCCTGCCCCACCTCTGTGGGACAGCCTCCCCAATCTACTTTCTGATCCCTTACACGATTAGTAATGTCACCTTTCCCACTAAGACAACTAGGTAAGGGAGTGGGGATTTTAATATTTCAGGCCTTAATTAACAAGCCAAGGGTCTCTCTCTTGTGATCTCACTTAGCATATGAAAGGAGTTCTCTCTTGTGATCTCAATTAGTCACTTCTGCAGTCACTACAATCATTTCAGCATATACCAATATATTTTGTGATATGGCCAACGTTAAATCACTAACCAGCTAATAATTTGGAACCTATGAGGAAAAAGTCAATTCAAATAATTTAGTAAGACATTGATAGGGTCAAAGAAAAGGAATACCACTCCCATAAAAAAGTAGAAAAATAATAATGGGAATTTCAGAAGATGTGATGGCTTATTGGGGAGAGGCCATGAATTTGGTTTTAGATATGCTTATTTTGACATGTCCCTGGCTTTTTTGGGTTATCTTCCTAGGAATTACTCTGGTTTATTGGAATGTCTGTTTAAGGAAGACAAAGTAAAAGGAAACAAAGATCTTAAGACTAAATTGTGCAGGGGCATCTGTATTTCATGGGCCAAGGAAAGGAGAAGCTAGCAGAATAAATAGGGAATGAGGAAAGAAATATGTCTGTGAAAGGTGACGCCATTAGGAAGAATGTCAAGGAGGAGACAGTGGTCAGAGGTGTTCAAGGCAATGGGAGTGGCCTGAAAGAATGGGAGGAAGGAAGAAGCAATTTCAGATCTGTCTGAAGAATAGAGGTTTTTTGTGACTTTTCTGATAAGCAGCTTTAGTTCAGTAACAAAAAGCAAATCTAGATTTAGTAGACTAGAAATAAAGGCAAGTCCAATGTGGTAGAAGTTTAGTTACAGAGAGCATCAGACAATATCTAGTTTTTTTTACTGTGCTCTGGAACAAGTCCTTGGCCAGAAATGAGATAATTTTGCTAGGATATGATTCCTTTTTAGATCTGATTTCTGCTTTTTGTTTTTTTTTTAACATAAGGAGACCTGAAAACAACATGAGATTAAGCTGTTTAGAATCAATCTCTGTCATAGCAGGGAGCTAATGACTGAGAACAACAAGTTATTATGGGCACTTTGGCGATTGATCACTTGATAGATCTCATTAAGGTGATCAATAGAAGAGAATGAATGAAAGATTTTCAAAATGCCATGCTTCAACATGAATTGTATCATATTTCAATTGGACAGCAAAAAAATCACAGCTATAAACAGGATCTGAGAAATTTTATAGTCTATCTTCCCTATTTTTCCTGTGATTAAACTAAAGAGGTTAGGAGAATCACCTAAGGTCACACACTAATTAATGGCGGAGCCAGGTCTATAGAATCCAGGTCTCCTGACTACTAGGCATGGGTCCTCTCCCCTATGTAATCTCAAGAGAACATCTATCATACTTTTTTAAGACTTCTTTGATTAGGTACTTCTATACTATATTATTTATAGAATCAATAAGTAAAGTAATGCTCTTTATTTACGGTTGCTGTGAGGAGCAGTGGGGGCTTCAGATTGTATACAAAAAAAATGTTTGAAGATGAAGCAAAGGCATGCCAAGCCCAAGGTCAGAGAGGAGAATACTAGAAGTGTCAGTCATGACTATAGGCTTTTCTCCAATGGCAAAATTCCACCCACCTGGCTAGCCATAATGGATTAACTACAGGCAGATTAGGTTGAAGAGGTCCCTGCCAGGCCAAATTGGCAGGATGGACTGAGAACATCACCTGCTTTGGGGAGTTTTGGTCCTCTTCAGAGTCCATTAGGATCCAGAGTCCGTTAGGATCCAGCTTCCATTGCCCCTGCCATGAGTCCCAGGTCCAGAGCTTTTGAAGAGCTTCTATCTCTTCATCTAAAAGAACCTGATTCTCCTAGATGTGTGAGCTGTGATCAAGTGGGCACTGTTACATTTTTATTTTCATGATGAAAATAAATTTCATTTATTATTCATGAAGAAATAAATAGAATCAAGTAACATTTTTCTAGCAGACTTAGACAAAAGCAGCTGTATACTGGACAATTCTGGTGTTTTGGAGAATGGCATGCTTGTAGCACCCTGGTAGATAGATAGATAGATAGATAGATAGATAGATAGATAGATAGATAGATAGATAGATAGATAGATAGATAGATGGATAGATAGAAGATAGATGGATAGATGACAGGTAGATAGATAAATAGGTTTTTTTAATTACTCATTGTGGCATTTTGGCATTTTCATGTACTGTGCATTTGCTTAAGGATTCTTTCCTGAGTAGATGCTACACAGAATATCCAAACATGCCTGTCTACTTCTATGCAAAGCCAACACCATTATGCCAAGGGCATATGTCTAGGCTTCACTGAAATACAACAGATTTTAAAAAGTGGTGAGCTTTGATCTGTATCTAAGAGCTCAGAAGTGATTTTTATTAGACTAATCCACAAATCTGCAACTTGCTGAAAGCCTTTCCATGAACAAAGAGAGACAAAGCCCAGGAGGTGTAGAAAGCTCTTACCACTCTAAAACCATAGAGAACACAGCATTTGGTCAACACTTCCACCCAGTAGGGCATATGCAAACTGCCAGGAAAAGTGCAGGGTTAGTATGGATGCAGTAACTTTTTAAAGAATGGGATGGAATAAGTAGCAATCACCCTCACTCCGTAATTAAATATACTCATAGAGAACAATATACTCTATTGACTCAAGCACAGTAAGTTATTAAGTTCATATTTTGAGGAATATCTGGTCTGCAAAAGATCTGAATAAGCTAGAGCATTCCTGAACTGAAAAGGACAACATTCAGTAGGGATCAATATAACATTTTATATTTGGTTCAAAAATTAACTTCCCATTTTACATAATAATTAAAGAGTAAGTTGCTTGGAAAAAAAACCAAAACTATAGAAGGTTTTTGTAATACAGAATTAAATATAAGGTAGTGGTATAATTTAGTAGTAAAAAAAAAGTAGTATTCCAAAAAAGTGATTTTGGACTGCAATAAAGAGGAACGGAATCTAGAATTAAGGAGGTTATGATGTCACGTTAATCTACTCTGCTCATACTACATCCACAATATTCCGTCCCTTTGAAAATTGGTTGAAAAAACTGGGAAAGATTCAGGAGGGATATGAGAGGTTTGTTCAGGTACCTGAAGAACCCTGAGGCCAAGGAGGAGTTAGACTTCTATTTGCCCCCGGAGGACAGGTTCAGATATAATGGGTGTGGAAGTTTCAAAGAGGTAATTATTGGCTTGTTGCTGGGAAACAAAGAAAGAAAGAATCTTTACCAAACATTTAGATCTGCAAAAAAAAGAAATGGATTTCCTAGAGTAATAGAGAAGAGATGATCCCTCATAAATGAGGTCTTCAAAGATGGCCACATATCCGAAATCTTATAGAAGTGATTCTTTTTCAGGTACTGTTGGACTAGATGGCCACTAATGTCCCTTTCAACTATAAAATCTATAATTCTATGATACTGAGATCTGTTCCATAAAGTTCATAAGATCTGTGGAAACAACCACAGATGTGTTCTTTATAAGAATGCCATAGACTTAGAGGCAAGTGAGAGAATTATTGGAGGAGGCTGTTCAAAGGAATGATTGCAAAGATTATTTAAAAATTTTGATTCTTCTATTTATAGTCTCTGGGACTTTCAAAACAATGTTTGATTTTGCGAATGCTAATTTTAGTAATAGAAGAGTTAAATGACTTTGCTATTAAAACAAAACGATTTTGGAAACAAGAAATGAATGGATCCACTCCCCCTTTCTTTTTGGGGTTGCACAGTCGTTTTTGTTTTTTTAAGTCCTGTCTGACCCTTCAGGATCTAATTTGGAGTTTTCTTGGCAAAGATAGCTTATTTGACAGATGAAGAAACTGAAGCAAACAGGGTTAAGGGCCTTGGCTGGGGTCCTACACCTATTAAGTATCTGAGACTAGATTTAAACACATCATCCTGACTCCAAGGACCTGCTCTCTATTCACTGAGACGCCTAGCCACCTAAGCAGATCTATATTTGCTATTTAAAACAATATCACGAGGTAAGAATGCAATATGCAATGAACATAGAGAGATTTCTATTATAAATCTCATGGAATTACACTATGTATTTTTTTATTTTAAAAGTTAGAGGGAAAGAGGATTTTTCACCACTTTAATTTCCTTGGATTCTATTGCTGTCTTCCGATTTATACCACTACCCTTACCTCCCTCACAGATATATAAACTCAATGATAAATGCTACTCATTGCATGAATTAAAACAACTATCAGCTCACAGACTTTGGCTACTGGCTGAAGTTAATTCTAAAACCAGCCAATATTTGTGATTTTGCCTAACAGCCTAATTTTTTTGCAACACCTCTCCCACCCCGCCTTAATTTACAATATCTATCTACCCAGACTGAAAATTTCTTTCTCTTTCTAAACTATTCTGCTCTCTCATAATTGTCCACATCAATCCAATCCCTCTTGTGTTGCTATTCCAAAGAATCCTAAGCCCCTGCTATGTTCTTGGCAACTCATTCTTCTAATAAACTACCTTTCATAATAGACTGATTCCTTGTAGTAGATATGCTTTTCCCATGTCTTTGAAAAGAATGAATAAATAAATGAATGAACAAATAAAAAGAAAATTAAAAACAAAAACAAAAAACTTGGCACCACTCTGAAACTGGGACTCCATTGGGGCTCTGCTTGAGGACCCCTCTGGACCCTTCTAGCTTGAGAGTGATTATCAATAGTAACTGTTGCTGTTTCCCACCCAGGCTGATGTCTTTCTTTTTCTTGACCTCATTAAAGGGGGCCATGCCCTGGCTACTTCTTAAACAGGCCTATTCAATGAATGGGCGTTGCCTCATCCTAAGTGAGTGCCCTCAAAGACCTTGGTCTAAAGGGCCCAAGGTCTCCCAGTGAGTCCTGGGTCATCTCCAGTCATCCTGATGAATATCTGGTCACTGGATTCAGATGGCTCTGGAGGAGAAGTGAGTCTGGTGAGCTGCACAACCTTCCCTCACTCAAAACAAAGTGAAGTGCAAGTCATGTCATCATTTCTTTGATGGCATGGTCTTCTTAGGCAACAAAGGATGAACATAATCTCTATATCCAAGTCAAGTGGAAACGTAGACTCTGTCTACCACATTTTCTCTGTGAATTCTCCTCAAAGTTTCCTATCATCCATCAAATCTGGTGGTGCTTACCTACTCTCATTTTTTAAGAAGTCTAATACCTGATTTACAGTCCTCCTCTTCTCTCCAACCTGGCCTTTATACTTAGAAACTTCATTTTTATTCCCTCAAATCTCTTGCTTTCCATTCACTGATCTTTTAAACTCCCATCATATGAATTTTCGGTCAACCACATGCAGAGAGGATAATACCCTTGGTATACAGAGAGGGTCATACCCTTGGTTTCACCATGGTTTATAAGTATCTCACCCCTGTTATCCATAACTGAAATCTCTCTGACCATGATCTCCTGTCCTATTTGTGCTTGTGCCTCAATCCTCTTTAAACCATTATCCATTTTCACAGGACTCTCCAGTCATTCCCACCTTCCTTCCCAGAGCATTACCCATGCTCTGACTTCAGTTATGTCTCTTCAAAGTCTTGAGCTTAAAGAGTTTTGTTTTACATTTCCCTTTGCCTACTTAACTCTTTGTCCTGATTACTGCTCATCACTTCTCAAACCTTCATCCTGCCATCTGCCTTCTTGTGGTTTCCTACCTCTCACATACCTGCTGGAAGAAGTTTCACTCACCAGTGAACAGACGGAGTTCTCTCCACATTTATGCTATCTAATGAAAACTAGTTCCTCACAGCTATATAAACTAATTACTTTTAGTCTTCCATGACTTACTGTCTATCATACTCTTCACAGTGTAACAACCTAGAAGTCATCTTCAGATCTTCATTTTCACTTGCAAATTATAATGAATAACCGTCACGTCTCATCAGTTCTGCTTCTAGAACATCTCTTACATCTGTCCCCTTTTCTCCGCTTTTACCACAATGACCCTAGTTAAGGACCTAAGCTTCTCTCACCAGGTCTAATGCTATGCAAATTCTTAACTGGTCCCAAGTTTAGACTTTTGCTTATCATTCCATCAGCTACACACAACCCATATGGATATTTTTACATTTATTATGATGCTACTTCTCTGCTAAAGAAGCTTCAAAGATAAAATAGAAATCCTTATATTGGACATCTTAACTCTTTTCGATCTTGCTCCAAGCTATTTTTTGAGGCTCATTACAAAATATTGTATTACATACCTTCTATGCTCCATCCAAATTGGCCTACCTAATGTTCTCCTTATGCACAATTTCTTCTCCATCTCTTTGTGCCTTTACATAGGCTGCTTCTCTTCCTAAAATGACTTCTTTCTTCACCTTTGTTTTTGGAGTCCCAATATCCTTTTGTAACAGAAAGCACTCCAACATATATAGGGGGCCCTCCTGTCACAGGTTCTTAGATCTGCATTTATAAAAGGAAAGCAACTTTTGAGGAGATAGCAATCACTTTAATCAAACACATGCATCATTCACTTAGTTCAGGGGGAAAAGTCAGTACCCTTAACTTCAGAGAAAATACAGAGAAATCAAAATCAACAGATATGCTTCCAAATGTCTGACATAATACATACATTATAGATCTACAGAGATCCAACTACCTGACAATAGTTACCAGAGAGGGAAGTACCAACATCTGGATTTTCAAAACTTGGTGAGTCCCAGAGTCCTGTCTGGCAAAACAAACACTTCCAGTCAGCAAGTGCCAAAGTAAAACCGCACCTCGGAGCCTTTACGCACTTTTTAGAGTCAGAGGGCATCATAACCCTTGAGAACCAGTGCTTCATTAACAAAAGTTGTGAGTCTTCCAACAAATCTTCCCAGGTCAATTACTGGGTGAGGAGGATCTTCTTTAATCACATTACTCAATGAGAGGCATTTGATTATTCTTAAACAAAAACACCAAAAGATTCTACTTTGCTTGCCATCACACCTTTGAAAGCCCTGTTAATGTACTTTTCCTTCAAGAAGCTTTTCTTTGTTCCTCCAATTTTTAGTTCTTACCCTTTTCTGTCACAACAGGTTTATTTTAAGTACATATCTGATACTGTAAGTGAACATGTTGCACCCTCTCGGTAAAATGTATGCTCCTTGAAGACAAGGAAGGACTGTTTTTGTCCTTGAATTGGTAGGACCAAAACTGGGTGTAGCATACAGTAATCACTTGATAAATGTTTCTTGAATTGAGTTTTTGAAAGTGAAGGCAAACTGGATAGCATAGAATCATGGATTCTCAGTTATAGGTGCTTTAAACATCATCTGGTCTGGAATTCCCTTTTCACAGCCTCTACTAGGGATCACCTGACTTGAAAATTTCTGATGAACATAGACCAATATTTCCGGACAGGCTATAATAATTTTAGCATAGCTCTAATTGTTAAGAAGTATTTTCCTTAAAGCAAGGCAAAATCTATACCTCTGCAACTGATATCCATTGCTCCTATTTCTACCTCAGTAGACTAAGCAGAATAAGTAAAATCCATCCTCTGTATAAGAAATTTTCAAATACTTCAAGACAGCTATCATGTACATACTGAAGCATTATTTTGTCCAGTCTAAACATCCTTAGCCCCTTCAACCTTTCTTGATATTGAACATTCTGTAATTTCTCAACAACCTGGTTGCTCTTCCCTGAATATTCTTTCCATCATTCACATGCTTCTCGGAAATGAACACGATATCCCAATTGTGGTCAGGGGAAGAGGGGGAAGGGAGAAATGATCACTTCTCACATTTTGAAGGCTTTATCTCTTTCTTATCGCAGAATATTTGAGGCATTACTTCCAGAACTATAGGTGGGATAGATAATAAATACTATTTGGATTTAATTGAACTGTATAGATTGTATACCACAGTGGTTAGACATTTGGACTCTTGTCCATTTTGGAGTATCACATTTTAAAAGGGACATTAGTCTATAAAAGCAGTATATAGGTAGAAGAACATGATTGAGATGGTGACAGGAGAATATGAGACATGAGGAATGGATGAAAGAAAATAAAAGTTAAATTAAAAGTAACCAAACAAACTTAGATATGTAGGAAAGAATAATCTAATCAGGTGGGTTAATTACTCTAAAGAATGGGCTGAATGAGATAGCTCCTGAGGATCCTTCCAACACAGGGATTCTATAATTTTCATGAAAAAGTGGGATTAGATTTTTTCTGTTCAACTCCTGAAGGCAAGATAAAAATCAAAGGTAGACATTATAAAAATATGATTTTTGGCTTTACTTTCAAATAATCAGAGCTTTTAAAATGGTTCTGTCTTGTGAGGTAGTGAATCCCAAAATAGCTGAAAATGTTTTAACAGTTTGGAAAGTAAATTGTCCAAGATAGGGTCTTAAAAATTCTACATATAAAACCTATAATACACATAAAACACATATATTACATGGCTTAAATAAGGTTCATGGGTAGTATCTTTGAGAAAAGTGAAAATTCCTTATTTGACAAGAAATCCCAGATATGTCTAGCCTGTGATACTATTAAGTGTTCTAGTTTCTCATGGTGTATTTCAATTTTTTTTCCCTGTCTTTCAGTCAGTATGCTGCTTTTTTCATTACTAGACAGTGTACTACAAAGGTATCAGGATTTATTTTGTGCCTTCAGTCCTCAACAGTGTACCTTACCGAATAAGTGTATTCCTAAAAAGAGTGTGCATGATGTGGTTTTCTGCAAATTATGACTCACATAATTCAACTATAGTGGTATTAACATTAAAAAAAAAACAAAAAAAACCAAAATACTTCATCCCCAAGATGTCATAAAAGTAACACTGAAGAATATGGCAAATTATTTAAAATCACACATTAAAAGGACAAAAAATCATGCAAAAATGTGATTAAATAGCAAACTATGCTTTAACATACCAACACAGTACTGAAAATCAAGTTACAAGAGAACCTACAGTGCCTTAGGCCACCTCCATGGGGGGAAATTGACCTATAGGCACATTCTGCCTAATTCTACTGTTTGGTTCAAAAAAAAATATTGGGCTATCCAAAATCACTTTAGAGAGCAGTGAGTTCTATAGGAACAATGTTGTAATGATAACCCCATGGGTAAATGGGGTTGTTCTATCTTACATCATTGTTTAGTTATAATGTTTGACAATTTTATTAAGAAATGACATCGATACAGGCAATCTTATATGGTATACTTCTGTATTCTGTGCTGTTTAAATTCAAGTTATCATTATTTCTATCACAAAGCAACATTATTTTTCAAAACTTCAAGATTTTAGTTATTTTTAATAGGATTTATGGAATATAGAGGACTTATTAACTTGATTTTGTCAGGCCTAGTTAGGGTTTTTAGTAGTTACTATTTTAATTTTATTACTTTTGCATTTTTTTCAAGAAATTGCCCTAGTTATTCACATCAGGTATCATTAAAATGATGAAAATTTATTATGTATTTTTAAAAAGTTTCATTAATTGGGTTTTCCACATCGAATTTTCATCTAACCAGCTACTGATAAGAAAGTCTTTGACTGTCTGATGAGGATCTCTCTCATTCAGACTCATAGTTCACTTTGGTCTCACTCAAATATCATTGGACAGTAAGTTTCATAATCCTTTATGCCTATACTTTGAAAGTGGTCACTAGCAGAGTCCAAGTAGAGCATATGTTCACTGAAGACCGAATTTAAAACATGTGCCCCTTCCCAGTATGATACTATCTATCCACTGAAGAATTTTTTTTCCTTCATTTTAGCGCATTTATACCTTACTGAAAAAGAAGTCATTGAGCATTTACTTACTGTATGCCATTCAAGCAGAAAAGATAAAAAAAATGATGGAAGAGAAAGAAAACAAGGAAGGAAAGAAAGAAGGAAGGAAAGATGAAAGAAAGGAATGGAGGTAGGACCTATATGTCCCAAAGAATGGGATTTTCTGGCATTAAAATACGTACATTTATATAAAATAATATTTAAAATTGTGCTTCATTATCTCTCCATGGATGTTATGACCTGAGTGGTTGACGTTTTTGTCTATTCCATGTTGCAGATCAAAATCTTTGGACTATGTTAGAAGAAACTTTTAAAGGCTATTGATCAGCTAAAGATTATAGGTGATCAAAAAAAATTAAATGTTTTAAAAGTTTGACATTTTGTTCCCCACATATAAATAGTTTATCTTGATCCACTGACAATTTAAAATTATACAAAACGGTTGAAAAAAATCTCTTTCAAAGGGAGACAAATTTAGGTTTCAGAGAATTGCCTGCTTTCAAGAAGAAGTCCTTCAGAGAACTGAATAAGTTATATAGTATTTTTTTTAAGTTGTTTTGTTTTAAATAGCCAACTTGAAATGAACACAATTATATTTAGAGCATAAATTTAGGATATAGGTGAATCTTGGGGTCAAATTATCTTTAAAGTAGAATCAAATGACCATTAAAATCATTTATGAAAGACATTTGGTCTTTGAAAGGAGATCATATAAAAAATTCTTTTTTGGGAGGTGGGGTCTCAGCATTTATACATTTGGCGCTTTTAAATTGCTTCTAAAGGTTGTCTTGTGTATCGTAATGGAATTGTTGTGCAAATATGGCTTAATACATAAAATGAGTGCTATTATGTTGTCCTTTATGGTTCTGTAACAATCTATAAAGCGTTTCATCTCTCCCTGCAAGTCATAGCTGATTCTGCCCTCTGGTGCCCCACGGTCTGTTCTGCTGCTGTCACATACTGTAGTCTATCAACACTGCAGCAAAAGGCACATTCATAGATCAAAGGGGAACTAGATATATGCTTTCTAAATTTGATTTGAAACATAAAAGTACTATCAAATACTTTTTTCCAAAAGAAGACTTTTTAGAATGAGAAAGTCCATCAAAATATTGTCATGAGTAGTTCCAAGTGTCAAGAAGATTCCTGAGCACATTTAGTTCACCCTAAGTCTCTAAGCTTCTCCATGCAACATACCATTTTAAAAGAAGTTTTCCTTATTGGAAAATGATCCATAGGGTGATCATATTAAAGACAATAATCATTACTACATGTGCTTTGTAAAAGGTACTCAGAATAATTTTGTTAGTCGAAATTATAAATACATCTCTCAGTTACCAAATGTTTTCCAAATATAGTCAACTGAGTCATATTGTTCTGCATAACTTCTCTCCATGTAGAAAAAAATTGAATGTTTTGATTCTTCACTTTGGAGTATGAATTCACTGTAATGAGATTGCTTCCATAAATCACACATCAAAATTTGTCATATTGAATTTTATACACCCTTAATACAATTCTGTGTGCATTTGCCCTTAAAATCACAAAATGTAGACTTTTTGTGTTTGTATATAAAAAAAAAATCCATTATTTAAGTCATGAAATGCCAGATTTGGAATTAATGTCAGTTCAGTCATGATGTGATCTGGGGCAAATAACTTTCCCTCTCTTTATCCTAATTTCTCCATGAAATGTGAGAGGGAAACTAAATGACCAATACATTTATTTTCATCTCTAAATCCTTCCAATTTTGTGATTTCTTAGGTCCCTTCCAACTTCAAGTTCAATCTTATGATCTCTCCTCCCCCCACCCAATGATATCTTCCTAAGAGGCAGCATCACCTAGTAGATTGAGAAGTGATCTTAGAGCCAGGAAGACAGCAGGTATAAATTTTGTCCCTAACTCTGTGATCTTGGGTAAGTCACTTAACCTCTAGATGTCCCAAGTAACTCCCTTAGGCTATTGCAGAGAAATGTCAGTCTGTGCTGGTAAAGGGAATTTTCTCTATCAGTGAAAGGAAAGAATGAAACATTTATTAAGTGCCTACTATGTGAAAAGCACTTTACAAATACCATTGTATTTGAACCCTGGGAGGTAGGTGCTATTATTATCCCTGTTTTACAATTGAGAAAACTGGGGCAGAAAGAGATTAAGTGATTTACCTATCCAGTAAGTATATGAGGATTTGAACTAGGGTATTCCTAATTCTAGACCTAATGTTCTATCCACTGGGCTACTTACCTGCACATATCCAGTCATAGGATCATAGACTTCAAGCTGAAAAGCACCTAGTGGATCAATGAGCTCAAAATATTATTTTAAGATTTGCCTAGGATAATCTAACAAGTTTCTGAGGGAGAATTTGAACTCAGGTCTTGCCGACTCTGAAATCAGCTCTCTATCTACTATGGCCTTCCTTACCCTACAGTGTCCCTATGCTATACATTCCTGAAAATCAGCGACCTTAATAGGAAGAAAAACATGCTACAAGTTCTCCAATATGATGGCAATACATGGTTTTATCAATTTTATTTTTTCCCCTAAATTGTCAAAGGATTGTCTTCATTCTGTCTTCGTATCTTCAACGTGTAGAACAATATCTGGCTCATGACAGTTGCTTCATAAATATTTGTAGATTTATGATTATGTTACTTTTAACACCTGGTTCATCACTACAAATTCCAGGGAGAAAAAGTTTTCTTTTTTTTAAACCACCCTAAAATCAGCATCCATGCTTCAGAAATGAAGAGGAAATTTTGTGTCGTAAAAAAAACAAAGTTTTTTGGATATGATAGTAAGCTCAAAAATCTGAAGGCTGTAAATTATTTTAACTTGGATGTGTACATTTCTGGAAACAAAAGTATATGTGGGAATTTTGTTAAGCTGTGCTATATTCAGTACTGTATACAAAAGCAAATACCTATGTTTTCCTCCTATTAACTTCTGAAATACATTACTTGATGAACAGTAGGCAACAATTACGGTTGCAGAGAAACTTTCAAAACACACAACAGCTCTAAAGCTTTTCCCACAGAGCATGGATAATATTTCAATGTCATATTCTTTTAAGAAAAATATTAATTTCTGTAACCTTACTTAATAATGAAATATCTTAACCTTCCTTAAGATGTTTCTAGCTTAACCAAATCTTCCCTCCAGAACTACAGACTTAAGCCGTGTTAGTCATTTTGGATTTCTAAGGAAAAAAAAAGAAAAGAGGTAATAATGCATTGTGTTAAACTCTGCTGCTCCTATCCATTTCAATGAGAGCCAGTCAATAAAAAGTCCCTGTTTCAGCAAAGGCTGAAGAAACAAAAGGACTTAATGAAATGATCTGTTTACAAAATGCTAAGTGAGGGCTCTATGAGAAAACAGCATTAAATCCAATTCTGGTTTCCTAATGCAGTTTGTGAAATCTCACTCCTCCAGTTTGAGTATGTCATGTCTGTAAATGCATTGAGGTTTGAGGGGTTTTTTTTATTTAAAAAAAATAATGAAAAGGAGGAAAAATACTAGTCAATTTTCCCACCCCCAACTTTGCAAGAGCATTTCTAAATAGCCCAGAAGAGATAAATCAAAGCCTGAACTGTAACCTTACACTTATATACTTGTTAAATGACTTTTTTACAGTCTGTTATTGCTAGAAATTGGATTGCTTTTAAACTAATGTTGTCTGGCGGGCAAAAGTGAGTGAAACCGCAAAGCCTGGAGGAACACTAATTACTTGTTTTAATTAGCAGCAACTTTCACTAGAGTATAATCTCCCTACAGGCCACTTTTCGGTAGGTGTGGAAAAAAAAATGATGTAGAAACAAACCAATACAATAATCTCTTATTTGCCCCTAAATGAGAGCAGCCTCTGATTCCAGTGTAGACACATCATTTTGTGCAAGCCTCTAAACCCTCAGGGAACAGGCCCGACCAATGCAGGCTGCTCAATTCAAAGATCTTTAGCAATCAGTTGCACAAGAGAGCCCCTTATTTTATGCTGCTACATCATAAAAGTGCTCCCTTTGTTACATTTCCATCCTTAAAAGGGTCTTAATCCTTTTCTTTTCAGACCAGTCTATGGTAAATTCCACAGGGACATCCCATTCGCCACAAGCACTGGAATGGCCCACTCAGAAAGCAGCATGTGAAGCTTTGAGTCTTTTTTTTCCCCCTGCCACTCTCCAGAGAACATTAAATCGTACTTTTCATTCCCTTCACCATAGGGGGAACCCCCTTAATGATGACAGAGAAAGAAAAATTCCATCACTCTGGCCTATGATACCATTCTGCTGTCAAGCAGGCATCTCCCTGGTCAGAGAATCAAACATGGCTTCCAGCAGGTGGATAGTGTTCAAGGTCACAGGCAGCAAAATACAGAGGCTACACATGAGAGGAAACTCAGGTTCCCACAGCAAATTAAGTCATCTGTGAAACCTTTCATTTACCAATGACTAAATTTATTACTGCTTTTAAGGTGAATAAGGGCTTGCATACGGATGTTCCTTATTGAAAGCATCTGATTTAGGTAAATATTAACCTATTTTGCCCTCTTCTCTGAAAAAAGAATAGTGGCATACAATTAAAGAATACAGATGAACCTTTTTCCCATGCATTTATGAGTACCTCTGTTTACTGAGAAAAACAAAATAATTAAAAGGATGCATTTTATTTTTTATGTATTATCATTCTATTCTAGCATTTTCTAGAGATGTACAGTAGTCATGTTCTGGAAACAGAGAAACTTCCTGATCATGAAACAAAGTTATTCCACTTCTTTAGTCCATAAAATGCATTGTGGATTTAAAATATTACTATTTAGCCTATCAAGTCAATTGTGGATTTTTACATATACATTGACAAAGTTTTATTGTATATTTATAGTACTAGAAGTAATACTTTTTACCTGTCTTCATAGTCATATGTTAAAAATGCTTTGCTATTTAAGTGTTTCTTAAGCCATGTTAAAATTACAAAATTGTGTAAATTTAAAATGCTTATGAGAAGTCCTGATATTTACAGTTCATTATTTTAATTTGTATAGGAAATAAAGTTTCATTAATAATTTTATCATTAGTGCCTGGATTTCCTAACATTTTTAAGAAAAAAATGTTTTTGAGTCAAAAATTTATCATGTACATAGCTCATTCCATCCTAAAGAATGATAATTCCATAAGCTTTCTTAGCAATTGATTATCCCATAACTGACACACAACTGCCATTTTCACAACTTAGCACCCATGTTTTTTTAAAATTTCTTATGATTACTTGCTGATATTTCTCTATAAGTATTCTAAACAATTGGCATTTTGTTCATCTTTATACTTCTTTTTCTTTTTTAAGCCTGGGAACTGACTTAAAGTCTAGCCTACAGGCACCAACTTCTCTGCTGGGTTAGTTGAAATCAAATTTTATCACAGTAAATAGTGAAATATCACAGAAACACTGAGCTACTTTGTGTGTAAGAAGAAAAATATTTAGAAAAAAGTTTCCTGAAATCATGAGAAAAAAAATCTCATAGTAAAATAGAGCAGGCACTTGATTCTGCCATTTTTATACAGCTTGGAGGAATATCACCCATTCTCAATACTTAATTAGGCTACTGAGAAAAAAAAAAGCTTACGTCTTAAATCCACTCCTTTCCTTTCTTTGAATACTTGACAATAGAATTACTACTTTGACTGGGACGTTGGTAACGCATGACTAAGGGAAAATTCTAATAAACCCTGAAAAAAGTATTGAAATAATTGAATCCTCAGGGTGGAGTTTGTGTGAGTGTTGGGGGTTGGCGGGTGTTATAAACATGTGGAAACACCCTAGGTTTAGGCTCCTACTAGCTGGTTGCTCAGAGGATGGGAGTGAGAGACTTGAATAAGAAAAAGTAAACATTCCAAACAAAGAGAATCATTGAATGGGGCTTTGTGAACAAGGGGTGTTGTTGGAGAAGAGAATGGTTGAGGGTGGGGTTGCCTGGGGTGCTTTGTTTCCTCTCTCTGTGGTGCTGCCTATGGGACTGCATTGTACTAAGGAGGAATTTACCATCTCAGGAACAGGCTAATAGCTACCTCTCTAAACACATTTAAACTAGAAAGCCAAAATATTTAGAGTTATTTGTGTCTCCTTGTTATTAATTAGTGGCTACCTACCATACCTCCATTTACTGTTGCTTTCTCTTTTCCTAAAACACTTCCAGCTATTTCCTTCAGATCACACCATTCCATGTTCAGAAATTAATGGTCAAAAGCAGCTACTCTGCCATTTAATAAATTCCTAAAGAAAAGTAGTTTCACTGGAGTGACTTTTAATTTTATCTGATTCAGAAACATGGATCAAGTAAACAAGAGTTGCACCCCTAAATGACTGCTTTTGAGCTTTTTTTAAAAATTATTATTACTGTTCTAAAGCTTGGAGTTCCTCTTATGATATGCAACTGTGTCTACATTTCAAGTTTATCTGACCTGAAAAGAAACAAATAAGCAAAAATATTAGTTGTAAGCACAGGGACTGCCTCCAAGAGAGTTTACCCCACCAAGAAATACTCAACAGCATAGGGAATCCAGCGAAAGGAGAAGAAAAAAAAAGTCCTATCCCAATCATCAAAGTATTATAGCTTTCTAACAGGGAGTTCAAGGTAGGAAATTGCAAAGCAAAAATTAAAATGTCCATTAGAGATTCAAACACAATCTCTAACTATTATTGGAATTCCATTATTAACTTTTAAAACACCAGGCATAATAGCTATTCAGATAGAAAATACAATTAGCTGAAATTATTGACCCTAATTAGTTTTAATTGAAAATCCAAGTGAAAGAATGAATGTATACCCTCATTTTTTATCATTTTATATGTTACTTCATACTCTCCTTTGTAAGGCTGAAATCTAACAATTTAAAAAAAAAACTTCAAGACAAAAGAATATCAAATTAAAAAGAATATTTATATAGGATCTTTGATTTCAATACAGAAGGAATTGAGGACATAATAATCTTTCCCTTTTTTTTCAGATAAGGAAACTGAACCATTTAAGTTTAGAGGTCCTTATATATTGCCTACTAGGTGCTGGTCACCGTTAACCTAAATGACTTTTACAAATATTATTTATATTATTCTCACAATTCTACATGGTAAATGCTATTATAACTCTCATTTTAATGTTGAGGAAATTGAGGTTAACTGACTTGAGGTCAGATAAGTGTCCAAGGCAGGATTTGAACTCAGATTTTCCTGACTTCAGGCCCAGCACTTTATCCTCTGCACCATCAATTGCCTTGGCAATGTAAGGAAGGAAAGCATTACATTTATAAGGCATGGAATGTCAAGTACCAAGAGTAGCAAACAAGTCAGTTCAGTGTGTGGAAAGGGATATTGTACAATTAGCCTGCAAAGAGGTTGAAGCCATATTGTCAAAGGATTTAAGTGTCAAGTAGAGGAGTCTGTATTATATCCTACAAGAAACAGGGAATCTGAGGATGTTCTTAAACAGGAGATTGATATATTAAACAGAAACTTGACTTTAGGTGTATCAGTTTGGCACTTACTTAGACAAAGGACTGGAGGGAGTGATGAGAACTGGAAAGGGAGTGAGATCCCCACAAATACCAGGGTACCAGGGACAGTTTGCCTGGAAGGAATTTGTCTACTCAAGCTTTGTTGAGGTCAAGTTAAAGATTTATTATGTTTTTCAGAGGGCAAGAGTTCTTAGGGAACCTGCAACCTTCAAGAGGTACAGGGAAAATTTATATAGGGTATTCTATAGTGAAAAATGTGCCAAATATGCTGATTAGATGATTCAGGGTGGGATTAGGGAGTGGTAAGGAGTGGTTAGTTCTTAAAGGAACATGCACTTTTGGTATCTACTGTATAGATATTTTACCCAGAGTTCACCAGGAAATAGCCCAGGGGAGGGGCTACCTGGAGGTGTGGTTTTAGACCTGAAACATCAGTAAGTCAACTACCAGTCAGGGCTGGTTCAGAAACATGAGGTAGCTCTCATCAATGTCTTGTTAGACAAGATAAATGTAAGGGGGTATATGTATGTCTAAGTCTGGGATACATATGATTAGTCAGTGAGTAGTAAATATCATTATGACCCAGTATACAGCCAGTTCAGCCAGTACACAGCTGGATCAGACTAATAAATACTACAGATGCAGCTGGCTACTATAGCAGGAAGGGAGATAATGATTGTTGCTGGGGAAGGCTGTGTCCTTAGGCTGGGGAGAAACTGCCTGGGATAATATTTAGAGGTTAGGGAGAAATGTAATTTTTAAAGAGAAATGTGTTTTTAAAATTGGGGCCCAAGAACATGCACCCAAGTACCTCATCAGGAGGAGAGACTGGATGCAGCAGACTTATTTAATAGGTATTGGAATTTTCCAGGTGAGAGATAACAAGGATCTGAAACAGGGTAACTGATATGTGTTTAGGGAGAACGGATACAAGAAATGTTAGGGTCTATAAGACCAGCAATTGATTGGATATGAGGAATGGGTGTTAGTCTCATGTTAGTCACGTTAGTCTTGAGAATGAACCCCCAAACTTGAAACAACTTTAGGAAGAATTGAATTAGTTTATTTGATAATGGAAAAAGCTAGAAAAAATAATGTGGCTCCCTTCCCACTCTCTGCAATGTGTCTGAGAGCTTTATGTCATGTAGAGTTCAGACAAGTGTAGCAACACATGCAATGCAGGCAGTTAAGCAATTTTGAGGGGAGAAGCCAGTTGCTAGGCAAGGTTCATTGAGACGTGTATCGATAAGTATAAAGGTTCATATTTGGGGAACACAAAACACAAATGTTGAGTGGACCTAAAATGAGACCTAGGTGGGATCGAAGCATTCTCTGTAGGCATCCAGCTTCCCCAGACTGTCAGTTTGACCCCTAAAGTTTTTGGGATTAGACAATTTCTAGAAGCATAAAGCTACGTTCAAACGATGTAATTAATGAGGTTTCTGAAACGACATAATAAAATATTTCCCTGTAGATTGAAGAATCAAGAACTCTCAGAATGTGAACTTGGGCTGATGAAAGAATTAGTAAACTTGCGAAAATATTTTTATATTAGTCTAAGGGATGTTTGGCACATTCCTAGACCACCCAGGATGATACCATACACAAAGAAGACGCTGGGGACCTGCTTTCAGGTGCTGCTTTGATGCTAGCCAAGGATGTGATAGAGAATGACTTTTTCTGTTGTTTGGGTAGATACAAAGGTCAGGTCTTTAAAATAGCTTGACTCAGCATTTATATCCGAGGATGAAGGACTTCTGCACTCATAACACATTTTGAGGAGAGAAGGTCTTAGGGTTCTCTCCTGGTCTGTAGTCGTGTGTCCATGAGAAACTGGCCTGGAGCTTTGGAGTTTACCATCATACTTTTCCATTATAGATGTAGGGAGTGGAGCTTTAGTTTTGGAGATCCAAGAGTTCAAGAATCCAAACTAGTGTTGCTGACAGTTCAATATTGCCATCCTAAAGCACAGGTCCCGGCAGAAATCTGGCCTGGGCTAATACTTGGTGAGACTAAGTCCACAAGCTAAGTGAGGCTGAGGGTATATATATACATATACATATATATATATATATATATATATATATATATATATATGTATGTATATATGTGGGGGAGTGGGTTTAGGAAGGAGTAAGGTGCCACTGTAACACTGGAGGATTTTTGTGTTGCTCTCTCTTTGAAGTGAATATTCCTTTGTATAAAACATTATCTGATGTTAAGTGGTTAAACAGAACTGGGGTTCTAGTCAGTTGGGCCTCTAAAATAGAGAAAAAATCCAATTTATGGTGCCTTGAATCAGTAGCAGAAAGAAGAGATTCCTTAATCCCTTTGGGTGACCCTAGAACATTATGGGAAGAGAAGTATAATAAGACTAGACTGCAGTGGGGGCAAAATAACCATGCAACATTATATTCAAGATTTAAAGGTCTATGTTTCAAATCACAGAATTCATTAACTAGAAAAGAACATTAGAGATCATCTGGTTCAGTGGTCCCCATATATCAAGTCTAAATCTCTTTCTACCAATCCCATCCAATCATTCCTAGTTTGGCCTTTGGAAAAAAAAAAAAAAGACAAATTCCTCTTCTACAAAATAATGATTGTGACAGCCCTACTTCATTAGAATAAACAACCCAAATTACTTCAACCCATCTTTTGATGAAATTATATAGACGCCTTGTCATCCTTTCTGGCTGCCGAGTTATTTTTATCCTCTGGATATGTTCAAGGTCTGTCAATATAATTCCTGAAATGTGGTGTCCAGAAATGGGCACAATACTTTTGAGCTTTTTATGACATAAAAGATGGAACTTAAGTGCCTCAGTGGATCACTGGATAGTCAGGAAGACCTGAGTTCAATTCTGTCCTGAAACATATGCCTAAGTGTGTGACTTGGCCAAGTTACTTCACCTCTGCCTCATTTTCTTCCATCTTAAAGTGTCTTATAAATGCCAGTTATTATCATTATATGATCTGGCCTAGCCAAATTCTGTGGAATTAATCATCCTTTAAGTACCTTCCAGCTAGAAAGGCTATATTTTGTGATCTTTCTTAAAAATCTTCTCAGTTCAAAGAGCATTCTCTTTGGCAGGAAAAAAAAATATATAAATAAAAAATTAGCGAATAGCTCTTCCTTTTTGTTTTCCTTAGTTACTTCATTTGGGGTGGGGTGGTTCTTAGCAACTGGCACATATTCATTTAATATTTCTTAATTGATTGATTTTCACTATCTGAATAGCCATCCTTTTCCTACTTTGGTTGTCATTTCATGCAACATAGTTAAAAAAGATTTCTCTTTCATGTTTAGCATTCATTGTCCAACTTCAGCTCATTCTGAGCTTTAGTGTTCTTGATGCTCTTATAGAACTGTGTCACTCTTTTGCATTCTTTTTTTTTTAAATTTCTTATATGTGCATTAATTCCATTTGATTAAGGAACTCTCTTTAGACACCACTTCCCCCATCATTTTTCTTCCTCATCAAAATTTTCCTTTTGTGCCTTTAGAATTTTTTCTTGAGAGCTTCCATGCCTCTTTGGACTTACTTCCTCTTTAGATTATTAGACCATGGGAACTCATATAGCCTTTCATTGAATCCTTTGAAATATGATCTCTCCAAGATCAGGATGTATGCCAGACCATACCTGGCTTTGCTCTACTTCTGTATTATGAACCCTGTGTTGTAGTGATCAGTTCCTTCCAAGGTTCTTATAATCTCTATTTTAGCAGCCAAGTCCTTTTTGTGAGCCAAATCAGTCTCAAAATAGCCAGTTTTCTCTCTATTTTCTTTCATCTCTTTTAGTGAATTAAATTATCATTAAGGAAAGCCAAATAGAATCTTACTTCCTTTGTGTCTACAGAAAGAAAAAAAGATAAAGATGTAGAGAGAAAGACAGAGAGAAAAGGAAAAAACCCAGAGAAAAAGTGATAGTTTCAATATAGGCTCACAGTTAAGGCTAGGGCAATGAGTATCTGAAACCTTTTTTGCCCTCCTCTAATTGATAATAATAATCTTATCTTTATTTGGAGATAAAACTCATAAAAAATATACAGCAAATAAATTAAATGTAAGGGTAAATGATGCTAGTTCTTGAGGCTTTGTTGATACATGAGAGGAAATGGAGAGAAGATAATTTCACCAGGTTATAGTACTGATTACAGTTAAATAGAAAAATTATTTCTGCCAGTAGATCACTCTTTCAGTAGATCAATGATCTAGACAAGGCTCCAAACTCTCATGATTATATTCAATGTGAAGTTGTAATGTCTTTCATTTGAAAATAGTTGGTTCAGGTTTGCATCGATGCCTCCCACAAGAAGAGTTCATGACCTTTCTCTCTGAGAAGCTCCAAAGTTACTGGGCTCCAGCTTCAACTTTCCTTTAAACTATCCTACCAGCTAGGAAAAACTATGCTTCTCATTAGCCCCCTTGCTTGTAGGGGGGCTACAGAAAAGTATTTATTAACTGTTCGAGTTTTGGCAGATACTGTTCTACTTTTGGCAGAGACGGGGTTTGTATAGGTATCCATGTAATCGAAATCTCTGTCACTATCATACCATATATCCCCGCTCTGGCCAATTGTCTTATAATGCAGTCTTGTACATGATAGTGTTGCTTCTGTTTCTTTATCCACTGATTTTCAACCAGATACTCTGTACTCTGCTTACCCACAAATTTGGTTGATGCAATTTCATTTATGATTATATTTTAAATCTCTTTTGTGTTCCCTTTTATTTATTCTGCAGGTTTTGAAAAAAAAAAAGAAGTTATATTTATCCATAGACATAGTCTAGTCATGGGTTTTATCTCATAAATTCTTAGTAATCCCAATCAAATTTATTTCCTTTCATTAAGAGCTCTAGTTTACCTTATTTATTAACCATATTATGTACATGTGCAAATAAGCATTTTATGGTTTATTTGAGACTTCTTTGTTACTGTGTTCTTTGATTTAGTAGTTTCCTCTACTAATATTTTCTTCATTTGCTGAACCTGTTATTTTCCATTATTATAATTTAAAAACCTGTCATTTGTTTTAATTTTTAAAGCATAGAGATTTTTATTCTTCCTTTAAATTCCAAATTTAATCTTTCTCATACTCTCTTTCCACTTAAGGAAAAGGCAAGGAAAAAAACCAAAATTTTATTAATATCTATAGTCATTCCAAACAAACTTCCACATTAGTTATGTTTTTAAAAAATGCAAGAAAAAGAGAAAAATTCCTTCAATCTGTGCTCTGGGCTAATATGGGAATATGTTTTACATGACTTCAAATATATAATCAATATCATACTGCTTGCTTTCTCAAGGGGTAGGGAAAAGAACAGCAAATAGGGAGAGGATTTGGAACGTAAAATGTTAAAAACAAATATTACATGTAATTGTGAAATCTAGCCAAATAAATTAATAACATTAAAAACTCAATCTGTGCTCTGAGGACATCAGGTATCTCTGAAGACAGATATGTGTTGTGAGTCCTCTGGAATTGTGCAGGGTCATTGTGTTGATCAGAGCTACTAAGACTTCCAAAGTTGATTGTACAATATTGCTATCACTATGAAGATTGTTCTGGTTCTGCTCACTTCACTTTGCATCTGTTCAATAAGTCTTCCATGTTTTTCTGAAATATTCACTTTCATCATTTCTGATCACATTAATATTCTATCACATTCCTTTACCACAATTTGTTCAACCATTCCTCAGTTGATGGAGAGTCATTTCATTTTCCAATTCTTTAAGGTCACAAAGACAGCTGCAATAAATACTTGTGTACATATGGATCTTATTCCTCTTTTCTTGATGTATTTAGGACATATCCCTCTTAATGGCTTTTTGTGTCAAAATAGCCTTTTGGCCATAATTTCAAATTGTGAAAAGTCTCTCTTTTGGAGATATCTTTGTGATCCACAAGGCTCATGTGGGTAAGGGCATCTCATTTCTTAACAACACCCCTCACAATACTGGGCATCTCTGATTGGACACAATTCTATAAACTATCGTTTCTGGAATTTTAAATGCCAGAATTTTTATTGTATCATTACTGCTCTTCAGTCATTCAGTTGTGTCTGAATCTTTGTGACTCCACAGACCATCGCATGCCAGATCCTTTTATCCTCCAATGTCTCCTAAAGTCTGTCCAAATTCATGTTTGTTGTTACTTCCATGACATGTTCTATCCATCTTGTGTTCTGCCATCCCCTTTTCTTTTTGCCTTCATTCTTTTCCAACATCAAGATCTTTTCCAATGAGTCCTGTCTTCTTATTTTGTGACCAAAGTGTTTAAGTGAAATTTAAGTTTCAGCTTCAGTATTTGATCTTATAATGAACAGGCTGAATTAACTTATTTAAGTACTGACTGATTTGACTTTCCTGCTATCCAAGAGACTTTCGAAATTCTTCTGCAGCATCACATGACAAAAATGTGAAGTCTATGGCACTCAATTTTCCTTACATTCTAGCTCTCACAACCACACATTGCTTCTGGAAAAACCATAGCTTTGAATACTTGAACCTTTGTCAGCAAGGTAATGTCCATGCTTTTTTAGTATGTTGTCATAGCGTTCCTTCCAAGGAGTAAGAGCCTTTTACTTTTGTGGCTGCAGTCACCATCTGCACTGATCTTTGGGCCCAAGAATGAAATCCGATCCTGGTTCCATCATTTTTTCTTCTATTTGCCTGGAAGTGATAGGACCAGTGGCCAAGATCTTAGTTGTTTTTGTTTCGTTGCTATTTTAATATTAAGCTTCAAACCAGCTTTTACATTCTTTCGCTTTCATTAATTCTTTTTCACTTTCTGCCATCAGAGTGCTATTGTCTGTATATCTGAGATTGTTGATATTTCTCCCGAAAATGTTAATTCTGGCTTTTGATTCATCTAGCCTGGCATTTAGCATGATGTACTCTGCATACAAGTTATATAAATAAGATGACAATATATAGCCTTGTCATACTCCCTTTCCAATCTTAAACCAATCAGTTGTTCCATGTTTAAATTCCATGTTTTTATCTTCTGAAGTAGAAATTCTCAAAACAATATAGTACTCATTTGGGTCTTTCAGTCCATATTTGTGTTTTTTCTCCTTGTGACATAAGAGGCAGGAAAGCAATGAAAGTTTCCTGAACAAAACTCTTCCCTTCTCTATAAAACCCCACCACTTTCCCATTTCCTATATTGCTCTACGTATAAGGGATTCTACTCAACATTGCTCAGACTTTCTTTCCATCATCAGACACAACCATAGTTGAGCTTCCTTTAGGCTTTTGCTGAACCATTTAATTTTTTTCTGGAGCTACTTTGGTTATCTTCACTCTTTCTCAGTGGCATGTTGGATACCTTTTGACCTGAGAGACTCATCTTTTGGTGTCACATCTTTCATCATTTTAATATTATCAATGGAATTTTTTTGGCAAAGGGTGATCTGCAATTTCTTCTCCAGTGGATCACTTTTTGTTTGATCTCTCCACTATGACCTGTGTATTCCTGAGTAACCCTAAACAGCATAGCTCATGGTTTCCACTACAACGAGACAGTGATCCAGGATGGAATTCAAGTGTTCCTATACTTAATTAGAAGGAGTGATATATTCTTGGGTTCCCCTAAGTAGAAATCCATATATTTATTATTCACAGTATGGTAGTAGTAAGGGAATTTGAAGATCTTCTCTGCTCCTTAATAGGTCCATGACCTACTTTGAACATTGGACCATACCATAACTTGAGTTACATGAAGCCCAAGGGACAAGAGTGCTGAATGAGCGCAGCAGGAAGGATGTAGCAGAAAGGGTGTAACAGCAAGAGAGAGTGGAGCTAAGAGAGAAAGAGAGAGAGAGAGAGAGAGAGAGAGAGAGAGAGAGAGAGAGAGACAGAAAGAGAGAGAGAGACAGAAAGAGAGAGAGAGAGAGAGAGAGAGAGAGAGAGAGAGAGAGAGAGAGTAGGCAGAGCAGCTAGTGTGAGTGAGAGAGGGAGTGATTTTTCCTAATGGAGTTTATGGGGAGGCTTGACAGAGGGAAGGCTTGGAGATGGCCATGCTCCCTGTATTGATAATGTGTATAAATATCTTTGTCACTGTGATGAATTTGACTTACTGGTGTTTGAATAAATGTTTCATCTTTGAGGAAGAGAGCTTATATTTTCTTAATTTACCCTGGAAATATGCATTCATAGATAGCAATAGCAGCTGCTGTGGGTATCACATTGGTGCCATAAGTATCAATTCCCTTTCTTCTCATATACTGGGCTAAAGTTTATGATATTTGAAGTCTAATGATGCCACCTCATTGACAGAGATACAGTTCGATCAATGTTCTTCTAGTAACTAAAATATAAATGTGTCTGTAACACTGATCATTTATCATTTGATCCTCTAAAGGCCATTGTTGCTACATTTTGGACCTCAAACATTACCTCTGTGTGATTTAAAATGTCTTGGTAAAAAAGAACTAATATATATATATATATAAAATATATGTATATACACACATATGTATATATGCATAAATATGTGTATATGTACACATATGTATACATATGCAAATACATATATATACACACATATGTATGTGTGTATACACATACATACATACATACATACATATATTTATTTTTGAGCATAACTGCCCCAATTTTTTTTCCATGAAAATTTCTTAGGGTCCCAAATAACTGAAATGGACTGTGACTTGTAGTATTGAGCTTAGCAGATAGTGAGAATTTCATCTTCTCATTTCCCATCTACTTTAAAGTCTTCTTGATCAGATTTTCAAAACTTCCAGCAAATATTTATTTTCTGGCCTTCATTAAGTTCCTCTTATTCTTGATCAATAGTTTATCTTTCCTGTCATCTTCCTGTCTCTCTCCTCCCCAGTTCAAGGCTAGTACCTTCCTTTTGAGGATTATTTCCAAAGTATTCTGCATATGGGTGTGTGTGTGTGTGTGTGTGTGTGTGTGTGTACATATAATTTGCACATAGTTTTTGGCATGGCTTTAAAAGCAGGGACTCTTTCTTGCCTTTCTTTATGTCTCTAATACTTAACATAGTGTTTGGCACATAGTTTACCTTAGCAGGGTAAAAATTTGATGAACCAACAATAGAGAAGCATAGGTCCTAACTTCTAACTCTCTTACTTAATTTTTCCTCCCCTAGTTCCTAACATGCTCTGTTCTAAAACTGCTGAATCAGCTAACTCATTGGTTTGCAAAGAAACCAGCTCAACTCTCACACTGGAGTTCCAGTGAAAACCAAGTCTATGACTGGGACTACAGCATTTTTTGCTGCCAGAGTACTCTCCTAGAGAACTGAGGAACAGAGGGAACCAGGATGTGACATCAGATTGGGCATGAATCCGCCAAGCCTGCCACATCTCCAGCTGGGGTCAGTTCTATCCCTTCAGAAGTTAGTTGGGGCAAAAACTAAGGTCAGTGAAACATGAATTGCTCAGCTAACATACCTTTGAGGTCTAACTCTTAGGGAAACATCAATCAAAAGGAAAGAAGTCAGAAAGTAAGCAATAGAAGAATATAAAATGTCAAAAAATAACAAACAAAATAACCACATGAATGCTGTAATGTGAGAAATAATCGAGAACACTGATTAGTATTTCCCAAAACAGAAAATAATACATTTACTATCTCCAGAAATAAAGCCTTAACCTGGAAATTCTAATACATATAATGATTAAATTTTGAAATTCCAATGACAAATAACAAAATGCACAAGTGAGAATTATCTTCAAATACAAAAGAAAAGAAATATAAATAACACAAAATTAATCTGTACCCATCAGAAAGTGGAAGAAGGAATGGAATAGTGCAAAGAGCAAAAGAGCCCAAGATGCAACACATTGCTATACAATTTGCAAATCTGAGCTTGGCTGTGTGTACAAAAAAAGATGGATATTCACTTAACAAGAGGTATTTGTAGCATTTCTAATAAGAAAATTAGACTGAAACAAATTATTTACTTTTTAAACACCTAAGATTTGTAAACACGAAAAAGGGAAACTAATGAGTGATTGACAAAGACAATGAAATAACAAAAGATATGATAGACATTTTTTTTTTTAAATTGCACAAGGTGACAAGTGAAGGCAAAAAACAAAGAAGAATATGCATGGAGAAAAAAGTCTGAAATATTGCCTTGCCTACAGGTGGATCAATGTTTTGTGGAACAAATTCCAGAATGTGAACATACATAAAAAGGGAGAAAGAAGGATAAAAATAGAATAGAATGTGTGATGAATTCTATTTAAATCAAAGGTTAATAATGAAAGGAAAATCATGTAGTGTCTTGGAAAGAAAGAGCATATAAACAAATAGGTAAAGAGGCAAAGAAGATTTAAATGGGGATGGGGGAAAATGAGATGGAATTTTTACTGATAAATACTCCTGTGAAGAAACAGAGATATTCTATAATTGGGGGAGGGAAGGATAAAATAGGTATAATATGCCACTATTGAGACTCGGAGAGGAGATTTTTATGGCAATTGGAGAAAAATGACCTTGAGGAGAGCAAAAGTTAATAATGAAATTTATAATCAAGGAAATTGGCAAATACTTAGCATAACCAATATCCTCTCTACTACCTAAAGAAAATGGTTCCTCACACACACACACACACACACACACACACACACACACATACATGCAATCTTTTGCTTGCAAGAAATATATCTGGGCTGGAGCCAAGATGGTGAAGTAGAAGACGTACATATAGTAGCTCTTCCCCTCACAACCCATAAAATACCTGTAAAGAAAGATTCTCAACAAGCTCAAGAGCAGCAGAAGCCACAGAATAAGAGAGTGGAGGAGATTTCCAGCTCACAGTGACCTGAAAGGCCTATGGGAAAGGTCTGTTCCAGACTCGGAGCAGAGCCCAGCCCAGCCCAGCCTTGGTCACAGGACTGGGCTCCAGGAGGAGGCCCCAAGCAAGCCTTGGGTGTGGAATTCCCAGCCTCAGTAGCTGAGGTTTGCAGATTGCTCAACCCACAGGCACTGAAGGTCAGTGAGAGGGTTTTTTCAGCTGGCCTAGAAGGGAGTAGGGTCTTCTCATAGCTCTGACCTCAGGCAGCAGTGGCAGGGGCCACATGGGGCAGCAGCAGGTCCCACAACAGTCTGTATCCATTGTTGGATTGTAAAACCCCTGGGGGAACTAAGCATCTGATCCATACCTCAGCCCTGTTTGGCAGCCCTGCCCCCACCTGATGCTCCTGGAAGAATTGAGCAGGTGATCTTTATCTCACACTGAATGACAGTCCTGCCTCTGGGGCAATTGAGTAGTTTATCTGAATCTCAGCCCTCAGTGCTGGCTTGGTAGAACTGGAGGAACTGGTGGTTGTGGAGAGGAAACTAACACTCACAGATTCTGGGCACAAAAGTTTCTTGTTCCTCCCAGACTAGTGTACACACTTGATTATGCCACCTTGGAGGAACTGAGATCTTACAGATCCCAAGAGCATAACCTACTCTTGACAAAGGACCCAAAAGTCAAGTAACTGGTTGGGAAAATGCCCCCAAAAAGGGAAAAAAAATAAAATTATGGAAGGTTACTTTCTTGGTGAACAGATAATTTCTCCCATCCTTTCAGAAGAAGAAGAACAATGCTTACCATCAGGGAAAGACATAAAAGTCAAACTTTCTGTATCCCAAACATCTAAAATAAATATCCAATGGTCTCAGGCTATGGAGGAGCTCAAAAAGCATTTTGAAAATCAAATAAGAGAGGTGGAGGAAAAATTGGGAAGAAAAATGACAGAGATGCAACAAAATCATGAAAAGCAAGTCAAAAACTTGCTAAAGGAGACCCAAAAAAATGCTGAAAAAATAACACCTTTAAAAACAGGCTAACTCAATTGGCAAAAGAGGTTCAAAAAGCCAATGAGGAGAAGAATGCTTTCAAAAGCAGAATTAGTCAAATGGAAAAGGAGATTCAAAAGCTCACCAAGGAAAATAGTTCTTTAAAAATTAGAATGGAACAGATAGAGGCTAATGACTTTATTGAGAAACCAAGAAATCACAAAACAAACCAAAAAAATGAAAAAATGGAAGATAATGTGAAATATCTCACTGGGAAATGACCTGGAAAATAGATTCAGGAGAGACAATTTAAAAATTATGGGACTACCTGAAAGCCATGACCAAAAAAGGAGCTTAGATAACATCTTTCATGAAATTATCAAGGAAAATTGCCCTGATATTTTAGAAACAGAGGGCAAAATAAATATTGAAATAATCCACAGATCATCTGAAAGAGATCCAAAAAGAGAGACTCCTAGAAACATTGTAGTCAAATTCCAGAGTTACCAGGTCAAGGAGAAAATATTGCAAGCAGCTAGAAAGAAATAATTTGAGTATTGTGGAAATACAATCAGGATAACACAAGATCTAGTGGCTTCTACATTAAGGGATCAAAGGACTTGGAATATGATATTCCAGAAGTCAAAGGAACTAGGACTAAAACCAAGAATCACTACCCAGCAAAATTGAGTATAATACTTTAGGGGAAAAAATAGTCATTCAATGAAATAGAGGACTTTCAAGCATTCTTGATGAAAAGACCAGAGTTGAAAACAAAATTTGACTATCAAACACAAGAAACAAGAGAAGCATGAAAAGATAAACAGGAAAGAGAAATCATAAGGGACTTACTAAAGTTGAACTGTTTACATTTCTACCTGAAAAGACAGTATTTGTAACTCTTGAAATTTTTTTCAGTGTCTGGGTAGTTGGTGGAATTACACACACGTACACACATGTACACACACACACACATTATATATATATATATATATATATATATATATATATATATATATAGAGAGAGAGAGAGAGAGAGAGAGAGAGAGAGGGAGAGAGGGAGGGAGGGAGGGGGACAGAGAGAGAGAGAGGAAGAGAATAAGAGACAGAGACAGAGAGCACAGGGTGAGTTGAATAGGATGGGATTATATCTAAAAAAATAAAATTAAGGGGTGAGAGAGGAATATATTGGGAGGAGAAAGGGAGAAATGGAATGGTGCAAGTTATCTCTTATAAAAGAGACAAGAAAAAGATTTTTCAATGGAGGGAAAAACAGGGGAGGTGAGAGAGAAAATGTGAAGCTTACTTTCATCACATTTGACTCAAGGAAGAAATAAAATGCACAATCATTTTAGTATGAAAACTTACCTTACAATACAGGAAAGTGGGGGAGAAGGGAATAAGCAGGGGTGCGGAGATGATGGAAGGGAGGGCAGTGGGAAGATGCAGCAATTAAAATTCAACATTCTTGGGGGAGGGACAAAGTCAAAAGGGAGAATAGAAGAAATGGGGAGGCACGATAGGATGGATAGAAATTCAATTAGTTTTGCATAACATGACTATTATAGAAGTCATTTTCAAAACTACACATGTATAGCCTATATTGAAATGCTTGCCTTCCCAATGGGGATGAGTGGAGAGGGAGGAAGGAAGAGAAGTTGAGACTCAAAGCTTTAGGAACAGCTGTTAAGTATTGTTCTTGCATACAACTGGGAAATAAGAAATACAGGTAATGGGGTAGAGAAATTTATCTTGCCCTACAAGACAAAAGAGATGATTGAGATAAGGGAAAGGAGGGATGTTAGAAGGGAGGGTAGATTGGTGGTAGGGGTAATTAGAATGCTTGGTGTTTTGGGGCGGGGAGAGGAGAGAGATGGGGAGAAAATTTGAAACTCAAAATTTAGTGGAAATGAATGATGAAAATAAAATAAATAAATAAATTTTATAGTAAATGAAACATCTGAAACAAAGATATACACAGTATAAAAATGAGGAGTTGAAAAACATTTACTATGCAATGAATGAATCTCCAAAGCTAAACCTACATTTCTGCTATCATATGTAGCTGAAACATTCATAAGCAAAAGAAAAAAAAATAAGGAAACTATGTTATGATGAAATAACAATTTAAAACAAAGCAATATCAACATTAAATTTATATGATCTAAATATTTTACCATACTATTGAGAAAACTGTACTGAACAACAAGAAAGGAAAGATAGTAGTATGATGGTGGCAACTGGTTTCAATGTACCTCTCTTGATTTTGAATGAACATATAGAGAAAAAGGGGGAAATATTGAAGTGAACTTATTGCTGGAGAAATGAGAGTTAAAAAAAATCTTATGGCACTAGCTAAAGAGGACTGCTAAAGAAATTGTGTATTTCTTAGCACCACATAGAATGTTTTACAAAAATTGATGATTTATTAGCATACAGAGAAAGAGAGAGATTGCCAAAAAAAGTGAAAATGCTGAAAGATTAAATATATCCTCTACAGACTGCAATGCAATAAAAGTATCAGTTCAAAGAATACAAAGAAAAGACAGAATCCAAAAGCGGGACTAAACAATGAAATCAATGCTGAATAGCGTATAGGTCAAAGAACATATCACAGAAAAAATAACGATGTAAAGAGAAGTGTAATGATAAAGCAGCATAACCAAATTTGTAGGAAGTAGTTAGAGCATTTTTTAGGCAAGAACTTGTATCCCTACAAAAATACATTAGCAAAATAGAAATGGAGGGAATTAAGGAATCAAATATGGTTTTATGAAACGCAAAAATCAACACTTAAAGAAAACTAAAATAAATGCAAAAGAAAATTTATTAAAAATAGGCAAGCTGAAAAGTTAAAAAAAAAACCAGTGAAATGCTAAATAAAACCAAATTCTGATTCTTTGAAAAGACAAAACATACATAAACTTTTGGTCAAACTGATTAAAGAGCATAGAGAAATAAAATACATATAATTGCAAATATGCAAGATCAAATCACAACAAAAGAGAACAAACAAAAAGAATCACCAGAACATCATGAAGTTAAATGCTAATAAAATCTAGAACAGAAAAGAGATAGAATACCTTCAAAATTATGAAATACTAAAACTAAAAGAAAACCAGAGATCTTACATAATCCAAGCTCAGGAGCTATCAGAGCTCTCTCTCTCTCTCTCTTTCACACACACACACACACACACACACACACCACACATACAAATTGTGATGGATTCACAACAGGATTCTGCCTTTTGAAGAAAACAGAGTGCATAAAACAACACAAATTGTTCTCATTAAGAATGAATCAGATTCTTTTTATGCGACAAATAATTTAAATACCTAAACCAGAAGAGGCTGAAGTAGAAGAGAATTATAGATGATATAGATGAATATCATAAAACAATATCGATTCAAAAAAATATAAAAAAAATAAAATTTTATCAAAGAGACTATAATGATTTATTTAAGAAGTCATTCATCATGGTTATATTGGATTTATATCAATGATGTAAAAGAAGTGCATCATTAGGAAAACAAACATCGTAATTATTCATATTAAAAAAAACATCCAAAAGCCAAAGATTATCTCAAAACTTCAAAATATCGAAATAGAGGGGCCCTTGTGAAAAAATATACTAAAAACCTAAACCAGATGTCAAATACAATGAGAATACACTAGAAACTTTTCCAGTAAATAAAGTAATAAAAGAAAGATGCCTATTCATCTCACTATTATTTATTTGTGTAAATGCTGAAAACAGCACTGAAACAAGAAAGACAAATTGAAGGAATAAAGTTTGGGAGAATGAAAACAAAACTATTCGTATTAGGTGATGATATAATGTTTTTAATTTGAAAATCTTAGGGAAACTACAAAGGTTCTAATAAACACAATTAATAGGTTCAGCTATTTGTAGTATATAAAATAAACTTGCTAAAATTAAAATTTCAATCTAATAAAAAAAATCCAAGTGGCAATAATAAAAAAAAGGAAATTTCCTTCTAACTAACTATAAGATAGATAAAATATCTAGGGATCAATCTACCAAAGCACACAAAAAATCTGTATGGATTTCATTGTGAAGGGTTCCTTAAAACAATAAAGAACAAAGTAAACAATAATCACAAGGGAGGTAGAGCCAAGAGAAGCATGCATCCACATTTTTCCAAATTTCCCTCCAACAATTCTAAAATAATACTGAAAATTGGTTTGCACAGGTTCAGAAGCAACAAAGGTTTGAGTCAAACAATTTTTCCTCCCAAGACAACTCAGAAAATAGGCAGGAAAGATCTGTCTTAACTGGATAATAGTGGGCCCCATGATTAGTGCAGAAAACTCCTTGGGGGTTACCATGGACAGAGGGGGTTGGGGAGAGTTGTTGGACTACTGGTCAGAAGGAAATTGCAGGGTTCAGGACCCAGTTGCATTGCATAAGGCAATTCCAGGTTGTAGTCCCAGAGCTACAAGCAGTGATAAAACTTGCCCAATAGTGGGGCAAGGGCCCCAGTCACATTTTCATGGAAGAGAGTAGTGCTTGGGTTCACTCACAAGGGAGCAGAGACCTTGGTTCAACTTCAAGATAGAGGGAAGCACTAATAGTTGCAGCTGAAGCAAATTTAGGGAGTGGGGAGAGGGGATTCTGGTCACAGTTCCAGGGCCAAGAGAAACACTACTACTAGTTCCTAAAGGGAACCAGGTCCTTTCTCAGATAATACTAGAGCATAAACCAGGAGAGCAGTGGCCAGACTTCTCCTTAGATTTTACTGCCTTGGAATCACCAAAAGTCTCCCAGCCTGAGAGCTAGATCTGAAAATAGCAGCATTAAAGGCCTGAAGGTTGCAAGAGTGCTCCATCACCCAGGAGGAGAGCCCAACTTTAACATAAAGTTAAGAGTCAGGAAATGACTAAGAATTGGAAAATGAGCAAAAAACAGCAACAATAACAATACCACCACCAACAAAGAACCTCGCTATAATGGGTTTCTAGGGAGACAGGAAAGATGAAGACACAATCCCAGAAGAAGGCAACAATGTTAGAGCAGCTGAAAACAAAGCCTCAAAGGGGAAAAAATGTGGAATACATTAAAAAGATGCAATTCCAGGAAGAACTAAACAAAATCTAAAATCAAATAAGTGAAGGAAAGAATAATTGAAGAAAGAAATGAGGATACAAAATAATCATGAAAAGAGAGTCAAGCTTGGTTAAAAAAAAGACACAAAACAAATACTGAAGGAAATAAGAGTTTAAAAATAGAATTGGTCAAATAGAAAAAAGAGATAGAAAAGCCCAATGAAAAAAATAATTTCTTTGAAATCAAAATTGTGCAACTAGAAACTAATGATTACATCAGACACCAAGAAACAATAAAAGAAAATCAGAAGAATGAAATTAAAGAAAATTTGAAGTATCTTATTGGAAAAAAAAAAACTGACCTAGAAAATAACTGACAAGAGATAATTTAAGAATTATCAAATTATTTGAAAATCATTATTAGTAAAGGACCTAGACATTATTTTTCAAGAAATAATCAAAGAAAATTGCCCTGACCCTAGAATCAGAGGGAAAAAAATAGAAATTCAAAGAATCCAATGATTGTCTCCTAAAATATATCAAAAAATGAAAACTCTCAGAATGCTAAAGTCAAATTCCAGAGCTCCCAGGTCAAGGAGAAAGTATGGCAAGCAGCCCCCCTGCCCCCAAAATTCAAATGCTCTGGTGCCATGGTTGAGATCTCATGAGATTTAACAGCTTCTGCATTAAATGATCAGAGATTTTGGAATAGGATATTCTGGAAGGCAAATGACCTAGAATTACAACCAAGAATACCCCATGCAACAAAACTCAGGATAATCCTTCAGGGGGAAAAGTGAATATTTAATAAAATAGAGAACTTTCAAGCACTCCATACAAAAATGCCAGGACTGAAAAGAAAATTTACTTTCAGATACAACATTGAAAGAAAGCATAAAAAGGTGAACATAAAGGAACAATAAGTTTTAAATGTTTACATTCCTAAATGTGAAAATGATGACTGTAAAATCTAAGAATTTTTTACCATTTTTGAGGTAGTGAGAAGGGGCATACATGGACAGAGGGTATGGGTGTGAGAAAACTATGATGGGATTATTTGAAAAAAAAATTAAGGGATAAGAAAGAGAGATGCAATGGGAGAAGGAAGAGAGAACAGGAAAAAATATCTTACATAAAAGAAGCAAGAAAGGAAGAACTTTTAAAATTATGCTCCCTAAGGGAAAAATCCCCAGAGTCAGATGGATTCACAAGTGAATTCTGCCAAACATTCAAGGAATAATTAATTCCAATAGATAAACTATTTGAAAAAAAAACAGGAAAAGAAACAGTCTTATCAAGTTCCTCTTACAACAAAAATATGACACTGATACCTAAACCAACAGGAGCAAAAACAGAGAAAGAAAACTATAGACCAATTTTCCTGATGAATATTGATGCAAAAATTAAAAAGGAAATACTAGCATGATTACAGCAATGTATCACAAGAATATGCATTATGATCAGATGAAATTATTACTACTGTTTGTCCTTCATTTTGTTAAAGGACCAATGTCTTCAGGAGAATAATGTCTTAAATTTTGCAAGTGAATTGAATTCAAGTGAGGCAGGGCTTCGCAAAGTCATCAGCTTCACTGTCTCCTCCAGAATCATCTGAGTCCACTAGTTAGATATAGGTCAGAATGACCGAAGAGGGCCCTAGATGCAATGGGGATATCATGACTTTTTTAAGGTAAATGCTTTCCCAGGTCTCAGATTGTCTGAGGCAACACCCATTCATTGATTTAGTGATTTCAGTATAGGTACAAAATGAGGCAAAAGATGGCTCAGTTTGTCAACACACACACACACACACACACACACACACATTAATCTTGGAAAGGAAGACATTCAGGTTTTCTGGTCAAAAAAGAAGCAATTACTATTTACACTCACTTTTAGGATTGGGACCTTTATTAGTCAAACAGTGAGAGTCTGAGTTATTTGTATTTAAGGCATAGTCAAGTAACTCCATTCAAATCTCAATGGGTTTATCAAAGCCTAGTTTTCCCGAACTCTATTTCAGGAAATTGTAAATGAAACTACATGGGACAAAAGAATTAATTGCGCCAGGTTTTTTTTTTTTTTTTTTTTTTTTTTTTTTGTGATAGAATAAATCAATAGGGAAGAGAAAAGACTCTAGCCCACAATCTTGTGAGGTTAATATTGCTTTGGGCAGAGAACTCATATGTAATGGTATGATTTCTCATATGGACAGAGGGAGATGAGAAAGAAATGAAGGAAAGAAGAAAAGGAGAAAGAGAGGAAGGAAGGGAAGAAGGAGGTGACAATGGAAGGAAGGAAGGAAGAAAGGTGATGGGCAACATCACCCAACTGGAACTGGCCATCTGGGTCCCCATGGGGCAGCTACTTCTACTCACAGATTGTTATTCATCCTTCATTAGGATTAAAACCAGGAATGAAGCATTGTTTTGATATTAGGAAAACTATTAGTATCATTGACCATATCAATTTTTTAAAAGTTATCATCTCAATAGATGTAGAAAAGCTTTTGACAAAATATAACTCTCATTTCTATTAAAAACATTAGAGAGCAGAGGAATCAATGTAGCTTTCCTTAAAGTGATAAGTAGTATCTATCTAAAACCATCAGCAAATTTAATGGGATAAGTTAGAAGTCTTTCCAATAAGATCAGAGATAAAGCAAGGATGTCCATTATGCCAGCTATTATTCAGTATTGTACTAGAAATGCTAACTATAACAATAATAAAACATAATAAAATAGGAAATGAAGTAACAAAATTATCACTCTTTGTAGTCAATATGAAGGTATGGTTAGAGAAATCCTAGGGAAGCAACTAAAAAAATAGTTGAAGCAACAACTTCAGCCAAGTTGAAGAATATAAATAAATCCAAAGGAATCATCATTATTTCTATGCATTACCAACAAAGTCCAGCAGAAAGAGATAGGAAAAATAGTCCATTGAAAATAACTGCAGAAATATAAAATATTTTAGAGCCTATCTGCAAAGACAAAGCCAAGAATTATAAGAACAAATTCACAAAGCAGTTTTCACACAAATAAAGTCAGATGTAAGAAACTAGAGAAATAATGATATATCATGTGTAGACCAAGACAATGTAAGAAATATGACAATTCTACTTTAATTAATGTACTTACTCAGTGACATATGATTAAATTACTATATACATGTCAATACCTTTGTTTTCCCTCAAATACCTGTAAAAATGACTCTAAACAAATTATAGAACAGCAGAACCCACAAAAAAACTGAAACATTTTTTCAGCCCCCAATGTCTTAGAAGTTTGGCAGGAAAGATCTGTTGTGCCAGGGTGATAGATAAGAGCAGTCCAGCACAGACTGTACCAGGGCAGACCAGGCCCAAGCAAACCAGGAGTAGGCATTGGTGTGACTGAATTAGTGGTAGCAGGGGCAGTTTCCAGACCTCTCAGCCCACAGAGGGTAAGGGATAGGACTACAGGTCTAAAGGAGATTTACAGGAGTCCCTCATCTGACACCAAGAGCAGGACTCTGTTGCATTGCCTCTACTTGGATCTGGGTTATAGTCCTGGATCTTGGTTTCAATGTGAGAAGGAGCAATAATACAACAGAACTTGTGTCTGCATAGGAATAAGGGCTCTGGTCAGAATTTTAGGTTTGAAAAATGCCTGTGGTCACTCTCAAATCAATACACAATGAAGGAAAGTAGTGAACAGAACTCTTCGTAGATCACACTACTTGGAAGTGCCAAAAACAGGTCCCCAGAATTACTTCTGAAAACCTCTGTACCAAAAAATTGAAGCTTGAGCAGCAGTCCCTCCACTTGAGAAGTAGAACCCCCCTTTAACCCAGAGTTAAAAGTTAACAAATAGGTTGGAAAATATGCAAACAACAGAAAAAAATTCTGACCATAGAAATTAATATAGTTGCAAGGAAGATTAATACACATACTTAGTAGACAGCAAAGTCAAAATTCGTGCATCCAAAGTCTCCAAGAAAAATGTGAACTGGTCCCAGGCCATGGTAGAGCACAAAGAGGATTTTAAAATTCAAGTAAGAAAGGTAGAAAAATAAATTGGAATTAGAAATAAGAGCAATGCTAGAAAATCATGAAAAATGTTTCATCAAGTTGTGTTTTTCCTTCTTTCTCGAAGAGGACCATGACATCAAGATGATGACATGATTTGCGGTTGATTTTGATTTGAGTGAGGGAGGTCACCAACCTCACTTCCTCCTACAGTCACCTGGGTCCAGTGGCCAGATATTCATCAGGACAAATGGAAATGCCCCAGCATGCAATGTGAGACCCTAGCCAGTTTAGACAACAATTTGGTAAAGAAGGCACAATCCCCCTTTACTCCTTCCCCACCCCCCAAAAAAAAAGCTAGAATAAGCCAAATGGTAAAAGAAGTGCAAAAAATCATTAAAGAGAATTCCTTAAAATGTAGAAATGGCCAAATGGAAAAGGAGGTACAGAAGTTCATTGAAGAAAATAATTCCTTAAAAGTTAGAATTGGACAAGTGAAAGTTAATGACCTTATGAGATAGCAAGAAACAATCAAACAAAATACAAAGAATGAAAAAATGGAAGAAAATGTGAAATATCTCATTGGGAAAACAGCTGACCTGGAAAACAGATACACGAGAGATAAGTTAAGAATTACTGGACTATTTGAAAGTCATGATACAAAAAAAAATAGACTAGATATCATTTTTCAAGTAATCATTAAGGTAAACTACCTTGATTTTACAGTACCAGAGGTTAAAACTGAAATTAAAAGAATCCATAGAATACCTCTGGAAAGAGATTACAAAGTGAAAACTTTCAGTGGTACTATAGACAAATTCCAAATCTCTCAGATCAAAGAGAAAATACAGCAAGCAGTCCATAAGAAACAGACAACATGGAGCCACAGTCAAGATAACACAAAATTTAGCAACTTCTATAGTAGAGGATTTGAGGGCCAGGGATATGATATTCCAAAGGCTAACTGAGGTAGGATTAAAAGCAGCAATCGCCTACCTGGCAGTACTGAGTATCATTCTTCAGGGGGAAGCATTGATATTCAATGAAATAGAGTACTTTCAAGCATTCATGATGAAAAGATCAGAACTGAATAGAAAATCGACTTTCAAATACAAGATGAAAAAGAAGCATAGAAAGGTAAATACAAAAGAGAAATCATAAGGTATTTGATAAATTTAAACTATTTATGTTCCTACATAGGAAAATAATATTTATAACATGTGAAAACATCATTATGGCAGTTAGAAGGGATATATATTGACAGAAAGCAGAGGTGTGAGTTGAACATCATGGTTTGATTATCTAAAAAAATAAAATTAAGAGATGAGAAGGAAGGGAGCACTGAGACAAGAGCAAAGGGAACTGTAGAATAGTATAAATTATCTGACTTAAAAGAGGCCTGAAAGAGATTTTAAAATAAAGGAGGAAAGGAGGAACCTGGGAGGAAAGCACATGAACCTTACTCTCATTGGAATTGGCTTAACGAGGGAATAATATACACAATCAGGTGGGTTTGGATAGGAAAGTAGGAAGATAAAGGGATAGGAAAAGGGGGGCAGAGAGCTGATAGAAGGGAGGGCAGTTTAGGGAGGTAAAAGTTGGAAGCAAAACACTTTTGAGAATGGAGAGGCGGGGAGAGGGAGGGGGAAAGAGAGAAAGAGAGAGAGAGAGAGAGAGAGAGAGAGAGAGAGAGAGAGAGAGAGAGAGAGAGAGAGAGAGAGAGAGAGAGGATAAACAGGGAAAAAATAGGAAGGAAATACATGATAATCCTTACAATGATAACATTTTTACAGAGAATTTCTATGAAAAAGACTTCGTTTTTCAAAAGCATAGAAAACTGAATCAAATTAATAGAAATAAGAGTTATTCCTCAATTGATAAATGGTCAAAGGATATGAACAGTAAGTTTTCAGAAAAAATAATCAAAGCTACCCATAGTCACATAAAAAATGCTCTAAATCACTACTGATGAGAGAAATGCAAATTAAAACACCTCTGAGTTACTACCTCACAGAGGTAGTAAGATTGGGTCAGATTGGGTAATAAAACAGAAAAGAACAGACAAATGTTAGGGGGATATGGGAAAATTGAAACACTAATATATTATTGGTGAAGTTGTATACTGATTCAACCATTCTGGAGAGCCCAAAGGGCTATAGAAACATGAATATACCCTTTGACCAAGCAATAACACTAGTAGTTTTGTATTCCAAAAAGATTTTAAAAAATCATAAAAGGAAAAGGACCCATGCTTACAAAAACCTATATTGCACCTCCTTTAGTGCTGGCAAAGAATTGTAAATTGAGCGGATGTCCCTCAATTGCAAAATGACTGAACAAGTTGTTTATGATTGTGAAGGAATATCATTGTGCTTTAAGAAATGAGGTGCAAGATTCTCTCATAAAAACATGGAAAGACAACACAAACTAATTAAAATGAAATGAGCAGAACCAGAAAACATTGTACAGAGAAGCAGCAACATTGTATGATGATCTACTATGAATAACTTAGTTATTCTCAGCAATACACTGAACCAAGGCGATTCTGTGGGACTTATGATAAGAAGTGCTCTCCACTTCCAGAGAAAGAACTGGTAGACTGAATGCAGGTCAAAGATATTTTTTCTTTACTTTCTTTCATTTTCTTTTTTTGACTGTGTTTTTTGTCACAGAATGACCTCTCTGGTATATGTTTTGAATGACTACACATGTATAAGCTATGTCAAATTGCTTAGCTTCTCAATGAGGTAAGGAGGGAAAAAAAGGGAAGGAGAGAATTTGGAACTCAAAATTAAAAAAAGGAACGCTAAATTGATTTTACATGTAATTGAGAAAAATAAAAGATTACATTTTTTAAAAAAGCTTAAGGAAAAGGACCTATATATACAAAGATATTTATTAGCTCTTTCCCCCCTTTAAAACAAAATAAAATGAAATAGTATAACACGGAAAGAAACAGAAAGTGAATCAGATATTAAAATGCTCTTATCGTCCTAGGTGTCAACCGTTTCCCATTCCTTCAAGGGAAACTAAAAGATAAATTATTTCCAGTTTCTCTGTGTCCTCAACATAATAGTGAATGCATCTCACAGCACTATTGTGGCAACTTGGAGTCTGAGCTATGCTAGATGATCAACTCTTCTCACTGGGTCTGTCAGATTTGTGAACTCTGCTTAAGCAAGGTAAACTGAATCTTCTGTATATACATTGTAGAACCTATAGAGGTCTAGGTGGGATGTAAGATCTCAGGAGCACCATGTCAAAACTATAGTAGCCCTTTTTATGATGGTAAAGAATTGGAAATTGTGGAGAAGCCCCTCAGTTGAGGAATGGCTGAACAAGTTGTGGTATATGATTGTGAAGGAAAACTATTATGCTATAAGAAATGATGAACTGGATGCTTTCAGAAAAACCTAGAAAATTCTGAAATGAGCAGAATCAGGGGAGTATCATACCCAGTAACAGCAATATTGTTTGATAACCAATAGTGAATGTTTTAGCTATTCTCAGCAATACCATGATGCAAAACAATTCCAGTGAATTTATGATGAAAAAAGTGTTACCTACCTCCTATTAAAGAACTGATGGTATTAAATAACAATTGAAACATACTTATTTTTTTTAATCATTCTTATTTTTTTTGGTCTGTTTTATTTTGTAACAATGTCATGCATAATCTATATCAGATTGCTTGCCTTCTCACTAAGCAGAGGAGAGGAAGGGAGGGAGGTAGAAAACACGGAACTGAAAATTTTAAAAAGCAAATGTTAAAACTTTTGATTATGTGTAACTGAGGAAAAATAAGAAAATTAAATATGAAAATAGACAGAAAGAAGAAATAAAGAACAACTTAAATTACTGGAAGAATATTTGGGGCTCATTGCTGAGTCACACCAATCTTGTAGGTTTTTTATGTCTTCTTATGTCCTCCTCTTTGTTATTTTATAGTTATAGCTACATGTTCTTGGGCTCAGATCACTCTGAAACTACATTCCCTTTTAGAGTTTCTGTCAACAGGGTCATATTTATCTCTTTCCTGAAATTTTGTAAATCTGCCATCGTAAGCCTTTGTTACATATCTAGCCACATCAGTTACTTCTTCTTGTTCTTTTTTTTTATTATGAGCTCCAGTTCAACCAGACTTTGGTTCAATAAAGATTCACATTGTTTATGAAATTACTAAAATCACTTTCTGTTTCTAATATAAATAATCCCTAAATACCTCAGTTTAAAAGACATATATAGCACATGATCAGCAGGTTGCTAGAACATATCTGATAACCTGCAATGCCTCTCCTTTTAAATCTTCACTATAAATATTTTTTAATGCCTGTTTGTGCTATTTCTAATACTCTGGGGGGTGGTGGGTGCTGACAAGTGCTGCTTTTATATGTATATTTAGGTCCTTCTCCAACTGTTAATTCATCTGCTGTAAAGTACTAATAATTAATTAGCTATCAATAGCACCTCTAGTTCTCACTTGTACATACCAAGCATTTGAGAGAATCTCCAACTTTTAATAGATGACAAATCCATACAGTGACCAATAATAGCTTGATGATTTGCCTCCTCACTTCTTGCTATACCTAGCCTAGACATGAAGATGTGTTTAAATTTCAGAAGTCTTCTACCAGGGAACAAAGTCAGTCAATTTCTCACAAACTGTCACAAATAATATAAGCTAGTGCTATGAGACCAATGTACACATTTCTGAAATGAATAGCTAAAATTAAAAATAGATGTCTATGCAGATTCATTATCTAGATTTGCTAATTGTTTTACATTGCTACAGATGTTAGCTGGTGGCACTCCATTATAACACATAACCAGATGTAAAATTCACTTTGTATCGTGTTAGTCAAGTTTTTCTGCCCATACGGATAAAGGATTGTTAGATTTTAATGAAGAGATTTCAGTTAGCACCTTTTAACCAGCTACTTATTTGAAAGAAAGCTAAGAAATCTAATTCCATCATTCATGCATTCTTAAAGATACTAAAGCAAGAGAGTGAGTGAGAAAGGATTTATTCTTTTGAATGCCAATCAGAAAATCCAAATAGAATGTCTTTTAAAAACTGATTCAATCTATTTTTGGCACACACTTAAAAGTAATTCACCACAGGAATCATCTGATCTGACCTCAGATGTAATACAACTATATATCTATATCTACAGAAACATGGAGGTGTAACACTCGTACACCAAAGTAAATACCACACAACATCCTCTGCCTTTGAAACATAACTGCTGTCATAATGACCATCTGCTGACTGTAGGTTTCGTACATTCTCTGACCTCTGCCATTTATGACAAATTACGCACAAAAGTGCTAGAGACGGCTTGTTAAAATGAAGCCTGAGGCCCACAAGTTCTCAACCCCTCTTGTCTTTAAAAGCCTGGGTTAAACGGCAACAAGCAGCAGCCTGGACAGAAAACAGACATGGCAACGGCTAAAAGGAAATGAAATCCTAATCCGCTAACCCTTTGACTTGTGCAGCTTGCTCCATAGCAATGTGCTTTCAACCATTAAACTACCTTAACCTTCTGAAGAGCCAAATCACTTCAAATTGACCGAAAATTTGCACATCAGCACACAAGGTTTGACTGATTCCTTTTTGAAAATTACATGGAGGCCAGCTGTTTACTGTATTTTTTTAATATAATATTCTTAACTAACAAAATATGTTTCAGTCACCTCTGGTACACAGTGAAATTGGTGTCATTTGATAGTAATATGAAAAAAGAAAACTTTTCAAAGACACAAAGTCAAGCTAGCTACACAGAACATGGAGTGTCAACTGACTTTAGATAGAACTTTGAATTTTCTTAAGTGTAAAAGTCTGCTTTAATAATTTTTAGACACAGAAGTTAGCTGTCTAAATTGGTATTCCTTTAATTCCTATTCGTTTCATATATGTTTGGTTAAAATAAGATATTTACTATTTATCGTGGAATTGACAGAAATTTTCTTTTTTGTGTTTGCTTTGTTTTGTAGGAATTATCCCGAATTAGTGTGGTTCAAAGAAATACTTTCGCATGGAAGATAGAAAGCAGGTTTTTTAAATAACAAGAAGAGACTTTTAGTCCCACTGCAGAAACACACTTCCCCATCAACCCCAGGCAAATCCATTGTGCTACATACTTCTGTAAATGTGCTGATCTGCACTAGTAGAAGGAGTTTTCTCACCTGGAGTACCTACACCAAAGAATCATAGATCTGATCAAAACAACAGCAACAGTTACTGCAGCAAAAGTAAACTTACATGCCAGGGGTTGTACAAAGCAGTAGAATTAGAAAGAAAGGCAAGAATAAGAACGAGTACTCATACACACACACACACACACACACACACACACACACACACACACACACAGACACGCACAACCTATGGGGTGAGGGACAGCCCTTGATTATGAATTGGCCTATTTCATTTGATTTTCTTCCCTCTGATAATTATCTTTAATTTCTTTGGCATATATCCCGCTTGTATATAGCTGTTTGCATGTTATCTTACCCAATAAACTGCGAGAATCTTGAAAGCAAGGACTGTCTTTAGCCTTTATTCATATCCTCAGCACTTAGGACTGTACCTTACCTATTAAGCACTTAACACTAGGAGGATCAGGTACATCAACATACATCAATCCATTGTGTTTTCTCTTTCTTTTATAATTTTACTTTTAAATAAAATTTTTTATCTAACTACCTCTATTTTCTTTTTCTTTTGAATAAAACCCAAAGGCATTGTGTCAATTGATGAATAGTCTTTCGGAGTATTCTTAAATTCTGGTCATTCTATTAATAAACACTTCTTGTTATTATTAATAATGTTATTAGCCTGTTTCCTTATCAATGAAAGAAAGTGTTGAACAAGTTGAACTCTAAATCTATTTTTCTGTGATAGCTTAATTTGTGAAATAATGGAAAAGTTCTCTACAGAATGAGCATTACTCAGAAGAAAATCTTTAAAACATTATGAACTGGCAGTAATACCCACTGATAATGCTAGAATGTTATCTAGAGACCCTCTAAACCCAATTCCCTCATTTTACAATATAGGAAACTCACACACATGCATGCACATACACACATCTGTCCATCTACCTGTGTATCATTTATCTGTTTATATATTGATCCATCTATCTATCTTTCTTTCTTTCTATTTATCTATCGATTTATCATCTAATTCCTTTCCTTGCCTAGGTCTCACAATTGAGCAAGGTAGTGTATGTATTTGAATCCAGGTCTCTCAATGACATGTTTTTTCTATTCTATTACACTGAAATTCATAAAATAACTAAAATTTACCTTTAAAATCATATGATTTATATATAATATATTTATATCATATTATATTTATATTATATATTTATTTATATTATATATAATACATTTGTATATCATACATAAAATATATATCTTATATATTACATATTTTTCTTTATATTATATAACATAAATATATTATATTCATATTATTTATATTTATATATTTATAAAATATATACATATATAAAAAACATGAATGGCAGAAGCAGTAAGAACAGTTGATACAAAAGTCAATAAGTTTATGAGCAAAATCAGTAGGAACTAACTCAGCCCTGTGTGACATGACAGCGTGAGAACAAGACACTGTAGCATATTTATACATTTCCTAAACCAATACATGATGACATGCTCAGAAATATACAATGAAAATGCCATTTCAAAGACCTTTCTTAGCAAAGGCTTAGTTAGAGCTACCAGGAAAGTTTTGATGTTAATAAAAACTTGATAATTAAATGAGATCAGAAATAACAATTAGGCTGAAGAAAAATCATGCCGTTGAACAAATGCATTGGGAAAAGTGCATTTTTAAACTGTTGTAGACAGGCTTCAATACAGAGCCACTAAACATAATTTCCAAGGGAATTTGGACTCTCCCATGACCCAGTTTTCATTGGTATTTTCTGCACTGATTTATGCAGACCAGGCTGTGTGGTCCCTGGGAGGAAACAAAAGGATACCAAGAAACACTGAGACATTTACTGAAGTGAGACACATACATTAAGAATTTCAGGGTGGCACATCTCAAACTACCATATAAAAGTGTATTACCCACAAGACTTTAGAAATAGTGAGCGGAATCCATCACTCCGTCCTTAATTGGGAACTTTCCTATGCCAATCAGACATACTCACTCACTGTACCCAAAAGGGAAGAGAGGGGACCTGTCAGCATTTTCAAAATGCATTGCCTTGTTCTTGAGTCTAGTTAGAGCTTTGAGGACTGATTCATATCAAACACTAATGTCCCCAAAGAAAAGACGCAGAATACAGGAAAACTCTTCACAATGAACCTAAAAGACAAGAAGGAAAATGGTCTTATATTGTTCTGTCTATGAATAGAACCAGGCTCTTTTGTTTTACTAGCATGGTGACCTTGGGCAAGTCACTCAAGTTTCTTGTCTTATTTTCCTTGTCAGCAGAAATTAAGGGATTGGAAGGAAGTATTTGAGGTATTTTTTGGCCCCCAGATTTCATGAATTTGTCTTTCTCGTAACATTGAGCTAACCTGCACCTTCCTTCACCCATCAGTAACCATTTCTCAAGCTCCACATTGTGCCAGGCGCTGCTCCTCTATTTCAGGACACTCGGCTTGCCCCAAAGGCCAGGTATCTGGGGTCTTCAGGCTGTGAGCCCAGTTGCTTAAGCCTCAAGAGTGCAGCTGCTCAGTTGAATCTCGATAAGATCGCACACTTCCAGGTGTCCTTTTCCATCTTCCCTCTCCAACCTCCTCAAACTTTTCCTCTCTCTTAGACTTCTACTGTCTCTAAAAGAGCTACTGGCTAATTTAAGTTAAAGGTTGATGACTGATAATGGCTCAATTGCAGAATGGTAGAATTTTCAAACTGTCTCAGAGATTGCAAAGTCCAAATCACTCAAGTTAACAGATATGGAAACTGAAGCCCAGAGAAGCTGAATGATTTGCCCAAGGTCATCCAGCTCATGGTAGAGTCACCAATTAGGACTACAATTTTCTCACTCAGTCCTGGTTTCTTCCCACTTAGCCATTCTCATGATCACCTTTTTCAGATGGAACTTGCACTTTATTGACCCTAACCCAATATAAAGGAATACATTCTGTGGGAGTCTCAGATACTGTGGGGAGACAATGAAGAAGTCATCTCTGTGGGTCTGTTTTTCTTAGACTCTCTCAAATTATACATAGAAGCAAACACACACTCTGCCTCAGCTAAATATTTTTTACTGTAATCATGGGTTCTATATATTGGTTATGTATTTCATTCAAGCACATTATGTTTGCCACAGAATCACTGAAAATAAACCTAAAATAGACTTTAAAGGTCTTCTAACCCAACTCTATTATTTTCTTTTAAAGGAGATTCTCTCTCACACACACACACACATATACACACACACATATATATGTATACATATACACATGTAATATGTGTATGTATACTTATGTGTGTATTGTACATGTGTGCATATATACATGCATACATACACATATATGCACATATATTCTTATATGAAAACTTTTTTTTTAGAGAGGGGAAAGAAGAATGCTATTTTTAGGGTCAGAAGACCTGAGTTCAAATCTTAGTTTTCCATTTATTTTTATATATGATTAAGGTGAGTCATTTAACTTATTGAACCTCACTTTTCTCACTTGCAAAAAAAAAAATGATATTTCTTAAAGTCCTAGGCAAACTACCTCAAACTTACCTTCTCTTCCTCATTATGTTACTCCCTTTCTTGTGCTCAGTTGATCAGACTGGTCCTCTAGATAAATGTCCCACTTAACAATTCATCACCTATCTGTCAATTCTCTGGCTGCCTACCAAGCCAGGAAGGCATTTCATCTTTGCTTCCACTTTGTAGGATCTCTTGTTGCCTATAAGACTTAGCTCTAACATCCCTTTGGGCATGAAGTCTTCTGGATCTGACCATCTGGTAGTAGTTCCCTCCTTAAATGACATTTCTTGGGTCTATTTTATGCATAGACTTAAGTCTATATTATACTTAATTATAAATTCATGTGTATAACCCTCAATAGAATATGTTTCTTGAAGAAAGAAACTTCATCACTTTTATAATTGTATTTGTAACATTTAGCATAGTCAAGTTACTATTATCAGTAGATCATGATGTAAGTGCATTGAAATACACAGACTTTATGGGAAGCACTGATTTGCAATCTTCATTTAAGAAATAAATGCTATAATAGAGAGTTTTGTAAGAATTATATTAATTTAATGAAATTTTCAGATATGCACTGAAAATAAATGACTTGAGAAGGAAAAAGAGTATGTAGTTTTGAGTAATATGTCTTAACAACCAGACTACTTGTACCTGAAAGAAAAAAAGTTGATTTAAATTCATTGATAAAGTATTTATGTTCAATTTCTTCTAGCTCTTAGAAGGTGCTGAGCTCAGCTATCTGACACTGATTAGGTCTCCTGTATTGGCCAGCCTGTGCATAGTGTTTGCACAGGTCACATGTCAAGAGGTGATATTTGGTAAAAACGCTAACCACTATACTTCTCAGAGGGTTACTATGTATTTGCCCTAGTTTTACTATTAGGTGTATGATGCCAGGTTGCCTTATATTAGCTACAGAGTATAATCTATGTGGGTTAATCCAGGTTGAGTTTTTGGCTATTCTCACTCAACAGGAAAACCACTTTGTCCATATTTTTTTATATTTCAGCAAATTCTAATGACATGAATATTATACAATGTAGTTGGACACAAATATTTTAAAAGTATATGTCATGTTTGTTTATGGTCAAAGAAGTAAAAGACATGCAATCTAAATACACTAAAAACAACTATGTACCTGCAGCTTCTCCAAAATCCTGGCTGCCCACAACCAGTTAAAAGTTATGCCCTCAAACTATTAGTTCCCAAGTACAATTCACCCATGATTTGGTTCAGTGTTCCTCTGCTATAGGTAACCTGATTGATTTGAATATTTTCTGATAGATATAAACAACATCCCTTTCTAGCATACCTGTTTTCATAGCATGTATCTTCTTGCCTCTTCCACAAATGTGCCTTCAGGGACCAAAAGCTTGATCATTAATTATTTGTTCCGTAGCCCTGTTCATCACTTTTCTCACATGACTTTTTCATTTTCTGTTTTTACCCACCTGGATAAACACTATGGGTATGATTTTTCATCACAAAGGTGGAAGAGAAGTCATTTAACCTCTATGAGTTTCAGTTTTCTCACTTATAAAATAAGGGAGATTGGTCTACATGATCTCTAAAAGCCCTTCTAGTTCTAATCAATCTAGGAGTCATGATGGATTGGGAGAGGTGAGAGAGCAACAAAGGCAGACAGATACAGATGTGTCAGTGGACTAAAAATGGATCAAGTTGGATGGAGAAAACGGTTGCAAAACTGGTATGCTCTTTAAGAACAAGTTCATCCACATAAGTAATCTGATTCTTTTGTTCCATTTCTATCCAATACACAAAATCATCTGCACCATCACCAATAAATATTTTTTATTTGCTTACTATGTATATAACATTCTGAAAAAAAGACTAAAAGTTTGAAAATAGCTTATGACTTCATAATCTGAAGAAATCTGGTATGCTATTACTTAATTAGGACTGAATTGTCTCAGTCCTATTTCCCTTGATCTCTGTTCTATAGCAGGCATCTCAGGTCAGATATCTCCAGGCAAAAATAGCATTTAGTGTCATTAAAAGAAAAAAAAATTTAAGTTATTCATTTGCTATAAAGAGTACAAGGAATTGGATAATAAAATTGTTATAAGAAGAATAAAAGAGACACATATTTTGAAGAGCTAAACAAATAAAAATGAATTCCTTTTAGTATATATGTATTTCAGCTACTTATATTCCTGTTAAATTCAGTGCTGGGATAACTGTAAAAATAATTTTTTAAATCTTTGTACATCCTGGTGATCTTCATCACTTGTGTTGTATGATTAGTTTATTATTTTGACCTCTTTTATTATTTTGACACTTGGTAAATTTGAGATAAATCCAAAGAAATCTACTTTAAGTATCAAATCATGTGGTATTTCTGTTATATTTAATATTTTATCACCATTTTTAATATTTATTCTATTTTGGAGAGGGGTACTTTGCCTTAATCAAATGTGCCTCCAGATTTACACAAAAGAATTAGAGTGGTTATTTTTACAAAGTTATTCATGATGATTTCTTTTAGAAACAAACTTGGGTGCGTTAAAGTGATACAATTTACAAAGAACTGAGTTACAACAAATCAAGAACATATTTGTGCATAAAATGAAGTATGATAACATTAAGGCAATATTTAACTTTCAAAAATGTTTAGTCTGTAGAATTTGGGTATGTAATATTTTGGGGTTGGCTATACTTTCTAGTTCACAGGTAAGGGAAAGTTGGTGAAATTGGAAAATTCCAATAAATAAACGCTATTGATCACTATTTCTCATCCTTTTCTCCCGAACTCAAATTATTTTACAAAGCATTACTTAGTAAATATTCTTAATAATACTAGAAATAAGACTTAAAACATGTTGTTTTGTAAATGAGAAAGCTGAGGTACAGAGAAAGGAAAAGGATTTTCTCAGAGTCATACAGAAAACTGGTGGTGGAACCTGAATACATGAGCTAAGGACTTTGTTCCTGTGTCAGTTTTCTTGGCTTCTAAAACGAAAACACTGCCTATCTAAGTATATATTAAGGAGAGAAACTAGTATATCATTCAAATATGTCTGCTGTCCAAGACTAAGCTTTGATGTTATCCCCATTTTCTATATAAAGGTCAAAGATCCCCAAAGTACAGAGGAAAGAAAAGACTTTCAGCATTAGAATTATTTCTTCTTTACTTTATTCTAGATTTTTCCTTAATTTTTAGAAAGTATTTATCTAAAACCATTAACAAGGATTATTTTTAATGGGGACAAACTAGAAGCTTTCCCAATAAGATCAGATATGAAAAAAAGGATGCTCACTGTCACCAATATTATTCAATATTATACTGGAAATCCTAGTAATAAGAAAAAGAGAAGAAAAATAAATTGAAGGAATAAGAATGGAGAATGAGGTGATAAAACTATCCCCTTCTGCAGACAATATAATGATATTCTTGGAAAATTCCAAAGATAACAATAAAGTTAGTTGAAACAATTAATAATTTTAACAAAGTAGCAGTATATAAAATAAATCTGCATGAATCGTCAGCATTCTTACATATCAGGAAAAAAACTCCGCAAGAAGAGATAGTAAAAAAATATTCCATTTAAAATATCTCTAGACAGTATAAAATACCTGGGAATACATATGGCCAAACAAACCCATGGGCTGTATAAACAAAATTGTGTAAAATAAACTTTTTATACTAATAAAATCAGATTTCAATAGCTGGAGAAATATTAATTTTTATGAGTAGGCAAGACTAATGTAACAAAAATGACAATTTTATCCAAACTAATTTATATATTCAACACCATCCAATTTAAATGACCAAAAAAATTGTTTAATTGAATTAGAAAAAATAACAAAAGAAAAAAAAGAACCCCCCAAGAAGGCAAGAATGTCAAAGGAAGTAGTGGGGGGCAAAAGTAAGGGAAGGGAGTTTAGCAATACCAGATCTTACACATAAAGGCAGTAATTATCAGAACTATCTGGTACTGGCCAAGAAATAGAAAGGTAGATCAATGGAATACAGAAGACATACAATTTGCAGCAGCAAATAAACATCATAACCTTGTATTTAAGTGTAAGGACTTAAGATTTTGGGACAAGAATTCATTGTTTGATAAAAATTGTTGGGAAAACTGGAAAGCAGTATGGCAGAAACTGCACATAGACCAGTATCTTGCCCCAATTATCAAGATAAGGTCAAAACAAATACATGACTTAATTATAAAGAGATATTTTAAAAGAAAATTACATGGAGCATATTGCTTATCAGACTTATGGATAGGCAAATAATTTATGAACAAATAAGAGAGAGCAAAGTCAGGTATAAAATGGATAATTTTGATTAAATTAAAAAAGTTTTATTCAAATAAAACAAATGTAACAAAGATCAGAAGGAAAGCAGAAAAATTTTATAGCTTATCAGATAAAGGTCTCATCTAAATATATATAAATAAGTTTGTCATATCTACAATAATAGAAGTCATTCCCTAATTGATCAATAGTCAAAGAATATGAATAGGCAGTTTTTCCAGTGAAGAAATAAAAACAATATGTAGTCATATAAAAATGCTCTAAATCATTATTGGTTAGAAAAATGCAAATTAAAACAACAGTGAGATTTTTCATTTCTACCAGCTTGACCAAACTTATAGGAGAAAGTGACAAATGTTGGAGAGCACGTGGAAAAACTGGGACACTAATTTATTGTTGGTGGAATTGTGGATTGAGCCAACCATTTTGGAGAGCAATCTGGAATTATGCTCAAACACTTATTAAATTAGCTATACCCTTTGACCCAGCAATACCATCCCTTGGTCTCTTACCAAAGATGACTATGGAAAAAGGAAAAAGAACCTATATGTTATAAAATGTTTATAGCAGTTCCCTTTGTTGTGGCAAAGAACTAGAAATTGCAGGAATGTCCATCACTTGGGGAATGGCTGAGCAAGTTGTGGCACATGTTTGTGAGGAAATATTGTTGTACTATAATAAATAATGAACTCAATGATTTTAGAAGAAAAAACATGGAAAAACTTACATGAAATAATGAAGAGGAAATAAATAGGACCAAGAGAATATTGTATATAGTGACTATAGTATTATTTTAAGAATGACTTTGAGAGAATATGTTGTTTACTGGCTAGATTCCTTCCCTTCCCTTCCCTTCCCTTCCCTTCCCTTCCCTTCCCTTCCCTTCCCTTCCCTTCCCTTCCCTTCCCTTCCCTTCCCTTCCCTTCCCTTCCCTTCCCTTCCTTTTTCCCCTTCCCTTCCCTTCCCTCTGAAGCCCATAGACTGGACAAGCTCCACTTAAGGACTGTTTTCTGGACCCTCCTGGCTTAAGAGTGATTATCAGTAGTAACTGTTGTTGTTTCCCTCCCAGACTGATGTAGTTACTTTCTTTGCCTCAATAAAGGTGCCATCCCCTGAATACTTCTTAAACAGGCCCATTCACTGAATAAGTGAGTTTCTGAATAGGCATTGACCTAAAGGGGCCAAGGTCTCCCACTGTATCCTGGGTCATCTCCAGTCATTCTGATGAATATCTAGTTACTGTATTCAGATGGCTCTGGAAGAGAAGTGAGGCTGGTGACCTGCACAACCCTCCCTCACTCCAAAACAAAGTCAAGTGCCAGCAATGACCACAATGTGTGAGAGTCTTTTTCTGGTAGACTTGGATCTTCATAGCAATGCAAGAACATTAAAAAAAAAATTCCCAGTGGTCTTCTAAGGCAAAATGCCTTCTACATGCAGAGAAAGAACTATAGAATTCAATCACACAATGTAGCAGAGCATTTTATTTTGTGTGTGTGTGTGTGTGTGTGTGTATTATGTTTTGGTTTGTTATATGATTTCTCCCACTTATTTTAGTTCTTCTACACAGCATGACTATAATGAAAATGTATTCAGTAGGAATGTATGTGTAGATCCTATATAGAAACGTATGTTGTCTTGGGGAGGGAGTGGGGTGGTGAGGGTAGGTAGGGGGAAAGAAATCTAAGTTTTATGGTAGTGATTGTAGAGCATTAAAAATAAATTAAAAAAAAAACAATTTTTCTAGCTGCCTCCTGAGTATGAACCAGACTAGTTCTAGGAAGGATTCCTAAAAACAAACAATCAAACAAACAAACAAAAAAAACAAAGTCAAGTGCAAGTCATGTCATCATTTCTATGATGGTATACTCTTCTTTGGCAATGAAGGAGGAACACAACCACAATGTTTTATAAATACCAGTGTGCCATGCATACTGTTGTAGTTTCTAGTGTCCTCCTTACCAAACTATTCTATAGTTAACTATTTTAAATTTATTTTCTATTTATTCTTATATTTGTTTTGATTTTTTAGATTTTTCACTTACTGTCAAAAATGAGTATTTATCTATTTATAGTAGAATAGATAAAAATATGAAACACTGAACACATAAAAACATATATTAGAAATTGAATTTCATTAGAAATTCATTAGAAAGAAATGTACCCATATATATATATATATATATATGATGTACACACATCTACACACAAATGTATATACATATGTAAGCATATATATATGTGTATATATATATATATATATATATATATATATAGCTGTCTTGCTTTTCTTTAACAACATAAAATGAATATATAAGTTTCAAATCTGTCCTATCTGTGATTATCACTAACATTCCTCCTGCTCTTCACTGTTCTGCTCTCCATTTTAAAATAAGTATTTATTAAGTGCCTGCCATATGCCAAGCGCTGTGCAAGGGACTAGGAATTAAAAAGATTACAAATAAAATAGCCCTTTTCCTGAAGGCACTAACATTTGATCCATTGCTCTTATAACAGTGTCAACATATGCAACCTCACTAATTTTTTTAGAACAATATTTCAATGACTCCTTTTATATTTTCTTTTTCTTGTTGACTGACCTATCACTAACCCTCATGTCCCACCCATTTAATGCTGTAAGCCATGTAGGGGGTGGGGATGGAATCAGAACACTTTTAACCCAATGAATATAAAAATAAAACAAATGAACAAAAACAACTTATTCTCACATTGGTATAGCAGGAATGCTACTAGCAGCTGCTGTGGTGGTATAAGATCAAAAACACCAGCATGCAGGAGGGCTTCTAACACAGGCTCTTTATATGCTTTTCTAAAGAAAGGACAGCATCAAAAAGAGTTAGTAATCTTACTTTAATTAAACAAGGAGAAAGATATATAAGTAGAAAGAAATGAGTATCCAAAAAAAGAGTCCAATAGATAGGGGTCCAACTGTCTAAACAGCGTAACGGATACGTAATCACCAATCCAGGGAGCACCAACATCTGGGTTCACAAAGCGAGTAGGGTGGGGTGGGGTAGGGGTGTTTGTGGGAAGGGGAGCCTTAATAACAGTTACCCAGAGTATCATCTTGGAAGTCACAAAGAAACATTGTTCCCATAAGGGAGTCCCAAAGTAAAATACCAACTTCCAGTACATCAACTAATAAGCTAAGGACTAGGAGGCATCACAACTCACATGATTCAGCGCCTAATTGGCACAGTGTCAAAAGGTGTGAAAGCCTTTGTGACTCAGCACAGAATGTATCACAGCTGTGAACAGGGCTGGAGTTCAAAGCAGCAACAATTTGTGATTGAAATACCAGTGCACTTTTACACCTGGAAGCTCAGCCCCTGTTCCAAGGAGTAAAGGGAACACATGTGGTCACCTAGACCTATAAATGGACAGGGAAGATCTTACATTCCCTTCTCTCTTTGATTAGCCATGTTCAAAAATGTGTGTCTCATCCTGCAATTCAAGTCCATCACATCTTTCTCAGGACAGGATATGGAACATGACTCATCACTGGTACTATGGAATTATGGTTAATTATGGCACTGAAATGAATTCTTAAAGCTTTAAAATTTGTTTTTCTTAACAATGCTCTTATAGTGTAAATTATCCTCCTTGTTCTGCTTACTTCATTGTCCATAAGTTCACACAATCCTTCAAGGTTTATTTAAAATAATTTCTTTCATCATTTCTCATAGCACAATAGTACTTTAATTTGTCAGTCATCCCCTTAGTTTACAATCCTTTGCCCCTACAATGAGAACTCTATTAAAAATGTTTTGTCCATATAGGTCTTTGTTACCATTTGTAAATCACTTTTGGGGTATTGATCTAATGGTGATATTGCTGGATCAAAAGGCGTGCAAAGTTTAGTCACTTTTTAATCATAATTCCAAGTTGCTTTTCAGAATAGCTGTACCAATTCACAGTTCCAACAGTGCACCATTGTGCCTATTTTCCTGAAATCCTTAAAATGTTTATCATTTTTTCTGTTTTGTTATCTTTACCAATTTGATATGTATAAGGTAGAATCTTAGAATAACTTTAATTTAGATTTCTCTAATTATTAGAAATTTAGAGCATTTTAAAAAATGATTATTGATAGATTGAATTTCTTCCATTAAAATTACCTGTTCATACCCTTTAACCATTAATCAGTTGGAGATTGGTTCTTATTCTTATAAATTTGAATCAGTTCTTTGTATTGTTTAGATATAGGACTTCTATTGAAAAAAAATTTCAAAGTTTTCCTGCCTTACTTAACTCTTTCCCTTCTAATTGTTTCTGTTTTACTGTGTGTGTGTGGGTATGCGTGTGTGAAACTTTTTAAATTTTACTTACTTTTTATCTTCTGTTATCCTTTCTGTCCCTTGCTTTGTATTGAACAATTTGCCTGTTCATATAGCTGAAAGGTAATTTTGTTCTTGTTCCTGTATATTTAAATCAAATATGCACTTAGATTTCATCTTGTTATGAAACTAGTATTTTCTAGGATGCTTTCCATTATTTCTAAAAGTCAAATATTGGGCCCTTACCTGACTACTAAGGATCTTTGGGTTTGCCTAACACTAAATTAATACAATATATCACTTCTGTATGTTATGTACCTAGTCCCACAGATCAACATCTCTCTTTTAACTGATATCAGGTTGTTTTAATGGTTATTACTTTGTAATAGGGTTTAAGATCTGGTTGTTAGACCTCATTCCTTCTCACTTAACATGCACATATCTGTCTCGTTGTGTGTGTGTGTGTGTGGTGTGTTTCTCTTCAAATTCCACACCTTTTTTTTGTCTACATGAAATTCATCATCTTTTCTAGATCTATAAAGTAATCATTTGGTAATTTGAATGGCAGAGTACTAAATACGTATCAATTAGACAACATAAGTTTTTATTATATTGGCTCAGCCTATTCATGAACAAGTGTTGTTTTTTCTAATTATTTAGGATTTTTACTTCTGAGAAATGTTTTGAAGTTGCATTTTTATAATTCCTAAATGTATTTTCTGAATATTTCATTTATTTTATAGTTTTTTTTTTACTATACTGAAAAGCTCAGTTGGATTCATCTTATATTTCACAATTTCTTGTCACTCAGATTATAAAATAAGCTTTTTGTTATTAGGGGGTATTTTGTTTCTTATATTTGTATACCCAGCCCCTAGCACTCTGCCTAATGTGTATTAGGTTTTTAATATATACTTGATTGATTGATTAATTGCTCCTGTGCACATTTTCCTTCTGAAATAAAAATCACAACTTTCTCCAAAGATAAGACACTTTTAGCCAGCTGTGCCCTCACAATGATGCCATTCTCCTAGTCAGTGCTAAGTTATTGCAGTGTATTCCATGACTGCCAAGACTGAGCAAAATCAGATTTATCAGCAAATAACAACATTTCCATGCTGTGTAGTCTTAATACAGCTCAGTTCTATCTCTTTAATTCTCTTGCATAAGCAAGAACCTTTTTGAAAGGTTTGAGTAATAAGTACATCAAAGCAGACTGTCATACTTTGCACCAGCTTAGTGAGTAGTCCATTTTGCCATAATCATTTGAATATTATGTTCTGGATCAGGGAGAAAATCATGATAAGGAACAAAGAGGGGAATTAAATGTGTTGGAAAAGACAACCAAGATGAGAGGGTAGGTTAAATGATATTAGATGTGAGTCAACGATACATGTTTCACTGATGATTTTCCAGTGTAGGACATTTTTAAATATTATTTTAAAAAAAGATAAAATAGAGATACAGGGAAATAAATTTCTTCTGTTAGAACAGATTAAATAATTTATTACTATATTTACATGACCCACTATCATTCCAAAATTTTAGCTTATTTTACCTATGTGAAATTTTAGTTCCTTGACTTCTCTTGTGTACTTTTGCTTGTGGATCCACCTGAAAAGCTTGTGTTTTGGTTTTACCAGAGTTTTATTGAATACTTATTCTTACTGCTGATGTCCTTCTCAAGAACATCTGGAAACCTTTCTCTTTTGGAAACAGACCACTGAGCTTCTACTCTTATTTTAACTCTATATAATATAAAACTCACTGGGACTTGTGAGAGGCTGTTATTATTACTCAGTTTCAGTCAAGTCTGACTTCATGACTCCATTTGGAGTTTTCTTGAGAGTAATACTGAAGGGGTTTGCCATTTCCTTCTCTAACTCATTTTGCATATGAGGAACTTAAGCAAAAAGAATGATATGTTTTATCCAGAGTCACACAGCTAGTAAGTGTCTGAGGCTGGACTTGAACTCAGTAAGATGACGCCAGGACAGTCACTCCATCCACTGTGCCACCTATCTGCCACCGATTTAGGTTGAAAGATGTTCACTTGAGATACACATAAGATCTTAAATTAGAATTGGAAAGAGCCCCAAGTCACCTGAATCCAAGCCCATGATTTTTCAAAAGAGGAAATTGGGACCTCTGGAAGTTTTGTCATTTGCCTATGACCATTCAAGTTATAAGTCAAATGTGGGATATGAACACAGTGGAGAGGGAAAATGGAAGTGGATAATGTATAAGGGTTGCAGGGTTGGCTTGAGATTTAGTCTGATGATACCTACCGACTTCAATGAAACCTGTGCTGATTACCGAAATTAATAAGATATAAGTCAACAGATCTGCTTATGATTCACAAGAGTTTGGGAGGGATACTTATAGGAATGAAACCTTGAGGAACGCTCACCAGAGGGAGGGGGAGAGCTAGACCAGGGGAAAGAAGGAAACATACTCCATTTTCACCACAGAAAGGAAGCAGGTCTTTTATTGGAAGCAAGAATCTGGGAGAAAACTATTAAATCCCCTGATAGATGTGTTGATGGGCACTTTAATTTCACTTTAAAGACTTTGGCAAGGAACCATATACAGTGTGCAACTTGAAAAGATTGTTTAAAATGACTGTTTTAGCACACAATGAAAAGTTTTTTATCAAGAAGTCAACTTCTTCAATTGTTATAAATAGAGAGTTATTGTACTTCTAAGTTCAACTGAGCAAGACAGATGTCCTTGAACAGAAATATGTGGTATTTGTGATAGGCTCTGAGTCCCTAAGATATAATATCATAAAATCCTTTAAGAGTCTACTTTATCTAAGACTAATATAATTGATGAACTTGTAAGATTGTTAAAAATGAACTTCAAAGCAGCAGAAATAGTTGTTCAAAAATTTTAACTTAATAAATAGAGTAAAAAGCCTGATGAGAATAGTGATGTTAATTTTAAGAGTGTTGTATTATTTATCTCAACAATGCATAGAGTTCTAGGGGTTTCTTATATTGCATATTGTGAGATTATTTTGAATGTTTGGTATTTAAATAAGTTAACAATTAAGCCTTTTTACTGAACTCAATATGGTATCAATGACTTAAAATAAGTCCTGATCAAGTGGAACCACATTACTGATTCATGTTGCTTAAGGGTGCAGTTACTTGCCTTAGCACTGCCCATAGCATGCAGAGAGCTCCTACCACCAGCATTTGCAGAACAAAAAAAAAAATCAGACTTCAAAATATCTGCAGTTCTATTCAGAGATGCCAGTTTCTGTTCAGGTTATGGTGACTTACGTTCTATTTCATATTCAGGGACATAGAGCTGAGCTTCCACAGAAAGAAAGGTCATTTTAAGAGAGTTTGTCCTTCAAAGTCAGTTTATTGCCCAGGAACTGTCATGGCAGGTGACACAGGTAGTAGTAGATCTTGGTTAAACTTCTGACTGACACTTGCACTATGTAACTTAAAGAGTTATTATAAGGAAAACACTTTTAAAGCTCAAAGTGTACTAGGAACCTGTTATTACTGTCGTCACCTAATCAAGTAATCTTGATTACTCACATAAAAGAAGACAGAAAATTATATCTTTACAAGAGGACTTATGACAAGATGCTTCAGAGCATGATCACATTTTCACTGATGTAAATCTCAGAATGGGACTATGCATTCAGAAGGATCTCTATAGTCATCAATCTAGCAAGTCCTTTTAATGAAACAGGTTACAGCTCATTTATATATGTTCATCTTGCATAGTCCTTGTTCACATCTTCCCCAAAGTCTCCCACTTGGAGAATCCCAGTGTACTGAAAGGATACTTGCTTTTATCTGACACTGAGAGGTAACTCTATTTGTTGACATTCTGGAGGGTCACCTATCATCCCTTGCCACAAACTTGTGACTGATGCATTGTGTTTTCCTGAAACATTTTTTATGTTCCCTTATGACATTTTTGACACTCTTTCTTCTACGAATCTCTTCATTGGTTACATGTTCTAGTCTGCTTGAACCCATCACAGATCCCATTATTGCTCTCTATGTACTATGTATTTTTCAGATAATATTGTATTTTGAATCTTTTTTGCCATGAACAATATTGGTGAAATGCCAGTGTTAAAACTCATGACTTTTCTTTCCATGGAAAGCTTTGCAAAAACCTGCAAACTGTCCATCCTATTCTACTCCTTTCTACTCTTAGTACAATTCATTGTCCATCATTTATTCTCTTGAATTTGTACCAGACATAGTTACAGATTCGATCATATTCTGTATCATTTTTCAGTGCCATTATTATTTTAACTTTTTAAACTAATTCTGATTTTTACTCTGAAAAGATCCATCACTTGTCCAACCAAATGCACTTTATAACCTTGACAATTTTTTATCCAGTTGATATCCAATTGGACAATTGAGGCAACTTCTTTTGAATAGTTATAGTTCTCTTTCAGGGCTTTGTAATATTCTGAGAGTTGGTGCTATAATAACATTATCCTAAACAGGAACATCTGGAGAACCTCATGATTCATAGAGGATTCTGCTTTTACTTGGACTTTATGTCATCTTCATAACAGAGCAGGCAGGGACTTTTGCCTCTTTGTATTATCTAGTGTTTAGCACAGTGTCTGGTACATAATAGACATCTGATAAATTGTCTGAAGGACTGAATGAGCTTGGCTAGCATACATTTCCATTTTATGCTTTGCCTGATGTCTATAATCAGATATATTTGAACAATATGTCTCCCATCCATACATCAAAATCATTCAAGATTCCTTGATTTTGAGGTATGCATGTGATATATGTTGGAAAAAAGAGTCTTTAAGGTGGGATTTTAGTCTACTAAATAGAGTGCTTTTCACATTAAGACTGAATTTTTATATTCTCTACATCTTTTATTCAAATGTAAAATGCTAGCAATGTGGTTTACTATGAAATAAATGACTTTTCAAAATTGTTTCCCCTCCTAAAACCCTCATGCACTTTCCTAAAGATGTTCTATAAACATAAGAGCAGAAATATAGGTAAACAATTGATGTGTTCTCAGTTACTTTCTTTTTTGTCTATATAAAGGTCTGAATTGTTTTCTTTTCCCTTTCTGCATTTTAGTATCTTCTCCTTCTTGCATCTCTATACAAGATACGTGACATATCAATCCCATCATACCCTCATAACGGATCTTCTTAATACAATTAAAAAAAAAAAGTTGGCTTTTCTCCCAAGCTCAGTGCCAGGATCTGCTACTTCAGTCGCATCCCAGGAACAAGATGGTGAAGGTCAGAGTCAACAGATTTGGCCTTATTGGGTGCCTGGTGACCAGGACAGCATTCACCTCAGAAGGAGGAGACATCGTGGCCATCAATGACCCTTTCGTTGACCTCAGCTACGTGGTTTATATGTTTCAATATTACTCTACTCATGGAAAGTTCAAGGGCACAGTCAAGGCTGAGAATGGGAAGCTGATGATCAATGGAACAGCCATTACCACTTTCCAGGAGATTGATCCCACCAGTGTCAAATGGGGAGATGCTGGAGCCGAATATGTTGTAGAGTCCACTGGAGACTTCACTACCATGGAAAAGGCTGGGGCTCACTTGAAGGGTGGAGCCAAGAGGGTCATTATTTCTGCCCCTTCTGCTGATGCCCCAATGTTCATGATGGGAGTGAATCATGAGAAAAATTCCCTTAAGTTTGTCAGTAATGCTTCCTGCACTACCAACTGCTTGGCCCCCTTGGCCAAGGTTATTCATGAGAACTTTGGCATTATGGAAGGACTCATGACTACAGTCCATGCCATTACTGCTATCCAGAAGACAGTAGATGTCCCTTCTGGTAAGCTGTGGCTTGATGGGTGTGGTACTGCCCAAAATGTCATCCCTGCTTCCACTGGTGCTGCCAAGGCTGTAGGCTGTAGGTCATACCTGAGCTGAATGGGAAGTTCACAGGCATGGCCTTCCATGTTCTTACTCCCAATGTATCTGTTGTGGATCTGACCTGCCTCCTGGAGAAACTTGCCAAATATGATGATATCAAGAAAGTGGTGAAGCAGGTATCAGAGGGACCCTTGAAGGGCATCTTGGGCTACACAGAGGACCAGGTTGTATCCTGTGACTTTAATAGCAACACCCACTCTTCCACCTTTGATGCTGGTTCTGGTATTGCCTTCAATGACCACTTTGTCAAGCTCATTTCTTGGTATGACAATGAGTATGGTTACAGCAACCGTGTAGTGGACCTCATGGTCTACATGACCTCCAAGGAGTAAAGTGGAAAGCCATGGATCTTCATCTCCAGTCAAAAAAGGAGCTCCACCACTGGGGAGCCTACATTCCTAACATGTTCCTATACTGGGTATACAATGTCCCATTCACATCCTTGTCCCAATATACCCCTGTAGTAGTGGGGTGAAAGTTAGAGTCCTGTATTGTATACTACCAATGAACTCATCACATTCACTGCAAAAAAAAACCCAAAACAAAACAAAAAACAACTCCATTATGCCTAGTTTTCTCATCTCTACTTAATCTATAAATGACTCTGAGACTGAGAGTAGAAGCTAAAAGTTGTGATTTCACACTCCTTGGTGAAAACCAGTGGTATAATCTGAAAATCTTTTCCATTTTTTCTTCTGATTGTAGGTCTCCTTTTTTCACCCTTGAAATAAATTTACTTAATTGGATTTCTTACTAAGATTCCTTTAAATTGGTTTAGATCTCTATGACTTCTCTTTTTATGAGACAATATGGTTTCTAATAATTTATACACTTTTCATGTAAGATTTTTCAAACAACCTTCTGTCTAAACCAGTTCTGCTTTTTGCCATCATCATCATCATCATCATCATCATCATCATCATCATTATCTCTCTCTCTCTCTCTCTTTCTCTGTCTCTGTCTCTCTCTACTTGGAAAATAAAATATTTGTTAACTAAAGAGTTTTTTCTATTTTCTTATTCTTGCTATTTCTGTAGATTCATATCACCTATTATTTCAGTACAAAATTATTAAAATAAGTGTAAATGCCATTTCTCCTTTCCATTTACCAATTTAAAATTATTTAGAACTAAATCATTTAAAAATAGAACAGGATTGAGTTGATTCAGTTATATTCTTTCTTCTGATTAAAATTTATTTTTCTCAACTATATGTAAAAAAAATTGTGAGTTTATTTAAAAAAATAGTTCCAAATTTTGTCTCTCTCTCCTTTCAGCCCCTCATTCCAGACGAGGTAAGCAATTTGATAAAGGTAGTAATGTAAAATATATTTCCATATTACCCATGTTGCAAAAGAGAAAAGACCAAGTACCCCAAGGAAATTAAAGAAAGCAAAATAAGTATGCTTTGGTATATGTTTAGACTCTATTAGTTCTTCCTATAGATATATAGAACTTTTCATGAGAAATCATTTGGTACTGTCTTGGATCATTTTATTGCTGAGAAGAACCAAGTCATTCACAGCTGAGGATCACATAATATTGTTGATGCTATGTAAAATGTTTTCTCGGTTCTGTTCACTTCACTTTACATCAGTTCATGTAAATCTTTTCAGGTTTTTCTGAAAGCATCCCACTCACAATTTCTTAGAGCACAATAGTATTCCATAACAATTATATACAACATGTCCAGTCATTTTCCAATTGGTGAGCATTCCCTCAATTTCTATTTCTTTTTCTTTGTTCAAAAAGGACTGCTATAAATATTTCATTGTATATAGATAGATAGATAGATAGATAGATAGATAGATATCCTTTTACTTTTTCTTTGTTTCATTGGGATACTAACTTAGTTGTGTTATTGTTGGGTCAAAGGGTGGGCACACCTTTATAGCTTGTATTCATAGTTCCAAATTGCTCTCCAGGATGGTTGGATCAGTCCACAATTCCAATAACTGTGTAATGGTGTCTCAATTTTCTCATACTCACTCCAAGTTTGTCATTTTCTTTTTCTGTCCAGTTAGTCTGAGGGGTGTAAGGTGATACCTCAGATAAGTTTTAATTTGCATTTCTCTAATCAATAGTGATTTACAAATTTTTTTTTGATTTTTTAATTAGATGATTTATTAGTTTTCAGTATTTTTATGATTGCTTCCATATATCTTAGATTTTTTTCTCCCTCTCTCCCCTCTTTCCCCGCTCCCTCCACGAAATAGTGTGTAATCTTACATAGGCTCTGCACATACATTTTTATTAAATACATTTTCACCTTAGCCATGTTGCATAGAAGAAATAAAATGAATGGGAGAAACCATGAAAAGCAAAACAAACAAACAAAAAAAAAACCCGAAACACCAGAATAAAACATAAGAAAAAACGGTCTACTTCATTCTGCGATTCAATTCCATAGTTCTTTCTCTGCATGTGGAAGGCATTTTGCCTCAAGAGTCCACTGAAAATTTTTTAGGTCCTTGCATTGCTGTGAAGGACTAAGTCTATCAGAAAAATTCCTAGTACACTGTGGTTGTTCCTGTGTACAAAGTTCTCCTGGTTCTGCTCCTTTCACTCAGCATCAGTTCATATAGGTCCTTCCAGGCTTCTCTGAAGTCTTCCTGTTCATCATTTCTTATAGCACAATAGTATTCCATTACATTCATATACCACAAGTTGTTCAGCCATTCCCCAATTGATGAGCATCCCTCCGATTTCCAATTCTTGGCCACCACAAAGAGAGCCGCTATTAATATTTTTGTACATGCGGACACTTTCCCATTTTTATCTCTTTGGGATCCAGTCCTAGAAGGGATACTGCTGGGTCAAAGGGTATGCACATGTTTGTAGCCCTTTGGGCATGGTTCCAAATTGCTCCCTAGAACGGTTGGATCAGCTCACAGCTCCACCAACAATGAATTAATGTTCCAACTCTCCCACATCTTCTCCAACATTTATCATCTCATTTTGTCATGTTAGCCAAACTGATAGGTGTGATGTGGTACCTCAGAATTGTTTTGATTTGCATCTCTCTAATCAATAGTAATTTAGAGCATATGACTATAGATAGCTTCAATTTCTTCCTCTGAGAACTCTCTGTTCATATCCTTTGACAAATTATCAATTGGGGAATGACTTGTATTCTTGTACATTTGACTCAGTTCTCTATATATTTTAAAAATGAGGCCTTTATCACAGATACTAGTTGTATCTGCTTCCCTCCTAATCTTGATTGCATTGGATTTGTTGGGGCAAAACCTTTTCAATTTAATGTAATCAAAATTATCCATTTTTGTACTTCATAATGTTCTCTATCTCTTGTTGGGTCATGAATTTCTCCATTCTCCATAAATCAGACAAATACACTATTCCTTCCCCCCACCTCCCAGTTTGTTTATAATATCAGTCTTTATACCTAGATACCTAGATCATATATCCATTGGGACTTGATTCTTGTGTATGGTGTCAGGCATTGGTCCATGCCCAGTATCTGCCACACTGTTATCCAGTTTTCCCAGCAATTTTTGTCAAACAGTGAGTTCTCATCTCAGAAGCAGGGGTCCTTGGGTTTATCAAACAGTAGATTGCTATATTCGTTGACTACTGTGTCTTGAGTACCTAATTTATTAAACTGGTGTAACCCTCTATTTCTTAGCCAGTACCAAGTGGTTTTGATTATTGCTGCTTTATAATACAATATGAGATTTGGTAGGGTTTGACCACCTTCCCTACTATTTTTTTGTTAATTCCCTTGATATTCTGAATCTTTTGTTCTTCCAGATGAATTTTGATATTATTTTTTTCAAGGTCTAGGAAGTAATTATCTGGTAGATTGATTGATATGGCACTAAATAGTTAAATCAATTTAGGTAGGATTGTCATTTTTATTATGTTAGTTTGACCTACCCATGAGCACCTGATGTTTTCTACTTGCTTAGATCTGAATTTATTTGTGTAAAAAGTGTTTTGTAATTGTGTTCCTATAGTCCCTTGGTTTGTTTTGGCAGGTAGACTTCCAGATATTTTATATTGTCTACCGTAGCTTTAAGTAGAATTTCTCTTTCTATCTCTTGCTGTTGGGCTTTGTTAGCAATATATAAAAATGCAGAAGACTTGTGTGAGTTTATTATATGACCTGCAACTTTGCTAAAGTTGTTTATTATTTCAAGTACTTTTTTACTTGATTCTCTGGGAATCTCTAGGTAGATCATCATGTCATCTACAAAGAATTATAATTTAGTTTCTTCTCTGCCTATTCTTATTCCTTCAATTTCTTTTTCTTCTCTTACCTCTAAAGCTAGCATTTCTAGTACCATATTGAATAACAGTGATGATAATGGACATCCTTGTTTCACCACTGATCTCATTGAAAATGCATCCAGCTTATCCCCATTATATAAAGTGCTTGAGGATGGTTTTAGGTAGATACTGCTTATTATTTTATGGAAAGCTCCATTTATTGTTATGCTCTCCAGTGTTTTCAGTAGGAATAACAAGTTTTTCCCCCTGTACACCTTTTTATGCCTCTCTTGAGACTTGTGTTTGAAGACCAAATTTTTTATTGAACTCTGGTCTTTTCATCAGGAAGGTCTGGAAATTCTTTATTTCATTGAAGGTCCATCTCCTTGACTGAAATATTATAATTAATTTTGCTAGGTAATTGATCCTTGGTTATAGTCTCATCTCCTTTGCCTTACAGATTATCATATTCCACTCTCTCAGATCTTTTAATATAGAAACTGCAAGGTCCTGTGTGACCCTGACTGTAGCTCCTCAATATTTAAATTGTTTCTTTCTGGCTACCTGCAGTATTTTCTCCCTCATTTGATAGTTTACAAATTTGACAATGACATTCGTTGGCATTTTTAGTTTGGAATTCCTTTAAGGAGGTGAACAGTAGATTCTATAGATGACTATTTTGCACTCTGGATCTAGGATATTTAGGCAGCTTTCTTTGATGGTTTTTTGAAGATATCCTCCAGACTCTTTTTTTCAACATGGCTTTCTGGTAGACCAATAATTCTTAGATTTTCTCTTTTGGATCTGTTTTCTAGGTGAGTTGTATTTCCAGCGAGATTTTTATATTTTCTTCTATTTTTTCGTTCTTTAGATTCTGTTTGCCTGATTCTTGATGTCTCATATAGTCATTAGCTTCTATTTACTTACTGCTAATTTTTAACAGATTGTTTTCTTCAGTTAATTTTTGCATCTCCTTTTTCATTTGCCCCAATAATCCTTTTAAGGAGTTATTTTCTCCAGTTGTTTTGTACTTCTTTTTCCATTTTCCGATTTTCCTTTTCAAGGAGCTTCTCTCTTCAGTGAATTCTTCACATTTTCAAAATCATTGGCCAGTTTTTCTTCTATTTCTCTTATTTGACTTTTAAAATCCTTCTTGATCTCTTTCAAGAATGCTCTTTGGGCTTGAGATCAGTTCATATACTCTTCTGAAGTTTCAGATGGGAGTACAGTCTCAGTGCTGAGCTCTGGTATTCATGATTTGGGCCTGTTCCCATAGAAAGATTCTATGGTCTTTTCTGATTTGCTTCTTGCTCACGGTGATCACCCTATTCCTGTCTTTCAAAGTAGACCTCTGCTTCTGGGTCACAAGGGGTTCTGTCCTAAGGTTCCTGTGCATAGAACTTGAGGTTTTGTGTTTTGTGCCCTGTGGTTCTTTCAGTTAGAAGCTAAAATGCTGCAGCTTACCTGATCCTAAGCTAGTTGATCCTGTAAAGCAGAGGTCAGGTGAAGTCTTTCTGTGTTTCCCCAGAGTTACCCTGGAGCTAGCAGTATTAAGTATAGCGGAGGTATTTTCTGGTCACAGGAGGTCTCCTCTGCTGAACTAGAGCATAGGCAAGCTTAGAGATTGGTGAACCCATCTGTACTGGTATCTTTCCAATTACCTGGACTGTGATAAGGCATGCCTGGGGTCCTAGTCTTGGGGCTTATGGGCTCTACCCCCTTGGGACTCAGGATCTCATCCCTGTTTGCTGAGGTGGGGCTGTCTGGGATAAGCTCCAATCCTGCAATCATCCCCTTCAGTCACTTTTCCTAGCCACATGGGCTAAGAGACTTCTGTTGATCCCACTCTTCCAATGAATTCCACTTTTCCTAGGGAAGTATTTTCTGGACTTTTCAAGGTCAACAACAAGAAAGAGATAGCAATTCCTGATCCCTTTGCCATCTTGGCTCCCAGAAGTTCAAGTCAATTTACAGCATTTTCACATGACTATAGAGAGCTTTGATTTCTTCTGATAACTACCTGTTCATAGATCTATATATTTTAAAAAATGGGTCCTTTATCAGAAAAAATGTGTAAAATGTTTTCCCAGTTTCTTGATTTTCTACTAATGTTGGTTCCATTAGTTTCATTTCTGTAAAACCTTTTTAACTTACTGCAGTAAAATTGTTAATTTGATGTCCTTAATGTTCTCTATCTCTTGTTTAATGATCAATTGTTCCATTTTCTAGAAGTCTCAAAGGTAAAATATTCCATGTTTCCCTGATTTGCTTATAATATCACTCATATCTAAATTATATATACAGTTTGACAATCTTGGTAAATCATGTGAGTTGATGGTATATACTGAATTTCTGCCAAACTATTTTCCAGTGTTTCCAGCAATTTTGTCAAATGGCAAGTTCTTTTCAAAAGTTTATATTTTTGCAAATTTATTAAACATTAGTTTACTATGGTCACTTATTACTGTATTATTCATCAAATGTACTTCATTAATGCACTTCTCAATTCTAAGCAGTATCAAATAGTTTTGATGATTATTGATTTGTAATGCAATTGGAGATCTGATAGTGTTAAGCCACATTTCTTCAATTTTTTTCATTGATTCACTTAATATTTGACCCTTTTTTTCAGATGAATTTTATTGTTGCATGTCTTTTTATTTATTTTTAATTTTCAATATTCATTTCCACAAAACTTTGAGTTCCAAAGTTTCTCCCCACCTCTCCCTCCCCACACCCCAAAATTCTGAGCATTCTGATTAACCCTTTCACCTATCTTCCCTCCCATTTAACCCCCTCCCTTCCTTTATCCCCATCTTCTCTCTTGTTTTGTAGGGCAAGATAAATTTCTATACCCTATTACCTGTATTTCTTATTTCCCAGTGGTATTAAAATACAATTTTTAACATTTGTTCCTAAAACTTTTGAGTTCCAACTTCTCTTCCTTCCTCCCTCACCATCCATCACCATCACCACAATTCAATATAGCCTATATATGTATAGTTTTGCAAATGACTTTCATAATAGTTATATCGTGCAAAACTAACTTTATTTCCCTCCATCCTATCCTGCCCTCCCACATTTCTTCTTCTCTATCTTTTGACCTTGTCCCACCTCAAGAGTGTTTACCTCTAATTGCTGCCTCCTCCCATTTTCCCTCTCTTCCATCATCCCCCCGACCCTGTTTATCTCTTTCTCCCCTACTTTCTGGTAGTGTAAGATAGGTTTTCATATCAAATTGAGCATGCATGTTATTCTTTCCTTGAGCAAAATATGATGAGAGTAAGTTTCACTTTTTCCCTCTCATCTCCCCCTTTTTCCCTCCATCGAAAAAGCTTTTTCTTGCCTCATTTATGAGAGATAATTTACCCCATTCCATGTCTCCCTTTCTCCCAATATATTCCTCTTTGACCTCTTAATTTTTTTTAGATATGATCCCTTCCTATTCAACTCACCCGGTGCTCTCTGTCTCTCTCTGTCTCTGTTTCTCTGTCTCTCTCTCTCTCTCTGTCTCTCTCTCTCTCTGTCTCTCTCTCTCTGTCTCTCTCTCTCCATATATATATATATATATATATATATATATATATATATATATATATATATATATATATATATATAATTTGTTTGTTTGTGTGCATAATCCTACCAACTACCCAGATGCTGAAAAACGTTTCAAGAGTTACAAGTATTGTCTTTTCATGTTTACCTTGTCTTGCTTCTCTTGATTCTAGTGTTTGAAAGTCGAATTTTCTTTTCAGCTCTGGTCTTTTCATCAAGAATGCTTGAAAGTCCTCTATTTCATTGAGAGACAATTTTTCCCCTCACATATTAGACTCAATTTTTCTGGGTAGGTGATTCTTGGTTTAAGTCCTAGTTCCTTTGACTTCTGGAATATTGTATGCCAATTCCTTCAATCCCTTAATGTAGAAGCTGCTAGATCTTGTGTTATCCTGATTGTATTTCCAAAATACTGAACCTGTTACTTTCCAGCTGCTTACAATATTTTCTCCTTGACCTGGTAACTCTGGAATTTGGCCACAATGTTCCTAGGAATTTCTCTTTTTGGATCTCTTTCAGACGGAGATCGATGGATTCCTTGAATACTTATTTTGCCCTATGGTTCTAGAATCTCAGGGCAGTTTTCCTTGATAATTTCATGAAAAATGATATCTAAGCTCTTTTTATTTTCATGGCTTTCAGATAGTCTCATGATTTTTAAATTGTCTCTCCTGAATCTATTTTCTAGGTCAGTTGTTTTTTCTCATGAGATATTTCACATTCTCTTCCATTTTTTCATTCTTTTGGTTTTCTTTTGTGATTTCTTGGTTTCTCAGAAAGTCATTAGCCTCCATGTGTTCAATTCTAATTTTGAGAGAACTGTTATCTTCAGTGAACTTTTGAACCTCCTTTTCCATCTGACTAATTCTGCTTTTTCAAGCATTCTTCTCATTGGCTTTTTGAGCCTCTTTTGCTAATTGAGTTAGCCTAATTTTAAAGGTGTTATTTGCTTCAGCATTTTTTGGATATCCTCTAATAAGTTGTTGACCCACCTTTCTTGATTTTCTTGTATCTCTCTCATTTCTCTTCCCAATTTTTCCTCTACCTTTCTCACTTGATTTTCAAAATCCTTTTTGAGCTCTTTCATGACCTGAGACCATTTTGTATTTGCTTTGGAGGTTATGGAAGCCTCGACTTTCTCTGATGATATGCATTATTCTTCCTCATCATAAAGGATGGAAAAAAATTCCTGTTCAACAAGAAAGTAACTTTCTATAGTCTTAGTTGTTTTTTTTTTTGGGGGGGGTGGTATTTTCCTAGCCAGTTATTTGATTTTTGTTCTTTGTCAGAAGGAGGGTATACCCTGGGGACCTGTAAGTTCTCAGTTCCTTCAAGGTGGCACAGTCAAGGGCCTGTACACTAGTCTGGGAGCTACCAAAGCTTTTCTGCCCAGAATCAGGGAGTAGTAGTATTTCCTCTCCACAACTGCCTCCAGCACACAATGCCCCAGGACCATGCTCAGGGCTGAGTTTGAGATCAGCTGCTCAATTTCCCCAGGGGCTTTAGGCTGAGAGCTCCACAAATGAATGCTGCTGGTGGTGCTGTCTCCCCCACTGCCACCACCTGAGGCCGGGACTCAGGGAGGACTTTGCTCCCTTGTCACTGAGGTAAAAAAAGCACTGACTTTTGAAGTTGCCTTTGGTGCTTGTTGTCTGAGGGATCCAAGAATCTCCACTGCTGCTGGGGATTCTGCTCCCAAGGCCTGTTCTGGTCCTGTTCCTCTCAGTTCCATGTTGCCAAGGCTGGATTGTGCTTCCCTACGTGCCCCATATAATAGACCTTTCTGGTCAGAATCCAGGGTACCTTGGGCTGGAAATCTCTTTTACTCTATCATTCTGTGGCTTCTGTTGCTCTAGAATTTGTTGAGAGTCATTTTTTACAGGTATTTTGTGGGTTCTGGGGGAAGATCTAGAGTATATGTGTCTTTCTACTCTGCTGTCTTGGCTCCACCTATTGTTGCTTTTCATAGCTCTTATGAAACATATTTATTTTAGTATTTTGATTAGAATGGTGTGAAATGAGTATATTAATTTATGTAAAATTTTCATTTTATTATATTGGTTCAGTCCCCCCATGAATAATTATCATTTATCCAATTGTTTAGATCTGATTTTATGTAAAAAGTGCTTTGTAATTGTGTTTGTGTATTCCCTGGGTTTGTCTTAGCAGGTAGACTACCAAGCATCTCAAATTCTCTGCAGCCATTTTAAATGGAATTTCTCTTTCCCTCGGTTCCTACCAGACTTAGTTGGTAATATGTAAAAATACTGATAATTTATGTGATAATTTATTTTATATCCAGCAACTTTGCTGGAGTTGTTAATTGGTTTTCTAAATGTACCATCATATTGTCTGCAAAGAATGATAGTTTTGTTTCTTCATTTCCCATTGCCCATTGTAATTCCTTCCATTTATTTTTCTTTCTCCTATTTTTCTAGGTAACATTTCTGGTACAAAATTTTTGAATAAAATTCAATTTTTCCCAGTTACGTGTAAAATAACTTTTAACTTGTTTAAAATTTTGTTTTAAATTATTTCTTCCCTTCCCTCCAATTTCCCTAAGACAGTAATCAATTTTTATAGGTTGCACATATGCAATCATGCAAAACATTTTCATATTAGTCATTTTTAAAAGAAAACACGAACAGATAAACACATGCACACAAAAGTGAAAAATAGCATGCCTTGATGTGCATTCAGATTCATCAGTTCTTTCTCTGGAGATAGAGAGCATTTTTTCATCATGAATCCTTTGTAATTATCTTTGATCATTGTATTGCTGAGAATAGCTAAGTCATTCACTGTTAAGTGTCTTACAATATTATTGTTACGGTGTTCAATGTTCTTCTCTCTTTACTTTGCATCAGTTCATGTAGTCTTTCCAGTTATTTTAGCCCCCTCATTATTTCTTATATCGCAATAGTCTAACATTACAATTAAAAACCACTTCCCCATTTCACAATTTATGGACAGCCCTTAAATTTCTAATTCTTTGCTACCACAAAAACAGATTCTATAAATATTTTGCACAAATATATCCTTTTCCCTTTTAAAAAAACTCTATGGGATATAGACCTAGTAGCAATTTTGGTGGGTTAAAGTTTATGCACAGTTTTATAGCCCTTTGGGTATAGTTCCAATTTGCCCTTCAGAATGACTGGATCAGTTCACAATTCCACCAACATTCCATAAGTTTCCCAATTTTTCCACATCCCCTCTAATATTTATGAAATTTCTACTACAGTATCAAATAATAGTTGTGATAATGGGCATCCTTGCTTCACCTCTGATCTCATTGAGTAGACTTCTACTTTATCCCCATTACAGGTAATGGTTGCTGATTGTTTCAGATAGATACTACCTCACCTTTTAAGGAACTTTTAAGGAACACTCCATAGAGTCTTATACTTTCTAATATTTTTAATAGCAATGAATGTTGTGTTTTGTCAAAATTTTTTTCTGCAGATACAGAGCTAATCCTTTTTTGCTCTTTTTCCTTTTTTCTGATACGGTAAATTTTGCTGATAGTTTTCCTAATATTAAAAGAACTCTGCATTCCTAGTTTAAATCCTACCTTGTTGTAATGTATGATTTTTCTGATACATTACCATAATCTCCTTGCTAAAATTGTTGTATTGATATCCATTAAAGTAATGTCTAGAGTTTACTTTCTCCATTTTTGTTCTTCCTAGTATAGGTATCAGTAAAATATTTGTGTCACAGAAGGAATCTGGCAGGATTTCTTTGTTTATTTTTTGCAAATAGTTTAAATATTATTGGAACTAATTTTTCTTTAAATGTTTGGTAAAATTAACTTTTTAATCAATTTTGTTGTAGGGATTTTTTTCTTAAGAATCTCATTGATGACTTCTTTAATTTCTTTCTCTAAGATAGGTTTGTTAAGCATTTTATTTTTTTATTTTTTAATAATAAATTTATTTATTTAACTTTTTATATTCATTTTCACAAAATTTTGGGTTCCAAATTTTCTCCCCATTTGTCCCCTCCCCCCACCCCAATACACCAAGCATTCTAATTTCCCCTCTCACCAATCTGCCCTCTCTCCTATCATCCCTCCCTTCCTTTTTCCCCATCTTGTTAAATATTTTATATTCTCTTCTGTTAATCTGTAAATTTTACATTTTTAAATATTTAACCATTTCCTATAAATTGTAATGTTTATTGGCATATACTTGAGCAAAATAGCTCCTAATTGTTTTAATTTTTATTGATGGTGAGTTCATTCTTTTATTTTTAATACTGTTAATTCTATTTTATTCTTCTTATAATAGAATGAATCAATAACTTACCTATTCTGTTTTAATGAAAAATTCCAGTTTTATTAGTTCAAAGATTTTCTTACTTTAAAATTCAATAATTTCTTTTTTGATTTTGAGTATTTCTAATTTGGTTATTTGTTGGTGATTATTAATTTCTTCTTTTTCAAGGTTTTTTTTTCTAGTTGTATGTCTAGTGCATTAATCTGCTCTTTCTTCTTTGTTGACAAAATCATTTAGTGATATAAAATTTCACGTAGCTACTTTTGGGGCTACAGCTCATAGATTATGGCATGTAATTTCATTTTTGACATTCTCTTTAGTAAATTTATAGATTGCTTTTAGGATATGTTCTTTGACTCATTCTCTTTTTAGGATTAGATTATTTTCCAATTCATATTTAATCTATGTTTTCACAGCCCTTTATGAAAAACAATTTTTATTGCATTGCATTCTTTTTGAAAAGAATGCATTTAAAATTTCTGATTTTCTGAATTTGGTAGTAAGGTTTTATATCCTAATTTGTGGTTAATTTTTGTAAAGGTGCCATATACAGGAAAGGAAAATAAAAGAATACTCCTTTCTCTTTTCATTAAGTTTTCTCCAGAGGTCAACCATTTCTCATTTTTCAAAAATTCTGCTCATCTTCTTAACCTTTTAATTTTATTGTTAAATTTTTCTCATTCTGATAGGGGAAAGTCTCCCACCATTAGAGTTTTATCTATTTCTTTATATAACTCATTTAACTTCTCCTTTAAGAATTTGGACGCTGTATGATTTTCTGCATACACTTGGTGCACATGTTACTTTATTATCTATGGTACCTTTTACCATAACGCAATTTCCCTGCTCATTTCTTTTAATTAAATCTAGTTTTGCTTATGCTTTTTTTTCTGAGATCATGATTGCTATGATGCCTTCATTTATCTATTAATTAATTATCTTTTTATTTATTCATCTGTCTACATATTTATTTCTGCTGAAGCATAATAGATTTTGCTCCAGTCCCTTATTTTTACTCTGCTATGTGTCTCTCTACTTCACATATGTTTCTTGCAAATAGTTGTATCATCAGATTTTGGCTTTTAATCCATTCTATCTGCTTCCATTTTGTGTGTGAGTTTATCCTTTTCAAATTTATAGTTTTATGATTTACTGTATTTCCCACCATCATATTCCACCGCCTCCTTTTTCTTTTTCTTTTTTTTTACCTGTTTCTCATCAAAAGTCTGTTTTACTTTTCATCACTATCTCCCTCAGTCTGCCCTCCCTACTATCAGCCCCTTTCTTCTTCTTATACCCTTATGCTCCTACATCCCTATAGGGAAAGATAGGTATCTATTCTCAACTGACAGTGTACAATCTTCCTTCTTTGAGTCAATTGCAATCAAAATAATACTCAAGTACTGCCCACTAACCCTCATCTCCCACATTGCCCTCTTCAAATTAAATGGTCATCCTTTCATGCTTCTTTCATGTGACATTATATTCTCCATTCTGTCATTCCCTTACCATTGCTCCCAGTGGATACCTTCTTCTCATTACTAAATTTAATTTTTTTAAAAATCATCCTATCAAAGTAAACTCACACCTGTGTCTGCTGTCTATGTATACTACTTCAAATTTCCCTAATAATTATAAGGTTCTGAGGAGTTACATGTGTCATCTTCTCATATATACATGTAAAGCATATTGAATCCCTTATAGTTTCTCTTTCTTATATAATTTTTTATGTTTTTCTTCAGCCTTATATTTGAAAGTAATATTTCTGTTCATTTCTGGTCTTTTTATCAGGAATGTTTTAAAGTTCTCTATTTCATTGAATACTTCTTCCCCCTGGAAAGATTATACTCAGTTTTGCTAGAGAGAGGATTCTTGATTGTAATCCTAGCTCTTTTAGCTCTTCAGAATATCATATTCCATGCCCTACATTCATTAATGTAGAAGTTAGAAGTTGCTAAATCATGTGTTATCCTGACTGTGATTCTGTAATACTTGAGTTGTTTCTTTCAGACTCTGTATGATATTTTCTTAGATCCAGGAGCTATGGAACCTGGCTATAATATTCCTGTGAGTTTTCATTTTGAAATCTCTTTCAGGAGGTGATCAATGAATTCTTTCAATCTCTATTTTACTCTCTGGGTCTAGTATATTAGTGAAATTTTCTTTGGTAATTTCTTCAAATATAATTATTGAACTTTAAAAATTCTTGGCTTTCAGGTAGCCCTATATTTTTTTTAATTGTCTCTCTTGGATCTATTTTCCAGGTCAATTGTTTTACAATGAGATATTTCATATGTTCTATTTTTAAAAATTCTTTTGACCATTTTTTGTTCTTTTGTTTCTTGGTGTCTCATGGAGCCATTAGCTTTTAATTTCTAAGAAATCTTTGGGTCATAGAATTTTCTTATGTTGTTTTTTTTTTTTTTTTTGTCATTTGACCAGTTCTGCTTTGTAAGACATTCTTTTCTATTCAATGGATTTTTGTGCCTCTTTTACTATTTGATCAATCCTCTTTCTTCAGGTCTTCTTTCCTTTAGTATTTTTCATTTTGTGCCTCTTTCCTGAAGATGTTGACTCTTTTTTATACATGATTTCCTTGCATCACTATAATTTTCCTAATTTTCCTCTATCTCTCTTATTTGATTGTGAAAATCCTTTTTGAGCTCTTCCAGAATTTTTCTTTGGGTTTCTGTCCATTTCACATCTTTATTTCAGATGTTGCAAGTAGTTATTTTGATTTTCTTGTCTTTGTGTGTGGATTTTCTTGGTCACCATAATAAATTTCTTTGGATGGCTTCTTCTTCTTGTTGTTTGCTCATGTTTCAGTTTCTTTTTGACTTTTAATAATTACGTTAAAGTTGTGTTCTACTGCCATGATGGAGTCAGCACTGTTCCAAGTTCCAAGTTTTTCTGTGCTGCTATTTAAGGAAGTAACTCTGAGGGTCTGCAAGTTTTTGGTTCTTTCCAAAAAAATAGGATCTAAGGAGATATAGTCACTGCTTTCATGTCCTGTGCACTGGTCTGTGAGAGACTTCAAATATTCCTCTTCATCCTAAAATTGTGACCAGGTTCTTACTCCCCTCCAGTTGCAAGTGCTATTGCTCCTATGTCCTAGAAATGTGATTGGGCTGCTATTTTCTTGGGACATTAAGCACTAATGTTTCTTTTTTACCTTAGACCTGAGATCAGGCCCCTATTGCTTTGTGAGCAACCACGGCATTCTTTTCCACTTTACTATAGCCACCAAGCACCCTGTTCTTCTGTGGATCTAAGTATGCTATTTCTCTTCATCCTGAGACTGCAACCAGGAACTGTATATGGATAATGCAACAGGGTCCTGCTCATAAATAGTGCCAGCAATGTATCCCTTATAATTTCTTCTTACCAGTTATGCTGCCTTTATACTGCCTGTGGCCTGAGAGCTCCTGAAGCTACTGGTGTTTCTGAAGTAGCTGCCTCTAGTGTCTGCTGCTGACTTATATGTGTAGAGTCTGCACTGGGCCTCAGGCCCCCCACCACCTGGGTGAGACAGATCTTCTCTGTGGACCTCCTAAGTTGTCTTGTGCTGGAAAATTCTTTCATCTTGACATTATTATATTTTTTGCTTCTGCTGCTTCAGAATTAAGTTTGAGGCATTGATTTTTAAGGGGAAATTTGAGAGTGTTCAGGTGAGTACTTGCCTTTACTCTGCCAAATTGTCTCTACATACCTTGATGATATTGCTTATATTTTTAATGTTTTTAACTTTAAAAAATACAAATTCTGATCTTTTCTCTTATAACTCAGTGACTACAGCATACATAGACAAAACTAACTCCCATATCAAAAGCAAGATTTCTCTTATAATGTTTATAATTCTTATGTTTAGCTATAACTATATTCATATTGATTTTTAAATCCATTTTTATTTTTACAGAAGTTAAGTTTTTGAAAAGCTGCCCCTTTGACTATGTCTTTGTGTGTTATATGTTTACAAACATCTGATTTTTCTTTCCTAAGGATATACCTATTTCTTTAATCATGTCTCTTTACAAATAGCACTTATACACTTGTTAAGGCTTTATACTTGCTTTGGAGTCTGAAAGAGCAATCTTGTGTATGATTCTCTAAACTGTCTATTAATATGGATTACATTACTTAGTTGTATCTCTTCTGCTGAAAGTTTGAATCTTAGAAAGCCTTTTCAAAAGAGCTCTTCAGATAAGTGAAATTGAAGTACTAACTATAAGCTGTGCTGCTTCTCACATCATTTCAATTTACATCAACACACACTTATTGAATGTCAACTATGTACCAGATGATAGGCTAGACACTGGACATGCAATTATGAAAACCATCTTTACCTTCATATAGCTTACATTCTACTGAGGGCAAGCAGTATTCACATAGATAAGGTTTTATTTTTGTCTTTCCTTTTTTTTCTCTTCCTTCATCCAGAAATGTAATTTTACCATTATTAGGAACTTTTGATGAAACAACTCTACCGATACTCCATCAGTGCAGATAGTTGTCCTGTAACATATCATAGATATTTGCCTGAAGAACTTAAGAGGTTGACTGACTTGCCTATAGCCAGAACATGTCAGGGGAAAGATTTGCACCAAAGTTTTTTTTTTTTTCTGATTCTAAACAATACTACTACTCACATCCATGGGTGTATAGAAAAAACACATACAGAGTAAATACAATGTAATTTGATGAAGATGGGGAAACCAGAAATTAAGGAGTTGAGGGGATCAGAAAGGGTGCAATCTGAATGGGTTTATACTTTAATACAAGAGTTAAGCCAAATCTAGTCCTCAATCATCTTGTGTGTGAAAGAACTATTTTTTTTCACATTTTTAAATACAATAAAATAATATTTCAACAGGTAAAAAAAACATTTCTTTCTGGGGGTCATACAAAAACAAGTAGCTGTTACCCACAAGTTTCTGTGCTGAGCCCTATTCTCTTTTCCCTCTTGATCGGAGATTACAATAGCTTCATATTTTCTCCTCCTACTTCAATTCTCTTTCCACTCAAATCCATCCTCTACTAAATCATTGCCAAAGTGATTTCTATTTAATATTTCTATTTTATTTTATTTTAATTTATTTAATATTTTATTTTTCCCTATTACATGTAAATTTTTTTAACATTTTTTTCTAATTTTCACTTACAGATTTTCTCCCCTCTTTCCCTTTTCTCCACCATCATAGAGAAGGCTAGCAACTTGATATAGATTATACATGTGCAGTCATGCAAAGTCCATTTTTATATTCGTCATCTCATGAAAGAAAAAAACACAAAGAACCCCAAGAAAAATAAAGTAAAACAAAACAAAACAAAACAAAAAGTATACTTTGGTCTACATTCAGACTCCAGCAATTCTTTTTTGGGGGGTGGGTAACATTTTCAATCACAATTCCTTTGGAATTGTCTTGAAACATCATATTGCTAAAAATAGTTTTCATTCAAAATTAATCATTGCATAATATTGCTGATACCATCTACAATGTTCTCCTGGTTCTCTTCATTTCACATTGTATGAGCTTATGTAAGTCTTTCCAGGTTTTTCTGAGAGCATCCTCCCCTTCATTTCTTATAATACAGTAGGATTCCTTCACACTCATATACCACACCTTGTTTAGCCATTCCTCAATTGGGAAGCAGTCCCTCAACTTCGAATTCGTTGCCACCACTAAATGAGCTGCTATAAATTTTTGTGTATATACATATATATGCATGTATTTGCTTTTTCCTTTTTAAAAATTCTCTTTGGGATATAGATTTAGCAGTGATATCGCTGAGTCAAAGGGTATAACAGTTTTCTAGTCCATCAAGAATAGTTCCAAGTTGCCCTTCATAGTGATTGGAGTTCACAATTCCACCAGTAGTAGAGACCAAATTTTTCCACATCCTCTCTAACATTTGACATCTTCTTTTTCTATTATTTTATCTGATAGATGGTTCCTCAGAGTCATTTTAATGTACATTTCTCTAATCAAGTGATAGCATTTTTTCATTAAAATAGATAGCTTTGATTACTTTATCTGAAAACTGCCTCTTCATAGTCTTTGATCATTTATAAATTGGAAAATGGCTCTTATTTTTATAAATTTTATTTTTACAATTTTTGATAAATTATATATGTATTATATACATATATATAATATATACAATACACACATGCATATAGGTATATATGTACACACATGTATATGCACATATACATAATTTTTGAGCTCTAGGAGTTTTCATTTTGAGACCTCTTTCAGTATATGATTAGTGTGTTCTTTCAATTCCTGTTTTACCTTCTGGTTCTAGAATATCAGGGCAGTTTTTATTGATAACTTCTTGAAAGATGATGTCTGTACTCTTTTTTTGATCATGACTCTCAGATAATCCATTAATTTTAAAATTACCTCTCCTCAATTTATTTTCCAGGTCAGCTGGGTTTTTTTGAGGCCGTATTTCACATTTTCTTCTTTTTTAAAATTTCTTTTATCTTGTTTTCTTTTGTTTGTTTGCTTGTTTGTTTGTTTCTTGATGTGTTATGAAGTCATTAACTTTCACTTGCCCAGTTCTAATTTTTAAGGAATTCTTTTCTTCAATTTGATTGTGTACTTCTTTTTTCCATTTGGCCTAGTCTGTTTTTTGAGGTGTTATTTTCTTTAGTATTTTTTGTGCATATTTTACCAAGCTGTTAACTCTTGACACCCTTATGCCCCAATGACTTTCTTGCATCACTCTTATTTCTTTTCCCAATTTTTCTTCTACCTTTCTTCTTTGATTTTGAAAATCCTTTTTGAGATCTTCTAGTAATTCTTTTTGTGCCTGGGACCAATTATTTTTTTTTCTTTGAAGCACTGGATATAGCAGTTTTGATTTTGTTGTCTTCTTCTGAGTTTCTGTTTTGACATTCTCTGTCACCATAGAAGCTTTTCATGGTCAAATTCTTTTCTTGTCTTTCTGTTTTTGCTCATTTTTCCAGTTTTGTTCTTGTTTTCATCTTGTATTAAAGCTGGATTCTTTTTGTGGGGTACAGTGATCACTGTCCCATATTTGATTTTTGTGCAGTTGATTTTAGAGCATGTTCTGAGGATCTGTAAATTTTTATTTCTTCCTAAGTTATATGATCTGAGGAAAGGTGTGTTCACTGCTTGGCCTGTGCTTGGGTCTATTGATAACCTCTCTTTTCTGAACCTGTATCTGTGACCAGGTTCCTGCTCCCCTATGTCCCTTTGTTCTCCCCTTTGTTCAGGTACTGTGACCCAGGACTGAGATTGTGATTCACATATGGGCAATGCAACAGAGTCTGTCACTCAGTGCTAATAAAGAGACTCCTGTAGTCTTCTTCTGCCATTTGTTTGACCCCCTTACTGTTCATGGGGTGAAAACTCTGGAATCCACAACTGCTGATTCAGTCACCCCTAAGATCTACTGCTAGTTTGCTGGGGCCAGCCTGTACTGAATTGGGTTTGACTCTCACCCTGTTGAGACAGACTTTTCCTGCTGATCTTCTAAAGTTGTCTTCAGCTAGAAAATTCTTTCACCTCATCCTTTTTGACTTCTGGTGTTCAAGAATTTATTTAAAGGCATTATTTTATGGTTAGAAAGGAATTTGGAAAAACTCAGGCAAGTCCTTTTCTCCATTATCTTGCCTCAACTCCCAAAGTGATTTTCCTAATTTGAAAGTCTGACCTTGTTTTTCTCCAGCTCAACAATCTACAATAATTCCCTGTTACTTTTTAAATTAAGCATAAACTACATCCTGACCTTAGTCTATCTTTATAGCTCTATTAGAAATTGACCGCTTTCAGCCCTACAATACCCCCAAATTGGTTATTTTACTGTTTTTTACACATTTTTTTATACTTCATTGTCTATCTCCACATCTTTGTATTGGTCATTCCCCAAGTATTTAAAACACTTTATCCACACTTCTGCCTTTTAGAATCAGTAATTTCCTCTGATACCTGATTCACGCACTCTCCTCAACATGAATGCTTTCATGTCTTCCCCGGCTGTTAGTGTATCTACAACTGTCTAATGGTGATTTTACTTATACCTCTGTAAAAATGTTTTTTTCTGGGCTAGATTCAATGCTTAACTCTTAATGGTGCTATCTTTTGTTTATGCTCTGTATTTTTTGTTCTGCTTTTCAATTTCATTTCTGCCACTAAACTTTTCACAATGCGTAGCACTTTGTGTCTCCCCACACATACTTTACTTGTCTTTCCACACTAATCATCCTCTAAATTATTCTTGAAATGACTTTCCATATGTATTATTGTGACCATGTTGCTCCCCACCTCAACAATCTTCAGTGACTTCCTATTACTTGGCTACAATGTTAAATCATTCATTTTCTTGTATTTCTTTTAAAATTTTCATTATATTCTCTTTGAAGAGCTTTCTGGTTTCTTTCCTTTTAAAATTTATATCTACAGAATTTGAGAATTGGAAGAGACCTTAGTGGCCAGTCTAGTCCAACTCATGGACAAAAGGAATTCCTACCATTACATACCTGACATGGTCTTTAATTTTTTTAGCATATTTAATTTTTAAAATGATACTTCTCAGATATTCTGGATGTACTTTTTATCTCTTTATTGCCTTTGTAATATTATATCCTTCCTCTGAAGGTTTCTTCTCCTAGTCTTTTATCCCATAGTATTATTAATTGTATTAGAATCTTTCTTTGTTCATTGTTTTCTTCAGTCTTTCTGGTAGTTTTCTGGTAAAGATTTCCATGTAACAATTTCTTTCATTTTTCCTTCCTTTTTATTGAAAGACTTCCCTAACGCCTCTAAATTTCAATGACTTCCCTCTTTTAATTACTTCCTATTCTTTCTGCATCTACATTTTCTTAATTTTTAGCATGAGTTAACTTTTTAAAAACTATGGAACTAGACCACACTTGTTTTCCTAATGCCTTTTATCATTTAAGTTCAAGAATGTAAATGGCTGTAGTGTCATCACTATGATTTGGTTCTTTCAGTTGTTCTTTATACTCAGAGAGGATTAAAATGACATCAATATGTCAGGGTCAATGTACAACGTGTGTCATTCAAATACTACTAAAGAGAATGTAACTTTGATGAATTGGCCATATTGTTTTACTGCCAAACCTACGTTTGCCTAAAATGCAATTTCATGGAGAACTTACACAAGACAAGAGGTCACATGGAAGTTAGTAGAAGAAGTCAGTAGAAATAGACAAATATCCTAATCCACCGGAAAGAGGCAAGCTACCAGTGTGAGATGCTGCATATTATTTTGATATGTACCTGTCTTTCCATTAGAATATAATCTTCTTGCAAGTAGGAATAGTTTAATTCTTTGTATCTGTTATTTTGTGTATACATTTTCCCATGATACTATGTTGTTTATTTTTATAACACTGAGAAATAAAAATGTCTTGGTTATTTGACTAGTCATTTAGATCTCAAGGAAAACTGAGACTGAATAGAAAGATTGAGATCTGATTAGCCGATGCATGTTTAATAATTCTGGTAAATAAGGGTTTGGTGCTATTTATCTCTAACTATATTTTCAATTTTTGTTTTGCTTTTTAATAAGGCATAGTTTCCCATGCAGTAACATGTGGTTCCAATATTTGAGCAGTCTAAGTCATTTTTCCCATATGTTTGCTGTAATCAAATAACTACACACAGCCAAATCCTTTCTGTCCTTCCACAAGCACATACAACATTCTTTGGGGTCGAGGGAAACCGAACCCACAAGGTGACCCATGGCTCATAACTGTAGCTTCTGTCATGTCCACAGGCTGAACCAAGACACTTGCTCTGGCCCAGAATGATGTTCACAGGAGATTATTAGTGTATTTTACAGACAACACTGCTACATTCATAAGCTTTTTACATTTGAGTTTTTCTACAATATCAACCTTTATGGGGTTGTTTGATAAACCTGGAAGCAGAGAAGCAAAATAATGTGAGACAGAGATTGGGGAAGAAAATGAGAGTATAGTTGCAATCTGATATCATACCAGGGAGGGTGTGTGTGTGTGTGTGTGTGTGTATTTGTCTCTGTGAGTCTGTCTATTAGTCTGTGTCTGTTATTTTTTCTCAACCCATGATTTCCAATATATAGAATTTCATATACATATATATATAAATACATCCACATATCTATATCTATATGTGCATGTACATATACACAAATATGTACATATTTCCTATATAACTGATTCATCAGAACTCACATAGCAAATTTGTGTCAAAATGTGTATTTCTTTCTCTGAATTCAGTTTTTTATCCATTACATTTTTGAGAATCTCAATCCAGGGCATTTCAATAATAACACAAAACTCTGAAGAACAGCAATTTAAATTGGAGTAAGGAAGACTTATTTTCACGAATTCAAATTTGACCTCAGACACTTATTAGCTGTGTAACTCCAAGAAGGACGCTTCACCCTGTTTGCCTCAATTCCTCATCTATAAAATGAGCTGGAGAAGGAAAGGGCAAATTACTTCAGTCTCTTTGCCAAGAAAACTCCAAATGTGGTCACAAAGAGTCAGACAAGATGAAAAAATATTCAACAATAACAAATAGAAATCAAAGAACATTATTAGCCTTACTACATTTGCATCGGGACTAGGGATATTGTCTTCATGACTCCCCAGTAATAATTATAGGATAATAAATTGTAAGGAAATAAATATAGGGGAATTTCCAAATTGACCCCAAATTCTAAAGTGCTTTAGGATCTTTGGGATGTTTTTGACACTTACTTGTAATAAAGGTTATTGAACAAGTGGGCATTTCCAGGAGGTAACCTAAAAATTATGAGGTTGACTCCTTTTCGTTTATATTGCAAAATTGATCATTTGTTTATGAAAAGAAGTTTTATAATTTGATGATTTTTAAGGGTAAAGGAATGAGATACAACATATACCATATGCAGATTCCATATAATCAACATACTTACACATACTATAACTTGCATTAATTGTTCCAGGAGGAAATTCTACTGGAATGGATAATTAAGATTTGGGATAATTAAGGTAGTGGATAGGTGAGATATTTTGAGAAATAAGAGCAGAAAATGGGATTTATTTTAAAAACAATGATTTCATCATCCAGAATTGAGAGTTGACACATATATATTTATACACAGTAAATTTTCTAAAAAGGTCTGTGTAATTCCTATTTGAATCTATTCATGATATGCTTACAGATATCATACAGTAAAACACAAATGTTAGTTTTCAAGGATCTCATAGACCTTTGTGAATTTTATAATTTACTATTCTATGAAATTGACTTTGAAAGTCATAGAAAGCTTTTGTTGTTGAACCATTTTTCAGTTTTGTCTGAGTCTTTTGTAAGCCTATTTGGGGTTTTCTTGGCAAAGGTCCTGGAGGGGTTTGCCATTTCCTTCTCCAGATTATTTTATAGGTGAGAAAAAAGTGGCAAATAGGGTTAAGTGACTTGTCTAGGATCCCATAGCTAGTGCATGTTTGAAGCCTGGCTTTAATTCAGGTCTTCCCAACTCCAGACCTGGTGCTCTATGCACTGCACCACCTAGCTGCCTAGATGGAAAGCTATTTAGTACCTGCTTCTTCTATACAAATTTGTTTTTAGATTCATTGAAAAAAGTTAAGTCAAAAGGAAAAATGGCAAATATGTACATATATTTATACATACACATGCATATATATACACATATATATGTGTGCATATATGTGTATATATATATATATATACATATATATATATATATATAATCTCTAAGGTGTCTTCTAATTTTGTAATTTATAATCTCTTTGGCTTAATGAATGAAAGATAATGAGAAGACTTCCCTGCCCTATTCCTTTCTAGATTTCACTATGTACGTGTACCTTTCTTTGCACCTCAGGCCTTAGCATAGTGCTTACCATATCGTAAGTACTTAATAAATGTTTGTTGATGGTCTACTCATGTTTCCATTTATCTTGTTATACTCGCTGGGTATGTTATTTCCTTGACTCCACTTTATATGGCAACAAATCATGTTAATTTTCTCAAACTTCTCTGGATTTATCATATTTGTCTCTTGAAAATATTTTCATAGGATCATTGAGTTAGAGCTAGAAGGGATCTCAGAAGTCATTTAGCCTAACCTTCCAGTTCTAGGGATATTAATTGTCTTGCCCAAGAAAACCCAGTTATCTTATATATTTGAAACCAGGTAATTTGATTTCAGAGCCAGTGCTCTTTCTATGAAGAGACAGTCATGCCTACCAGTAACCACCTGCTATGAAATTGTCATGACATGCAGGTAGATCAGATCTCTAGGAGTCTGACAACTTTTGTCCTTTATATACTATTGGTTTCAGGAGAACTAGTTGTCATAGGACCTGACTAGGACTTTTCTTACATGTGTGAGTCTCACCATTTTCCCACTCAACCAACTTGTACATACACGGTTTTTTCATCACAACTTCTTTAAAACTCCCTTCCCTGCCATCCGTTAACATGGGAAAATATGACTTTCATCTGGAGTACACTGGCTATGTTTCAACTTAGTGTCTGAAGAAGGGGGTGGATGGAGATGTTGGAGACACATTAATTGACAAGGGTATTTTCTAAAGACACATTGGATAAACATGAGGCAATTTAATATTATGGCTAAGGAAATCTAGAGGGACTATGATTTCTGACAACTATAGGAATTAAAATGGATATGTGAAATAATTTGTTAATGAAGAATTATTCAAAAATCATTTTTTTGAGAATTTCCACAATCACCCTTTTTTGTTCCTACAGAAAGATACCTATCTACAGGAAATAAATGGTCATTTTGTTATGTTATTCAGTAAATCATGCAGGAAAGAGAACTGGATTTGTAGTTTCAAGATCTGAGTTTGAATTCTGGCAGTACCTCTTGCTACAGGCCTTACGTAAGTAGCCTTGGGTAAGTCATTTAACAATTCATGGTTTCAGTTTGTGTAATGAAAGGTTTATCCTGGATCATCTCTGAGGTGTCTTCTAATTTTGTAACTTATGATCTCTTTGGCTTAATAAATGAAAGATAATGAGAAGACTTCCCTGCCCTATTCTTGAATGCTTCAGGCTGGACAATTTCACTTCCTATCTCACTAGATTTCCTTTCTAGATTTCACTAGAAAACCAGACAGTCAGCCACAAAGTTATCAATCATCTTGATGCAGAAGAGAGAGGAAAGCTCAGTGACTTTCAAGTGTCCACAAATGAGAATAAACTGAGATCATTATTACTACAAAAAGAAAGAAATAAGGAAAGGAAGAAAGAACAAAAAAGAGGAAAAAGAAAGAAAGGAGGGAAGGAAGGAAGAACTCTAAGAGGACGGGCATTTATAGTGATTTATTTACATAACTCTTTAGTGATAACATTGACCTCCAGTGAACACATTTGGGAAAGCATAGAGACCCTGGACCTCTTTTACAACCCAAGAAAACAAAAACACTGAACATTTTACAATTGATACTGACAACAATGATGACATTACCACAAGTGTAATGATGATGACAATGAATATCTCCCATTTAAGATGGCATTTTCTTTCCTTTCAAAAGTTCTAATAGGATTTTCATAGATTTCCACCTCTTTTGTTTCCATATTTCAATTCTTGTTTCCCAATTTTCTTCTGCTAACTGATAATGTATCTTTAGTATAATCATTAAAAGTCCCTAACAACTTCCAAAAGTTGCTTACCTTCGGAACACTCCATGTCCTAGAATATATTACTAGCATATCCTGTAATTTCCCTTAATATCTCCAGACATTATGAGTTAAGATAACTCTGTAATGAAGAGTATACTGGTACAGGTTAAATCTTTTCTCTCAGCTAATAATTTAAAAGACTTAGTGTACTTTGGAGTTTGGAATTACATGACTATTTCTAGAGACTTTTACCTTTGGAGTAGCTGTTCAAATTCAAATTAGGAAAAAAATACATTGCAAATAATAATTGTCATGCAATGTTTTCTAGATATAAATTTTAGTTGTTAATGGATCCAGTGTCATTTTTGATTCAATTCAGATAAATATTTGGATTTTAAAAGCATTGTACAAGTTATGGTTTAAATGTTAAATATCAGTAATCCACAAATACAATCCCCACTGCCAGACCTAATTGATCTCTCTACTCACAGTGCACCTTGGTTCAATCTCTGACCAACCAATATATCTCAAGTCTTGTAGCCATTAACTATAGTTCCAAGGTCCCTGGCAATTTCTTTCAACTCTATATTCCCAACTCTGAAGATCAATGGAAACCAAGTCCTATTCTGAAAGGCATTCACTCTAAACATCATGTTTGTTGTGTCCCCTTCCCATGTACACAGCATGCCTATGAACTTACATACTCTGATGATTCAGAGATGAAGGAAAGGAAAACTCTTAAATGATAACAAGGTTGAAATTATCAAGCCAGCAGTTACAAGAGATGCTGACATGACTGTTGTACAATAGAGATCTTCAAAAGGGGAAGACAGCAAGATCTAAGATCCCTGGCAAGACTCTGTCCCACCCCCACCACTACCATCCTGAATCCTCTTTATTCTGTCTGCATGCCTCTTTGAATTCAGTGTGACAAGAGGATATTTGAGTGGAAGAATAAAAGTGAGGATGGTGCCAGCTCTAATTTCTCTGTCAAATGTCACTATAGACAGAAAAGCCCTCTGGATTCCTAATGTCATTTCCCTCAGCTTATATCCGTGTTCCTCCTTCTCCCTAGGCCTTGATAGAAAAGTAGTATCTGGTTCTTCACTTGACAGACATTTGGGTGCATGGAGGAAAGACACTTTGGTTCTTTCCTCCTCTCTATGGTTTGGGTGGGTAAACACTCAATCCCTTATTGAAGTGATCCTAAGATCAGGAGCAGGTTGGTGTCTAGCCCTGTTTTTAAAATTTCTCAGGTAGCAAATTTCAAAAATATAATTTTGGCAAAGTAATTAATCTCTATGATTTTCTTGCTTAATCTTTTCATTTAAAAAAGACAAAGATTGGTTGACTTTCACGACCCATGAGAAGAAAATGTTATCTTTTATTTAAAAAATTCCCAGTTTCCTCCACTGTTAATGCCTTCCTTTTGAGATTACTTCCCCTTAACATTATGTATATATATCTATATATATAGATATATATCTTCATATGTGTACCATTTGCATTTTATCTTCCTTATTAGAATGCAAGCTTTTTGAGGGCAAGGTATCTCCACTATTTGATGCATATTAATTAGTTATTAAATACTTTCAGACATATATTATAATCTATAAGAGAACTACTCTGTATAACAGCAATCTCTTCCTTGAAAACTATTTTTCCTGTTTCATTAGCATTATTTTTCTTTTCTATACATTCTCGTGCATTAGCTTTTTTTCTACTTTTATCTTCTGAATAAACAAAGTGACAATTTTTTTTGTTGTTCTTTTCTGAATGGTGTTTTCCAGTGATTGTTAGAATTGGGACACTTCCATCCCAACTTCATCTGTACCTTCTTTCACGGATGCTTGACATCTAGGGCAGTGGGGCTGGACATCACAACTCAGTTCAGATTGCTTAGCCAGGCTGAAGATTAAGCGAGTGACTATAGAGACCAGAAAAAATGAAGAAGGACAAAGTGAATAACCTGATCTGGCCTTGGATATGGGAGGTTCAGTTCTCTCCATAGGACCAGACTAAGATTTGTGAAAATCTATCCTTTGTCTTTGATATAAAAGAGCAGCCAAGAAGAGTTTCATTCTTTTCTGCCTTTGTAAAAGTGAGCAGCCCAGAATGAGGAATCAGCATACCCCAGGAGTGAACATTAACTTCCTAAGCCACAAAATGACTGAATACAGGGGTAGAATGGGGAGGAGAGAGATGTAATTCTTGACTGGATGTGATGAGAGATCATACTCTAGTGTAGTCTATGGGTGGGTAAAAAAATATTGGCATTGGAATCAAAGTCAAAGCTAAATATTATATCTGGGACTTGCTATTTCTCAAGATTAGCATGCATGCTTTCCCTAAATTAAACTATGATGCTTTATGAGTGTTAACTTTTTTCTTTTCTTTTTACTGCTTAAATTTACTTCTTTTTTATTTAATAAGAATGCTTTTATCCCTCTCCCTCCACACCTTCAATTGAAAAGAAAAAGAAAAGAAAAAAACCTTTTTAACGAATATGTACAGCCAAGGACTTCATATTGACTACATTCAATATATACTTTAGGGTACGCAACTTGGTAAAGAGGACATTGCAGTATGTCAACAGGTTCCAGTACATGGAGGCATTTGACCTTCTGAACTTGTGTTGTTTTATTTGGGGCAGGAGGAGAAACTTCTTTTAAAATAAAAATCACCTTGTCAATCTTGAAGTGACAATTGTGGAACAAAACATATGACTGTGGAATGGTAGAGAAGTGCCTGTCAACCTAAGGAACAGAGTATGAGTGATACAAGTAGGTCGAAATTTATTATTTCAGAAGGACACATGGGTTGTGGCATCTGTTTGTGCTTTGAAGGAATGAAGAATGTGTTGGATGGACTTTCTTGTCATGGATAGTGAAGTTCTTTAAGGAGAGGACAGGGAACATAATCAGGGGTCCACAAAGAGAGAAACTGAATTAAACTGGCTCTATAATATCTCACTCATGAACCACCAAGGTATTGAATGCCAATTATATAGATATTGTTAAGGGAGTCTCATAAGGAAGAGAATACTAACACTAGGGAGCCAGAAGTATTTTCTAAGCTGGCATGTCCAAAGGAATATAAAGATTTTTCTGAGATTTTCAGCTGAAATTTGTGAAGGAGCAACTCAACATTGGTAAGTCTTTCAGTAACTTCCTTCTTGGGTACACATATGGGAATGATCACATTAAGTAGGCACAAAGGAAACTTAAATTTAATATTCTGGCATCACTTAGAGATTACTGGTGTGAGGTGTATGAACAGGCTTCAACATACTTGATCAAATGCTTAATGCATGCACTAGTGCTGGCTTATGCAGTTCCAAGAAAGTTCAAGTTCCAAGAAAGTATTATATATTGATATTACCCTGAAATATCTAGGATAATAGTTTTATGTCAAGACAGTAATAGCCAATAGCATTGGCTAATAGAGGGCATAGTGTTAGGAAGTATAACTTGATTGAGAATCATGGGCTACACAGTAGGTTGTAACTGATGGGTTCTGAGATGTGTATGGAGCTCAGTGTTCAGTGTGTATAGTCAACCTGTACCTAAAGGTAACCTAACTCAAATAGTGTCTGTAATCAAGGCTTTCTCAGGTTCAAATTAATCAATGGGTCTGCATCCATCACACACCTCTATTTATGTGCTCACCTTTACTAGCGAGCCAGAGAGCAAAAGTAGTTCAAAGGAAAAAACATTCAATGAAATAACTTAGCAATGAATGTAGCAAAAAACCCAACAAATCAAAAAGCAAACAAGCAAGCAAACAAAAAAAACTTCAGTAAAACTGAGCGTTGACCTCACAAATGCAAGTATCAGCGGAAAGAGTAGACATGGTCAGGGATTATCCTGGAGAGACACAAAATTAAGGAACGCATGTGATCGGAGAAACATATAAAATAAACATTTGTAATCAAGGTACATAGGCAGGAGACTTGAATGTAGAAAACACATATAATTTGGGCATATGGTTGAGTGGGAGTAAATCATACCTTCAGTGCTAAAGGGCCACCTATGTCTTCTGATGCCACTCCTGTTGAGTAGCACTCTCCTCACTACTCTCATATGGCTTACAGTTTCTGACAAATACATAGTCTTTACCAACCATTGCTCCCAGCTGCTCTCATGAGCTGTTAATCAACTTCCCCACTTCTACTTATCTATGCTTGTCATTCTTTATTTCTCTCTACACCATCATCAACTCTCATTGGTTCAGTTATTATCTATGCAGATGACTCTCAGATATATGCACAAAGTTGTATTCACTTTCCTCAAGTCTTATATTACCACCTGTGTACTGTATATTTCAAACTGGCAACTGAAATTCAACAGGTCCAAAACAGAACTCATAATCATTTCCTCAAACCCTACCCCACCTTTGAACTTTCCAGTTATATAAACACAACATCATCAGTCTTAAAGTTACATGAGCTTGCAACCTTAGGGTTATCCTTAATTTTTCACTTTTTCTTACTGTTCTACATATGCAATGAATTGCCAAATTTTATCAATATATTTCAGCATTTCTTGCATACGTTCCCTTCTCTACAGTCACATGATCACTACTCTAATTTACTACCCTTCACCTTGACTACTGCAATGTTCTCCCAATTGCTTTGTCCAACTTTACTTTGGTGCAGCTAGGTGGCACAATGGATAGACTGCCATGCTTGGAGTTAAGATGGCTCATCTTGTTGAGTTCAAATCTGACCTCAGACACTTACAAGCTGTGTGACCCTAGGTAAGTCACTTAATAATTTTTGCCTCAGTTTCCTCATCTAAAAAATGAATTGGTGAAGGAAATTGTAAGCCACTAAAATTGTCTTTGTCAAAAAATCCAAACAACCAAAAAAAATGGGTTTTAGGAGTCAGACATAAATGAAACAACTAAACCACTTCATCTTAGACTTTCTAATTTATCTACCACATAGTTCTTAAAGCACAGGGATGACTCTCTGCTCTCCTTTCAAGAAGCTCCAGTAACTTATTGGTGTTTGTATATCAATTCAAATATTTCTATCAAACATTTAAATGTCATAGATAATCTCTACTCTCAAGGAGCTCACAATGTAATGGAGAAGACAGTATGCAATTACCTACCAACAAGTCATATATAGGATAAATTAGTAATAAAGAACAAAAGGAAGGGATCAGAATGAAGGCAGGCAAGGAAAACCTTCTATTACAAGGTAAGATATAAGACAGAACTTGAAAAAGTCAGGAAACCAGGGGGCAGAAAAGGGGAGGAAGATCATTCCAGGTGAAGGGGACAGTCAGTGACTTCCTACAGTTGGGAGGAGTGTCTTGTTTAAGAAACCACAAGAAGGGCAGTGTTGTTGGATCACAGAGCACATGGTAGGGTTTAAGCTGTGAGAAAAATGGAAAGCTGGTGGTGGGGCATGTTCTGAAGGGCCAAGCAGTAACTGATATTTGATCCTGAAGGTAATAGGGAGCCACTGGAGTTCGTTGAGCAGAGCAGTAACATCATCAGACCTTTGTTTCAGAAAGGTCAAATTGCCAGTTGAACAGAGCATAGATAATCTGGAGAGAGTTGTGGCTGGAAGACCATTTCTGAGAGAAGACTGAGGTAATAAGAAGTTCCTCTAGGGTGCTGGTGCTGCCAGAGAAAAGCATGGAGTATATATAAGAAATGTCACAAAGTTAAACTCAACAGGTCTTGACAACAGATTGGATATGGGGGCAGAAAATAAATGAGGATTTGAGGGTGACATCTTGTGAATCTAGGTGACCAGGATGATGGTGGTACCCTCAATAGTAATGAGAAAGGTAGGAAGAAGGGAGAGATTTGAGGGAAAGATAAGTTAAATTTTGGACATGTTGAGATCAAGATGTCAAATAGGTAGTTGTAGATGTGAGATTGGAGGACATCAAAGAGGCTAGGGCTTGATAAGTAGATATGGTAATTATCTGCAAAGAGATGACAGGTAGATGAATCCAAGGTAACTGATGAGATCACCAAGCAAAATAATGTAGAGAGGGACAACTAGAGTATGTAGGATGGAACTCTGTGGGAAATTCAAATTTCAGTGAGTATGACTTGAATGAAAAATCTAGAAAAATCAGCTGAGAAAGCAATCAGAGCACTAAACAAAAAATAAATAAATAAACAAAAACCCCCCACAAAACAAGCGATGAAACAGAAGACAAAAAAACAAAATAAAACAAAAAACAGCGACAGTTGACTAAAGGAAATAGTCTTCATGGAATTTTTGTTTCTTAGAATCTCAGTTAGAATGACTTATCTTGTCCAGGAAGTGATCAGTTCTAATCACTTACCAATTTAGTAAGTTGTCAAAGGACAAAACAGATATTTTTATTATTTTAGGAAGGAAGCATGACCATATTGTAATAAATGCTATTGAGTTTTAATGATGCATAAATATTTCAGCATAGAGGCTAAATATTTTTCAGAAGTCAGTACTTTTCCTTCAATATGTCTGAAGGTGTGATGGCAAGCAAAGGCTGTTTTCCAGAGCTTCAAACGATCTTAAAAATTATCAAGTTATCACCTTCTTGTTGGAGATATAGAAAGGGAAATTCAGAGATGTGACTTGTTCAAGGTTAACCACAAAATAATGTAGGTCTAGACCTCAGTTCTTCTGGTTTCCAGTGTGGACTTGTGTATTATCTCTAAGAAGAAAGGCACTTAAAATGCGTTTTCAATAAAAGGTCTTCAGTCATCCTAAACCTCATTAACCATCTGTTACTAAGATTCCCAAGTAATCCAAAGCTTTTTTCATTTCCATGCCAAAAATAGATAAATGGATTGGGTTTCACATGTTTCCTAAAATCAATATAGGAGCACCAAACATTTCATAGGGGAATAACTCAGAAACTTAATGCTCTCACAGTGACTTTCTTCCAGTTTAAAATGTCTATAAAAATTAAACTCTGGAGAAGGTCCTGTATTTCATGAAAATGTAACAATAAAACATTTACCTGATAATTGCATGGCCTTGAGAGCTAGGAGACATTGACATCATTGCTGTCTTCAGTATGTTATGCCAAAGTCAAGCACAATCACGGCAACAACCACCACCACAACCCCCAGAAACAAAAATAAACAAAGGAAACTCTGGAAGGACAGAAATATTACACATTTTTCCAAACATCTATATGCCTATCTATCTTCTATCTATCTATCTATCATCTATCTATCTATCTATCTATCTATCTATCTATCTATCTATCTATCTATCTATCTATCTATCTATCTATCTATCTACCTATCTATCTATCTATCTATCTATCTATCTATCATCTCTATCTATCTATCTATCTATCTATCTACCTATCTATCATCTATCTATCTATCTATCATATCTATCATATCTATCTATCTATCTCTATCTCCATATCTATCTGTATCTATATATCTATATCTATCAATCTATTATGTCATCTATTTCTATATCGATCTGTATCTATATTTATATCTTTATCTGTCTATCATCTATCATCTATTTATCATCTATCTTTTTATCTATCTGTATCTATATCTATCATCTGTCTATCTCTAGATCTATCTGTATTTATATCTATATCTATCTACTTATCTCTATATAGAAAGAGACACTTTGTCTCATTTAGAATTCTTTTCCATTGCCATGTATAAGTTGTGGGCTTACCATGAGAACACACCTGGATAGGCCCCATCCATACTTTTCATGTCTATACTATTGCTCACCTCACAGTTTCACCTGGAATTTCAATATGGATTGAATATTTTTTAAATGATTTAATACACAAGCTCAGGAAAGCTAATCATCAGAGGAGGACATTCTACTTTCATTCCTATTAAATTTATTTTCTAATAAAAGCCACCACTGATGCAACAAAAGGACTGCCTAAACAATGTTAGATTGCCTTTCAGATTTTCTGGAAAGCTCTGCTTTTCTTTCAAGTTCATGTAGTGAGTTCTCTAGTCCAGGGTTTTCTAGACTTTTTTTTTCCACTTGAGACCCCTTCAGTTCTTCTTAAAGTGTAAGTATTATGACCCACATTTTTAAGTAGTCCTACAATTCCAGAGCCACACCAACTTCATCTTCCCTTCAGGGCTCCAGGGGTACCTCGGAGGGGCTAGAGGTGTCTCTTCTCTTATGTACTTATGTCAAATTCTCATTCTGATGAATTCTCACTGATTATTATCAGTCAGCCAGTCAACTGGCTTTACTAAGGTGCTTAGTTAGGGTACTATGAGGGGCTAATGCCCCAGTCCGTTTAACCAATTAACATCATTTAACTTTTACAAAAAGATGGATACTTAGTTTGAAGACACAAAATGAAGTGCAAACATTTCACCACCTCCCCTCCCCCCATACCTTAGGGACACAATCTCCCTGATACCATCTCAATCTCTGATAAGGATGGGCTCAGATGTATGTTAGTTTCTACATAGCATTAGTTTCACCAATTTCATATCTACCTGTGGCAGGGCTTCTAGTTGAATCCTTGACTCAACTACTGCTGGCCTATTTGAAAAACCTGAACTGCACTAAACTCATGTACTCTTAGACACTGGGAAAGATCCCTCTTCTGACTTTTCAAAGCTTACAAGGTTTTAGCCTCCAGATTACTCTTTTTCACGTGCAGATGAGAAGTTTGTTCTAATGTCCATGAAGGGGGCTATAGGAGGTACTGTGAAGCTCTTAGAACTTGATCAGGCATCAGAGACAGTGAGGTCATCCAAGGCTTCCCAGGACATCACTGGTCATCTTCACTTTTGTCCTGCCACTGGACTTTGATGACTCAGGAAGAGAGAGTGAGGCTGATGACTTTCTGCAGCTCTGCCTCACTTAAATCCAATTCATATGCAAATCAAGACATCAGCCATCATCCACTATTGTACCCTAGCTTTGTGATGTCACTGCTCCTCTTTGAAAATGAAAGACAAATAACAGCAACTCTTTTTAAACTAAAATTAAAACAAAGAAAGCAAACAGTGAGGGAAAGGACTGAGACCTATTTTCACAAGATCACATGCTGGTCTTTTATGTAGAATGATCCCAAGGCCTGTCTCCTTACTGCACTGTCTATCAACAGATGCCATTTAGTAAGGGAAAAAAGGAACATTCTAATAGAAATCAAACCAAATGGAAGTGTCCACAATCAGCTAAGGTCTTTTTTCAAGCACACTACCTCCAGTGCCATCTCAACAGCAATAGTCCATTAAGCAATCCCTACGCAGCACATGGTTAGTAGAACAGAGCAAAATACAGAAGTTTATGCATTCCCCAAAGTATTTCTAAGGCATTGCAATTACAGGTCATCACAACTCTTCAGGAAGTAGGTTTCCTGGACTCTTCCAGATGAAGAATTGGAACAACGCTTTGCTCATTTGAGTCATTAGCAAGTTGGCTATTAGGGGCAAAAAAGTCATATCAATGGAGCATCAAGGTTTCAGGACAATTCTTAGGTACATTACTTACATGTCCATTGTACAGATAAGAAAACTGATAACATTCTAGGCAAATGTATGATAAATGTCATAGCCAGGATTCAAGCTCAAGAATTCTGGCGTTTTACCTCTTTATCATACCATCTTTCAAAACTGTTGATTCATACTGACATTTTGAAACAAAATGATGGCTGACAAAGTTTTTTAATACTCATCTTACGGGATTATCACCATTTAATAGCATTAATGAAAATTTGCTACATGGGTAAAATTTAAAGAGATATGTCACTGTCCAGAGTGATACTTCCACCATTGTAAGGAAAAATAAATCTCGCAGAATCATAAAATTACAGACTATCAGAATTGGAAGATTGATGTGTTACAGTGGAAAAAGAGAACAGGCATTAGGAAAGGAAAGGGAGATTCTGCCCTTCTTGAGGATGAGAGGATGGTTGAAAGTGATACTTACTAAGCAGCAGGCATTTTACAATGTTTTCCTTGATTCTCACAACCACTCTGTAAGGTAGGCACTATAGGAAGGGTTTAGGGAGGGCAGGGAAGAGAAAGCAAATGTTACCCTTCAACTTTTAAAATGTAACGAGCTGCCCTGCCTAGACTTACTTAGTGACTCTCAACCAGTGTAGATCTGCCATACCTTTTCACATGGCACTAGATGACTTGTCATGACTGTAAACACTTCCTGGTACTCAAGCCTTTATTCCATTTCTAAATGCATGAACCATTAAAGGTATATTCCTATTAGTGAAACAAAGGGCTTAGAAGGTTTTTTGTTTGTTTGTTTTTAAAGAATGCTGGATTCCTCATCTCATATCAGCTAAGGACACAGGGGTCTTTTGGTTCATGTATCACAATATTGTATAAACTCTGAATTAAATCTTGAGTAAAAACTCCAAGTTGTGCTATGCCAATGATAGAAGTGTGCAAACACTAGACTACTTTCTTAATCTCTTATATGTATTACCTCTTCCTAAGGATGTAGGAGAAAGGGACAGAGACAGAGTAATAGGGGACAGGGAGAGGGAAAGAGAGGGAGAGAGAGAAAAAGACAAAGACTGAAAGAGACAGACAGACAAAGACAGAGAGACAGCAGATAGACAGAGAGAGTAATGGAGGAGAGTGACAGGGAGAGAAACAGTCAGAGAGAGGGAGAGAGACAGAGACAGAGACAAAGAGAGACAGAGACAGACAGACAGATGGACAGACAGAGAGAGAGAGACTGAAAAAGAGTAATGGGGGAGAGGAACAGGGAGAGGCAAAGACAGACAAACAGAAAAAGACAGAGATAGCGACAGAAAGACTGAGATAGGAGATAGATATAGAGAGGCAGACGGACAAATGGAGACAGAGAGCAATGAGGTATGGGGATATGGAGACAGAGGGAGAGTGTCAGAGAGAGAGAGAGACAGAGACAGAGTGATGGGGGAGAAGGATAAGGAGAGAAAGGGGAAAGACAGAGAGTCTGATAAAGAGACAAAGAGACAGAGACAGAAAGACAAAGACAGAGACAGAGATAGAGATAGAGAGGTAGATACAGAGAAGCAACGACAAAGACAGAGACAGACAGTAATGAGGGCTAGGGATAGGAAGAGGAAGGGAGAGATAGAGAATTAGGAGAGAAAGAGAGAGAGAGAGAGAGAGAGAGAGAGAGAGAGAGAGAGAGAGAGAGGGAGAGAGACAGAGACAGAGACAGAGAGACAGAGAGAGATAGAGAGACAGAGAGACAGAGAGAGACAGAGACAGAGAGAGATAGAGAGACAGACAGAGAGACAGAGACAGAGAAACAGAGAGACAGACCTGCAGAGACAGAGATTGATGCCACCAGGTAGGGTAATAGTTGGGTAGGTAGATGGCCTGGCTATACTGAATGGCAGGATTTCTGAGCTAAAACCTCCCACATATCAATTCAAAATTATCTTTGGAGTTTTTTTCTTTAATTTGGGCTACATTTAAGAACAGAATAGGCCTCAGGACTGTGGATGATCATATAGCTAGTAACTTTTAATATGGGAATTTTTAGAATGTATAAACCCTTCAACCTAAGCTGTTGCAGACATTGGTCTTTACAGGAGAAAAAAAATAAGTATGTCAGGAAAAAATACTGGGCTTTTTTTTTCTGATCACAGCCATGTTTTAAAGTCTTTAATGCTTGACTGTGATTAGGGAGAAAAAATGGCCTTTTTTTCAGAAATTCAGGCTTTTCTGTGAAGATCGGCCTCTCCTGGAGCTGCATCTACTTCAAATGTTCTCCTGGCAGTGTCGGCCAGCCGTACACTGAAGAGGCTGCGATATTTCAGTCTGCCACAGGCCTTAGGATTCTACAGGGTCTAGAACCCTATGGCGTGTGTCTATTCATTTCAAATAGTTTTCAAAAATAGAAAAATGCGAGAGGATGAATGCTTAATATTAAATGAAAGCGGCCTTGTGCTACAAAGAACAAATTCTGATACTATCGTACAAAATCATATTTTTGATGTTCAAATTTATATTCTTAATGTGATTTTAAAGAAGAATTGAACACTTAAAACGGTGAAATAATAAAGCCACACATGCACAGCTTACAGATAGTGCCAGGATAGATGGAGGCCCAGGAGGTTTTACAGTTCAAAATGCTCAAGTTCATTTTTTTTTTTCTTTAAACTCAGGAAATTAAGATGAGTACAGAAGCACATTTACCATGCTTGGTGGGAAAGTAAAAACGCAGATACTTGTCCCTGGGTGTTTTACAGTGATCTTGTTAAAGATTATGATTTCGATTAACATCTTTTTTCCTCTACTGAGAAGCTCTAATAATCCAGGATTTCTTTCAGAGTTCAACTCAATCACTCCCTTCCACACAAAGCCTTTCCTGACTCCTCTGCATGCAAGTGCCCCTCCCCCAAATTACCTTACGTCTATTTCTAATATATTTACATGTATACATCCTGTCTTCCTCAATAGAAGGTAAGCACCTTGAAGACAAGCATAAATTTTTTTTTGCTTGCTTCTTTTTGTATGCTTATCACACGGTATAACACCTTTCAGATTGTGACAGTGATACTTGTTCACTGTTTGATTATATCTTATAATTAAAGGAAATATAAAATGATTCATATTCTCATTAAACTACACTTATGGGGGCTGTCTAATCCATGAGAAAAAATAAAAGTTATAGTCACATCAAATCAAATAAAGTAAGGATAATAATAGATTTCCTGCCGTGGAGTCAGGAAGACACATCTTCATGAGTTCAAATCTGGCCTGAGATCCTGACTAGCTGCGTGACTCTGGGAAAGTCATTTAACCTTGTTTGCCTTAGTTTCCTCGTTTGTAAAATGAACTGGAGAAGGAAATGGTGAACCACTTCTTTGCCAAGAAAGTCCCAATTGGGGTCACTAAAATGCCTCAAAACAGCAATAAGGATAGCAATTAACAGCACTGAAATGGGAAAAGTTAACGTGAACACACACAATAGCCAATCCACAGATTTATTGCTCCCCAGGAGCTTCTGTTCTCCTTTCAACACACTTTTCAAATGACAAACATTCATTAAGAAGATGAAACTCAATAATCATTTATAAACTAAGCTAGAACCTCAGAATATAAGGATAGTATCTAAAATCCTGGCCCTTGAGGAGCTTATAGTCTATCAGGAAAGCAAATAAATGTATACATCAAAAATGAAAATATGCATAAAGCACTTTCTGGTGAAAGGGCACTGGTCATAAAGGAATAGTGGCTTGCTAATATTGGAGATTTCAAAGAATCCAATGGAAATGCAGAGGGTGTGACTGATGTGAATGAGGGATGAGGGAGTGGAGAATGGTATGGTCCCATTCATGGATCACTACTTTTAGAAGATCAGGGTCTGCAAAACCTACCAGTTTCATACTCAGAGTAACCAATTTTCTAAAAATTATGTGGTAGCAAGATGTTTTTGCTGACCAACAGGTAGAAATTTGAAGAGATAGAAGTATAGGTTTTCAGTAACATCTTAAACCTACCACTGTTATAATATTTTTCAAAAAAAAAATTTTTGAAAACTGAAAAAAGTCACTCATCTTTTTAAAGAGCAGGTGGAATGCACAGCTATTCTTTTTTAGACAGAAACAAAATCCATTTTAACACATTCCATCAGGCTGATATTTAAACATGTATTTGGTTTTTTTAAGGCTATCAGAAGGTATGATACAACTCTCCAGGGATCATGTTGCATTTCATCTCATCATTTAAAAAGTAGCTCCTCATATTTCCCAAAAACATGTATATCTAGTAGGCCCAGTTTTCAAGACTATAACTGACAATTCACTCCTTATTGAGAGCTGAAAACTATACTACTTCTTCATATTTGTTTTAATGAAAATGTTGCTGTATAGGAATGTTTTCTCTTCTGAGAAATAAAAGGGGTAGAGAAGCCTGAGTTTTAATAATAAGTTGAATCATTTCGTCTGTCTGCCTCTGTTTCTTTCTCTGTTTCTCTCTCTCTCTGTGTCTGTCTTTCTGTCTCTCTGTCTCTGTCTCTGTCTCTCTGTTTCTGTGTCTGTGTCTTTCTGTCTCTCTGTCTCTGTCTCTGTCTCTCTGTTTCTGTGTCTGTGTCTTTCTGTCTCTCTGTCTCTGTCTCTTTGCTTCTCTCTCTGTCTCTGTCTCTCTTTCTGTGTCTGTGTCTTTCTGTCTCTGTCTCTGTCTCTCTGTTTCTGTGTCTGTGTCTTTCTGTCTCTCTGTCTCTGTCTCTGTTTCTCTCTCACTCTCTCTCACATTTGCTCTCAGGCCTATGAAATGTACTTGGGCCCACCAGGAGGAGTCTGCTCTGATTAATTACGTTCTTTGCCCCAATTCATTTTTGTGATTAAGATTTCTTACTCAAGGAATTGCCAGCAAAAGATAATCTATCAAAGTTTAAATATCAGCCAAAAAACAGTACAGGAGGATATTTTGTGACTACTTTGAACTGAAAGCATTTTATTGAAAAAAGGCTTGTTGTACTTGGCAGCTTTCCATGACCTCCTACTGTTGACAAAACTAGCAGTGAGCCCTATTTGAAGCGTACTCGAACATGGGCCTGGTCTATGGAAGCCGCTGCTCGGGAGCATTTACAGGATTTATCTCTAAATTAATATTTTCATCGAACACACTCACTATACACCTTACATAATCTTTAAATTATAGGAAAACGCTAGAAGGGTGTTCTGAGAGTCGGCGGCTGAAGTAATGCTTGAGATTTATAGCTCTCTGAAGTCGACATTTGTGACTGACCTACAGCACACCAGGGCTGCTATTTCCCTTTCCTGATTCATGATAAGTGCAGCTGTCTCCAAATAAGCCTCCAGAGCCCATTAATGCTCAGTTCATCCCCTTATGGTAAATATGCACATCTCCAGCCTCACTTTTTAATACTCAGCTGTGATGGAGTCGAATAGAAAATCAGGTTTTCTTTCTTTTTTCTGTTTAAAAATTTTGTTTTTCCTTCCCCAAAATACATTTGCCAAGTGCCATGTCATTGTAGAGAGAGGGCCCTGAAGTCCAGCTTGCCTAGTTAGCTCTGCTTCTAATTAAAGAAACTGTTTTCAGATATATTTAACTTACTTGAGATGGTAAAATTTCACTTTATTAAGAAGGTACGTTTAAACAGGACCAGAGTGGTTTCCGGTTCTTGCTTTCTGCCCCACAGCTAATTAACAAAATTGCATCAAGATTGATATGAAGGTAAATATTAAAAGCACAGAAGAGAACAGAAAGCAAATTATTGCAAATGTCAGAAAAGCCAAGACATTCATCTTATCTCCTTTGATTTGTTTTTCATTAATAAAATATACATTGTTTTCCTCTTGGAAAAGTTATTAGTGACAACACATTGAGCTCAGAGCTTTGTCTCTTCAGAAATGAAGTCTTTGTTTGGTCATCAGTGATGGCGGTTTTGTGCCATTGTCTAACCTGTCAGATCCGATGAGCGTGTGTACTTGGGGGTGCAAAGATGCGCTGCCACACCTGCTGTGCAAAGCTGTGAATTCACAACTCTTCCGACGATGGAGCTGGGTTGTGCTGGGAGCTCTTTTGTTGCAGTGGGACTGTTGGTGGCTGCATATCTGAAGTGGCACAAGTGTCAGGGCTCATTACAGTCAGCAGAGTCACTTCCACGGAATCTCGTGTTTGGACCGTTTCATGTTAATGTGCAGCAGATTAATGCGAGCCACTTAATAGATTTTATGATGTTCAATGGATTGGGTAGCATCTCTTTCTTCCTGCATCCCTTCTTTCCTGCCTTCCTCCTTCCTTTCTTTCCTCCTTTCCCTTCCTCCCCTTCATCTCTTCTTTCCTTCTTTCCTTTCTTTCTGTATTTATTTTTATTTTTTTGTTTCTTTACCTTTCTTAATGTTATTTAGTTTCTTCCATTTTTCTTTCCTTCTTCCTTCTTTCCTTCCTTTCCTCCCTCATTGCTTCTTTCCTTCCTGCCCATTTACTCTTTCTTTCCTTCCATCATCCCTTTCTTCTTTTCTTTTTTCTTTTGATTTCTTGACTTTTCTTCTCTTTCTTAATTTTATTCAGTTTTATTTGCTTTCCTTCCTTTCTTCTTTCTTTCCTTTTTCCTTCCTTCATCCCTTCTTTCCTTACTTCCCATTTCTTTTTTCTTTTCTTCATTCTTTCTTCCCTTCTTTTTCTTCCTACTTCTTTGCCTTTCTTTTCTTTCTTAATTTTATTCAGTTTCATTTGTTTTCCTTCTTTCCTTTCTTCTTGCTTTCTTCTTTCCTTCATCCCTCTCTCCCTCCCTTTCTCCCTTTCTTTATCTTTTATTTTTATTTCTTTACCTTTCTTCCCTTTCCTAATTTTAGTTTACTCTTATTTCCTTCCTTACTTTCTTCCTCCTTTCCTTCTTCCTCTCTCCCTTTCTTCTTCCTTCATTTATTTTTCTTTTCTTTCTATTTCTTGACCTTTCTCCACTTTTAAAATTTGATTTAGTTTCCTCTCTTTCTTAGTATCTTTCTTTTCCCCTTATTTTCCTTTTATTTTTTATATTTCTTTATCTTTCTCCTCTTTCTTAATTTTATTTCATTCCTTATTTTCTTTTCTAGCACCTTTCTATTCCTATGGTCTTCTTTTCTTTATCTTTCTTCTTTTTTTAAAATTTTCCTTCCTTCCTTCCTTCCTTCCTTCCTTCCTTCCTTCCTTCCTTCCTTCCTTCCTTCCTTCCTTCCTTCCTTCTTTCTTTCCTATTTTGGACAAAGCAAAATAAAGCATTTTAAAGTCCATCAAGGTAGGAATTTCCACAATTCAGCCAGACAGTATTATCTTATATCACACTTTAGAAACAATGAAAGATGCACCCAAAGGGGTGGCAAAAACATTAAGATCACATGGGAATAAGACAGGTATTATGAAGTAATATTCCACTAAAATGATGCTAATATTATTATTGGACAAATGGCAATGCTCACTTTTGCATCTTTTTAAAAAAATACACAATGATTTCTTGTCTTTTTTGCTAAAGGTGATGTCATAGTAGTGAATAGGGGTTGGAATAGATGATTTCTAAGAGTTCTCTGTAAAGCTACAAACCTATGAAATTAGTCTTCTTTATGTCCTTGACAGTAACTCAGACTTTTTGCAGTTCCTATTAGTTCCCATTGCTGAAACGAACACACATTTACCAAGTTCACTCTAAAACGAACAAAATCAAGTGCCCCCTCCAAAGATAACAGTGAGCATCAGAATTTTAACATATTTATAAAAATATTTCATAACGCAATTTTCAGTAATATCCTTTTCAGGATTTTAGCTCTCTACCCAAACTTATTTTTCACATTGCTTTTCTTGGGACTTTTGTTTCTTAAAAAAAATCTCAATTTTTGCGTGAACAAATTGATAGAAAATTCTTCACTGTAGCTAAGACATTGGTGCTTGCTGAGCAGTAAAAAAATCTGGTAATTTCCCCCAAAGAGGCGGGGTGAACCTAAATCATAAAAAGCTTCTGTTGTCACTTTTACAATTCTAAGCAGCTAGCTGCAGGTTTAATAGACCCTAATCTAGATGGGCCTTTTTAAGGACCTTAGACCTGTATGGCCTCATTAATTCAAATGGTACGTGACAGTTCAGAGGTATCCTAAACCAGCCATTACCTGCATAAACAGGCTCTGATGCCAGTGTGGCACGTACATTGTTATCAGATCAGAATTTCTATCACTCGATAACTGTGATTAGAGGAAACCACAAAACTATATGGATTCTTTCCTTCTCTTTGGATACTATACAAATTTCTTCATGGATTATAGCATATTCAGTTACAAACATTTTTGAGGTGTAAAAGCTGTATCAGTGAAAGAAGACAAACTGCACAGAAACAGAGAGTGACTGAAACAGGACAAGGCGTTTGACCTGCTTTAATTGATCTTTCTGGCCCACCTCCCTCTACCCAAGCATAAAATGAGGTAGTGAAAAGAATCAAAATTTGGGAGCTTCGGTTTCATGTTCTGCAACATCTGGATTGTCCGGTAGATGTAGCAGGATGGCAGCTTCACACATTACAAGAGTAGAGGTGTCCACATATTGACAATTCCTCAAAATTTTAACAAAATGGAGAGACGGAAGAAATGTTTGGTTTCCTGTTCTTGATTTTGGACTCAATTTCATAATATATTATTCTCTACTAGCAAATAACAGCAAAGAAAGAATACACCAGCAAGCATTAACAGAAAATCATAGCTGGAGTCTGTTGGACTGCAAAATGGCATGCTTTGTGTGGCAAAGGAAAAATCCCCGACTGAATTCAACACTTTATACTACAACTAAAAGTAAAACCAGTTTAATTTAGGGTTAATTTAATTAACCATATGACAATCATAATCTTTCACTTGTTATTACCCATAAACAAACAAAAGTTGAAAATGATAAAATTATATTTCAACATGATATTTTGCTTTTGTATCATAAACATATTTCTAACTTCTACCATTTGAAAGAAGCTTTTCATGGAACAGGGTTTCCCCCTCCTAATCTTTATAATATACTTAAGAAAGATAAAAACAGTATATAAAAATAATTTGGAGACAGAATTCCGTTATGTATTTATATATGTACACACATTATGCACATTATATATACACATACATATATAAAGAAGGAGCATAAATTTACTTTTTATACTTGACGCACTTTGACAATACTGACACTTTAATCAGATATACAACATTTAGAACTCTCTGCCCCTGTTTTCATGGCTAATTCTGATCCAGATAAGCAAAAAACTGACTCTATTTAAAACTTTCCCTCTGTGATGACATTTAAAGAAAGGCCAACATGCAAAAATTGGTTTCCATTTCCTGAAATTAATATAACTTATTCTGTGTAATGGATCTTTGGGAAAGAAAATCCATTATTTTATGAAGATATAAAAATCTTCTATAGACTTTCATTTTTGCTATGCAGTATATCTACAGCAGCTAAAAGAATTCAATAGTCTGACTTACATTTTTACGTGCCAGATTAGTCTTTATATTTGTTTTGATAGAAAAGCAGGCAACAGCCTATTTCATGGACAATAAATTCAAGATAGTAATGATGAGATAGCACTGCCTGAGCTAACTGCACCCAGATTGGAGGGTCACATATCTGACCTAGATCTAGTATGGTCCTTAATGAATCTATATACTTGATTAGAGTTATTGTCTTTTTATAGCCCAAAATAGCTTTGCATGGAAAACTTGCTCATTTTAAGTAGAGTTGGGAGAATCGTTTTTCTTTCTACAAACCTCTAGAACTTTTCTGAAGCCTTCCAGATGACTGTTTGAAATGGCAAGTCTTAAACCATGCTGTTCTCCCTTATGAGGCTGATAGATTACAACGCTACCATTAGTGCACAGAACAGAAGCGCTTCCTCTTGTAATGAAAAATCTTGCTTTTGCCACCAGCTGCTATTTCTAGCTACCATCATATTGAAGTGAAATACTGGGCTGGCTGCTCCCTCTCCTCCCCCCCAGCCCTCCAGAGATCTGTCCTGATCAAGCTTTCTTCCTTCTACCCCTTTCCCTCCCCTAAGGACATCACCTTTGGTAGATTTTAAAGGAACTGCTACCAGTGCCTAAGATGTTTAGGGACGTGTTGAAGGAAACCTACTAACTACCCAATTTAGGATTAGAATAGTTTACAACTGACAGCCCTTGATCTTGTGGTTCTTGTCATTACAAAGCTATCACAAATTACCCCAATCAGTGATTCCAAGTTAATTGATATAATCAAAAGAATAGGTTCCCACGTATCACAGGCTGGTTTCACTTCTCGTGTTTAGTAACTCTCTTTTAATGTGCACAGCTGTCGCTCAGGGTATCCCTCCTTCCTACTTGGAGGTCTCTCCTTATCTGTAAGGCCATCTTCATCTATCTCTCTCTGTACTTCTACAGCCGCATCACTCACTCTTAATTCAAGGAACTGATTTCTCAGCTCTTGTCTTTCTCTTTCTTTCTGCCAATCACTCTCAATCTATCCGAGCCTCTCCCCCGAATCCACAACTCTTGCCTGGTATATCTCTCTTTCTTCCTTCCTCTTTCACAAATAGGATTTAAAAAAAAAATTACTGCTTTAGGAAATTAGGTTTCCCACACCCCCCTCACTTGTCTGCTCTCTCTCTCTGTCTCTCTCTGTCTCTCCCTGTTTCTCTCTGTCTCCTCTCTGTCTCTCTGTCTCTTTCTCTTTCTCTGTCTCTCTCTCTGTCTCTCTGTCTCTGTCTCTCCTTCTCCCTCTCTTTCTCTCTCCGCCCATGTCTCTCCTCTGTCTCTCTCTCCTCTCTCTGTCTCTTTCCCTTTCTCTCTGTCCTCCTCCTCCCATTACTCCTCCTCTTCCTCTCCTATTCTCCCCCCTCCTCCTCCTATTACTCCTCCTCTATCTCTTAAAAAGCATCATATAATTAACTCTTTTGCAAGGATAATAGATGTGATTTTCCATTAAAACATCAATTTCCTATCAGTTTATGTAGTCCTCAAAGACATATACCATATACCTTAAAAAAACTGCCAAAAAGAGCATGGCAGATCTCTATAGTTCTACCTACTACTAAATACAGTGAAGTTACTGAATTAGGTTAGAGACCAGAGTCATGATATATTGTCAGATATTATCCATTCAAATCAGAAGACTGAAAAATCATTAGTTTATTAATATTTTAAGTGTTTTGTCTTTGAAAGGGATGATTTTCATTAACTAGTCTTCATTTCCTGTGTTGCGCCTGACCCTGGTACAGCGCCATTTACAAGTAGAGTTAAATTTCTGGGAGTTTAAATTCTATAAGAGACCAAATGACAAGTTTAAGTTGTTTTTTTACAGTTAACCTTTCATCTTCTAGAATTCGTATGTCATTTTTCCTGTCTCCCACCCCCTTTTAACCTTTATGACTTCATTTTATTTCAGAATTGTAGTGCCCTGAATATCTAAGTGTCTTGTATTTTCAAGGAGACCAGGTGTCTCTTAATATCAGAAGGCTATATTATCAATCAAACTACAGAAGGGCCATCTTGTTCTAAATAACATTAATGAAACCAGTATTTTCTTCGGTTCTCTAATCTGAATGCAGTATTAAACACTGTTTACTTTTCTGTTTTTTAAGATGAAAAGAAAACATCCTAGAAAAATACAGCTTCACTACAAACTCTCTGGCTCTGTTACCCTGCCAGAGTCACAAATGAAACTATCTTTTAGCCAGATGTCAGCACAAGGAAAAGTTTAGAAATGGCAATTTTAATAGATACCTTTAATTTCATATAGTTCTCAGCTTATACCTGGAAGAAGAAGCTAGCTGAAAGGGAGACTTAAGGAAAATCTGCAACTGGTCACTAGGAACTCATTAAACTGAGATAAAGGTACTAAAGCAACCTGTGTTAGTTCCCAAAACTAATGTGTAAATTTCATCTTTCTTCCTCCTCGAGGAGATAATGTAATGGCAAGCTCCCCTTTCACAAGATTCCTGGAAAACCCATAAAGATACAAAAGGAATCCCAGAAAAAAAATCAATGGATTTGCCTTTTCTCCATGCAATTGCCACATAAGCAGGCCACGAGATAAGATGTGGGTAAAGCCTCCTGTCTTGTTTCAAACTAGATCACATTTCCACAGACCAATTCTCCATACTGCTAAACAGTGTGAAATGTTTAACATGACAGTAAAGCCCAGTTTTTTACCATCTCTTCTCTACAGTAGATTCGATAGTTCAATATCCTGCACTTTTTTTTTCTTCTTGGAGAGGAGGAAGTCTCCTTCTCTTCAAGTGATATTAATATATTTTGCTGTCTTAGCAGGGCTACATTAACCAGGCAGCACTCTGAACACGTTTTTATTTCTTAGCATAGAAAAGACAGCCAGACATAGCTCATTAAAATATATCAATGAATAATAACTTCTTCCTTTAAATTAACTAATATCTAAGTTTAATGAAGCTCAATTTATAGTGATTTTCTGGCTGAAGTGCTCTTCTTTCTGCCTAATTATGTGTGAGGCTTTCAGACAACAAGGAGTGTCTTTAACATTAGATAAGAACCTGAGCTTTTATCTCAATCAATAGTCTTTAGCCTTTGAACTCATGTCAGTGGAAGATCAGCATGCCACATTTAGTTCTACCTGACCTCTCATTCTTCTTAAAGCATGCTGCCATTTTCAAAAGAAATACACAGAAAGATACACACACTCACATGCATGCATACACGTACATATGTGTGTGAGACCAACTCTTTAGTGTGTGCGCATGTGTATATGTGTGTGTGTGTATGTGTGCGTGTATGGGATCCTTTATGGCTGTAAAGATGTGTGACTGTAATAATGATGTTAAAATTGTCTTGTTTCCTTTCACTGGGCTTTGTGTATCTCAGAGGAGCCCCATATGGCGCTCTTTGTCCGAGTCATTACCTCGTTACAGCCTCTGTCTGCCAGCCAAAGGTAGAACGCTGCAGCTGTAGACAGCGATACAACTGGAATTGTCTAAGGTCAACAGTGCCGTAATTACTTTAAAATGTCAGCGTACAATAAAATACAACAGTTCATCTGGCAGAAAGCAAATTAGCTTTGACCATAGCGTAATTACCCTTTTCTCAGCACCATTAGAAGAGATCAAATCTCCACATTCAGTGTTTGAGGAAAGGCCATCAGAGTACACTCTACCTGACAAGGATGCACATTTGCCATTTTGAGATGTAATTAATTGTCCCTATAATAGAAATTTTTATATTTGACTCTGGAATTGAAATGTGTAATAACCTGGCTTCTTCATATTAACCATTTCAATGCTGAAAAGGTATGTTTTGCAAAGTCAAAATAGGCAAGTCACAGTATAGTATCAAATGGAGTCTTCATTTGGATAACAATTAGTTCTGCTGCAAAGTGATTTATTTTCTGAATGACTCTTAGAAACATTAAGAATGATACTAATGTCTACATACTACATCTGAAGACTCCAATTAAGGAATTAACATGATCATACTCCTCTCTACTGAGCCTATGATACTCTGCACTTTCTGTCTTTTTGCTAGCCTGTGAGACTGATGCAAAATGCGGCACTATCATGACTTATCAAAAGTTGATTTCAACCACTGATCTTATGTTCACCTCAGCCCCTGGCTAGCAGGGCAACCCGGGTCACAAAAGCCCCTGCTCTCCCTCCTCTCACTACAGAATCCCAGGATTAATGTGGCACCTTCATAAGAACTACCTCTTTCTTCATCATTAATGGCAAAGTGTACACATAGACCAATGATATAGTAATCTGATTAACTGGGAAACAAACAGCAAGATACTGACCAGTGACAGTCCCTGTAGGGCAAAGAGAGGGACACTGCATGTTGACTTTCATTAATATTTAAGGGCTCCAAAGATGCTCTAAGCTGATTTGAAATGACTTAAGGTGTCTGAGTAGCATTTCTCCTTGTGTCTGGATGCAGATACAGATGAAACAGCTGTTTTGTATCAGAAGAGCCTTGTACTCTATTTAGGGAATTCCACCATCATAAAGATGTTTACATTTTCTTGATGTTTCATTCACTGTGTTGTGGGTTTCTTCATAGCATTTGAAATCAAAGAATGCTCTCCTGGGTTCAGAAATCTCTCCTTTGAGCTCAGATTTCCTGAAGAAGCTATTGATATGACCAAAGAGAAATGTTATAGTTGGCAAGAAAATTCTCAGCACCACCCATTTCTATAGAATCTTTTCTATTTTTAATGTCCTGAAGCTGAAATATTCTGTGGCATATCTGGCAAAGCCCAACCACTATCACACACATATGTATGCATATGCACACACATATGCATACATATGCACACACACATATATACACGAATACGTATATGTATACATATTTATATGTAATAGAGATGTCTATCTCGAGAGAAAATCAGGGTAAGATATAGGCTTCCTCATCCATTGTTAGATTTTTTTTTGAGGCAGTTAGCTACTACCATGAGTAGTTCATTGAGTCTAGAGTCAGGAAGACCTGAGTTCAAATTCAGCCTACGATACTTATTAGCTATGTGACCTTGGACAAGTCATTTAGCCACTTTTTGCTTTAATTTCCTCAATTGCAAAATTAGGATAATAGTAACACACCTACCTCCAAGAGTTTAATGAGGATCTAAATATTTGCAAAATATTTAACACAGTGCTTGGCATATAGTAGGTACTTTATAAATGATAGACATTATTGCTGTTATTTCCCAGTGTCATTTCTGAAGCTTACATGATTGCATAATGATAAGGAGGCAAAAACAGAAGTTGCAAAGGAAGAAAAGTATATCGATAAATTTAAACAAAAGAAATTCAATTTATTCAACAAGCATTTATCAACTATGCAGTACATACCAGACATAGTATTAGGTGTTAAGGATATAAAGACAAAATGAAGTAGAATCTGGCACTCAGTGAGATTACATATTCTATTAAATGTAGAAAAAGACAATTGTCATCCATGAGAGTTATCTGAACCAAAGCAAATCCAGCAATTCATGAACTGAAGTTCTAGAAAATTCAGCAATCAGCTTCATTCAATCTAGAATTTGTTAGAAAAAGAAATGGTTCAATCCGATGAGTAATTTATCTTTCTTTTGAGCTTTGCATTTCACTTTCTACAGAAAAAAAAGGCCATTCTCATTTAACCAGCCCTGGGGGAGCCTGATCAGTTTCCTTATAAGCTTTAGAGGTTGTGTTAAGGTCCAAATGTCTTGGCTTTGAACTTAAACCCCTATTATTGGCTTCAGCCTATTTTTCTTCCATTATCTCTCACTATTCCTTACACAAACTCTACTGACCAGCCAATCCAGTCTACTTTCTGTCACTCAAATAAAAGTCATGTACTTCTGCCCTTATATATTTAATCATAATGTTTCCTTCTCTTAAAATGTCTTCTCTATTTGTCAAAATATATGATTCCTCGAGACCTAATTCAATTGTGCCTCCTTCAGGAATCTTTTCTTGACCATCACACATTAATCTCTGAATTTCTAGAACATAAATAATCTGTATCACTCAGTTGGCACTTAGGGCTTTGTGACATCGTTGTAGTTTAACATTTTGTATATATTTCCAATGAGACCAGGAGATCTTTGAGTACAATGATATTTCATTACATAGGAAAAAAACCCAAAAAACTAGAAGATGACTCTAAAGTCATCTAGTCCAATACCCTTCATTTACTATAAGAGAAAATTGAGATCCTGATAGTAAAGTGACTTTCCAGTGGTTTCAGCTACAAAATGTCAGAGGTGAGATTGATCACAAGTCTCCCTGATTCCAGTTCTAGAACTCTGTCCATTATAAAACAATGCAACTCAAACTATATCTTTTACATTCATATTAAGTATGAAGTAGGTGCTCAAGAAAGCATAGTACTAAGCATAAGCTAAATTCTAAATAAAGACTGCTTCAATTAATGGATGAATTTGAATCAGTTAGTCAAAAAATCTTTTTTAAGCCAATACTATGTGTCAGGTACTTAAAGGTACAAAGAAACCCCAAAGGTAGTCCTTGCTGTAAAGGAGTTGAAAGACTCTCAAGAGAAACAACTCTCAAACCATTATGTACAATAAATACTCTCCCTATGCCTCTCCTTCTCTCTCTCCCTCCCTCCCTCTTTTCCTCCCTCTCTCTCTCTTTCTCTCCCTCTCTCTCTCCGCCTCTCTCCCTGCATACACATAATGTGTGTATGCATATATATGCATACATACAAATATATGTATATATACACACACACACAAATACACACATGTGTTCAGTGAATTAGAACTAATGAACAAAATGAGAAAAGGACTTCCTGCAAAGAAAAGGTATTATTTAGCTCAGACCTGAAAGAAATCAGGGAAGTTAAGAGGTAGAGATAAGGAGGAAACATGAAGGACATCCAATGCTGTGATGTAGGGAGATAGAGCATCTTGTTTGAGGCACAGGAAGGGATAAGTATCACTGGATTGAAGAGTATATTATGAGGTGGAGCAGGGGGTAGGATTGAAGGGGTGAGGAATGTAAGGGGTTAGAAGACTTGAAAGGGATTATGATAGGTCATGATAAGCTTTGAATGCCAAACGGAGAATTTTATGCTTGATTGTGGATTATAGTTCCAAATATCTTCCATATCATGTGTGTCTCTATCAGTTCATGTTCATAAGAACAACAACAGCAGCAAAGCATCAAGGAAATATTTAGAAAAATACACCCAATTCCAAGCCTCGAAAGTATATTTAAAAGGGCATCACTTTGTTTGTCAATCAAAAGTTGATCTTCATTTCCTTCTTTGGCACAAAAAAATGAAACAAAGAATGTGACAATGAAAATAGGATCATTAATTGCTATGATCTGTGTAAACGGATTGCTGAAACAAGGATAAACAGGTTTACAAGAACCAATTCTTAAATTTTCATTGTGAGGCTTTACACATCGGAAATTAGCAAATTCTATAAGTCATGTCAGGATTTACTGTTTTGGTGATTGTCTAAGCTTAAGAAAGTGATGGAGCTTATGTTAATGATGAATATTAAACTTTAAAGCATTTCACATATGCATTTTTGTCTTAAGAACCAGGTGTTAAACATCTGCCAGCATACCATTGTTTAGGTACTACATTTAGGTATAATGGAAGGCATCCCAATTGGAGCCCTGTGTTTGAGCCTATCTCTAACTATCTGATTGTGTGGCTCTGGATTAATTCTTCTACTTTTGTTTTCTATTTCTTCACCTGTCAAATAAAAGCAGTTGCATTAAATTATCTAAAAGTTCCTTTCAAACGTTCACATTTTGTAAGTATAATTCTCTTACTTGAAGCACACCAAAATGCGAATAAACAGATAAATCAATAAAGTATAGAAAGTATCACATGCTTCATGATCTAAGGAGACATTCCTTCCATAAAAGAAGGAAAATCAAGAACTCTTGAGGAGAACAAAGAAGTATAGGATGCAATAAGGGCATGAGAAAGAAGAAAAAAATTGAGTAAAGAAATGGAAACACAAGCATTGTCCATAAAAATTTATAGTGAAAATGGTCCTTAATAACATCAGTTTATCTGAAAATATATGAATCAATAATGTAGATGATCCTTCATTAACTTACCCTGAACTAATTAATAATATCTGACATTTATATAGTGCTTTACTGATTACAAAATCTTTTGCATACATTATTTCATTTAAGTCTCCCACTAAGTATGTGATGACTGTTGTTCTTGTTTCCCTTCTACAGATGACAAAATTGAGGATCAGAGAAGATAAATGATTTGCCTGCTTCCATGCAGAATGTAAATATTAGAGGCAGGATCATTCATCTCAGTCTACTCTGCTCAGGAATCAACAAATTACCTTGGTGTTTCCTTACATTGGTAACTCAAATAGGTTGAACAGAATTTATCCTATCTCATGACTATTCCTATAAATATATAAATGTACAATTATTTTCTGGATACATAATGGAATCTTTATTAAAATATCCTTTCTACATAAACCACTAATAGACCTTTGGGCTACATCAGGTTAAAAATATAGATTGTTTTAACATGGGTTATCTCAAGTATCAGACCTTGATTTGTACCTTCATTTTACTCTTTCCCTAATACCTCTGCTTCCTTAGTTATGGTTCATTTTGCTTGTACATGTGTAGGGATAATTGTAGAATGAGTATAGCATTGCCTCTGGGATTAAGCACTTTAAAGCCAGTTTGACTTGCCTTGGTGGTTGTCTAGTGATGGCAATGTTTGCTTAAGAACAATATTACCTGGGCAGATGATATAAATGCTTCAAAAATTCAAGACAAAAGACTGGGAAGAAAAAAAAATTCATCAGACAGTAACAATATTCTCCAATTAGGTTTTCGAAATTTAAATAATAATCATATTTATTCATGCTTCTTTTATGGGAGGAGGCATATTCACTAACTATAAGAAGAAAATAAAGGAAGGGGGGAATATTTTTCTAAATTGAAAGTTTTGTTCTCCCACCCACCCTCAGCCCCAATCCAGCTTTGAAACAGATTGTTGTCAATAGAAACTTCAAAGGAAGCAAAACATTTATTGGTTTTATTTTTTTGTTACCAAGGAAAATGTTATATTCTTATCCACATAGCATTGTTTGGGGTTGGCACAACCAGTACCTAGTCAGCCCTTACTCCTGACTTTTACCCAGTTGCTTTTTATTTCTATTCTTTTTTTTTTTTTTAAATTCAGTCTCTTCCCTTTTGTGAAGAGGGGACATTTGGTGACCAAATAGATGCTCAAACCTTTGGGAGATACAAATGTAAGCTGTTCTCCAGTAATTGTCAGTTCCTTCTGTCCCTGAACTAAAACTCCCTAAGAAAGATCTAATGCCAAAAGTTGAAAGTAGACAAGATTAATGTAAAGACCACTTTTTAATAACTTGCGACTTTTTTGTCTCTTTATAAACACACATACAGCTGCATTTAAAGCAGTCTTTTCCTCTAAGCATTGACAAATTGATGAAGGAAGGGAAAAATCTCAGGAGAACTATATTTCAATTAACTTTATCAATGATAGCTGTGTAACTCTGGGTAAGTTCTTTCATAAATGGTAAGAATGTCAAATATTAATGAAGGATGCTGAGTAGAGCAGTGAATCAAGACCCAGATGCTTGCATAATTCACTTCCTCTTCCCTCTATTTTTGAATGAAAATATAAAAGGAAATGGGAGGAGATAACATCAGTACATACCCATATTCCCATATAGCAGTTAAGGATATTGACTAAAGGGAGAAAATAGCTGAACTGGAAAGTTTTCATTTTTAGTGTGTTTGACAAAATACCTTACTGAATAATTCACATTTTTGTAGCATTTAAAGATTTGCAAAACTTATTGCATTAACTCTTTGAGATAGGTGCTTATATTACTCCCTTGTTATACATGGGGAAACTGAGGCTGAAAGATTAAGTGCTGTTGTAAAGGTCACCAAATAATGTCTAAGGTGGAATTGTGTAACACAGGCTGTCCCGATTACAAGTCTTCCAGTCTATCCAGGAGAGCGTACTATTTCTGTGTTTTCAAGTAATTTAGTAAATATTGATCATGAGCCAAGTGTATGAAGAGCTCTTTGCTAGGGTATTGAGAAAATCATGAAGAAAATTAAAATATAATCTCTACTATTCTGGAGCTTACCACTGAGTAGTTGAACAGAATACCCATGTAAACCACAGTATTACAGAATAGATTGTGTCAAGTTCATGAGAAATATAAGAACAGTGTTAATTGAAATCAAAGGTGATAATACCTAAGAAGAGTTTGTCCAAGTTAGTTGAGTTCTCGAAACACTACATTTTTGTCTACAATTTTATGTTTAATCAAATGTATTTTTGAATAGGTATATGTGTCTATACATATATAAGCAAATGATACCATGTTTCTATAGTGTCCAGTTTGATCAAGAGCTTCTCTTTCTCTCTTGTCTCCTTCCCGTCCCCTTACGCCTCCCCTTCGCTTCTTTCTCCTCTTTCTTCTTCCAACATGGATTATGGGCTGGTTATGTATATAAAGAAGATATAGATATTTGGTTGAATATGATAGTATAGAATTGTCCTATACTATACACATATCATATATAATACATTGTTTAATTTATGTGTTTGTGTTGTTCAGTGACTTTTCAGGTGAGTCCATCTCCATGATCCCATTTTTTTTTTTGCAAAGATACTGTATTGGTTTACAGTTTTCTTCTCTAACTCATTTTACAGACGAAGAAAATGAGATAAATAGGGTGAAGTGAATTGATCAGTGACACAACTAGTAAGTGTCTAAGACGAGATCTGAACATAGGAAGATGAGTCTTTCTGACTCCAGGTGCTGCCCTATATCCACTGAACTACCTAGCTGACCCAGACAAAATATATTAAAATATAAATTACAGAGTGTATGAAAAACATAGTACATAAATTTATTGATAATGCAATGTATTCATGATATATAACATAATATGAGGCAATAAATATGATACACAATGTAAGAGGATATGATGCAATATTAAGCTACAGTGCAATGCAATGCTGTAAAATGCAATGCAATATAATAAATATTATAAAATATTACACTATACTGTAACATACTATAATATAAATTATATAATATATTAATACAAAACAGAAATATTCACTCAATACTTATATAATATACAACAAAATAAATACAAAATGTGTAATAAGAAATGTATAGAATATATAAATCAATAATATAGATACATAATGTATCAATCATAGAATGTATGATACCATTCTACATATGGTTAAACATGATATGTTTTCGTAATATATCATACTGTTTTATAGTATCTTTATACATACAATCTATGTATTATATGAGTATTACATGAAGACACTGGGGATACCCTGTAAACACACATACATATGTATAAAACATACATATGTGTATATAATTATATGCTATCTAATATGTAGTATATGCTGTTTTAGGGTGCACATGTATACATATGTGTGCATATTTATATATGTATGTGTATATGTATACTCATATATATTATCTCATGTATCTAGATATAGAGACATACATCTGTACATTCAGTCACATATATGTGTATTCCCATATGTATACATTTGAATGTGTGTATATGTGTGCGTGTGTGCGTGTGCGTGTGCGTGTGTAATAGAAAAAGCAGCAACCTGGTTTTGTTTTCTGAGGGCTAGTCTATCTAAATAAATGTTTACCAGTAGACTGGCTTCTTGATAAATTCCTTACCCATGGCAGCCCATGAAACAAAGAAGTCAACAAAATGCCCTTCAGTCCCATGGAGGGCCCTTCTGTTAGTGTGGTGATAGTGGCAGAGTTACGGAAAAGGGGACAGAGTGCAGTAAGAATATTAGTTTTAAGATCATCTTTAACTTAATTGCTGGTTCTGTAAATATGGAATCCTTTTCCAACACATATCCAGAGAAGTTGATTTTGTATAATCTTAAAATTATTACTATAAACCATACTAGAAGAAGGAACGAAGTAATAACTAAACGGAAGGACGGTGTGTTGGACCTTTGATAATGCAAGGCTGATGATAATACCACCATTAAATTAATCATGGCAAATGTGTCAACTTTTGTTGTAGAGAATGAGAAGGAGAAATTCTTCTAAGAACTCAGTAAGATTCTCTAACCTAGTTCATCATATATTTTAAGTTATGGTAACTTCAGTGTTAAAGCAGAGGTAGGGAAGGTGAGAAATGTGGAGTAAGAATAAGTAATGAAAAAGACCAAGGACTTGGCCATTACATATAAGCTTCATAGGCATGTAAAATGAATATTTTCTTTGAAAGAAGAATGAGAAGGAAAGGGAAATAGTGATTACTGAATAATATTTTTTAAAGTATTGATTACACTTTACCAGATAGGAAATGATATGCTCCTGAAATGGGAGTTGTTCTCAAATCAGCTGTTGTCATATAGCCATATTGCTGTCATGACTTGAAAAACAGAGATGTCTAGGAAAAGGCTGAAGAGAAATTATTTTTCCAACCCCTTTAACTATGGGAACGAAGGACATTCTTGAGAATTCCCTTGGAATCAGGAAATAATGAAACTGTGGCTCTACACCAAATAAGAGAGAAGGGGTGAGTTACAGTGATAATGACAATTGATAATGATAAGTAATAATAAAAAGAATAATGAAAGGTGGCACTGGAATCTTTCCTATAGCTTAAATATTGTAAATAATTTTGAAACTCTCCCTGTGATACTCCTCAAATTACAGTTATAGGTATGCAGTTCGAGTGCTAGTGGGACAATTCCTTCTTATTCTAAAGGTAATCCTATAGGCAGCTCTTTCTGCTTCTGTAGTTGATGAGCCTCCGTTCTTCTACTTTCCATTAACAATCGGTCATCGGATTCATTTAATTCTTAAGCAAAGGCATTTTCTCAAATAACATTGCAAAAAGGATGTTTTTAAACCTTAGGCAAAATCTCTCACAAATATACACTGTCTATGGGAAGAGAATACTTAAATTTACATCATGGTGGTTATGAGACACAAATGTATAAGGCAGGCAAAGTTTTGCTTTTTTTTCTAGACTTCTTGCTGGGTTCCCAAGATCTGCTCCTCTTTATAGCTCAACTTTGAACTACCAGGAGAAGTTCTTTTCTCAAAGTTGCTCTTCCCCTCTCCCTTAAGATGACTATCTCTCTGTATTCCCATCTATATCAAGTAAGTACCCCTGCTCCATGCTGGACAAAGTGTCTCCTATTGGTTGAATGATGACCCTTCAAAGCTACATGGCTGTTTGTTGCTGAGGTAAGAGAGGAATCCCTTCTTCCACCCATGAAAGGATCCCCTCTAAAGTCAGCTTCTACCTATTACTATTTATAGTTCAACAATTTGAATACTTTTAAATCAACTGCTAGATGATGACATGATCAATAAAGAAAAAAGAGAAAAATCCTTGTTTCTTCCCTAACTGGGGTCTTATTTAAAAATAAAAAGCAACTCTGTGTTTTAAACCTTGGTAGTTTCAACTTCCTTAAGACTTGACTGTTTAAAGATCTGGAAGGTGAGGCTAATTTGTTTCCTCAACCAATCATGTTATTTCCGTTCTGACTCAATATTTTCTCACATCGTTAAAGGAATCAGGACATAGAAACATTCCCTAGGTATTTTAAAACCTTGTTTATCACATTACGATTATATTCTAATCTTTCTTTAGTCAGCTGAGGTGGGGCTGACCATTTTCCTTGCATTCTCCCCATGCTTAAAAATTTACTCTCACCATCAAATGGACCAGTTTATGTTTTAGTGGAAATTGGGATCCTTCTACATGTTTTTCCTTCTATACTTCTAAATACATGCTGCCACAATTAAACAAACGGAAGTGATTTTTCCAAAGTTCTCATGGGTTAATACTGCCTGTCTTGGTGTTTGCAAAGCATTTCCCCAAACCAAAGGAAAGAACAAAAAGAAGGGAGAAGAAAATCAAGCTTTAAACTCAGTGGGAAGCAGTGATGTATTTATTTGTTTTATTATTGATTACCTTTTAATAAGTTATATAGATAATAACTTTAATTAAAACTAAGAGATTAATGAGTTTACCACGCAGAAAAATATGAACAAATGCTTAAGGGTAAAGAGGTTCCCTCAGTGAATAAACAATGCATTGGGCACAAAACTTGGGAGGAATCAGAATAGAAGGACGAATAGCCTTGGGCAATTTTCAAGACTCTTTTAAGGATTCCAAAGTTTGCTGATAAACAAAGACTCATTTTTTAGAACACTGATACTCTACTGGATTTTTATGACTGTGAGATATGGAACATAACAGTCTCTGAACAATTAAAAAGTGATCATCACTGAGGATAAAAGAGAGATGCATGGTGATTGCTAGTAGGGTGTACCATGTGACTGATAAGGAATTGCATCGGATGGCCAGACACAGAAAATGGATTAATGGAAGCAACATATATATTGATGAGGTCACAAATCCATTTGATTATTTGTTTAGGTGGAGATATATAAATATGTATATACATACATATATGTGCATGTATACATACGTACAAACACAGAGGGAAAGAAAGACAGAGCGAGAATGATATGGGGCAGGAAGAGATAAAGAAAGAGAAAGAGGCAGAGACAGAGAGTTTAAACATTTTCAGGATAAATCAAGTTTTAAAATCTAATCAAAGGAAATGTTTGTTCTTGGAATGCTATTTATTAGTAGCCGGTGAAGAAGGCTTTGATTAAAACATGTTCCTTAATTTGAAAAAGTGCTCTTGTTTTTAAATTAAAGTATATATGGTAAAGAGCTCAAGAATTATTGATTATAGCAATTAGGAACTGTAGGATTTACTATTAGATTTCAAAGAGAAAAACACAGTTTCCATTTGATGATGGTGGTGGTGGTGGTAGTGGTATTGACGATGATGATGAAGATAAATTTTAAATAACAACTTCAGGTTTACAAAACATACTTATTTTGCATATATTTACATATATTGTCTTATTTAATTCTCACAGCAATTCTGGAGGATAGGTTCTATTACTTTTATCCCCATTTTACAGATAACATAACAGGCAGAGAGGTTAAGTGACCTGTCCAGAATCACATAGGACTAGAAAGTATCTGAGGTAGGATCTGCACAAGAGTCTCAGACTCCAAGACCAGAGGTCTCTCCATTATGTACTCTAGACAACAGAACTTATGTCTCTCATGTGCGGGCTATTGGTTAAAAAGAGGACAAGGTAAGCATGGATAATCTAAATCTGAATCTTGTTGCTGGTATTAGAAAAACTGGGGAAAACAGTCACTAGTAACAAATTATATAAAAAAGACAGGATTTAGTTTTAACAGTCTGTTATGTACTATGCTTTTGTTTGAACTTTGCAATCTATTTATGGGCAGCTAGGTGGTACAGTGGTTATAGCACCTGGATTGAAGTCAGGAAGGCTCATTTCCTCAGTTCAAATCTGACCTCAGACACTTACTAGGGCAACACTGGGAAAATTACTTAATCCAATTTGCCTAAGTTTCCTCATCTGTAAAATAAACTGGAGAAAGAAATAGCAAACCACTCCAGTATCTTTGCCAAGAAAACCCCCAAAGGGGTGCCAAAAAGTCAAAAGAGAAGCAGCTCCAAAGTCCTAGGACCTCAGTTCAAATTACACTTTTTTTATGTTTTTAAATGGTACATTCTGAACCTAGGGTAATAGGCCTAAAATAGAATGCAAATGCTTCTAAACCAATCCCCTAATTTCACAGACAAGAAAGCAGGTCCAGGAAGGCTCAGTAATTTGCTTAAAATGAAACAGGTAGTAATTATCAGAGGTGGGATCTGCACTGAGGGCTTTTGACTCTAGGTTATTCTTCCTACTGGATCACATTGCTTCGACTTCAATGGCACTTATTTTCCTTAATCTATAAAAGAACCAGCCAGGTGTCATGTAAAGAAAGTTGAATCTGGAAGGTCTAGCTTTACTTCTTGCCTCTGACCATATTAATCATGTAACCCTTAGCAAGTTCCTTAGCCAATTTCAATAAGAATATAAGCTGAAGAGAAGGTGATGACTAGACAGTTTCCTGGATTTCCAAGGATTTTTCTGTACTATTGAAAATATGTCTGGTCTAAAATTAAGAATAGATAATGATGGAATTAGTCAAGCAATGGCACCTTTTCAAAAGTGTGAAAATATATTTATTTATTTTTATGTCCTGGTTTTCAGAGGAATTCTTCTGACATGATAACTACTATAATCCTCTGTCAAAATCATCATTGTCCTTATTCCAAACCACTTGAAGAGCTATGTTTCTTCTGTGTAAGAATTCTTTCCATCAATGCACATCACAATTTTTTTCATGATTTAATTATGGTTTCATGATTTGCTGTCACCATCGTAAGTCATCCTATAGAGGCATAACTCTTGTTTATAACCCTTTCCCAATTTAACTAGATTGATCCTGAGACAGGAGCTTCTAGGGGTGGGAAACCTGTGCCCTTGAGGCACATGTGACCCCCTAGGTCTTCAAGAGAAACCCTTTGACTGAATTCAAGCTTCATAGAGCAAATCCCTTTAATAAAAAGATTTGTTCTGTAAACTTGGATTTGGTCCAAGGGCCACACTCAACCACATGTAGCCTCTAAGCCGCAGGTTCTCTACCCCTAAATTAGATCCTCCAACTGGGACTTGTCAGAGTTTACTCTCAAATATTTCTATGCAGACCTTTGCTTTCCACTGCATATGAAAAATTAGGTTTACCTCTAAGCCATGATGAGGAATCCAAGTAGGATTTTACTGTCATGAGGCATAGATTTTAGTTTATCCGTGTGGTAAGGAAAGATTCAAATGAAAGAGTCAGGTGCAAATGCTTAAGTGGGGAAAAAGCAGCAACAGCAAAACATAAATCAGAATAAATTTCAAAATGATGCATGATGATATGGAAGGGTAAGGGAAAGCCGAACACCACATGGAGGCCATTTGTTTCCTTCAAAAGTACTGTTGAGAGTGAAACATTTAGATTTTAAATGTGCAAGCTGGTAACTTCAAAGAAAGGGAAAGACCAGTTAAGTAGTCTACCTTGAACACATGCACACACATGCATGTGTGCATACACATACACACAGAGCGCACGTATGTACTGGTATAGCACTTTCATTCATGTGGTACAGCACATTCAGAGTGTATCTGGTGTCAAACCATATCATCTTAATAGCTGGATAAGATGATAACTGTTAAAACTCTGAATTTATAATGTTTTGTATACATAAAAAAATTCATAAGGTTCTGCAGAAATCCTGGCATATACAACATTTAACATTATTTACATTTAATTAGGCAAACTCAAATCCTGCAAAGTTGGTTCATTAGATTTCTCCAAGGCCAGTTGTTTATGTAAGCACTGAATCATTAATATGCAGCTTCTTCCATAATTATAAGGCTGTCAGATAAGAAACCTGCTGCCTAGGACAGATAAAGAAACTTGGAGATAGTCACAGATATAAACCCCAATTCACACTGCTATAGCATTTGGAAAAGCTTTGCATGAAAAATGTGAATCACTTTTTAGAAGCACAAAACAGCGATACAAATGAAGCAATACTACATTTATTTTTTTTTTGCCTACTAAAACATGTAAGGAAGTAGATAATAAAATATTGTAATTACTTTTAAGGCAACACTTCCTTTTATTTTATTAAGGGACGTCTCAAACTTTAAAGTGGAACTTTTTTTTGCCCTTGATGTATAAGTTTGAGAAAGGATGGCACCAGTCTCATAGCGATCTTCCTCTTTCCCTTATGATATAGTTGAAGCCAGTATCATCCCTATTCAAAATTAGGAGACCTCAGGGTGGTCCTTAAATATTTTAAAAGGAGAATATTGGAATTTCTTAGGTACAGAAGCAACATTGATATTCTGTTTTTGTTTAGTCATTTCAGGCTTGACCCCATTTAGAGTTTTCCTAGCAGAGATACTGGAGTGATTTGCCATCTCCTTCTCTTGCTCATTTTATGGTTGAGAAAACTGAGGCAAATAGGATTAAGTGACTTACCCAAGGTCACACAGCTAAGTGTCTGAGACTGTATTTGAACTCAGGAAGGTAAGTATTCCTGACTCCAGACCTGGTGCTCCATCAACTGCATCAACTAGGCCACATAGCTGCCCTTGCTATAGTGTACAGAGTGCTGAAGCCAGTGAGACCTGGGTTCAAGTCCTCCTTCTGACAAATGTGGGGTGAGTGACTCTAAACAAGTCACATAATATCACTGTTCTGGTTAACTTTCTAAGACTAAAGTTTGCAGAAGAGAAGTGACCTGCATTGATAGAGTTTCCTTATACAGGAATTTGCTCACCTATATCAAAGAAATCACATGTCCTATGATAATCATATAGTTGGTTAAGTAGAAGACTTAATTTTCAAACATAAGTATACTAATTCCATTCCATTTCATTCATTCATTCATTCATTCATTCATTCATTCATTCATTCATTCATTCATTCATTCCACCCCACCTTGTAACAATTTGTTGCAATTTCCCAGGGAACCGGCTGTTTCTTAAAACTCATTGAAGGAATTTGGTCACAGTCGTCTCCTCTATGTAATAACAAGAGCTAATATTTATATAGTATCCACTATGTGCCAGACACTTTAAAAATATTATCCCATTTTATTGGTGCTATTTTCCCATTTTCCAGATGCAGAAAATGAGGGAAGTAGCGGTTAAGTGACTTGCCCGGCATCATTTAATTATTAAGTATCTGAGGTTAGACTTGAACTTAGGTCTTCCAGTCTCCAGGCCTGGCACTGTATCTACTTTGCCACTTAGCTGCTCCACAATTTTTTTTTTATTTCTCAACCCCAATATGAGTCAGAGCCAATAAGCATTTATTAAGTACCTACTATATGCCAGGCTCTGAGTATCTGGAGATTCAAAGAAAGGCACAATACAGCTCTTTCCTTTTTTATGATCAGTCATTTCAGTCCTATCCAGCTCTTCAAAAAAAAAAAAAACTGCAATGGTTTGCCATTTCCTTTTCCAGCTCATTTTATAGATAAGGAAACTGAGGCAAACAGGGTTAAGTGTCTTAGCCAGGGTTGCAGAGCCAGTAAATATCTGAGGCCAGATTTGATCTCAGTTTTCCTGACTCCAGGCCAATAATCCATTCACTGTGCTCTCTAGCTGCCCAGTCTTGCACTAAAGGTCACAATCCATAATCTAACTTGAACAATCCAAACACTTGATCTTGTTTAACTGGTTTAGATAGTTCTGGCACACACACGGGTATGTACATATATGTGTGTATATATACACCTGTATATATGTGTGCACATTTATGAATACATGTACATATGTGTATGTGTATACATTTATATGCATAAGCATATGTTTGCATGTATATGTATGTGTATATGCATGTATGTATGAACATGTATATATGTATATACTGCATGTGTGTATATGTATGTATATGCACATATACACATTTTATATGCACATATACACACATGTATCTGTGCATGTATATGTGTGTATGTGATTATCTGTCTCTCAGATCAGGATAATCGTTGTGTTATGAAGTTACCCCTTTAACTTTTCATTCATTTCACAGTATTAGTGTAATGTCACAGAAATGAGATGAAACCACCTTTCTCACTGCCGCTTTATTGATTTAATCCACATGAAACTATTGATGCACTGCTCTGTAACTATTTTCATGTCACTAAAGTTTTCCTCCTTTGAATCATCCTGGTATGCTTGTTTTGGGGAGGGGGAGGGGCACCCTACCTGAGTCTATTGCCCATGAAAAGGGACTCTTTATTTTGCTAAGAATTCTTCCATTAGCAGTAGCTTTCAAAGGTATCTTGCATATTTCATGTTCATTTGGGGGGAGGTGACATTTTATATTTAGGTCACATTTCCATTTGGAACTTATTGTGGCATATGGTATAAGCTATTGCTCTAAATCTAATTTCTGCCAAATGTCTTTCCAGTTTTCTCAGCAGTTCTTCTTAAAAAGTGAATCCTTCCCCCAGTAATTTTTGTTCTTGGGTTTTTCAAATAGTGGGTTGATGTTTTTGATTGCTTGTGGTTTTTCCTAATGTACACTTCTCCATTGATCTACTTTGTGGTTTTATAAGCAGTATCAAGAGGGCAGGTAGGTGGTATAGTGGATAGAGTACAGGACCTGGAGTCAGGAAGACTCATCTTTCTGAGTTTAAATCTAGCCTCAAACACTACTAGCTCTGTGACCCTAGACAAGTCAATTAACCCTGCTTTCCTCAGTTTCCTCATCTATCAAACGAATTGGAGAAGAAAATGGCAAATCATTTCAGTATCCTTGCCAGGAAAATCTCAAATAGGTCAAAAAGAGTTGGACAGAATTGAAAAATGATTCAATAACAAATCAGTATCAAATCATTGTAATGTTTCCTTTTTTACAATGGAGTTTTTGTGCTGGTGATACCATGTTCCTTCATTTCTGATTTTCCCCCACAAATTTACCAGAGATTGTAGGGATTTTTTCCCTCCAAATGAATTGTGTGTACTTTCTTCTGTATAGTTTTATAAAATATCAGTTCCATAGTTTTAGGTTACATATCATGGATGTTTAATATATACATGATGCATTGATATTAGCAACTGTGTCTCAAATAATCACGTATTACTAAAAGTCACAAACAAAAGAGGCTACAGAGGATAATTCTGTGAACAGCTGGGTGCTATAGGCATCATTCCTATAACATCTCGCACTTTGATATACACATAATAGGCATTTAATATATATTGGATAAATTAATGCAATAATATTAGGATTCATAACAATAACAATTATGATCCTGAAAAACTAGAGGATTTTGAAGTATCTTCTGTATTTAAGTAGAATTAGGAAATTAGAATTAGTACAAATACAGTGTTGTCTATTTTATTACATTTCAATTCTCTGAAAATTATAAATCTATGTGTGACAACTCTCATTTAACTTGAATTCAATAAATCAAATATTTTATTACTCAAACAATTGTGGGCAAATACAACTTTACTGAATCCATTCATGTGACATTATGAATGTCTTAACAGCATTAATTTTTTCAACCTAATACAGAATAATTGCAATCAATACGATTGAACATGCTGATGGGAAGAAAAACAATTTAAATCATCTATTCTTTCAGAACAGTGCTGTTGAAAATAATATGAAGTATTATACCTAATTAAACTTTTCCCTTGTTTTCTGTTTCTTGCTTAAGCATCACAGACTACTTTTGGCATATGAGGTAAGCACTTATCATAGTTGTGTATGGACTTCTATTTTAACTACTGGATATTTATAAATATTGGAAAGTCCCTGATTGGATTCATGTATGGAGGTCAGTAACTGATCAAAAATGTCACTTCTACTCAGAATTTTTAAGAGACTTCTTGATTATAAATTTAGGCTTATGGCATTGGGTTTTGAGTGAAATACTAGTCTGACAAGATGGCGTAATTTCATGTAAGGATGATGACGATGATGAGTAGCACCATTCAGATAAATATGACTTCAAATCATTATAAGAGTACAAGTCTTACTAGTCAAAGCCATCATAATACTCTATTTTTGAGATCAAAATCTAATGATGAGTTAACAAGTATACTTTAAGATGAAGAAATGGAAGGTATCTCACAGGTTATCTACACCAAAGATGTCAAAATGTGGCCTACAGTATAGTACAGTACAGAGTGTGGCCAAACCAGATAAAAACATAATTGCGAAATATTTTTTAAAATAATATTAATATGTGGTTTTAAGTCAATATATGGCCCTCAGGAATCCTTAGGCACATGTTAGTGGTTCTCATTTCTGTTTGAGTGTGAAACGATTTATTTCAGTCCACTCATTTTAAAAATATATGACCTACTGATCTCAGGCAAGAGATCTGAGACTCAGTTTCCATATGTATAAAATAAGAAATTTGCACAAGATGGACATTAAGGTGCCATCAAAATCTAAGCTTTGATTCTATTATTTTAAGTCATTTCCCCAAGATCACACAGGTTGTCTGTATCAGAAGTGGGAATTACATGATTCCAAATGCAATTCTCTTTCTACCACATCAAACTCCTTCAACAGAGTATGGCAGTGTGAGAGAGCACATATTTCTATGGACCGATTATCATTCTTATTTAAACCAAAGATGGTTGAAGTAGTAGGAACTTCTGGCATTGTGTGAGTCTATTCACTAAGAAGAAATTCCGGTTTGTTACATAATAATCTTGAAGAGGACACCCTCCATTATTTCCCCTTCAATTTTCGCATCGTGAACTCAGTCTGAAAATAAGATAGGCACACAAAGCCTAAGGAAAAAAGTATATAAATACAAACACAAAGGAATTTTAATAAACAAATTGAAATAAATCCAACAGCTTCAGAATTAAACTTTTCCAGTCTACTGATTGTCAATGACTAGAGGCATGTAAAAATCGTGATAGGAGCATACTCCCTTCATTTTCCCTTGCTTAAGAACTATTTTGAACCATTCCATTATTGTTAAGTTCTGTATACTTAGGCATATTTAAAAATACTTAAGAGGAAATGGGAAAGCCTGATCCTTTTATGAGGAAATTCTAGCAGCAATCCCACTTGGGAGATCTAAGGCTTGGCAAAGCTAAGCAACTTAGAAAACAATGCCAAAAGCTGATTCTCCCATAGCAACAATGAAGCAAAATGAGGCAGACCTATGACAGAGGTTCCAGGTAGGATAAAGCTGTCACAAGACACTAATAACCTTTGTTTTGCCTTTGAGCTACAGTTGAAACTAGATAGGGGGAAGGCTCAGAGGAGAATCCTGTGCTAGTCCCAAAGACAGCTTAATTTGGAAGTCTGTTGATGAGTAAGGGCTAAAAGGAACTGAACATGCCGTCAGCACCAATAATGTCAAAGGTCACAGGTAGCAGAGGCTCAGGAGAATGATGTAGACCTTACTTCATACAGAATTCCGCAGTTATGGTGTCTACCTGCAACAGATAAATTGAATATGTAAATTGAAAATCTTCAGTACCTGATGTGGGGGAATATGACAATGAACTTCATTACTCCAAGACTCAAATTGGCAAGAGCCATTATGTAAACAGGTAAGTAAAGGGATGAATCTAAGATTCAGAGATTTAGGATCTATTGGAAAATGTAAGAGCTGGATGGCAGTTTTAACTTGTGATGGTAATTTTTTATAAGTGGAAATTGTGAAAGCTTGGGATGCAGAATACCTAAGAAGTTATATTGCTCTAAGTTTTATTTTAATTTGTATGCCATTTCCTTAGTCCTTTCTCATAGAATCTTGTTTGATTAATATTCATATTGATGCTTGAACCCTTTTTTATAGAAAAGACTAATTTCTCACTCTGCAATTATACATGACTAAAAATACATAAAAGTCATTTGATCTATGTTCCATCCCAGATGGTAGCAGCTACCTAAATTGAAGACACAAGTCTTTAAAGAGACATTTAGTTCAAAATGGTATGCTGAGTCAATTCAATTTAATTTTCATAGGATTTTTGGATTTAGGACTAGATGATACTTTAGAAATGATCTACATCATAGTCTTCTTATACAAATGAGGAAAAGTGAAGTACCTAGTCCTATGTCAAACAGAAATCAAGGAGTTAGGGTTGAAACTGCAGCCCAGGTTCTTTACTTGTAAATCCAGTTTACTTTTCACTATGTTATTGATGGCAAAAGTCAGCCCCTGAACTAGAGAAGGAAAAGGAAAGACAGAGAACTAGATTGACAAATGAAATGTAATGCCTCTTTATCCTGAAAACCTTGAGAATCAGCCAAGATCCACAATGTCACCATGATGTAAACATCACTAGGTCTCTGTCCTTTATTTCTAATATGTTAAAAAAAATAATTCAGTATTGAAGATGAGTATAAATTGAGTATGTATCCATACCTTCTAGTTGGGTTAATTGAATGTTATATCTTTGCTACATATATACTTGTGAATTTATACACATATAAACATATACATATGTATATGTGTGTATACATATATATATACACACAGACATTATATATGTACACATATGGATAGGGATAGATTGATACATAGATGGATAGATAGATAGATAAATAAATTGGGCCTCTTTACTCTCTATACCTTTATAGAGGCCAAACCATCAGCAACCAGTTTCTCCCCTGCTTAAATTATTTCTTGAGGGTAGATTCGCTACAATTGAATGATGCAATTATTATAAAATATGTTTTGCTGCAGCTGTAATTTGCTCTTCCTATTTCTTATGATCTGAAAAAATTAATGGATCTTCTAAATATTTAACTTTTTTGTATTGGAGCAACTCAGATACTAGGAGAATCTGGCTTCATGTGTATCATCACTAGAACTGTGGGAGGCGTGGGTGAAAATTTTCCAGCCTGCTATTTTGGGAACATATGGGCAAAACTGAAATATATGAACATATGTATGTATGTTTGTGTACGTATATGTGTATGTGTATTTGTATAAGCAACCACATTTTTATTCTCCCCCTCATCTCTCCTCCCTTCCTCTTCTGCATTTAGAAGTGGTATTTAAAATATAGAAGCATGTACTTGGTAGACGATCAATAAATATTGTTCCATAATGAGTAACAATTTGATTGTGTGGATACACATATATGTATATAAAATAAATATACATTTGCAAAACAAAACATACACAACTCTAACCTTAATGTACAATAAAATGTGAATTATTAGTTTGGGTTCACATGATGACATTAGTGTAGGAAATCCCAAGTATGAAAGCACCTTTAACTAATTGAGATCAGCACCTACTCTGTAACTTATAATGTCTGATAGAAAGCTGTCTAAAGGCTAAAGTTAATTGACTTGCTTGCCTATAGTTAGAGACATTATATGTCAAAATTATAATCATCATCATTTAAATTTCAGCTAAATTATTCTATGAGAGAAATAAAAATAAGATATATCCCTCCATATATGTCATATATATGTATATATTATATGTGTTATTGATCAGTCAGTTGTGTATTCAGTTGTGTCTGACTCTTTTTGACCCCATTTGGGGTTCTCTTGGCAAAGATACTGAAGTGGTTTGCCTTTTCCTTCTCCAGTTCATTTTACAGATGAGGAAAGTGAGGCAAACTAGGTTAAGTGACTCATGGTCACTCAGCAAGTAAGTGTCTGAGGTCAGATGTAAAATGAGGTCTTTGTTGCTCCAGATCTGGCACTCTATCCACCGTGCCACCTGGTTGTCCAGTGTATGTATTTGTACATACATACATACACATACATAATCACATATGTGTATACATAAACATGTATATATATATGCACACATGCAAAAGGTTTCTTTTTCTTTACAAAAGGACAGTAACCTACTAGAATTCTGCTATGAAAATTTAAAGCCTAATATTTCCATGCCTAAAAAAGGAATTTTTCAATTGTCTTCAAAAAATATTAAGGGTAAACAAAAACTATGAATTAAAATAACATTATAATCTTTTTTTGTACTGATTCCATTTTAAGGAAGGTATATAAGAGGAGACTCCATGTGTGGGTGCATGCATGAGTCTCACTTACATGCATATTTTTATGCATGAAAGATGAGGAGCAAATACTTTCTCAAACTATGCTAATTATTGAATTGTAAAGGTATTTTTAACAGTTTTAGTATATTTAACAGTTTTTTTTTATAATGGAGAAGTACATAATGTTTCTCTCTAACTTATTCCTATGTGCTCTTTTCTTAAGAGATCTCTACCTTCATAGGTCCTTCTTATCCAGAGAAAAAACTGATAAATAAAAGTACATAGAGAATGATTTTACATCTCTCTCTCTCTCTCTCTCTCTCTCTCTCTCTCTCTCTCTCTCTCTCTCTTCTCTCTCTCTCTCTCTGTATGTGTATGTGAAGTGGTAGTTATCCTTGGGGGGGGGAGGGAAGAAAAAGAAAAAAGAAAAAAAAGAGCTACTTGATAATATCATTGTATGTTTAAGAGGAATAGCAAGTTGTACATAATGAATTTGCAGTTTCATGTGCAATCATCATTTTTTTAAAAATTCTACTAGGTTATGGAAATGCTTGTGCTATTTCATAAATTGAATTAAACTTATATACGACTGCTTTAAAAGAGAGGGAGAGCTCAACCATTTTTTTCCTTCACTCACTGGATTCTTTCCTCTTTTCTTTAGAAACAAATACATAAACAAAAACATTGAAGTAAGACTAAAATTCTCTGCCTATATTGGTAAGATTAGTAGTAGGTAAGTGGTTTAATCTAATGTCATCATTAATATTTTTAGAATAATGCTAGCTATGATACATAGACAATTATAAATTAGGAAGAGCAAAAGTTTACTAGATATATCCTTCCAGCTTGTGGTGACTCCCTAACCTCCAAATTACTATCTATTTACTTTGCATGTATTTATACATGCAAACACTTACTCTTTTTTTTAAACCTGAGAGGAAGCTCAGGTGGCTGAGAAGGAGCTGGCCTAAAAGCCAGGATGTAGTGGTTTTAAGACCTGTTTCTCAAACATCCTGGCTCTATGACCCTTGACAGGCAAGTCACTTAAGCTCTCAATGTTCTAAGCTACTCTCTAAGACAATGAATTACCAAAAAAAAAAAAAAAAAAGTGCTGACCTTCCTTTGCCGAGGAAGTTTCCTTTCTCATGTATTCTTTATCAATTAAATCGCTAGGTCCAGTCCTCCTTCATATACATACACACACACACACACGCATATACACACACATACATACATGCAAGCATACATACATACACACGTATATACATATACATACACACATTATATAAACATATATATACATGTATTTGTACATATAGCTACATTTGTACTTATCCTTTTGTTTGATAAAATACAGTCTTTCAAGTTAGAGCTATTCATTTTTGTCTTCCTAGCCCCACTCCTAGCACAAAGTCTAGCTCGTAGTGGATACTTAGCGGGCCTGTTGATTGATAGATCAATAGTACATTTTAAATCTCTTATGTTCTAAGTATAAACCATTCAGCAGTAAGTACTAGAAAAAGTTTATTATTTGAATCAGTCCCAGAGTGTGTTGTGGGCGGGGAGGGGGAATAACCTTACAGACCTGATCTCAGAAGAAAATTTTCTGAGTTCATGAACTCCATATGACTTTCCAAATGCTTTTATCTAGTATTCACATACAAGTTATAAGGTAATATCTGGAAAGATGTCTAGCACATGATAGGTGCTGTATCAATTCTTATTCCTTTTGTTTTCACAAAGGAAATATTAAATTGCATTTGTTTGACAGGCAGCTTCTGACTGAACTGTGATTAAAATATTGATGCAAATATTTTGTGCAGATTATAGTCACTGACTTTTCATACAAACCAAAGTTAGGCAGTTAGGAAACTGAGGCAGAAGAAGAGACAAGAGTTGACAATATCTTTCCATACAAAGGACCTTTTCCTTTTAAAAATAAATAGTCTTGTTCACTTGGTAGTTTTCGCAACTTTTAATTTACTCTGAAAAAAAGGCAAACTATGTCTTTTTAAAACAGCAAATAGAAAAAATTCATTTCATAGTCATCCCACACATGCCAGGCTGTTACACCAACTCAAGATGACAGTTCAGTTATGATAAACTCACAAGCGCCCATTACCTAAAAACACCTTTCAAGTCCTGTGCCTAGTACTGAAATGTGGGGTTGCTACTGTGTACTTATTTTAAAAATGGCTCGACAGAATTGCTAATGTTCTCATTCCTTCAGGATATTTCCTAATACTTGTAGCCTTTTCATGTTTCTAATTAGGCCAGTAATGGTCCCTGAAGTTAAACCAATTAAAATTATTTACTGTGACACACAGTGTGGAGATAATTATCTGATATCTGAATCTAACTTCTGCTTACTTCGCAACATTACTTAATAGAAAACAGAGAAACTGATGCCCATGTTTTCATTTTACTTGTCTACCAAATGTGTTTGCCCTATAGCAAACTGTTTAAATAAAGCATTAAAATCTTTGTGGTGCTAATCAAAATGTTTAAAATCCACTCACACTTCCTTTATAGTTCTGAGAAGCATATAAAAACTCTTACACATTACCTTTTACATTATAGTTGCTGACCAATGTAGTATTCTATCCTTAGTGTACACAGACAATGCAGCTTCTGCAGTTTCTAGCAGCCTTGCCTACTTTTTCCTTCCTTCCTTCCTTCTTTCCTTCCTTCCTTCCTTCCTTCCTTCCTTCCTTCCTTCCTTCCTTCCTTCCTTCCTTCCTTCCTTCCTTCCTTCCTTCCTTCCTTCCTTCCTTCCTTCCTTCCCTCCTTCCTTTTTCTTTTTTCTATCCTTCCTCTTTCCCTCTCTTTCCTCCCTCCATCTCCTCCTCCATCTTCCTATTCTTTTTCTTTTCCTCCTCTCTGTCTCTTTCTTTATGCCTTTCTATTTCTCTCTTTTCCTTTTTCTCCTCTCTCTGTCTGGCTTTCCCAAAATATCACAATTGACATTACTTTATGGGTTTTAGAGTATAAGTTTATTCCAAACAATATGGTAATGATGCTCAGTTTATAAACGTCTATTCATATGATGATTAAATTAAGTCAGATTTATTATCATTTTATCTTTTTCATAGTCTTTTGGAAGACAGAAGAATTTAAGTAAACAGTCATACTTGGGAACCAAAGACTTAGCCAAAATTCAGTTTATATTTAATGTAAAGCAAATAATTCTCAGGAAGCATACACATACCTGCACACACATATACATACAATAAATAAATTATGTCATGAAACAGGACTTTTCATTAAAAACTTGGGAACATACCGTATTTTAGCACTGAGCTTGCAACACTTTCCCCCCCTTTTTAAAATTGAATTATTTTATTTGTTTTCAGTGTTTGACAATCATTTCCATGTGTCTTATATTTTTTTTCCACTCCCTCCCCCTTATTCCTCCCTCCATCCCTATTTCCTTCCTGAGATAGCACCCAATCTTATATAGGTTCTACACACACATTCCAATTAATTGCATGTTATATAGAAGAATTAAAACAAATGGGAGAAACCATAAAACAAAACAAAGCATAATAGAAATAAATAAAGAAAATGGTCTGTTTCCATCTGTGATCCAATTCCATAGTTCTTTCACTGGATGTGGAAGGCATTTTGCCTCAAGAGTACATTGGAAATTTTTTAAGTCCATGCATTTAATGAAGTACTAAGTCTACCAGAAAAATTTCTCATACACTGTGGTTGTTGCTGTGTACAGAGTTCTCCTGGTTTTGCTCCTTTCACTCAACATTAGTTCATGTAAGTCTTTCCAGGCTTCTCTGAAGTCTTCCTGTTAATTGTTTCTCATAGCAGAATAGTATTTCATTGCCCTCATATACTATAACTTGTTCAGCCATTCCCCAGTTGATGGGCATCCCCTTGATTTCTAGCTCTTGACCCCCACAAAGAGAGCTGCTATAAATATTTTTGTACATTTGGGACCCATTTCCATTTCTATGACCTCTTTGGGATAGAGTCCCAGAAGCGATATTGCTTGGTCAAAGGGTATGCACATTTTTTGTAATCCTTTGGTCATAGTTCAAAATTGCTCTCCAGAATGGTTGGATCAGCTCACAGCTCCACCAACACTGAATTAGTGTTCCAGCTCTCCCACATCTTCTCCAATATTTATCATCTTCCATTTTGTCATGTTAGGCAGTCTGATTGGGGTGATGTGGTACCTCAGAATTGTTTTGATTTGCATATCTCTAAACAATAGTGATTTTTGAGCATTTTTTCATGTGATTATAGATAGCTTTAATTTCTTCCTCTGAAAATTCCCTGTTCATACCCTTTGACCATTTACCAATTGGGGAATGACTTGTATTTTTGTACATTTGACTCAGTTCTCTATATATTTTAGAAATCAGGTCTTTATCATAGACATTAGTTGCAAAAATTCTTTCCCAGTTTTTTGCTTCCCTCCTAATTTTGGTTGCATTGGGTTTGTTTGTGCAAAAACTTTTCAATTTAATGTAATAAAAATTATCCATTTGTCACTTAATAATGTTCTCTATCTCTTATTGGGTCATGAATTTCTCCATTCTCCATAAATTAGACAAATACACTGCTCCTTGCTCCCTAATTTGTTTACAGTATCAATCTTTATGCCTAGATCATGTATCTATTTGGACTTTATTCTTGTGTACAATGTCTGGCATTGGTTTATGCTCATTTTCTGTCACACTGCTGTCCAGTTTTTCCAGCAATTTTTGTCAAACAGTGAGTTCTTATTCCAGAAGCTGGGATCCTTGATTTTATCAAATAGTAGATTGCTATATTCATTAACTGCTGTGTTTTGAGTATCTAACAAATTCCACTGGTCTACCCTTCTGTTTCTTAGCCAGTACCAAGTGGTTTTGATGATTGCTTCTTTCTAATACAATTTGAGATCTGGTGGGGCTAGGCCACCTTACCAAACATTTCTTTTCATTATCTCCCTTGATATTCTGGACCTTTTGTTCTTCCCAGTGAATTTTGATATTATTTTTTCTAGCTCTAGGAAATAATTATCTGGTAGTTTGATTGATATGGCACTGAATAAGTAAATTAATTTTGGTAAAATTGTCATATTTATTATAATAGCTCAGACTACCCATGAGCAACTGATGTTTTTCCACTTACTTAGATCTGACTTTATTTGTGCAAAAGAGTTTTGTAATTGTGTTCATACTGAGCTTACAACACTTAAGAAAAACTTGCATATGCCAGATTTTGTTACTAGATTTTTGCCAACATTGTATTGGACTCTTGGAATGTTTAGCCTAAATTCTCTATTGTTTTCTAGAAGTAAATTGCAGATCACACTACATAGCTAACAAAGTATGGAAAAATAAAGTTGAGCATTTAGCTTGGACTTGGGATGAGTTCTTGTACTTCTTCCTGATCTCCGTTCAAACGTTCATATGAATCAGACTATCACAAATCATTATATTTCATATTGATGACCTGTAACTCTTATAATCCATGTATACACAAACTTTAATTTGGGAAAATAGATTTCAAAAGAGTAAGGGAATTTGGCATACCATTCACTTCAAAAACCCTGTTCCACTCTGACAGAGTGGTAGACTGAGAATCCTAGCTTTTAATGTAATAATATTGAGCTTACTGGTAAAGTCTAAGTTTGACTCCTCCCAATTACTTGATATATGACCTGAAATTCCTCAAAAGTTATCCCCCTGAGAGTAATTTCTAACTTCTTTCTCCTTATTTCCCTCTTCTGGAGCCCAGTACATAAGGAAAAAGGCTTACATATCTCAAACTCCTACAATGTTCCAGACACCATGATAAGTGCTGGAAATACTATTCATAAAAAGAAAAGTAGTTCCTGCTTTCAGTGAGCTTACAATTTAAAAAGGGAAACACTACACAAAAGAAGACAGGGAAGTGGGAGGGGAGGCAGGAATTAGATGCCATGGAGTTCCAGGGATGGTGGCATTATTTTGTGGAATTGAAACCAGGTAGAGCAGCACATGCAAAGTGAAGTGATATGAAAGTCCAGCATCTGCTCCCTATAAAGGTAGGCATTGGTAGGAGTTTGGTAGTTGACCCTCCAGCTAACCAATCAGAGGAGAGGGGAGGCTGAGAGTCTTGGTGTCAATCAAGGCTTAAATTAGCCTCCTGGTGTGGAGTTCAGAAGTGATGAACTTATCCTGGGATAAGCTCTTTGGAGTTGAAACCATGCAAGACAGCAGATGTTAGAGAGAGACTTTCCCCTAGATTCTATATACTTGTGGGACAAGGTGTAACAGATGCTTAGAAGGAAGTTTTCTGCCAAGTGTTCTTACTATACTACCTTAGTAAATACTCCTTTCTAGAAATTCATTAAGTTTGGCTGACATATAAATGATTTTCATGGGAGAAAACATACTAGTGGAGAGGGGCTCATGAGCTATAACATTAGAAAACAACAGAAAATTGCAGAATAGAAGGATGTAGCTCTAGAAGTTCTCCTTCCACAGCCCATAAAACACCTGTATAGAAAGACTCTAAACAAATTCTAGAGCAGCAGAAGCCACAAAATTACAGAGTGAAAGAGATTTCCAGCCCAAGACAGACTGGAAGGCCAACAGGAAAGGTCTGTCACACCAGATGCAGAGCAGAGTGCCTGGCCTTGGGCATGCTGGGATAAGGACAGGACCAGAGCAGGCTTCAAGGTGACATCTACAGCAGCTGTGGGTCCCAGTTCCTCAATTCACAAACCCCAAAGACAGCTTCAAAGATCAGTGAGGAAGCTCTTTCACCTGGGAGACAAGGGAATAGCTGTCTAGCTCTAGTCATAGATGATGGCATCTTCCTTTGTTGGACCCCTGGCCTCAAGACCCTGGGAGAATAGAGCAGCTGATCTGGATCTCAGCCCTGAGGGGTAGCCCTGGGGTGAGGAGGAGCGTTGGTTGGTGCAGGTGCTACAGGTTTTGGGGAGGGAATTCTACTGACAAAAATGAGTGCTTGCAGTTGCTCCCAGACCAGAGTGCAGATCAGGAGAGGAGTAAACTCCTCTCCCTTGATTGTGCCACCTTGGAGAAACTGAGAACTTACAAGTCCCCAGAGTATACCCTCCTCTTGACAAAAACTCAAAAGTCAAGTGATTTACTGGGAAAATTTCCAAAAAAGGGAAAAAAGAATAAGACAATAGAAGGTTACTTTCTTGGTGAGCAGGCATTTTCTTTCATCCTTTATGATGAGGAAGAACAATGCATGCCATCAGAGAAAGACCTAAAAGTCAAGGCTTCTCCATCCAAAACCTCTAAAATAAATAGGCAGTGGTCTCAGGCCATGGATGAGCTAAAAAAAAAATTTGAAAATCAAGTAAGAGAGATGGAGAAAAAACCTGGGAAAAGAAATGAGAGTGATGCAAGAAAATCATGAAAAGTGAGTCAGATGTTTGTTAAAAGAGATTCAAAAAATGCTGAAGAAATTAAAACGTTTAAATGTAGGCTAACCCAAATGGCAAAAGAGGTCCAAAAGGTCAATGAGAGGAAGAATGTTTTAAAAAGCAAAATTAGTCAAATGGAAAAGGAGGTTAAAAAGCTCACTGAAGAAAAGAGTTCTTTAAAAATTAGAATGGAGGAGATGGAAGCTAACAACTTTATGAGAAAGCAAAAAATTAAAGAACAAAACCAAAAGAATGAAACAATAGAAGAAAATATGAAATATCTCTTTGGAAAAACAGCTGACCTGGAAAAATAGATCCAGGAGAGATAATTTAAAAATTATTGGTCTACCTGAAAACCATGATCAAAAAAAAGAGCCTACACATCATCTTCCAAGAAATTATCAAGGAAAACTGCCCTGATATTTCCGAGACAGAGGGTAAAATAGAAATTAAAAGAATTCACCAATCACCTACTGAAAGAGATTCCAAAAGGAAAACTCCTAAGAATATTGTAGTGAAGTCCAAAATTCCCAGGTCAAGGAAAAAATATTACAAGCAGCCATAAAGAAACAATGCAAGCATTGTGGAAATACAATCAGAACACAGGATTTAGCAGCTTCTACACTAAGGGATAGAAGAGCTTGGAATATTTCAGAAGTTAAGGCAACTAAGATTAAAACTATGAATCACCCAGAAAAACTGAGTATATTACTTCAGGGGAATAAATGATCATTCAATAAAATAGAGGACTTTAAATTATTCTTGATGAAAAGACCAGAGCTGAATAGAAAATTTGACTTTCAAACACAAGAATCAAGAGAAGCATGAAGAGGTTAACAGGAAAGAGAAATCATAAGGGATTTACTAAAGTTGGAACTGTTTACATTCTTGCATGGAAAGATAATATTTGTAACTCTTGAAACTTTTCACAGTATTTGGGTAGTTGAAGGAATTCTACACACACACACACACACACACACACACACACGTAGACAGAGGGCACAGAGTAAGTTGAATAGGAAGGGATGATATCTAAAATAATAAAATTAAGGAATGAGAGAGGAATATATTGGGAGGAGAAAGGGAGAAATGGAATGGGGCAAATTATCACTCATAGAAGAGGCAAAAAAAAGCTTTTTCAATGGAGAGGAAAATGGGGAAGTGAGAGGGAAAAAGTAAAGTTTACTCCTATCACATTTGGCTTAGAAAGGAATAACATGATCACTCAATTTGGTATGAAAATCTATCTTACACTACAGGAAAGTAGTGGAGAAGGGGATAACTGGGGTGTGGGGGGATGAGAGAAGGGAGGGCAAATGAGAGGAAGGTGTACTTAGAAGTAAACACTTTTGGGCAGGGATAAGGTCAAAAGATAGAATAGTATAAATGGGAGGGCAGGATAGGATGGAGGGAAATATAGTCAGTCTTTCACAACATGATTATTATGGAAGTGTTTAGCAAAACTATACTTATATTGCTTATATTGAATTGCTTGTCTTCTCAGTGGGGATGGGTGGGGAGAGAGGAAAGGAGAGAAGTTGGAACTCAAAGTTTAAGAAATGACTGTTGAGAATTGTTTTTGCATACAACTATGAAATAAGAAATACAGATAATAGGGTATAGAAATTTATCTTGCCCTACAAGAAAAGAGAGAAGATTGAGATAAGGGAAGGGAGGGGTGTGATAGAAGGGAGGGTAGATTGGAGGAAGGAGTAGTCAGAATGCAAGGTGTTCTGGGGTGGGGGGAGGGGAGAGATGGGGAGAAAATTAGAACCTCAAAATCTTGTGGAAATGAATATTGAAAATTAAAAATAAAGCAACCATAATCCTTAACTCTTTGGGGCTTTAAATCCCTGAGGGGATTTAGCAGCTACTCCATATACTTACCTCATCAGTGCCAGTGTGAACTGTAGGTGGCTTTTTTGTTGTTCAGTTCTGACTCTTCAGGACCCCATTTGGGGTTTTCTTGGCAAAGACACTGGAGGAGTTTGCCATTTCCTACCCTAGCTCATTTTACAAGTGAGAAAACTGAGGCAAATAAGGGTCACAACGCTAGTAAATGTCTGAGGCTAGATTTGAACTCAGGAAGATTCATCTTCCTGACTCTAGGTCTAGCTCTCTATCCTCTGTGCCATCTAGCTGTTCCCCATAGTAGTTTTAGAGAATTCACATTTACTTTTTCCTAGTGCTTTTATATGAGATTTTTGTCTCCAGACAAAGATAAACTGATTTGTTGTTGCTATCTGAAAGATTGTTATAAAGGAATGAACCATGCTAGAGAGAAGAGGTCAAAAGGGAACCGGGGAACTATAGTCTTGGACTTAACCCAGAACCCGTATTAAACTCCTCAGAGACTGCCCAAAGAGGGATCTGAAAAGCTAGGATTCTTCTGCAGCCCTGCCGTGTGGGGAAACTCTTCCCTGCAAACAGGATACTTGGAATTTCTTTGCCTTGGAAGCAGATACACAGCTTTCTCAATCAAACTAGCAGCTTGTTCCCTTGTTCATAATAAAACAACAGCAGGGAAATAACATTCCAGAATTAAAAAATACTTCATGTTAGAGACAGCTAGGTGACACAGTGGATAAAATGCTGGGCCTAGAGTCAGGAAGACCTGAGTTTAAAAGCAGACTCAGATATCTGCTAGCTGTCTTACCTTCAACAAGTCAGTTAAGTAGCTTTACTCAGTTTGCTTAACCTTAAAATGAGGATCATGACAACATTTATCTCACAGGGTTGTGAGGGTAAAATGCGATAGTATTTCTAGAGTGTTTAGAAAGGTGCCTAGCATACAGTAGGTACTTAATAAATGTTTCTTCCCTCCCCCATCTTTCTTTTCTTCCTTCAGGTCCCTGAACAGGGAAAGGGGTATCAATATCTGATAAAAAGTAGCTGGAGTTTGTGGTTCATTATAATTTCACTTGGCCCTAAGGCTATCCTAGAGGCCAGGGATTCTTAAGCAGGGGTTTCTCTGTCTCTGTCTCTGTCACTGTCTCTGTCTCTCTGTCTCTCTCTCTGGGTCTCTCTCTCTGTCTCTCTGCCCACACACACATACACATATACCTGCATATATAGTATGTATATATAATAGGTAATTATTAGATTGTTAAAATTCCTATTTATTTTGTATGTTTAAAATCATTACTCTGAGATGGGGTCTATAGGCTTCCCTGGACTGCCAAAGAGTCTGTGACACAAAAAAGTTAAGAACCTACGCTCCAGGGTCAAATTGGGTTCTTTGTTGTAGACTCCTCCAGAGAAGGACTGTAGGCTTGCTGTTAGCACTTCAGTTTTGAAGAGGACCAGTGACATTACAGGATGATGTCTTGATTTGCGTGTGAATTGGATTTAATTGAAACAGAGTTGCACCAAGTCATCAGTCTAACTCTTCGAGTCTTCCAATTCCAGTGTCAAGATGAAAGTCAACCTGACCAACCTCTACGCACTCCATAGCTCCTTTTCCAGCCACCTTCATGACTATTGAAACAAATTGTTGTTATCCACCCATTCTACTATGGGATGTCTGGCAACACAGAAAGTTTTGTGCCCTTAGCACTGAGAGACAAGGTGCCTTTTCCTTATATGTGAGCCAGAGCTGTCCTCCTTGGTTTGGGTCTCAGGGGGAATGTCTTGTCTAAGTGTTTGCTAGAAGGTGCATTTTTTGATATGAAGTGGGTTAACTGAAGGGACTTGAAGGGCTGGCCTCATTCAGTCAAAAGGGGAGAGAAGATAAGGCAATACTGAGGAGGCTGCTTATCTGAAGCGTTACCTACAGTATTTTACTAGTAGAACACCTAGGAAATGAACTTTTGGAAATATACCTCTATCAAATCTAAGTGAGAAGATACAGAATTTAGAATTTAAATAATTAAGTACATTGTCAGATGCAACTTTGGATATGAGTCTGTCTATTGGTTACAGTACTTAATTTTTTCAAAGCTCATTAAACAGGACATAATTTGAAAAAAATCATGGTGGCAGCAAACACTTAGAACCTTAATGACAAATCAAAAGATAGTATTTTTGAAATTGCCATTAGGAATGTATATTCATAGCTGTGTGGGTATGGCTGTGGGTGTGAATTCACGGCATGGAGTGGGGGAGGAGGGAGACTGCCCACTGAAGAAATGCCTTCCACTAGTAAAGATCAGCACCTATTTTGCACTCAGTTAATGTCTTACACAGCTGTTTAGGGCACTGAGTAGTTAAATGAAAGCCCATTGTCACCCAGCAGCAAGACACAATTTAAATCACAGCTTAAACTTCTTCATACCTTTCCCCCTCCTGATCTGACTAAAGCCAGACCTCCATACCTCCTTGACAGCATCTGGGAGAACACTGTTTCCATGTGAAACTCTTCCCTGTGAGAAAACACTGAGACAAGAGGAGTTTAATTAACCCAGCATTTTCTGACATACTATATCTAATGCTCCATGCTGCTGCTCATCCATCTTTCCTTATTGTTTCATGTAACTGTGATTTCATCATGTTTGATCTCTCTCCACCAACCCACATCACAACATACCCAGACCATGGTCAAGACTGTATTTCACACCTTTATAGCCTGAAACTCTTTCCTAGAGAGTCTGTGTTCCTTCAGCAAAGCCTTTTATAACTCAGGTTCATTCCTCATTCATGATGAAGCATTGGGGTAAACCTTTACTAAAAAGTTTGTGAAGGCAAAAATACCCATGTGACTTTACTATTGCAGATTGTCTTTAACTTAGGATAACCCATATTTTCCTTTGGTTTTCCACTCAAACAGGAGAGTTTGAGTAGTCACAGTAAGAATGTTATGAACAAGAGCTCCCCTATGAAATCTGTAACACGTTGACTGTGGACCTGGAGCAAGGTAATTGAAGTCCTACAGACATGTAGAGCTCAATTCCAACTTCATTAATGGATCTCTCTTTGTGTTGTAGCTTCTTCAGACTAGAAGGTCTCCAGGTACTCTATATTTTATTATGAAGTATTCTATTCAGTTAGATCCAACATTTATTGAGTGTCTATTATGGGCAACTTCTGGCTGGAGTGCTACTTCAGTTATCTGCAGTTAACCAGCTATTTGTGCTGGCTGCTCTCGTGTTTGATTCAGTTTCTTTATCATTGTTATTAATGATGTGAAAGAAGAAGGAAACAATATTAGTGTAACTTGTATATTGGGAGCTATTGTTAACATTAAATAGGGCTACAAATAACACAAATAGGCCCAAAGAGGTCAGAATGTAAGCATGTAATTTTCAAATGAAAAATGCATATTGACGTATCAGGAGGAAAATAATCTCAAGCAGATCCTTCTAATAAGGACTCTCTAGTCCTGTAATGGAGGAATGGTATTTCAAAAATCAGTCAAAGCATAATGATAGGAATATATGTGTTTATAACAGTGTGATTCTGCAGGAAAATATCTATCTGATTCAGGGTACCCCCTCTAAATAAAATGAGTCATAGAATTATAGAAGCTAAAATGGAACTCAGAGACAATCCAGCACAAACCATCTTGTACTTCCACTAGACTCTTTTCTCTAAGGTGTCCAAAAACTGGAGAGCCAGGTTTTGCTTGAAGATCTCTGGAACCTGCAATGGGAAGGGTGCAGGGTAGGCCCATGTTAAAATGAGATTTACATGCTGAAGAGTAAGGCTTCAGGATCCCACCTCTCCACACTGGCCTTCACCTTTTTTAAATGAATCGCATGATTGAGTGCCATTTTATTGATGTGGGGGTTGTCCAACCTCTGGAGAGTCCTATCTGCCCCTGTTGCAAGGTAAACCATAATTCTCAGCTCTCTACTTCCATTTCTCAATTGGAGAGAGAAAGAGAACTGGTTTTTGGAGTCAGAGGATTGAGTTGAAATATTGCCTCAGATACTGTCTCTATGACCTTGGGCAAATTACTTAACCATGTTCTACCTGTTTTCTCATCCCTAAAATGAGGAGTTAGACTAGAAGTAAACTAATGTCCCTCTTAGTTCCATGGCTAAGAAACTAAAGTTGGTCCCTCAATTTTTCTTTCAAATCCTTAGCCTAGTCACCCTACCTTCCCTATATGTTAAAATCCTTTGATACCTCCTACTCCCCACTTTTTTATAGTAACCCTCCTTTCACTGAGCTATCTTGAACAAAATACAATGAAACTTTTGAAACATGCTTACCTGTTTCATTTTTGTCTTTTAATCTCCAGTTCCCTATTTTGGTAGGGAATAAACAGAGTTTCACAATTGATAGTCAATAATAGACCATATCTTTGTCATTTCAAAATTAGGAGGTAGGTAAAATAAGATATCCTTGGGCTTATTGTCAACTGATTTGAAAAAATATCAGTCAGTAGGACAAGAACCTTCTTACTTGTTCTTTTGCAACAAGTTGTCTCCCATCCATATATTAAGATAGTTTAAAATCTCAACGGCAAGAGATAGAAGGAGAAATCTCATTTAAAGCTAGAGTAAATGTTATAAAATATTTGGGAGTTTACCCCCAGGGACTATATGAATAAATTACAAAACATTTTTCACACAAATAAAGTCAGATCTAAATAAGTGGAAAAACATCAGTTGCTCGTGGGTGGGTCAAGTCAATATAATAAAAATGATAATTGTACCTAAATTAATTTACTTATTCAATACCATACCAATCAAACTACCAGATAACTATTTTTTAGAGCTATAAAAGTAATATCAAAATTCATCTGGAAGAACAAAAGATCCAAAATATCAAGGGAATTAACAAAAAGAAATAGTAGGGAAGGTAGTCAAGCCCTACCAGATCTCATATTGTATTATAAAGCAGCAACTATCAAAACCACCTGGTACTGGCTAAGAAACAGAAGGGTAAACCAGTGGAATATGTTAGGTACTCAAGACACAGTAATCAATGAATATAGTCATCTATTGTTTGATAAACTCAAGGACACCAGCTTCTGAGAAAAGAACTCACTCTGACAAAAATTGCTGAGAATATTGGATAGCAGTGTAGCAGAAACTGGCATAGACCAATGCCTGACACTGTACACAAGAATAAAGTACAAACAGATATATTATCTAGGTATAAAGACTGATACTATAAACAAATTATGGAAGCACGGAATAGTATATTTGTCTGATTTATGGAGAATGGAGAAATTCATGACCCAACAAGAGATAGAGAACATTATGAAGTACAAAAATGGATAATTTTGATTATATCAAATTGAAAAATTTTTGCACAAACAAGATTAGGAGGGAAGCAGAAAACTGTGAAAGAATTTTTGCAACTAGTGTCTGTGATAAAGGCCTGATTTCTAAAATATATAGAGAACTGAGCCAAATGTACAAGAATACAGTTCATTCCCCAACTGATAAATGGTCAAATGATATGAACAGGCAGTTTTCAGTGGAAGAAATTAAAGCTATCTATAGTCATTTAAAAATGCTCTAAATCACTATTGATTAGAGAGATGCAAATCAAAACAGTTCTGAGGTATCACATCATACCTATCAGATTGACCAAAATGACAAAACAGGAAGATGATAAATGTTGGAGAAGATGTGGGAGAGTTGGAACACAATTCATGGTTGGTGGAGCTGTGAGCTGATCCAACCATTCTGGGGAGCAATTTGGAACTATCCCCAAAGGGCTACAAAAATGTGCATACCCTTTGACCAAGCAATATTGCTTCTAGGATTATATCCCAAAGAAATCATAAAAATGGGAAAGTACAGTGTACAAAAATATTTATAACATCTTTATTTGTGATGGCCAAGAACTGTAAATCAAGGGGATGCCCATCATTGGGGAATGGCTGAACAAGTTGTGGCACATGAATGTAATGGAATACTATTGTGCTATAAGAAATGATGAATAGGAAGACATATGAACTGATGCTGAGTAAAAGGAGCAGAACCAGGAGAACTTTGTATGCAGCAATAACCACAGTGTACAAGGAATTGTTATGGTAGAGTTAGCCCTTTACAGCAATGCAATGACCTAAAAAATTCCCAATGCATTCTTGAGGCAAAATACCTTCCACATGCAGAGAAAGAACTATGGAATTGGACTGTAGAATGAAGCAGCCCATTTTCTCCTGTGTTATGTTTTGTTTAGTTTTATGGTTTCTCCCATTCATTTTAATTCTTCTGTGAAACATGACTAAAAATGTATTTAATAAGAAGATATGTGTAGAATCTATATAAGATTGCATGCCTTCTTGGGGAAGATGTGTTAATGGAAAGGGGAAGGAGGGGAGAGGAAAGGGAAAAAATCTAAGATATATGGAAATGATTGTAGAAAAGAGAAAACAAATTAATTAATAAAACAGATAGTTTAAAATTTCTTGAAGGTAGAAAAGTAGTAATAACCCTATTCAATAACCCCCGATAATAAACATGAGGTAAGGCACAGGACAAGGGAGCTGCATGCCCACTAAAAGCATTTACTACTGTGATGGAGTAAATCAAGTTCAGGGCAATGGAGGATTCCCTGTGAATAGTAAAGTCCTATAGATAATCTTGCTTGTGGATGACATTTTTTCTGATGTCATCAAATCCCATGATATTTCTGAGACTCTTGGAAGAAAATTGCACTTAAAATAGCTGATTCTATCCTGTCCATATAGGAAATACTATCAATAAAGAATATCTGATATATATATATATATATATATATATATATATATATATATATATATATCCATATACATGGATACCCTATGGAATTTGTCAAACAACATCTGCATCTGGGATGACCAGCAGAGATGAACAATCAGTTAAGTTCAGATTTAAATAGTGGAGTAGAATGAATTGTTTCCAGGAAAATGCAGACTCTTTTAGTGACCATAAATTTCTCATGAAAAAAATTTTTTTTCAGTTTTATCAAGTGAAAGCACCCAACTCTAAAGAGATAAAAATGAATATAACATAGAGGACAAGAGAGAGGTATGTAGTGGGTTCAAGCAGCACTGACATGTAACCAACAAAAATGTCCAAAATACAAGAGGATGAAGAGGTTATCAGGTCTTGTGGGCAAGGACTAGGGATAGCCTCCCTGGAGAGAGGAACTCAGTTGTGGCTAGACTACTCTATTGTTGCCTCCAAAAGTTTTGGAGAAATTGAGAAAGATCTCCAGAACTTTGGATATAACTATGTGGCACACTTTTATGAGGACAAGGACAAGAGCAGCATAAGATGATCAGACATGGATGGGATGTAATAAGCATCATTGTCAGGAACCCTCAAATCCATGAGATCTCAAAGTCTTTTGAGTTAGTCTTATTTTTAGAAGCTTGTTCACTGGTTAATAAAGTAATCTTGGTTTATGAAAGGATATGGTCATGGAAAGATTGCAATTTTTTTAGTGAAGGAAACACCCACACTAATGAAATTAGGAGTTTTTAAACGTACACACAAGATCATAGATTTAGAGATGGAAGTGAGAGAGCATCTAGTGTGAATTCCCTCATATTTTTAGATGAGGAAACTGAGGCCCAGAGAGGTTACTTGATTTGCCCAGTATCACCTAGATAGATAAGTAGCAGGGCTGGAATATGAACCCAGTGCTCATAGTCTATATATAGCTAGCTTCCACTGTACTGCTCTACTTTTCCAAAAGGGCAAAATGCTTTCAGAGATGAGGTTTTGTTGTGGTTGTATTTGGTGCTGCTGCTGTTGCTACTGCTTATTGCTTGTTTGTCTTTTAAAATTGTGTTCATTAACTGGGTATATGAAAATTAAAAATTTGTACCAAGTATTAATAAAACTTTGAGAAATATAGGGAAAACTTCCTAAATTTTTCCTTCTCATGAAATTGCTTTTAATACCCACTGATTTGTTCAGAATTTAGTTTTAATCATTTGGTATGCTTCTCTTGTTTTTGGAGAAGAAAGAGTTTAAATCTGAGATTTTATTGGTATGAGGAAACTACCCTGGATGAATGCATATTAACAACTCCTCTGTCACTTATAGTCTGAAAAAGTCACCTGGATCATTAATATATTTAGGGACTTGGCCATAGTCACCTAGCTAAAGGGATACTCCAGAACTGGTTCAATTTGGTTGAAAATGTCAATTGTTGTATTTTCATTGTGAGCTATAGATCTTGGCTTGGTTTATTGATTTCTTGATTGGCTCAATGTAAGAACTTGATTGGGAAAATGTTCATTGTCCAAATTGAACCTCAAAGTGTTTTGGTGAGTCAACATTCCAGTTGTTAAATATTCATGAGCACATGTGTGCAGAGGAAGCCTATTTGTGGTCAAGGAAAAACTGGAACCAATGTCTTCTTGAGTCTATCTAGCTCTCTATCCTCTGCCATGTTTCCTTATGCCTCTTAAGTCCTTCAGTATATCTGGTAGCTTACTGAGGTGATTACACTTTACAACAGAGCAGATTACAACTCATCTGTGATTTTTCATCCATTTCTAATCCATGTTAACGTTTTAGAGGTTGATCCTTGTCAAAAGAGTTCTACTGTATGCCCAAATAGAAAAAAGACAATAGAATTTAGAGGACATATGTTGAGTAGGAGATACAAACCTGGGGTCTAGTCTGATTTTTGACATAACACCTAAGAAACAAAAAGCCTATTTTTTTAAAACCTAAGAATAAGTATACTAAATATAAGTGGTTTAGTTTACAGAGAAGCTAAAGTATCTTGTACCCAATAGATCTTAAGCTGTTCTTAGCAATTAAATAAATAAATGTTCCCTGACTTTTATTTATTTATTACAAACTTTATTTTTTATTATATTTATTTATATTACATATTATTTATTTATTAATGTATATATTATTTGTTTAAATTTTTAATTCCCAGTCTAATGACATTGTGGTCCAGTGAGAAAAACATGAACTTGGAAGTAGAAGACTTTGGTTTGACCTACAGTTACTTGTCTAATCTTGGACAGGTTGCTTCGTCTCCATGAGCATTGGTCTCCTTAATTTTTTAAAGTAATAGTAATACTTAAAATGGGGATGATGAAAGGAACCTTTCCCATTAACCTGAATATTTACATTGGCTCTCTGCCATTATGTACCTTACTGGTATGACACAACTTTGGTTCCTATTACTGGGCGCCAATCTGGAGCTATATTCTCAGTAAGTTACTTGTTGTTCAGCAAATAGCCGAAGCACATGGCAAACTCCATAGGAAGAGTTACCTGATCATCCAGTTATACACTAATTCTAGACATCTCACAGGATTACTATGAGGACCTAGTAAATTAATGTATATAAAATATTTTGAAATGATAATTCTCATACTTATATAACCTTGGTGATTAAATCATTCAATCACGGGTTCATGGTTGGAAAAATAGAATTAAAGAGAAGGGAATAAATATTTGTGTCTACCATGACTTTAAAAGTCAATAATTCAATAACAGAAAAGTTTGATCCTTTCTTTCTTAGAGCATAACAAAGTGGTAAGTATAAAAGTAATGAACATTTCAAAAATTAGTGCTGATCAGCTGTAGGGAGACTCATTGGAAATACTTCCCTGCTGAGATCCTTTTCTGTCTTTGCGTTAATACTGCAACTTGAAATTATAGCTTTAATTTTAAATTGTTTGATGCATAGTAAAAAAAATAGAAAAATCACTAAATTTCAAGAACTAGAATCACAGTTCTGGCTGCTCCTGGAGTCAGTTGTTTCTCCCTGATCTCATGGGTTCACAAGATACTGTAGGACTATATATGGCCCCATAGACTCAGTGTTGGATACTTTTCTTCATGATAGCATTTCTTTTTCAGCTGCTTTCTATTGCTAAGGGAGGGATAGATCTCCTATGTTAAAAAACTGTTTTCTGAAATATAAGTAATATTGGTTTGCATTGCAAATTTTTCTGAGTTGGAAGGAACCTTTGAAATCTAGATAAGCTTTGATTTCTTCATTTGAAAAACAAGGGGATTATGCAAGATGAGAGGTAAAGGAAAAGACCTGGAACTTAGAGTCTCAAGATTTGAATTTGATACTTGTTTGGCCACTTGCTATGTGAATTTAAGCAAATCTCTAACATCTGTAGGTTTCAGTTTCCCTAACTATAAAATGAGGGAATTAAATTACATGACCTTAAAGATTCTTTCCAACTCTAGACCTGTGATCCTATAACATTTAAAGTCCCTTCCACTTATAAATTTTGCGAACTATAAATTTGATTAATCATTTTTCTTTGCAGTTGATGAAAACTGAGACCCAGACAGCTGAAGTAACTTGTTCTAAGTTATCCAGCCAAATGAAAAGCTTGAACTGGGATCCAAGTCTGACTTTTTCTTGTCACCTCTCTAAAATCATGAGTAGGCAAGTGATGATGGTCATTGTAAATTGTTTATTTCTATGGATTTTGGGGGGGAGTTAGTTATAATGATGGCAATAAATCTTACTAATCCCCAAATTTCTACAAGTAAAACAGATGAATTTTAAATAGAGATATTTAGATGAGAAACTGACATAAAGAGATAATAGATGTCGATAGACAAATGATAGCCTTGTAGATAGATTATAGGTATTGTTTGATACATAATATATAAGTAGATACAATTGAATAGCTAGATTAGGTTATAAATGATAGAGAGATAGACAGATGATAGATAGGAAATAGTAGCCTTATAATATTGTTTTGTTGAAAACAATGTAAAAACATGGTATAAGAGAGGGAACAGAGAAGAAAAAGATCACAAGATAGATGTCTGTAGTAACATGGATATAGTGGGGGAATTATTTTTTTCATTATTTTCTCTTTTCTCCTTTATAGAAGCCACCTCATGTGACCATGCCAAAGCATATGCGCTGTATTTTTCTCCCACTTGGTTTTGAAAAGTAACACAAGTGTTGATAGTGAACTTATGAACAAAAGTTTTTCAGGGGAACCACCACATACCTGCACAGAGCTGAGCTAGTCACAGTGAGTAATATGACAGTAATGACTGATTTTTTAAACCTTATTTGCAGTTATCTCAGAAGCTGGGACATAAATATGATCTTGAAGTTTGCAATTATTTGAGGATGTCAAGAAAATGATATTGAAATCTTCTCCTCTGGCCAGCAAAATGGATTCATTTTAAAGCCCTCTGTGACATGTCACTTACACTAGCAGGCCAAGACCCTGGAATGCCTTCATGTAGCACTTAAAGATTTTGGCAACAGATTTTTACAAGTAATGACATCTGGTCCAGAAAGGGTCAAAGAACATTTGATCTGTTCACCCTAAGGAGATACAGAACTTTGCTCAGATCAGACTCATTACTGACATAGCAAGGGCTCTTTGGAGTTCAGTATTACTAAGGAAAACACTGATTTTCATTAATATTTCTTCAAAAAAAAATCTCAATAATCTTAAGTTGAGTGGTTTTCAGTCAAGAAAAAAAGAAGAAAGTCTCCATCCTCCTTGCTTCTGCCTTTTGTTCTTTGAAAGTAGCTGATAGAAGATTGTAGTAAGTTAAAGGGAAGGGGTGGAAATGAACAAATCTCTATATTTTTTATTTGTACATGTTATTTAAGGGCTGTATTCACAATGATTGCAAGACTGTAAAAAATGGAAAATGTAGAGGGAAAACAAATAAAAATTCCAACTTATTCTATCATCCTCTACAGAGTTCTACTTAATTCAGGATTGACCTGTTCAACACTTTTATCAATGACTTGGATGTAGGAATAGATGGCATCCAAATCAAATCTGCAAATGATACAAAGCTAGGAGGATGAGCTAATCAATTGATTGTTTCTAGATTACACTAAAAGAGGTCCAAAGGTTCTTTACTGAATAAGATGTATTGAATAGAAATACATACAAAGTGCTGCAATGAATAATAAAAGTTGGAGAAGATGTGGGGAAATTAAAGTATTAATACCTTATTCATGGAGTTGTGAACTGATCCAACTATTCTGGAGAGCAATTTGCAAATATGCCCCAAAGGGCTGTAAAACTATGCATACCCTTTGACTCAGCAATACCATTTCTAGGTCTGTATACCCAAGAGATCATAAAAATGGGAAATAGATCCACATGTACAAAAATACTTCTTACAAGTCTTTTTGTGGTGGCCAAGAATTGGAAATTGAGGGGATGCCTATCAATTGGGGAATGACTGAACAAGTTGTGGTATATGAATAGAATGGAATACTCTTGTTCTATAAGAAATGATGAGCAGGTAGATGACAGAAAAACCTGAAAAGACTTACATGAACTGAAACTGAATGAAGTGAGCAGAACCAGAAGAACATTGTACAAAGCAACAACCATATTGTGTGATGATTAATTTTGATAGACAGCTCTTCTCAGGAATACAGTGATCCTAGACAATTCCAAAAGACTTATGATGGAAAATGCTATCCACATCCAGAGAAAGAACTATGGAATCTGAATGCAGATGGAAGTATGCTCATTTCATCTCTCTCTCTCTCTCTCTCTCTCTCTCTCTCTGTCTTTCTCTTTCTCATTTCATTTTGTATTTCTCATGGTTTTATTGGTTCTAATTCTTCTTTACAACATGATTAATATTAGTGAAAATATGTATAATAAAAAATAAAAAGTCCTGCAATGAGGCATAAAAATAATAAACAGAATCTATCCAAGATGAGAAAAGAGTTCCTAAAAAGAATTTCCTGTAAAAAGAACTAGAGATTTTGGTAGCTGAAAGTTCAGTGGGAGTCATATGATATGTGTGAAAAGGCAGATTAAAAAATGAGTATGAAGTTCCTTCAAATGAGTTGAAGGAATAATAATAGGTCAAACACTTTTCACAGAAACCCTTCAAATATCTTTTTCTTTAAAAATTTTTGTTGTATTTTGTTATAAAAGTCACTAAATTCCAATCCAATCATACAACCCACATCCAAACGATTTCCATACCTCTCCCATAAACTATATCTCTCAAAAAAAGTAGAATCATAGTAACTTCAAATATTTGAAGATAATAAGTCTTCATGATAACTTATTTTCTCCCCAATATAAATATCTCCAGCTCTTTCAGTTGTTCTATGGACAACATGATATGGGGCCCCTTCACCCTCTTGGGTATCCTCCTCTGGGAATATTCCAGTTTATTAATGCACTTCATAAACTATGTTTCTGAAGACCAAACCATAATCTACATGTGGGAGATGGCATGTAATCTACATCCCTGACTAGGAAAGAATACAGTGTCTTGTACATTCTTAGAGGTAGGGGGTGTTAGTTTTGGTTTTGTATCTCCAGCAACTTGCATCTATTAGCAGTGATTTAAAGTCCATTAGCCTCTAAAGTCTATCACAATTCTAAACTTACTATTTTATGAAGGATAGGAATTGTGTTCATTCTTCTTAAGTTTTACCATGTTCTAACAATTTCATGTTAGATTTGGAAATATTACAAAAATGAAAAGCAAAAATGAAACAATCCAACTCAGAGCTGTGGACATGGTAAGTGATTATTAAACTTTATTGAACTGATTGAAATTGAATTGACTCTAGTGTGTGGCGAAACCACATACAAGTGAAAAAGAGCACTGACAAGCCAAAATAGACCTATTATTTATAACCTTTGTATTTGTCAAGGTGTCTAAAATATCTTAATGCAATATTGAATGATTGAAATTTAAAACATTCCTAAGATGTTTGGCACATCTTAAGCACATTCTGGCTTTACTAATTGAAGTTAACTTGCTAAATGTGCTCCACAGTTTTAATTGGGTATGATATTTTTCTTGAATTCTATGGAATTGTTATTCACTGTCATAAGTAGTGGCCTAGAGGTGGTTGCTTTTCATTTGTAGGGATCAAAGGCAAGAAAACATGAATATCTGATTTTAATGTTTTTATAATTCTTTATAATTACATTAATTCATTAGAAGATAAAATTCTTGATAAACGTAAAAGAAATTTTAATGTAAGATATGAACTTCTAATAAAAATTTTAATAAAAATTAAAATAAATTTTTAAATAAGATGATCATTAAGGTAATATAAAAATGTGAAAGAATCCTAAGAATTTGTTTTTCATGTAAAGGTAGACAAGGTAGGTTTTTTGTTGCTCGTTTAGTTGTTCAGTTGTGTCCAATTCTTCATGACCCCATGGATCATAACATGTAAGGTCTTTCTGTCCTCCACTATCTCTGGAAATCTGTCCAAGTTCACATTTGTTGATTCTATGACACTGTCTATCCATCTCATTCTCTGCCACCTCCTTCTCCTTTAGCCTTTAATTTTCTCCAACATCAGGGTCTTTTCCAATGAGTCCCATTGTCTCATTATGTGACCAAAGTATTGAAGCTCCAGCTTCCATATTTGACCTTCCAGTGAATAGCCTGAATTAATTTACTTAAATATTATGGATTTGATTTCTGTGCTGTCCATGGGAATCTCATAAGTCTTCTCTAGCATCATAATTAAAAAGTATCATTTCTATGCCACTCAAAATTCTTTATACTCCAACTTTCACAGTCATACATTGCTACTAGGAAAACCATAACTTTGACTATATGGACCTTTGTTGGCAAAATGATGTCTCTGCTTTTTAGTATGCTGCCCAAGATTTTCTATAGTTTTCCTTCCAAGGAGCAAAAGTCTTTAATTTGATGGCTGCAGTCACCATCTGCAGTGATCTTTGAGCCCAAGAATCCTGACACTGCTTCCATTTCTTCTGCCTCTATTTGCCAGGAAGTGATGGGACCAGTTGCCAAGATTTTATTTTTTTTTATGTTAAGCTTAAGTCAGCTTTTAAACTTTCCTCTTTCATCCTCATCGAGAGGTTTCTTAATTTCTCTTCATATCTTAACTTTTCATTTTTAAGAAGAAATAAAATTTAAAAAGATTTTATTTGATAAAATAATCAGTTTTGAAATTAATTCACAAACCTATATCTATTAAAAAAAAGTTTTCCGTATTCCTGACACAGTAGAATGAGTGTTGACCTTGTCATCAAGCGATCCAGTTTTAAATTCCTCTGTACCAGTTAGTACCACTGTAATTCAGATAGGGAGGCACCACGGTGGAGAGAGCACTGGGCCTGGAACCAGGAAGTCTCATCTTCATGAGTTCAAATTTGGCCTCAGATAATTATTTTGTGACCCTGGGCAAGTCATTTTATCCTGTTTGCTTCAGTTTTCTCACCTGTACAATGTTGTGGAGAAGGAAATGCCAAACCACTCCAGTATTTTTACCAAGAAAATCCCAAATGAGAACACAAAGAATTGAACAAGACTACAAAAATGACACAAGAACAATTTTGGCAAATTTTCAACCTTTGTCTTTCAAATTCCTTATTTGTACAATAAGAAAGTCATTAATGTATTTTCTATGTTTAAATCTATTCTCTATGATGGTCATTGTATTTAGGGAAAGTACTTACGACTTTTAAGACTTTCTAAGAAAAGGATTCTCATTCTGCCTGTCTCACTACTACTAATATTAATAAAGTTTACACTTACAAAGTGCTTTATAATTTAAAAAGTGCTATAACTTATGTCAGCAGAGGATTAGGGTGGGAGGGTCGTTCCTCATCCTTGATACTTTCAGAGCCTCCTGCAGGCTCTTGGTTCTGATGTTTCTAGAAAATATGGCAAATCAAAAAGACAAGTTCAGGAAACCCTTAACTGCTCTTAACAATATGTATATGTGTTCCATGAAAGTCCTACTCTGATGTTGACAGAGATGTAGTGGTAATTCAATATTCTCAAATATTCACAGAGCATGGCTTCTTTCCAGTCTTACCAGTCTCCTCCAAATATGAGTCTGATGACAGGCTGAATTTCTCATGTCTAAGGACCACCCTAATTAAGTTGAGAGATATTTATTACTAGGCTGGTTGTAGGGACATTAATATTTCAGGAATAATCACTCTTAAAATCTACCTTCTGCATGAAACCTTTCTGATCCTTTCGATACTTGACCCTCTCTCCCAAATAAATTTGTACTTATCTACTTGGTTTATATTTATTAACTTTAAATTTATATACTGTAAATGTACTTATGTATTCTCTCTATGTGTGTCTGTTTTTCTCTGTCTCTCTCTCATTAGAATGTAAACTCACTGAGATGACAGAATGGTTCCGTCTTTGCTCCTAGTATAATGCTTAGAACATAGCAGATACTTCGCAAACACTTGATGATTAATTTTTGCAAAGAGGTTACGTTGATGATCACTGCACTGATGAAAGGAGCTCCCACACAGACAAAATAATGGGTTAGAACACTGATAAGTATATGTCAAAATGAATCCTTCACTATGTATAAATATAAAAATAAAGTTTTCCCACCATCAGTTTTCTAGAAATCAAGGATGAATTCCTAAATATTTCAGGTAACTTTGCCATTTTGCTGCTATCTTGAATGATAAAGAGACCTATAAACCTAAAAAAGATCTATAATTGCTCTTGTATTAATTGAAAGTTTTCTTGTTGAGTATGGAAAAGAAGCTCATTGCCACAGTTGCCCATTTGCAATAGGTAAATGGTGACTTAGCCACAATTTTGGCCTTTGATTTGTGTCATCCAGAGTTAAATATTGGGAAGCTAATTTAGGAGAAAGAGAGAGAGAGAGAGAGAGAGAGAGAGAGAGAGAGAGAGAGAGAGAGAGAGAGGAGAGAGAGAGAGAGAAAGAGAGAGAGAGGAGAGAGAGAGAGAGAGAGAGAGAGAGAGAGAGACAAGGAGAGGGGAGAGGGACACGGAGAGGAAGAGGGAGAGGGAGATTCTGAGAGACAGACAGAATGGAGAAATTATGGAGCCAGAAAGGTCTTCTTTCAAGTAATGTCTCCAACACTTACCAACTTTGTGACTTACAGTGTGGCAGGAAACTTACTAAAACTATGAATTGCATATGAGTTGCCAATCTGTATTGTGGATAGAGTTTCCACATTGGTTACCCCTAAAATCACAAGTCTTAGTACCACAGGTATGAATAGATTTTCATGTATATGTATAGGTATATAGAACTCATACATATGTTTCAAAATGAAAGAATGAGAAAAGTTGAAAAATGTGTTTCTCTTTAGCATTATTGTTATGATATTGCATCATTCTGCCATAGTTAAATGTTCAGAATACCCTTTACTTGATTATAAACAATTAAGAGACAGAATGCAGTGAATACATCATACTTTGCAATTGATCAATTTTAAATAATTGAACAAAAAAGTATAAACTTTGAGGAAATAAATTTTAAACAAAATTAAAAGTGGTAGAGCCCTTGATGTATTTAAAGAACATTTTTAAAGGTAGATGTTTGCATTATTAAGGAAGAAAATAAAATAAAAAGGAATAAGTAAGTAAGGGAGCTTAACAAGATAACCTGAAGACCTAGAGTCAAAAATAGCATATATATCAAAGTAAATAAAGCCAGTTCTTAATCCACATTGCTCCAGTGTCCAGGTGCTAGTCATTCTGCTTGCATAATGCTAATATATTGTACAACTGAACAACTGTTGAGAAGCTTAACCGAAGTTAAGAATGTATATGTAACTTTTTTTTTTTTGATAACAACTTCATCAGACACATAATCATTTTGGAGAAGGAAATGGCGAACCACTCCAAAGGATTTTCCAAGAAAACCCCAAATGGGTTCACAAAAGGTTGAACTAAAAGCAACTAAGCAGCAATAGCACAACATTTGAAAACAGTCCTGTATGCATGCCTTTCATACACTTTAAACGTATGCCTTATTAATCAATGCTTAGTTATTTTGAAAAAGATGATAGTTTACATGTATACTTAAAGAAACTACACATAAAAGTAAGTTATTGTTTCTTACAAAATCCTTTTTGGGTTCTTTTTAGACACCTTCCTTGTGTGTATGTGTGTTTGTGTGTGTGTGCGTGTGCATTTACGGTTAATTGTTAAGTTTCCAATCAAAAGAATGCTTATTAAAAATTAATAGTAGTGATTGCCTGGAGTTGGCTTAAAATACAAGTCTGGAATTTTGAGGGAGGGTGAAAAGGAAGACAAATTTAGTGACCAGGAAAGTAGGAAGAATAGTGATATTTGACTTAGATTTAGGAAATATTCAAAAGAAGGAAAAGGAAATAGTTTTCCTTGATTTTCTCCGTATTCACAAATTACTGACTCTTAGGTACTTAATATGCAGTGAACTCTATGCTTACTCCAAACTGCCATGCTTTTTAGAGTCCTGAGGTGAAGCTGGAGGAGGCTGCCCCTCTTACTTCAATACACTGTTGCCATCTTGGAGTCCACATGGGTTTTATTCTTTGATTCAGTTTTCTCTCTTTTGAAATAGGCTCATGTATCAAATGCTTGCACTCATTTATCTTAGGTATTCTTCCTAGTATGTATGTATGTACATGTGTATATATATGTGTGAATGTATGCATGTATGTGTATAGGTATGTATGTATGTCGGTGTGTGTATGTATGTATGCTAAAACTATATAGTCAGGTGAGGTTTTTCGGTCCCATGTCTTATGATTCTATTGTCTCTTGTGACTGACGAGCTTCACAGGCAAATTTTTACTCTAGGACAAAACTCATCTTGCCTAAATCATCCCTTTGAATAAATACAAAAGCCTTACCCACCCTGCCCCCATACTGGCTCAGTCTCTCATATGAAAACTAAACTTGTTTTAGGCATTTGAAACAACACCAGGAAGATCATGCTATTTTATTGCACACTTGGCAGTCTCCCTTCTCCTTGTTCACTTGGTGTTCAGTGTGTTCCGTGTTGCCCATTCCCCTTCAGTCTGGACCAGTATCTGAGCCAAACACCATGGGCACCCATGGGGTGAACTTGGCAGCTGTGAGACCCAGATGCTGAGCTCCAGTTTGTAATTTTCCTGCAGCAGCATCTGGGTGTTTGGTTGGCCTTTTATCTGGCTTATGTTTCCTGTCATGGTGGCTGTAGAAAGTCTGTGAGCTTGGCACAGGATTAGTCTGCTGGCCTCACTTGTCCCCATTGAATGTCACATCCTATTCATTCGAATTTAGTGATTGTACATTTTAGCTTTAACTATATATTCAACTAAAAGTGATTGTGCACTCTTCTATGAGACCCAAGCCTAGGACCTTTTTCAAGGTTCCCTCCACCAGCATCCTTGCCCCAGTCATATGTTATATGCTTTTTGCTCATATTTTCTGGTCTTAGCTTCGCTCTTATCTTGTCCTCATTTTCTTTGTGAATCAGAAACTGTAATAAAATGATTCAGTGGTTGGCATACGTGTGCATGAGCCATTTCTCTGTGATTGGAGCCCTAGGGCTCTACTCCTTATTTCTGTTTCAGGTTCTAATTTTAGACCCAGACCATCAAAATCCAATTCATATCTCATATTCCATATTCATTGTTTGAATCAAAGAACAAGGTTATTAGAGTTAAACCAGTGGGGTTTGGTCTTTTAATCAGAATATTAAGGCAGCATGAGTGTCTGTTTTTAATATAGTGCTTCAGCAAATTTGAAATACATATTTGCTTTATGGTCTTTTCAAAACAACACCATATGAAGTAGTTTAGAAAAAAAGTTTTGTGTTTTTTCATTTGTTTAGTTTTTTCCCTTCTTTTCTTTTAGCTTAGAATTTTCCTCGTGTTCTTAGTACAAGAGAATTTGGAACAAGAAAATTATCCTTTGCGTTTTGGCTTTATGAAATTCTCTCTCCCTGAAAGAATACCTTTCTTCCAGAGGCTACGATTCACATAGATTGTGATATTTAAAAAATGAAATCAAGGAAATAAATAGTGAGCCGCAAAATGTTCATTATAAGCAAGTATGATATTTTAACATGGAAAATATACTAAATTTCAAAAGGGAAGCAGTTATTTCTAAGTAATAAGAATAATTTAAATTTTGATCATTTTTTTCTTTACAGCTTGACTAATGAAAAAAAAAATCTAAAAACATATCAATTCATTGACTGTCCTTGCTCTGAAAATACAACTCCTTATATGGTAAAATGTGTGACACCTATCTCACAGACAAGAGCTTACAATCCTGTTCATTAATTTTATCACTAACATAAACTTTTAATATGCATATGATCAGTATATAGGACTTCCAGGGCAGCTTAAAATGACTGTAACCTGTAATTACTGTTCCTGTACTTGATTATAATAATCTGATTGCAATTATTCAGTGATTTTAATACAAGCCCCAAGCTACATAACAATAATTCAAGTGCAGTGATTGGGAACATGTTTCTGTTTGGCTGTGAAATGATGTTTTAATCCGTACTGATTCAGGGATCTGGCTATAGTTCTGTTCATGTAATTAAGGCACATTTATACAGTCAAGTAGAATAACTTTAGTTTGAAGCGAATTTAATTAATGCAAAGGCTCTATATAAGTCAAAATAGATCATAAGCATGAATTCCTTATGAAGAATAATAAAGCCAAGATCTTGGTGTCTGGCAGACTTGGCCATTCTGATAACCTATTCCCAATTCACAGATGCAGGTGGATGGAGGGCAAAGGAAGGGGAGGCAGAGGAGGAGGAGCCAACCCAACACTACATCAGCTGGGTGTTACTACAACTGCCCTAAATATTTCATTGAAAGACTACACTTAAAGGGCTGAAAGGTTGAATGGCTAATCAGGAACTGAGTTTGTACTATAGAAAAGTTTCTAGACATACCTAAATTGGAGAAACATATTTTGCAAATCAATTTTTTAAAAGTCTGTGAGGCAAGGACAGAATGCAAGGAGAAGAAATGTCATCTTTGCCAAGTACTTTTGTCAAGTACTTTCAAGAAAGCAATATGGAGCTTCTCTTGCAGAAAATAAATCTTTGAAGAGAAGGAAATATATCACATACTATATCTGTGGCAACAGTATGGTTTTTTTTTTTAAGAACAAGCAGTAAACCTTGACTCCAAAATGGGAAATGCAGAACCCAAAATAATGCAGTGAGACACTTAAACTTAATCTAATGGTAAAGTGATAGTTCAAAATGAGAGATATACAATGCTATAAGAAAAGGAGAATATTTTTAAGCTACTGTCTTGAACTGGAATGTCAGAGTTATTGGACTGCCTGAAGGGGTGAAGGAGCCAGACCCAATAGAATTCCTTGAAAAATAGATCCCTAAGGCTCTTCAACTAGATGTAACAAGTGACCCAATTTACTTGGAGAGGTGCTTAAGGATTCCAGGAAACAAAGGAGCAATGAAGAAAAGCAAAGTAGAGCTTGGTTTTTGTATGGTCTTCAACTGGAGAAATATAGGGTGAATGTTAACTCCATGTCAAAGAAATGAATTGCAAAATAGAAGGTGCACAAAATGCTTTTTTTTTTTCTTCTGACACTGGATCTATCATGCTAATAAAGGAGCAAGCATTACTATCATTCAGAATATCATTCATAGTTGATGGTATAGAAATAACAGTATTAGAACCAGATAAATGAGTGATCAAATATTGTTCTTTAGAGGAACTATTACATGAAAAATACAAGGATAGGAGAACAAGCAGAGACCAAGCAACCTGTTCAGGAGTAAGAAATAAATTGTCCTGTCCAGGATTTCTCAGGCACCAAGGGTAACACCCTTGAGCCAATTATTGTGATATCATTTAACCCTGAGTGATTTTTAATAGTGTAGAAGGGATGCAATCTGGCATATGATCTCCATATGCAGTTGGCAATGTTTTTGTATGACATTCCCATGGGGAGTTACTTCCTTTCCCTCTTTGTACTTTGAAGAATGTTCTTTACCAGGCTTTTAGCTCAGATCTTATTGTGAAAACACTTCCACTTCTTTGCTATTTTGAGTAGAGGTTTATAGCATTGCATTATACCAGTGACATCTATTAGAACACACAGACCCTGCCAGAAAAGAAAAGAAAAGGAAAAAAAAATAAAATAAAAATTTCTGGTTCTATTTGTTGAACTTTTTATTTCCTTTGGCCCCTTAGTCCTGGGAATCCGATTAAAAAAGACATGTCATGACAACATAGAAACCATCATCTGTTAATCAGTTTTAACTTATTTGTTTTCACTGCTTCAGAGTTACAAATGCATCTTTTTGGCCTTTCAAAATATATTGCATCTGTAGTATATTTAATTTCAAAGAAATACTTGGTCTCATATTTTACAGGCTTGACTCACAGAATTATTGAATGTAAAGGTTGGAAAGGACCTCAGTGCACAGATGATCTAATCCATAACTGAAAAGAAGTTCCGTCATGTGACAAGTTATGATCAAGTCTTTGCTTGAAGATCTCTAATAGGGGAAATACTATTTCTGGAAGCAACCAACACCACTTTTGAACATCTTTGGTTGTGAGAAAATTTTTGTTTCCCTGATCCTAAATTTGCCTCTCATGGTTGTCCACCTCTTGTCCTCAATATTTACCACCAAGACAAAAATAGAATGGGTACTACCTTTTGCTCATGACTCAAATACTTGAATGCATCTATAATCTTATTCATTTGGAAGTTCCTGCCAAATATGCAGATTGACGCCCACATATACCTGCCCAATGCGTATAACTCTTGTACATATCTCCCTCATAAATGGACTCAATCAATATGATGGAGGAATTCCTGCTTTCTCCTGAAATCATGTGGGCACTGATGAAGCACAATGGCTATATTTCCTTTGTCCTTGACACATGGATAGAGGATTTCCTCTTTCTACATTATATTTTCTGGGTGATCTCAATGAACCAATGAATCAGTAACTATTTATTAAGCATTTACTACCTGCTAGACATTGTACTACTCACTGGGAATACAAGTAGAATGAATGAAGCAATCCCCTTATTACAAAGAGTTTGCATTCTAAAGAGGGAGGCAACAAGAATATTTTTGCATATATGCAGAATTAATATAATGAGAATAAATAAAAATATTTAAATAAAAGTGATATGAGAGGCAGATACAGTGAAAACTAATTTTGCTCCCTTAATAAGATTGTAGGAGTAAGTTTCTTATTCAATCATAACTGACAACATAATAAGTAATTTTTTTAACTTAAGATAGTGTGAACTTAGCATAAATGATGCTGTTTCATTTTAAGTCTGCATTTCATGATTAAGTACCTTGAAAAAAGTTGTTTTCTTCAAATTATTTTTCGATAATAAGATAAGCACTTGTGTGATATGACAGAGCAAACAGCATATTGGCATTTCTCACTATTTTAGATGTTGATAAAGAACTATAAAACAAGGAGCTGTCCATCTATTAGAGAATGACTGGAGAAATTGTATTGTATAAACATCATAAAGAATTATTGTAATGTTTTAAAAAATTAAGAAAAATTTCAAAAAGATCTGTAAAAATTTTTTATGAACTGATACAATGTGAAGTGAACAGATCCAGTTTGTTCAATATTGTAAAAATTTTAAAGTTTTTTAAATAATCTTTATAAATATATTTTATTTTATTTTGTGTTGTCCTCTTTCAATGTTCATCTTAAATGACTATTTACTTTCATAATTTGCCAAACCTTCTTTAAACTAGGGCAGCTAAGTGCTATGGTGGATAAAGTGCTGAGCCTGGAGTCAGGAAGACTAATCTTCTTGAGTTCAAATCTGGCTTCAGACACATTCAATTTGGGTGACCCTGGGAAAGTCATTTAATACTATTTGCCTCAGTTTCCTCATCTTTAAAATGAGCTGGAGAAGGAAATGGCAAGCCACTTCAGTGTTTTGGCAAGAAAATCACAAATGGGGGCCAAACAACTGAAAAAATGACTGAACGACTTTAAACTGTTTTTCCCTGCTTTATGACACAATATGGATTATAAATGTACTTGGTCTTTGCTTGTGAGATTTCACAAAAGGGTTTATACTAAAGCTCAGTATTTCCTTTAACTATCATTTTTCCTTACTTGGCAAGTAAATAAAATGTTTGCTGACTGAAGCACTTTATAAACTGTCGGTCTTTTTGTTGTGGTAATAGCTTTATATAAGTTAGACCAATATAAAGTTATTAGAATTGTCCTTGACATAGTTTCCATCCAGACAACAGAATCCTGAATACCTATCACAAGTAATTGACAATAAAATATGCAACATGGACAACAGAAATGACATCAACATTGATTACAGTAGTATCTACAAGACAGTCAATATTTTAGAATCAGGTCACTCTTTCTCATCTCCTACCACACACACACACACACACACACACACACACACACACTCATACTTAATATGTTCGTTTCCTTTGATCAATTATCATGTAGCATCAATATTCAAGCCTTATTATTGTTTTCCTCATTTTACAATTGAGGAAGCTAAATGTACAGAGTTTAAGTGATGTAGCCATTGTTACCCAACTAATAAATGTCTGAGGTTAACTCATGCTTTCCAGAGTCTAACGTGTCTGTTAGGTGCATAGGCAAAGAGAAAGAAAACAAGATTTTTTAAAAATGTGTCTACTTTGTCCTAGGCATGGTCCTAAGCACAAGATTATCTCATCTGATCCTTACAGCAACCCAGTGAGGTAGGTGCTTTTATTATTCTCTTTTGTTAGATGAAGAACTAAGGCAAATAGCTGTTAAATTACTTTCCCAGAGTAACACTAGTCAGTGTCTGAGGTCTGGCTTGCATGGTTACTGTTGTTTGTCCTTTATTTTTGAAGACCAATGACCTCACAAGGTGAGGTCTTGACTTGTACATGAATTAGATTTAAATGAAATAGTTACACAAAGTTGTCAGCACTAGTCTGTCTTCCTGAGCCATCAAAGTCTAGTTCAGACAAAAGTCAAGAGGACCAGCCATGGCCAAGGATGCATTGGACAATCTTGGAATCTTTGATGTCTGGTTTGAAAATAGATTTTCTGACTCTAGGCTTAATAGACTACCTATTGCAATCTAGCTATCTCTTGGCAGCTAAATATGAGCTGTCTAACTCAAGTTTTTATATCCTTCCCACAAGAACAACATGAGAAACACTTTATCAAATGCCTTGCTAAAATCTTGATAACTTGTAACATTCCCCTCATCTCTCCAATTGGAAAATCTGTCAAAAAAGGCAATAATGTTAGTGTGACATGATCTGTTCTTGTTGAAATCTCGCTAACTAGGATTACTGAGGACTTTTTTTGTAGATGCTGAATGAATTCATTAAAAAGCATTAAAGCCCCTATTCTGAGGATACAAACATAGAAATAGTGGGAAAGGGGAGGGATAGGACAATATAAATTGTGGCATCGTTTGAAAATGACCAGGCATATTAAGACAAAAGATGGTACCCAACATTCTCTTCACTAATGTTCACTTATCCACAATCCTTTGGTTCCTCTTGTTCTCCACAGTCTTCCAAAGATTTTGAAGCATGGCTCAGGAATTATGTTTGTCAGTTCTTTCAGCATTCTAATAATTCTCCCTTCTTTCAGTCACCAGTTAATATATCAGTGAATTGAAGCAACTGTCCTGTATGTTTTTTCATTTTCATATTTCCCCCCTAATATCACTATAAATTCCTCTTTTCTATAGACTCTTCCCCTGTTGCCATTAGTTCAGTGTGAGGTTTACCACTCTTGCCACTGTCTTATAGCATTATAATGAATTTCTGTTTTTATCCTCATATGTTCCTGCTTCCAGTTTCTGTAAGTCTTTTGAAATTTAAGTTGATTAGCAAGATCTTTTTATATATCCACAGTGATATCTTTGGACAACTTTTTCATCCTCTTCACAAGAATTATTTCTCTGTGGGTCTTTGGAGTTTCATTTCTAATTGCTTCTCATTACTTTGGGGTTAGCTTCCCCTATAGAAATTTAGTCTATGGAATATTACCTTCTAAACCCTTTGAAATGTACTTTCCCATAAAATGGGATATGCCTAGCTTTCATTAGCCACTTCTGTAACCCCAGCTCCACCAACAAACTAGTCAGTTGCTTCCACTCCAGAAATCAGGTCTTTCCCACTGATGACATGTAGATCAAAAATGGAATCCCCTCTTGTTTATTCCTCCATGGTATAAAGGAGAGAATTGTCTTCAAGGCAAATCAAGAAGAAAGAAAATTCCAGCAGATGTCCAAGTAAATTAGGTCCCTAATCACTACTATATAATGCTTTTGTTCCAGGTTTCTGACCAGTTTCCTTAACTACCAATCTATTTCTTCTTTCTGTCCAGGTAGTCTGCAATATACTCTGTTGCTAATATCATTTATAGATCTATCTCTTAATTTCAACTCAAATGTTTTCCATCCTATTTCTCCACGCTGTCATTCCAGTGTTTCTTCAGGAACATATATTTTAATTCTTAATCTCTTATTCCTGTGCATTTATCCTACTTGTTTTTAATAAGGTTTCCAGAGCCATATTCTAGTTATGAGTCCTATCCCACAAAAACTCAGTGATATTGATGAGATGAAATTTAGCTCCTCACTTCAGGATGCTTAGTTTATCTTGTTTGCTGTTCATGCTTTATATATTTATGTATAGACATTTAAGACCATGGGGGTGATTATTGGATCTTTCCTTGGATTTTTGCCCCATAGCATCTGGATATTATTTTTTTTCCATTGCACTTATTGTACAAAGGTTCATCTTGGGGGATCTTGATTCTGTTAAGTAGGTTAAAGTTTTCTGAATGTAAAGGTTTTCTTTATTGGTTTTTCAGACAGGGTATATACAGATGATAGCAACAGGAGCTGCATAAACTCTTTCAGACAAGCCAATTCTCCTGACTATAATTATCTCAGAGAGAAAGAAAAAAATACTGTGCTCTAAATCTAATTAATTAATTAATCTCATCAATTTCTTTACATTTGTAATTTGTTTCATTTTTAAATAATCCATTTTTATTGATATGAACAAGCTAAGAATGTGACAAGCACTTTTGAATCTTGAAGGACAGAGATATTTTTCGCTGCTGTTTACCTGATAATCTATCAACTAGAAAATATCAGTAGCTTTGCTTATTTCTGTGAAATAAAAATAAATCTTAGCCTTCAATGTAAGTATAGTCTGCTGAACATTTCATACTGGAGTAGCTTTCCTTTTTTCTATGAAAATCTTCTGGAATATAAATATATATTAATTTTTCACCCTTCCCCAAATTATTTGTGAAGAGTAATTCATGATATTACAGCATTTATAGCTAGAAAGGACTTTAGAGATAATTTAGTCTAAGCTAGTCCAACATTTTACAGTTGAAGAAACTAAGAACCCCAGAGAAGTCAATTTCCCAAGCTCATAGCGATAATAACAGTGAAAACTGTGATGACAGAAAATTATGATGCTCAAAATTCTTGAGGCAAAATCATAGAATTTTAAGGTTCAAAGGGGACTGTAAAATAGTAAATAATTAAGTGAAGGTCCTACCCCAGATCTTTTGGCTCCAAATCCAGTAATTAATTCTACTCCATCATAGGTATATTTAATGAGACATATAATATTCCTTTTTTGCTTTCTTTAGGAGCTTTCTACCTACATACTTTTTTCTTTCTCTCATCTTCAGTCTCTTTACATTCACTGGTACCTTCCCAGGCTACCTACAAGCATGCTTAGGAAGAGCTAGGCATCTATTAAAACAAAAGGAAAGCCTTCTTTGACCCTATGATATTCCAAAGCCATCTTCCTTATTTTTTCTTTCTTTTACTGCCAAGCTCCTAGAATAAGTCATCTAGCTCAAAAGGAAATAAAAGAGAGATGATGTAGAAGTTGCAAAGAGGTAAATTTAAGCTTGATTAAGGAGAAACTTCCTCACACTAGAGTCATACCTTAGTGTAATGGGTTGAATAGGGAAGAAGTGATTTAACCTTCATGGAGGTATCCAGAAGTTGGACAATCACTTCTTGGGAATATTGTAGTGGGAGTTAATTTTGGGATCTGGACTGAACTAAGGGACTTCTGAAATTCTTTTCAATTGTAAAAGTAATTGATTCTGTGACATTCTCTGTGCTATCTAACTTGGTGACTGCACAAGCAGTTTTCTCCTTTCCCCTTCCTTCTCAGCTTACATTCTTTAGAAATATTCAGATTTGCAAAATTCTAGGCAAAGATATTCTTCTCAGTGTTTTGTAAGGTACACCGCATCCCTTATAGAAGGCTGGAATTTCTATATTTTAAAGCTATGGTCCAGAATTCCAAATCCCATTCTCAGGTTATTGACTCTTAATCAACTATTTCTTAAATCTGCTTTTCTTTTCTGCCTTCCTTGCCTTTAATGGGCAAGAGTGATGAAAAAATAACCTGTTCTCTTAAGAACTATAGCTGTTTTTTGCCTTAGTCACTGCCCTAGAACATTGTAATGTTCTACAACCTTTTCCCTCTAAGCAGTTTTATTTTTCCCACATAAATCACTTGAGGCACACGGACGTGGTCCTGGTGTTTGTATTTGCTTGTTCCACCACACTGAGGTTCATTTTCTCCCATGTTTGCTGAGGTATGGCTTGCTGATGCTTCCTATTCCAGACTGTAGTTCCCTTTTACCTGAGTGAGATAGAACTTTCTCGATGATCTTCTAAGTTTCTTGAACTAAAAGATTGTTTTTATTCCATCTTTTTGCTGGTTCTATTCTTTCAGGATTTGTTTTGAGGCACCATTTTATGGTTGTTTGGAGTTGAATATGAGAGAGTTACTGCAATTTACTGCTTACTCTGCCCTATTGGTTCCTGGAAGACTATGTATGTTTACTTGTTCAAAATATTTAACATCTTCTATCATACTGTCTTCATGAACAAGATGGTATAATGTTGACTGCCATTTTGCATTTAGTCAAACACCTTACTCTCAGAGTATTTTTAAAGAGATTTACATCAGCCTTGAAGAAAACATTCACAGAAGTGCCACGGAATTCGATTTTTATGTCCACCTTTTCCAACTTCTTTATCAGTTACTTACATAAAGACAGAGAATGTATTCTTATCAGATTTTAATGACATTGCTCTGTATGTACACCAGTTTATCAGTCAGTCAAAGCAATTTATGAAGTTCCCACCATGTTCCAGTGACAATTCAAGTTTCCATAGGCTGCAATACTAAACTAAGCTAATGTATCTGGGTGAATGGTGGCTGATAGTCTGGTGGAGAATGGTAATAAGATAGCACATATTCCTAGCATGGTAACTCATTTATTGTTCTTGTGCTCTTTGCCTTTGAAAGGACTGTGATGGTAATAACAGCTACTTACATGTGGAGAACTCCAATAGACTTTGTTCCAGTAGGAATTGAACAGAAATATAGCTAAACCTTGAGCATGGGAGAAGATCAACTTTAAGAGAGGGAGTTGAGGAGGTCAGTGAAAGTAGATTATATCACCATAGTAGATTTACAGCTGGGAGAAAGAACTCAGAGATGATTTGCAACAGCCCCCTCTCCAATTTTACAAATGAGGAAATTGAAGCAAGGGAAGTTAAATGACTTGTTAAAGTCATGCAAGTAGTAGGAAGCTAAAGTTGATCTCTTATTCAAGAACAAGGGTTCCATCAAATAATCAATCATTCCTCACCCTCAGGTACATGTGGCATGACACATAATAGATGCTTAGCAAATATTTAGGTACTGAATTGAGTGAGGGTCGATAACAGGAAATTTGTGGGTTTCTGTATGGATCAGCATAGCCCTGATTCTGAGTACATTGTCTTTGCTCAGTTCTGGACTAGTAATTAATTCATGAAGACCAAGTTTCTCAGCTAGCTTTTTTTCCAAGCCTAGAGGGAAAGAGAGATAGACAGACAGGCAGAGAAAGAGAGAGATAGAGAGACAGACACAGAAATAGACAGAGAGAGAGACACACAGAGAGATAGAGACACAGAAACAGAGAGATACAGAGAGATGAATACACAGAAAGAGAAAGACAAAGACTGAGACAGAGAGAAAGAAACAAGTTAAAACCATAGAGAAGCTGACTCCCAGAGTCAGTCAGAGAGATACTCAGAGACAGACAGAATGTAAAGACATGCAGAAAGTCAAAGAAATGATGAGAATGTCATAGAGAAAGAGGCCTTAACCCATAAAGGGTTTCTAATTGTGGAAGTAACTGATTCCAGGGATTATGTGTAATGTTCAGTGTATGTTACATGTGAGTCCTGTTTCTACTTTTATTTCTTTTTATCTAATTTGATAAATGCTTTATAAAATAGTGGCATTAAAAGGGTACATTAGTGAAATCCATGCCAGTGGCATAATGAGTAGGAACTGCTTAAGAATTAGGAGCCAGTACAGGAGCCAATCAATTAGATTTTTGGAAACACAAATCCACACCCCTAGATGGATGGCACAGATGTGAATATAGGTAATGCGCTATTTGCTCTGAGATTGTAAAGAGGGGATGGAGAAGTTTTTTATGGCCACAATGAACTCTGTTGTTGGGTAATCCATAGTATACCAATAAGATGACATTTAACAGTCATAAATTTAATTTAAAAATAAATTTACTTGACTAGTATGATCCCATTCTCCAGAATGTATGTGTGCTAAGGCTTGATTGACCTGTGACACCTGTGTCAACCTCATCTCTGTGGCTTTTACTCTGTAGCATAAAATTTAATTTTCTAGATGCCCGTGCTTCATTTCTTATTAACCGGTTCAAAAAATCCCTTCATTCCAGTGATACAGACTATCTCCATTGCCTTGCTTCAAGTAGGTTTTGTTGTTCACTTGCTCAATTTTGTCTGCCTCTTGGACAGAGCTCCATGTGTTTTTCTTGGGACAGGTACTGGAGTGGTTTGCCATATCCTTCTCCAATGGATTGGTAATCTGTAGGCAAACAGATTTAATGACTTTCCCAAGGTCACACGGTTAAAAAGATTCTGCATTTGTATCTGAATTTAGGTCTTTCTGACTCAAAGGCCCATTCTCTATCCACTGTACCAGTTAGCTGCCTCTCAAATGGATGGGCCAATCTCCAATTAGTAAAATTTTCTGTTTAAAAATTCCATTTGATTTTGATCCCTGAGTTATGAGAGCACATATCATGTTGCACATCTGAGTCATTATCCTGCCGATGGAGCTGGGGACAGTAGGGACTGCCTACTTGTGCTGTTCCCCTCTCATGGCTGACCATTCCTGTGTGGCAGTATCACTCTTTGGAAACAGCTCCCTACTCTTTTGTCCTGTACTTTATACTCAGTTAATGTCAGAATAGGAATCTTAGTTCGCCATCAGCTCAAATTAAGACACTAATGTTATATTGAGGGGAAAACAGAAAGCTCCCTTGGTCCATTCTGGCTTAAGTACTCCCTGTGGAGTGATGAACTTTATCTTTCAACTTCTAGGGAAACATAAACTTTAGTATGAATCAATATGTAATTTTTGCTCCTCCCCGAAAGCTATGAGCCAAAGTGAGGCAGGGTGCTGTGTCACTGATAAAGGAGAGAAAAGTTCAGGCTTACTCCCTTCCTTCCTTCTTGTCTCTGAAATGTGGGGCAAGCAAATTTCTCTGTAGAAGATTCACATGAAGTGTAGTTAGGAGATTGCTAGTACCCTTCCCTCATGCTGGCAAACTATTCAAACAGGCTAATGTTAGGTAAGGTAGGCTCAGATAAATAAGTTGAGTCTGAGCCTTAGACCCTTGGATGGTTTTCCTTCCCTGGGCATAAATGAACAAATCACAATCCCTAAATAGATATGCCTAGGCTTAGAGAGAGCCTCATGAGAAAATAGGAACATTTCAGTCTCAGCTTACTGGAAGAAGGAATTTTTGCACTGGAGAGGCTGATCACTGAGTAAGGATGACCTCAAGCCCTGGTCTGACTTGATAGAAAACAGAGACATGGAGAAAAACTGATTCAACAGTATATAACTGAGGTGAAATGTAAAAGGTCTATTTCACAGTTCTGCAAACCGCTTCATGCTTAAGTTCCGAGAGATAATAATTGTAATGGCTTAGCTGTTCTTTAAGTTTTACCATCAATAAACACATATGTCTTATGTATATGTTGAATGTTTCTTTGTGCAGAGGAAATAATTAGCTGTTGTACAGTTTATTTGCATCCTAAGTTCAGAGTGTTAGAACACATAAATAAAATGCTGACCTTGGAGTCATCAAGATTGGAGTTCAAATTCTGCTCATATGTTTACTAGCTATATAACTCTGAGAATGTCAGTCTTAATTTTGGAAAAACCGTAGACATGAGCCAAATATAAGCTTTAAGCAATTTTCCCAAGGGTTCAAGGGCGAGGACATAAAGAGTTAGAGGCAAAAAGCCCCACAAGTGTGAATACTCCATTTTGAGATGTTCTCCTAGGATTGAAACCAAGTCTGTACCAGCACTGGGTCTAATTTTGGTGTCCCTGAGGTCAAATTTAGCTTTAGACATTGACTAACTGTGTGACCCTGGACAAGTTACTTCTGTTTGCCTCAGTATTCTCACTTGTAAAATGAACTGGAGAAGAGTTATACATGATCAAAAAACAATAGAACAGGATAATGGGCAAGAGCACCAATGCCCTTGAGCCCTACAGGAGAGTAATTCTTTGTACAGTGAGAAACAACTTTTAAAATTGCAATATAAATTGAGGCAATAATAATGGGAGAACACTATAGAAATAATAAGAAGGAACAATTTCATTTTCCTTTCCATTAGCATCAGACACCTGATTTATAATATTGGGTATTACAAATAGAAAGGAGAACTAACAAACCAGAGTACATAGAACAGACAGTGACCAAGATTTTAGCTATTATGGAAACAACATCCTATGTGGAATAGTAGGAAGTAGGAGAATCCTTGGTGATATTTAAATACAAAAAGAGAAGAATAAGAAGAGACATGATAATTATCTTCATGTATTTAAAGGTTATCATGCAGAAGAAAGAGTGGACTTGTCCTTTGTTACTTTAGAGGTGAAAGAAAGGGAAACATTAAAGGGAATCAAATTTTGGCTTAATATAAGAAACCACTTCCTAATGATAAGAGGTATCTAATAATGGTGAAATACTGACAGTATTATGATATTCAAAGTATGTTAAAAAAATGCTAGATAACCTCTTATCAAGGAGGTGGGTTATCTGCAATGCATTCTGAGAATGAAGTTTCTACATCGGTTGGAAATTTGTACTAAATAATCCCTATTACACCATCAATATTTAAGACTTTTTATTCTTACCTGAAGAATCTTCCTCTGTTAGCAATAAAATTCAACTTTTACATTGTTAAATACCTAATTTTGTCATTATATTTTCTGGTCAATTTTTACTATTTCCTAAATATCAACTGTTGAAAATATTTTTTTTCTGCCTCTCACATTTAAAAATACATAACAGCTTTTGATTTAATATGTCTAAAGGAAATATTTTTAATTTCCATCTGTTAAAGTTATACTATTCATTTTAAGAGAGAATTTAGCAATTTACATCCTTCATAATGTTCTTAGTAAAAATTCAATAATGTGGTATAGTATTGATTCTCATACAAATGTGTTATTTTTTTTAATTTTCAGTTCTACTTTTATTCAGATATAAGGGGGTTAACATGGTTGCGTTTAACCCATCAGTTCAGTTTCTCAGAGAGCACATCTGCTGAATATGTGTAGTCACACATTGATTATGAGGCCACATCTATGCACTGAAATTCACTATTTAATTGTACATGACTTTTCGTTTACTCTTCTGTCTGCTATCTCTTATTGCTGCTTTTTGATCCCCAGTTTGCGCTTCTTGATAATTTTACAAAAGATTTTATTTAGTATGCCCCCCCCAGTTACATGTAGAAACAATTTTAACAGTTTTAAAAGTTTTTGCTCTAAATTCTTTCTCTTCCTCCCTTCCCATTCAACATCCACTGAGAAGGCAAGTAATTCAATATAGATTATATATGTATAGTCATGCAAAACACTTACATAATAGTCATGCTGTAAAAGACTATATTTCCCTCCATCCTATCCCATCTCCCATTTATTCTATTCTGTCTCTCCTTTTATCCTGTTACTCCTCAAAAGTGTTTTATTTCTGACTATCCCTTCCCCCAATCTGTCCTCCCTTCTATCACCCTCTCCTCTTTCCCCTTTCCCCCTACTTTCTTTTAGGATAAGATACATTTCTGTACCCAACTGAATATGTGTGTTATTCCATATTTGAGCCAATTATGAAGGAAGATTTACTCATTCCCTCTCATCTCCACTCTCTTCCCTTCCACTGTAAAAACTTTTTCTTGCCTCTTTTATGTGAGGTAATTTACCCCATTCTACCTCTCCCTTTTTCCTTCTCACAGTAGATTTCTCTCTCACCCCTCAAGTTTATTTTTTTTACATATCATCCCTTCATATTCAACTCATACCTGTGTCTTCTGTCTAGATATACTCCTTCTAATTACCCTAATAATGAGAAAGGTCTTGTAAATTACAAATATAATTTTTCCATGTAAAAATGTGAACACTTTAATAAGTCCTTTATGATTTCTCTTTCCTGTTTACCTTTCCATGTTTCTCTTGAGTTTTATATTTGAAAGTCAGATTTTCTATTTAGCTCTGGTCTTTTCACAATAATGCATGAAATTCCTCTATCTCATCTTCCCCCCAATGAATTATACTCAGTTTTGCTGGGTAAGTGATTCTTGGTTTTAATCCTAGCTCCTCTGACCTCTAGAATATCATATTCTCTGATATAGCCCTCTGATCCCTTAATATAAAAGTTGCTAAATCTTGCAATATCTTAGTTGTGGCTCCATGATACCTGAATTGTTACTTTTTGGCAGCTTGCAATATTTTCCCTTAGACCTGGAAACTCTGGAATTTGGCAATAATGTTCCTGGCAGTTTTCATTTTGAGATCTCTTTCAGAAGGTTATCAGTGGATCCTTTCAATTTGTACTTTGATCTCAGGTTCTAAAATATCAGGGCAGTTTTCCTTGATAATTTCTTAAGAGATTATGTCTAGGCTCTTTTTTTGTTTGATCATGGCTTTCAATAATTTTAAAAATTATCTCTCCTGGTTCTCTGCAGGAGCTTTGACTTTGTTATCTTCTTGTGAGTGTGTGTTTTGATCTTTCTTGTCACCAAAGTAAGTCTCTTTAGTCAGAGGTTTTTTTTCTTTCTGTTGTTTGCTTATTTTCTCAGCCTATTACTTGACTTTTAAATTCTTTGTTAAGGTAGGGCTCTGCTTCCAGTATTGTGGGCAAACGATCCCAAGTTTCAGGGGTTTTGTGCAGCTATTTTCCGAGAGCCTTCTAGGGACTTGTAAGCTCTCAGTTCTTCCAAGGTGGTATGATCTAAGCAGATGTATTTACTCCTCTCCTGGTCTGTGCTCTGGTCTGTGAGGAACCACAAGGACTCTTTGTGGCCCTAGAACTGTGAATAGAGTCCCTCCTCCACTGGTGCAACAAGCTCTGCTATGCTAGTGCTTCTTTCTCTTTGCCCCAGGACTCTGTTGCTTTGCCCATACTGGAATCTGGGTTGCAGTCCTGTCTCAGAGCTGGCAAAGAGATCCCTGTAATCTCTTTCTGACCAGTTCTTCAACTGCCTTATTGTCTGTGGGCTAAGAACTCTGGAAGCAGCCACTGCTACTGCCACCACTGATTCAGTCATTCTCAATGCTTGCTGCTGGTTTGCTGGGGCTGGGGCTATGCTGGTGTAGCCTGCCCTGGACTGCACTCTTCTTTTACTCAGATGAAGCAGAACATTCCTGTTGAACTTCTAAGTTGTCTTTGGCATCTGTGGCTGAGAAGTCTGGAAACCACTACTACTGCCCATGATTCAGTCATCTGAGGCCTGCTCCAGATTTCTTGGGCCCAGTCTGCACTGAGCTGGTTGGTCCACATCTTCTGAGAAATTTTTGATTGTTTCTCGTAAAACCATAATGACTTTTTTGGGAGGGAGGGAAGATTTTAATTGTAGCAAGGCTGTTCCCTACATGGAGCATGGAAGTGCCATTGTGTGGCTTGAAGGTCAACAGCAGAGATGTCTTTATCTGCCTTTTCCTTCCACCCTTCTCCAAGGAAAAATTCTTCCCAGGAGTAGGAAGTTGGAGTCAGAAGACTGATTTCTGCTCTCTTCAGAGAAAGAGGGGATACCAGGCTACAAATATATCTATCTACTTCCTTAAATATTATTAGTCTAGTGGATATAGTGTGTATGTGTTTGTGTGTATGTTCTTTTATGTATTCCTATATATTCTTTTTCTGATTTCTGTTTCAATATAATTTGGAAAAAAATGGGTTTCTTTGTGACTTCCTACTTGCATTCCTTGTGGAATTCATTTTTCATGGAAATGGAGTCAATCATTAAACACAATGCATTGGGTCCTGTTCCCTAAATAACAAAATCACATCCCCTAGACAAATTAGAGAGAAAGATAGAGATAGAGACAAAGACAGAGAAATACCAGAAAATCCAGAAATCAGAGTAAAGGAGCTGTCCAATTGGGAATGAGATAATTTGGGTTAATCAAGGGAGAGAATTGCAGATTTCATATAAGGTTTCCCAGAGTCCCTGATGCAAAAAGCTGGTTAGTGAATTGATGGAGACTGCCAACTTTTCTCATGTCAGCTTCTTCCTAGAGTTTTATTTTCCCTTCAACAACCTGAAATGGAGCTGACCATAACCACCTTTTCTTTCAAATCTGGAAGCCAGAAGCTCCTGTGGAACTCAAAGAGATGAAAGAAAACGGAAGCAACTGAAGATATTAAAACTTTCCTCTCTTCCACTCTCACCAAATAAGCCCCACTCCTCATGTAAGGTCAGGGCATTGATTTCTGCCAATGAGGAGAGAATCTCATACCAATAGACTTTGTGACACAAGTTACATAATCTTTTCGCTGTTTTCAAATATATCTTTTCCTTTATGTTAATTGATAGAATGAAATATGGCACAAAATCACAAAAAGAAAAATTAACAAATTATTTGTGATCTATGCAAATATATAGCTCTAGATATATAAATTGTTACCAATATATTGATATGTGCAGCATGATATACTGGATAGATCCATGGACTTAGGAATACCTGGGTTCCACTTTGTGTTAATGGAAGTGATATTTAGCCACTCTCAGCCTCAGTCTCCTTTTCTATAAAATGGATATACAAATAGCACCCACCTTCTAGTGTGGTTAAAAAATAATGCATGTAAAACATTTTGAAGACCTTAAAAGACTAACTATTAATTTTAAATAAAATGATGCAAATACTATTTCACTTAAAACATTAAAAGTTACTTTTAAGAGAACAGTAAACAGAAAAAAATGTAGTACTAGAAGACATATAAGGATAGTTTGTGTGTCCCCGCTCCTGGGGATAATAATTTTCTTCTTTTTTTCCTTGAACTGAGGATTCCCAAATTTTAATTTTTCCCAATTATATGTAAAAACAATTTTATATTTAAAAAAAAATTGAGTTCCAAATTCTCTCCCACCCTTCCTTCCTTTATTTAAGTGGAAGTAGGACAAGAACCCAAGTTTTACCAACTCCCAGAGTAATCTTTTCATTGGAACATCCTCCACTCAGCTAGCAAAGAGATTTTTTTCTAAAGCACAGGCAGGTGTGACCATGTCAATTCCCATACCCCTATTGCATTGAGCATAAAATGTATGATCTTGTTTGTTTTTAAAAACCCTTCCCATCTTGGCTACTTTCTACATTTCAAGCCCTTTTCTATTTGATTTCCCTTCATGTACAACCAGGCTCATCACTGGTCTTCTCACTATTCCTCACACATAACATTTCTTCTCTATTTTTTCATGGACTGTCTCCTATTGCATTAAGGCTGTGCCTCTTAGCTTCTCTGGCTTCCTTCCAGTATGAGCTCAAATTCTACATTCTACTAGAGGGCTTTCTTGTTTTCCCAACTGATAGTGCCTTCCCTCTGTGATCAGCTATATGTGCTTTTGTATGTGTATATGTATTTATAAATGTATATATACACATGTATGCATGTGTGTATATATGTAAGTATATGTATATATGCGCATGCATATTATAGATCTATTGATATTGATAGATCTATATGTAGATCTATCTACATAGATATAGATATATCTGTATATGTGTGCATGTATATGTATATATGTATATGTGTGTGCATATATGTATATATGCATATTCACACATGTGTATGCATGTAGAGATTATGCTATATATGGCATAATATTAAAATAAGATAATGTGAAAATATAAATATAAAAGTATATTAAACTATAAAATAATATAAAAATGCAATCTTGAATGTGCATGGTTGTTTGCAGTTGTCTCTCCATTATAATGGAAACTCCTTCAATTCATGAATTATATTTTTGCCTTTCTGTATATCTGCAAGGTTTAATACAGTGTCTGGCACATATTAAGCACTTAATAAAGGTTTCTTTACTGCTGACTGACTGGCTATCTTCTTAGTATTTAAGGACAAGTCTGAGTGTTGATAGATGTGTATCTTACATTTTAGTCAAAGCCAATAAAAAGCACTGTGACCAAGACCAACCGATAATGAAAATCCCTTGGCAATTTTCCCCCTACAATGACCCACGTATAAAATATAAGAGCTTAAAATTCAAATACGATTTCCTTCGTGCAGGCACACCAATGTTTACTCTGATTCTCTAGCTCACTACAAGGCAAGGTTTAGAAGTTTGAGTATATAATCTTCATCGACCTTAATTTTTAATTCACCAAACATGAAATATCACAAGGCAGAAACTCTCAGTTATTATAATGATCCCTTGACAAATCTGCAGAAATCAAGAGATATTAAGGATATTACCTATTATACTATTTCATGTCAAGAACATCCCATTAAGCTTTTCTTCTGAAAGCCAACATTTTCAAGCTTTTCCTGAAGAGAAAAAAAATAGTTGTTAGGAAAAATTATCTCCTTTTGTATTTTCAGCTATAAACTTAGCGTGAGTACTTTGAATATGTCTCACTAGGCCCTTTTCTCTTTATCCCCAAATTAATAGGCTAGATTTCATTCATCCTAAAGCTGTATTAGTTCCCAATAATATATCAAAAGTAAAACTACCAGAAACAAATGAATGATACCTTAAAGCCTCTGGAGAAAAGATTATGTAAAAACCAATTTTAAAAATGAAAAAAAGCCTCTGAAGATTTTTTAAAAAATCATTTACCAAAGTACACTTGTTATCACTGTTTTTACAATTACTTTTTCCTGATGTTATTTACTTAATATATATGATTTTATCTATAGAAATGCTAATGCACTGGTTTAAATAGTTTATCATACTATGGAAAAACAACAGTCACTTGGCCATTTTGCTGCCACAACGGCTCATTCCAACTTCCTTCCTTTTCGATTGTTTAAATTAAGCATACTGAGCCATAGGAGATTAAAGGTTTATTATTTGTTACATCTTTTAAATATTCAGGAGTGAAATCCGGAAACACTAAAGTATTTGCTTCCTCATGTAATGATTTTTATGACATCAAGAAATGAATGTAATTTATTGAGATACAAGGTAGCTTTATAGAAATGGCAATGGCCTAATAATACTCAGAAGATATGTGATCTAGCCCAGCTCTGCCAAGCTGTTTAAGCACTTTGATATGTGTTAGGCTAATTCACAACTTCCTTCGTTCTCAGTTCCCTTATCTGCAAAATATCAGTCAATCAATTACTCTTTATTATATAAGAGCTACACTCTATGTTGAACTCTGAGGATAGAAAGGGCAAAAATTAAATAAAATATGAAATAACCCTTGTGCCTCAACGAACTTCCATTTTGTCATGGAAACAACATGTATACAGTAAATGATTACAAAATATTAAAAGTAATTTTGTAGGGATGGGGTTGATTGGGAATTTCTTACGAACTGAAGAAAACTCAGGACAACCTGTTATGGGAGGCAACAACTGAACTGACTCTTATAAAAAGTGAGAGGTGGGAGGATGGGGCATAGTTGACAATGTAAAGCCATGAAAATGGTAAACAGAACATTGTATGTGGGGAACAATAGCAAATAGGTTACCCTGCCTAGAACAGAAAGGATTCAAAGTAGAGTAAAGGGTACCAAAGAAAGAGAGGCAGGCAGGATCCTGGATGTAAAGGGCTTCAAATGTCAAATAGAGGAGTCGATATTAGATCTCAGAAGCAATAGAGAGTTACTGGAACTTTTTCTGCAAGAGAGGTTAATTTGATAATCATCAACATAGTGATCATAATTCTATCCACAGGAGCTGATGAGATCACCCAGTGAAGTAATATAGAGTGAGAAGAGAATTAGAGCGAAGTTAGAATCCTGAGGGATACCTTTGATCAGATGATATGATTTAGAAAAGGATAAAGCAAATGAGACATTGAAAGAGTGATCAATGTGGTAGGAGAAAAACCAGGAAAGACTAGTGTCCCAAAAGCCTAGAGAGAAGAGAATACCAATACAATAGTGCCAAAGACTACAGAGTAGTCAAGGAGAATAAGGCTTGAGAAAAGGCCGCTGGATGTGGTGGTTGGGAGATCATTAATTGTTTCGGAGAGAGCAGTCTTGGTTGAGTGATAGGGTCAGAAACTAGATTGAAAGGTATTAAGACAAGAGTGAGAGAAGAGAAAGAGGAAACATCTATTGTAGATGGTCTTCTTAAGGAGTTTAGTCCAAAAGGCAGAAGATAAATGGGAATAGGATTAGCAGAGATAAAAAGAACAACTTTTAGAATGGTGAGATATGGACATGTTTGTAGGCAGCTGGAAATTAGCCAGTAGAGAGGGAGAGATGGAAAATAAATGCAAGAGTGGAGATGACAGAAGGGGCAATATGTTGGAGGAAATGGGATGGAAGAGGACAACTCAAACAGATAAAGGAATTAGACATAGTAAGGATTAAGGCCACTTCATCCTGTGAAACAGGATGAAGGTGGAGAAAGTAACAGGAGGTACTTCAGTGATAGGAGATGAGGAAGAGTAAAGAAGAGGGAGCTTACGGTGGATAACTTCAATCTTTTTTCGAAAAATAATATGAGGCCAAGATTTACCACTGAGAGAGTGGGAAGGGAAGAGCCATGGGAGGTTTGAGGAGGGATTAAAAGGTTTGGAAGAGTCTGTGAAGAGTGGGATAGTGAGTTGATTAGGACAGCACAGTAGGATTGCCTAGTAGCAATGAGGGCCCAGTTTAAGTTATGGGGCATAAATGAGTAGTGGTTCCAGTGTCAGAATGACTGTGTCATATTCTCTGCCTTCATTTGGCAGAGTGTGTAGATGCAAAGGCATCTCTCCTTCTAGCAATAGCTGGGGAGGAGAGAAAAATTGCAAACCAGGTATCAAACTCATAGATAAAGAAAGAGGAGTGACCTAAGAGTCTGTAGACAATAGTTACCAGGATTTTGATTGGGTGGTAGAAATGAATAGCATGAATTTTGAAAGAAGAGAGATTACTGAGTGATGGAGGAAGAAGGAGAACTGGGAAGGGACAATTCAGAGGAAGAAGTTTTCCGGCTCCCCTGCTTTAACCACTGAGCTGAGGACAATGAGCGAAGGTGCAGTCAGTACTACAAAGGGTAACCAGAGAGATATTGTCATCAGGGTGGGGTGTCAGGTTTCTATAAGTGCTAGTAGTTGGAAGGAGTGGGAAAGGAATAGATTTAAGATGAAGGGAAGTTTGTTGCCCATGAAACAAGCATTCCAGAGTGCCCAGTGGAAGGGCTGGGTGGAGTTCAGGTGAAACTGTGGGGTGGGATGGTTCAAGGGAATGAGAATAAGGAATCAGGTCACAGAGGGGTGTTGAGTAGATTTTGTATTGTATCTACATGAGTTCAGAGTCTCTGGGATATGGAGATTATAACTATATGTGAGAATGTACATCATCATCGAGTGGAGGCCACTTGTCATCTACTCTCAAAGGTCAGGCACAAGAGGAGATAAAGAGACTGGGCTGGCAACAGGAGGTGGAAGATGCCTTGGGCTAGTAAAGATAGAACTGATTGCTTTAAGATAGATGGTAGTTTTCTTGCCTGGTGCCCGGTCTCTTGCAGTCTTTCTTCAGGAGATGGTGCATGCTGAACAGGAGATGGAAAGCTCAGGGTGCTAGCACACCCACAGTCTGAGGTCTTCTCACCTGGGAGGTTGTCCATGAAGTGCGTTAGGTAGTGGCAAACTCCCTGAGTGGATGGAAGACTCCTGGCATGGACACAAGCAGTTTTTCCTCAGGGTATACACTGCACTGAGCAGGAGATGGAAAGCTCAGGGCTGTCATGAATTAACACAAATCATGGCAGGGATGAAAAACATAAAGGAAAATAAAGCCACTCCTTCTTTTTGAGTAGTTTGAGTTCTCCTGATTGACATTTAAAGTCAAGTCTGATCCTGTCTATTGGGCCTTAGAGTGTTCTCACAGGTTTTTGTCTTCTATAAAAACCTTCTATGTCTCTTTTTCCCATTTCCACCTTTAGTGCAACTCTCCCATAAAGTCCCTTTCTGACCACTTAATGGCCATGACCAAAATTCAGGCCCTCAGTACCCTTTCCTGACTTTTGTCTCTTCCCATTTCAATTTACTATCCACTTAGTTGACAAAGTGATTTTTCTAAAGCACAGGTCTAACCATGTCACTCTCCCCACTGAATAAACTCCAGTGACTCCCTATTATGTCTAGGATCAAATCTTTTGTATAGCTTTTCAAGCTTTTCATAACCAGGTCCCTTCCTACCTTTCAAATCTCTTGATACTTTACTTTCTTACTCTCAGATTCAATCTATACTCCATTGAATTCAGCCACCAAAGAGATTTTCCTAAAGCATAGGTCTAACTATGTCATTCTCCTATTTAGTCAATGCCAGTGGCTCCCTATCACCCCCAGGATCAAATACAACATTTTCTGTTTGGCATTCAAAACCTTTCACAATCTAGCCCCCTCCTGCCTTTCCAGTCTTCTTACACCTTACTCCCTGCTATATATTATTCCATCCACACTGTTCTCTTTGCTGTTCCACAAATAAGACATTCCGTTTCTTAGCTATGGGCATTTTTCTGTCTCCAATGCCTGGAATGCTCTCCCTCCTTATCTCTGTGTAGTGACTTCCCTGGCTTCTTTTAAGTCTCCACAAAAATCCTGCCTTCCACACGAAACCTTTCCAAAACTCTAAGTCTAAACCTTCCCTCCTAATTATTTCCTATTTATCCCTTATATTAGATTGTGAGCCATTGGAGGGCAGTGACTCGTTTTTGCCTCTTTTCATATCCTCAGTACTTAACACAGTGCCTGTCACATGTAGTAACTGCTTTTTAATATTTATTGAATTGAATTGATAGGACAACACTTGCCTACTTGCACACCTATCTCTGTGCTTTTACACTGACTATACTAATGTATGGAATATTCTCCGTGATGACTGCTGGTGGTTAGCTTTCATGGATTCCTTTAAGACTCAGTTCAAATTCTATCTTCAGAAGTCTTCTCATTTCTCAAGATGCTAGTACTTTTCATTATTTCATGCAATTCTATCCATGTTTTTCTAAAATCATCAAACTCATTTCTTACAGTGCAGGAGTATGCCATCACAATCTACATATATATATATATATATATATATATATATATATATATATATATATATGACACATTTTCAGCCACTCCCTAAATGATGGGCATCCCCACAATTCTACTACTTTGCCACTACAAAGAGATTTGCTATAAATATTTTAAAACACATAAGCTCTTTTCCCTTTTCCCTAATTATTTAGGGAAAAAGGTCTAATAGTAGTATTAGCTACAGATGACATATTAAGGAAGATATTATTTGCATCCAAAGGAAAAAAAATCTGATAAATTGTGGTATGTATGGGATGGTTTCACACATGCACACACACACACATACACACATATTTATGACTAACGATAGTCATCTCTAGAGTGGGGGGAGGGAAGGAAAAAAGGAAAAAATGTTATGTGATAACTTTATTATATGTTTAAAGGAAATAACAAGTTGTTGTACATAATAGATTCACAGTTTCATGTACAATCACATTTTTTTTATTCTACAGTAATTCAGAAATGCTTGTTTTATTTCTTAAGTTCAGAAAAATAATCTTAAGAAAAGATGCAAATCTTTTTCTCTAGAGAATTTTCTTCTAACTACTCTGCTTATACTTTAATATACTTAGTTATTTGTACTTTTTCTCTCCCATTAGAATGTGGACTTTTTGAGTATAGGGACAATGTTTTGACCTCTATTTTTATGCTCAACATTTAGCCCAGATGGCTGACAGTTTAATTTTGTTTAATAATTTCCAATGTCTAACTCCTTGTGACTCCATTTTGGGGTTTTCTTGGCAAAGATACTATAGTAGTTTTCCATTTTATTCTTCAACTCATTTTACAGATGAGGAAATTGAGGTAAACAGTATTAACAGGTAAACAGGGTCACACAGTTAGTAATTGCCTGAGACTGGATTAGAACTGAAGATGAGTCTTCTTGGTCGCTATCCAGGGTTCTGTTGATGGTGCCAATTTAAGAAGACTACTAAATGATAGAGATGGTACTGTAGAGAATGAACTGTTTAGCAGGGGGAAAAATGTTCATGTTCTTACCTTTCTCCCTCTAATACCTCTGTTTTAGCCAATGAACCAAGGGATTATCCTACATTTATTTCAAGTGCTACCTTGGGGAAAAAAATTCTCAGTACACTATTACTTAGAACAAGAAAGCCAATGAACTCATAAGTAACACTGGAAAGTTTTCAATGTCTTGGGAACACTCTCTAGAGGGCAGAAAACTCAATCTTCGTAGTATCTAAGAGATAACAATCACAGTAACTTTTATGAATTGATTAATGATTTCCAATGGTTCAACACCAAGTTGTTGCTATTGCTTATGATGCCGGGCCAGCTATGCCAGGACCAGAATCTCCCTGATGAAGTTTCGCTTGACATACATAACATGGGGACGTTTTTCCCAAAAGAAGGATAGTTGTCCCTTTGATCTCACTTCCTCAATGCAGTTTCCAGGTCATCTCGTGAGATAAAAAATCCCAACCACATGGAGACTTATCCTTTCAGACTTGGGTGCCAAAGACAACGAGAGTGCCCATGTGGGGGTGGCAATTTCTTTTGCAGGGTTGTCTTGAAAGAATTCACAGAGTCAGTCCATCTCCAAACCAAGAAAAGGCATTTATTAAGGATTACATTCTTCCAGTGGGCCATGTTCCTTAGAGAAGCTAGTAACTAGCAAACAAGACAGGATTTTTTATAAGGCAAAGATGTATATGAATATGCATTATAGAACATGTGAATATTAAAATAGAGGAGGGATTTTCTAATATAAGAAGGGTTCCTTGCATTGGTGGAAGTGCATATGTGACTACCCAGAATGCATATAGAAAAGACCACTGGGGGAATATTAATGTATGATAATGATAGTATAATAAGCTTGTCTAAGTCATAAGTTCACCTAAGGACAATTCTTTGCTATTACTATGCAGGTGTCCACTTAAGGAAGTTCCTTTCTGTGATTTAGTGGTCAAACAACCTGCTCAGTAACCTGTTGGTACTGGGTTTTTTGTTTTTTTTTTTTTTTCTTATTGGTTGGCTGTTAAGGGTCTTGTGTAAAAACAGTCAGATGTGGTTGACATACTTAGTGTTCTAGTGAGGCATATAAGGAAGCTGAGATGTTGGGGCTGGGAGCAGCAGCTAGATGCCATCATTCATACTCTGATAACTTACTGGCCAGATGCATTTCTACGTGGAGATGAGGGAAGCTTCATCCAGAAAAGATGAGTATTTTTTTTTACATTCCTTGCTTTATTAGGGCAAAGTAAATCTCCTTTTGGAAATATTCAATGTCTTATGAGTTCCTCATTTAATTCCAAAATTGAATCTAGACCAAGAATGTGCTGGCATTAGAGGCACACCTCCAGCAACACCTATATAAAGTTTAACACAAAAGATCCAGTGATCTCATAGGAATGAGACAATGCCTGTCCTTCCTGAGGAATAAAGGACGTTAAATGATCAGACCTATAAGCAATAATCTTCTTCCATTATAAGGTGTTACAACAATTCAAAACAGGTGAATGAGGCCTCCAGCATTTGAAGCTAACTTGGCAATATTTGAAGAAATTAGCCCCAATGTAAACAAAATAGGAGACTTTCAACTTAATCTGGAAACCTACTTTCCACAAGGAAATGTTACATTAGAAAATGGGACAGCAGAATAACAGCAAGTTTCCTGTCAGCTTCTCAAAAAGAAAATGTTACCCTAAGTCTTTACGAATGTTTCTTCAGACATGCTTATTCAAAGCTCATCATTACCTTTCCCAATTTCATGTCCTCAGTGATCCTGCAATTTCTGATTCATTGAAATAACAAAAGATAATTTTAATAAAAGAAGGAACTTTTAAGGGGCATCGCTTTTATCTATCCTAAGTAAAAGAAGAGGCAGTTACATGAAGTAATGGATAGAAGTATGGGATTAGGAAGTTCTGAATTCCAATAACCATAATGATAGCTACTATTTATATGTCACTTTAAGTTTTGCACAGTGATTTACAAACATTATACAGTTTATTTTCATAACATTTATTCTTTTCTGGGAGGTAGGTACTATTACTATCCCTATCTTTTGTTGTTTAGTCATGTCCAATGCTTTGTTGACCCCATTTGGAGATATTTTAACTAAAATATTGAAATGATTGTACTTTTCCTTCTCCAATCCCTATTTCACAGATGAGGAAACTGAGGAACAGAATGGTTAAGCGATTTGCCCAGGGTTACACAGGATATAGATGTTGGATTTAAACTCAGCCTTCCTGACTCCACATCCAGCACTCTTTCCATTAGTACACATAGCTACCTCAGACTATAGTGCTATGTAGTACTATTGCTAGCTTAACAGTAGCATCAACATTGCAAAGTTGTTATGGGGATCAAATATAGCATCCTATATAAAGTGCTTTGCAAACCTTAAAACATGGTAAAGTCTTCTTTTATCAACTCCGTGATTACTAAGTGATTTTATAATGTTATGTGAACACACACACACGTATATAATTGATTGAAGAGGTTGGTGGTCTGTTATGTAAAAGGACTGGACATGATGTTTCTTGGGAATGTAACCAGTGCGCTCAAGTCAACTCAAGGAGCTTGAGAACCAATTGTTAAATTTTCACTATGAGTAGAGCTCGAAAATCAGTGAATTGCACATCACTGTTTGATTTATTGCTTTGTTGATTGTCTTGACTTAAGAAAGTGATGGAAAAGTGCTAATAATAGAGCATAAGCTAAAAGGGCATCCTGCATACATTTTTGAATCCAATTGTTAAGTATTTACCAGTACAACCCTAAATATAACCTTCTATTATGAGATCATTTCCATGGGGAAAAAAAAATCAAGATTCTGATTCTAGTGCCTTTTCCAGAAATCTAAGTCACTGTAAGGACAAGTACTGCTGGTAATATGAAGTCTTTAGATAGTCTGAAGAATGACTCATTAACATCAGGGCAATCTTTCTTGTAGCAAGGTCATTCATTCATTCATCCAGTTTTACAACTTTGGCAAAGAGGGCAGCTTTCAAACTTGGTTCAAGTAAGGGCAAGGTGAAGTGGGATGAATAAAGAAAGAAACATTAAAGGACTCACTGAAGTAAAGTAATCAAGCAAGGGAACACAGGAGGAAAACTTCAATCTAGCAGATAAAATATTAGATCTGGAGTCAGGAATATTTGGGTTTGAATCCCACCTCTCTTAAGGAAGTCTCTCAATTTCTTTGAGTTTTAGATACCTTATCTGTAAAATAGGGATAATAACAACCGTTCTAGCTGGTTGATATGCTTGTTGTTATGAAGTTCAAAGTAGATAAAGCATATAAAATGTTTTGCCAAATTTAGAGCATTATATGAACGTCAGTTATAGGGATCATAAATCTAGAGCTGGAAGGGAAATATCATTTAGTCTAATCCTTTAATTTCATAGATAAGAAAACTCAGGCTGAGAGTATTGAAGTTATTTGCCTGAGGCCAAAAGGATAGTAAGTATAAAAGACTTGATTTCAGGGGGCAGTTAGGTGGTACAGAAGACAGAACACCAAGCCTTGAATCAGCAAGACTCACCTTCCTGAGTACAAATCCAGCCTCACACACTCAGAGCTGTGTGACCCTGAGCAAGTCATTTGACCCTATCTGTCTCAATTTCCTTATATGTAAAGTGAGCTGGAGAAGGAAATGGTAAATCACTCCAGTATCTTTGCTAAGAAAATCCCAAATGGGGTCAGGAAGAGAGATAGGACTGAAAAAACATCAGTAGTCTAAAAGTTATAAATAAATAATTAGAGGCTTTACAAAGAACAATTACTGTTCCTTAGAGGAGAGGCTATCATGAAAATGGCCAAAAAAAATGGTTCATTTGTTTTCTTTCTCTTTATCTGTACTTGTATACCAGGATAACAATATTATCAGTGAAGACAATTCTGAATGTGACAGAGAGTATATTATTAGAGTATTCATAGATTCCTCTAAGATATTTTAAGGTTCATCTTCTCCCACTAGATGAGGTAAAATACATAAATAGACAAATGAGTAAATAAATAACTGAATGGTTGGATAGATAAATAAATGAATTACTTAATAAGAACACAATGATTTAAAAAGAATTTTGCCAGTTACCCCCAACAAAACCAGACACAATATTTAAACTTGATTCTTTCTATGACCAATCAGTGATGAACTGTATGAATAAGTTGATGTATTTTACATTTTCTCATAAAATATATGATTGTTGGTGAATTGAAACTCATTTTCCATTTCAAGAAAGACAAAAGAATACTTAATGATTTTACTAAAATACAAATGAACTAAAACAATGTGGTGTCAAAATGAGAAAGATGAATGCAAAATGTGAGTTCTAAAAGATGATCTGAGCTCTTTTTTGTCATTCAGTATCATGAAGATCTTTCTCTATGGCTTTTTAAAAAGTGCAAACTTAGATATTTAATACACCTAACTTTTTCTGGAGAGGGAGAAACTTCACTGAACACCCATCCAATCATCCTTTCAGTCACACCTGAAATGGGAGATTCCAGAGGTGATCCATGGATTAATGTTGTCATTGAGCATATTTTCCCTCAAGAATTCATCAGTTTGATGTTAAAGGCTAAATGTAGTTACCATGTTCTTTTGCACATGTTCTTTTGAAGAGCAGCTGTTCTGCAGCTTTGTAAAGCTAAAGGCACAAGACAAATGGAGGATCTAAAGCAAACTCGGGTGGTCAAATGGTTGATTACATATCAGTTACAACATGTTGGGCAATCATCCAGTCTACCATTTCTGCAGTGCCGATTTCCAAAAAAAAATATCAATGAGGAACATGCATTGTCTGCCTGTTACTGACTTTAGCTGGATTTCTATAAATGCCGTGCAATACTAATACAACCAAAATTTGAGCCAATGAATAAACATCATTTCCATGAAATGGTCTCATAATGCGCTGTATTAGGCTTGCTAATCACTAAGCTCTGACCAATTATAGGCATCCTAAAATTAATAAGTCTAGTGAATAATTAGAAAATTGGTAGAATATACATATGCACACACAGACACAGAGGCACACACCTATAGGTACACAGACACAGATAAAAATAATTTCATCCCACCTATCTCGGTATTGTTTGTTAGGTTGCACTGTAGAATTCAGAATGCAGCATTATCCCTGACAAAATCAAATTAAACTTAAATTGGGCTACTCCATATGACCAAATCTTTATTCCTTAGTTTCCTTTTTTGAAACCAGTGGCTGGGCTTTGACTAGCCCTGAACACACAAAGTTTTATTTAAACCATGATAAAACATCTTCTATTGTTCAAAAAAAAAATTTGGTCAGTTATAGAATTTGGAAATGAGAAGAAAGTATATTACATAATAGCAGCTATTGAAATGAATATGTCTTCCTTTTATATTTAAAATTAAGGAAAATTTCTGCCTTTCTCTGCCGGTAGGTACTGAGAACCATTGGTGCCATGTACCTGGATGTAGGAAAAACAAATAATTTGTCTCATTATTTTGCTGCAACTATCTGATGACATCCATTTTTTAATTTTTTTTTTGTATTAATGGTAATTATACAAGGTTTAGTATTTCCTCTGAAGTCTTAAAAATAGGTCAAAATGAAGGAGAGATATTTCATTGTATCATACCTTGGACTATACTCACTTAAAATTTTCTTATTAAGAGAGTAATTCATTTAAAAGAAACAAACAAAAAACCCTGGTGACCTGAAATATACAGGAACAAATCTAATAACAAATTAAGAATCTCTGAAAAATGTTGTCCCTTTGCAACTTCTTCATATATTCCTAAGTATATTTTCTCTTAAGAATTTGATACATTCTTCAAGTAATGTATAGAATTTAACCAGATACATTTTCTTCACTTGTTTAAAAAAAGCAGAAATCGAAGTGAATTTTACAATGTAGATGGGCATATAAATGTGTGTATTAATTATTACGTTAATTAACTAAATACTACTGTATATGTATACAAATGTCATGATAAAATACATAGTCCTAATCCCAAAGAGCTTATGAGATTTCTTCTTCATATAATGATTCTTAATTTTTTTTTTGGTTGTTTTAGCAAAAGAGTCACTACCATGTTGGGAGTACCACTGTAACTGATTCCTCTGTGGAGAGAAAAGAAATGGAAATCATTTCAATTCATACTAATCCTGAGAATCTTTCAGGTCATTGACCTGCAGAGATGGGGTGTACATTAAACTCCACCTATCATTTCATGATATATTTAATTACTGGATACTAAATCTCACATGTTCCCATTGTAATCATACACATTGGTTATTTCATTTTAGGGAATATGTGGGAGGTGGGTCGAGGAGAACTTTATACATGTCATTCAAGTATTTCCCATATGTATAAAGAAAACAGATTTAAAATATATAAAATAGATTTTTAAAATTTGTTACTAAATAAGTGATTCAGTTATGTACATCAGAGTGAAAATTTCTATCCCAAAGAGAAGGAATAGAAATAAATATTTTTGCAAACTTTGTATCTTGAAAAAAATAGGCAAGTGGATATGTACAGGCTTAAGCTCAAGTTAAAAATATTTTTCACTTCAAATTCTGGATGTAGCAATGACTGTGGAAGTACAATCACAAAATATGAAATTATTTAATAGCAGCTTTATGTAAGGTTGGTAAGGAGAGACTTGAAATATGTTAAGAACTTCCATTTATTAACTGAGATATTGTGATGTGGGAAAAGACTTTTTCCCAACCTTTTTAAAACTTTAATGAGCCCATTTTACAAGATTACTACCACCTCCTCAATACACCCAACTTCTCAATCCTGCTTTCAGGGAATCACACGAGTACTTGACCTCAGTAAGATTTTAAGAAGAAAAACAAACTTCATAAAACTTAATCACATTAGTTAAAGCTGGAAGGGTGTTTTAATGTGCCTCCTAAGCTACCAAGTTCCATTACCTGAAAACCATCAACATAATCCTTCCTAAGAAAGAAAGGAATGAATCAAATTGAAAAGATTTGTAATTGAATTATCCTCAGTCTCTGGGCCAATTAGAAACATTTTTTATTAGAACATCTAGATATATCCTTGACTGTTTCTAATTAGTTCATCAACTCAGATAATAAGAAAATGCAAGAACACTTTTACAATGTTGTAAGTTGAAAAGAGTTCATATTGTTGATAGCACACATATTACATATATGAATAGACAAAGAGAGCAAAGGGGGGAGAGAAAGTACATTTATTATAAGTTGCAGTGGTATGACATAACATATTTCCATTAGTGATTAATGAAGGTCATTCCTTCACATGGAGAAAGTTATAATTCTAATTGTTCTCTATTTCATATTCTTTTTGGAATTGACTTTTTTTTAAAGCTACTTAGATTTTTCTTTTAAAAGTAAAATGCTCAGAGAAGGGATAACTTCAAAGAAGAGTCACAAGCTGAAAGACTGGTTACCTTTGGCGTCAAAAAAGAAAGAGAAAGAGAGAGAGAGAGACAGACAGACAGAGAGACACAGGGACAGAGAGACAGAGACAGAGATAGAGATAAGAATTTAATTTTATTTACTGACAGATTGGAGATTTTTAAATCATTCAAAGAAAGAGTTAATATATAAATTTTTAAAAAGAAACATGATTAAGGTACGAATCAGATGAATTTTAAATTTTTTGTTTTGATCTTATATTCAGGAAGTTCAAAATCATATATAAACATATACACGTGTATTCATATGTATGTTTATATACATCTATATGTATTATGTACATCTAATCTATCATCGATCTATACCTTTGCCTTATGTCTACTATATATGCATATATGTGTGTGTACATACGCATATATACACATAAATACACACATATACGTATACATATATAAATAAATACATATAAATAAAAGTTTTGGTCAGGTGGCTTCCTTGGTTGAATAAAGAAAAACAATAGTTTTGACAAAAAAAAACCAAAACATTTATCTTTGTTTTCAAAACTTGAAAATTTTCAGTGAGAGTTAAAAAAAAAATAACCTGGTATTTATGAAGCAAATTTAATGAGATCAGTTTTAAGCAATTCGACTGCTCTGGGACAAAACAAAAAAGTTTCAATTTTTCTAATTTTTTTTTTGTCTTTCATGATAGAATTGACAGTGATTTTAAAAACAGTGGTGTATAGATAGGGGAAGATATACATTTAGAGAAACAGTCTCATAATTAGAAACGAATGGAACTTTAACTTTAAAAGTAAAGGCTGGGGGGAGGGGCAGGAAGAAAGAAACAATTGCAGATTTTCCAATGTCTCTTCTTTACAAGACTAACCTAATTCAACAGAAATTTTTCCTCACTGTAATTTACATAATCATATTTTCAGTTTTAGAAACTCACTTCTGTAATCTTCATGATGCACAATGAACTTGACAAGAACAGACCTGTACACCAAATCTGCAATAGAGGTAAAGCATTTCCCTCATTACCAAGCTTGCCAATTTGGCAATTTTGAGATATTACAAGGAAATGAAAGTGGAATATGATTTGATTTAATACTCTAGATCGATTTTTAAATTTGTGTTCTTTAAAATATGGGATTGTTTTAGTCTATAGATAATAATGAAGATAAAGTGAATATTTTGAGGATCTAGTGCCAAAAATACAATTTAATCATCATTTGGAATGGATTATCAAAAGCAATCTGATGTCAATGAGAATGGCCAGATGATACCAAACAAATAGAATCAGATCTATCTTCAAGAAGGGAGAGAGATTTATAAAGCCGTCAGACAATTTCCATTTCATTACTTAAAGATTTCTAAATAAACTATAAAGAAGTACTTAGCTACTATGTGACATTGCTATTTTTCAGTGAGACATTGTTTTGTAGTGGAGAGCTAGTGAGCCTCTAAATCAGGAATGCTTGGGTTTAAATTTCCCCTTTGACAATGTGTTTGTGACCCTGGACAAATCATTTAACTTCTCGTGGTTTCAGGAAACACTGAAAGGCTGTAAGTCGTATTCATATTCTAGAGGTCCCTACACCAATTAAATCACAGGTCTAGATACCCCCCCCCAAAAAAAAGGTTTTCTCTTGATGAAATGCAACCTTCTGAAGAAAATTATAATGAGGTATTTTCTTAATCAGTCTATATTTTAATGTAATTTTAGGGTCACAAAATGTTTAGTTTTAGAACCTTCCCTAGTATACAAATAACATTTAACATTTCTAATGACAATAGTAGAAATGTAAAAGTGTGAGAAATAATATAAAATTCTCTATTTTCAGTCTTGCTTTTTTTTCCTATTAGGAACATTTATGTCCATTGCCAACGCAGATCATGATTAATTTGTGCTTTTGGGTGGAAAAAGAAGTCACCTGCTACCAAACTTTGGGTTATGAGCTTTTCAATACTTAACTAGGCTGATTCTTGCTTAATGACAGACATTCTTGCCTACATTTGAAGGCCTTGAAACTTACTAGGACCTATGGAGTTTGAGTTCCGTTGACTTAACCTTAGAAAACCCAGGGTTACAATCACAAGATAATAAGGTGCCAAAGTCAGGTATTAGTAGAAAACTAGGAATATTGAAGAAGTTGAAGTATTAAGCACATGGCAGTTAGTGAAGAAATGTGAACATCAGGTCCTCTTTTAAAAATTGTTACAACATATATCTTTTTATATTAAAAATTCTTACCTCCTTACTTAACACTGATGGTCTGGTGGAGCTTTTCATACTTAATACCAATTTTCCAGACATATCATAGTGATAATAAATAGTAAACATTAGCACACTATTTTCTTCTGCTAGCCTATACTCACTGGGAAAAAGAGATGGGGGAAAAATGAAAATATTGGCGGGGAATTCCCAATTGTCTGCATGAACTTTTACTTGTGATAATTCAATTCTAGGTCATAAACCCCCTTTTCCTGGTGATTCACAGTCTTTCTCGGGGGAAAAAATGCCCTCACTAGGCCATGCCCTTTCTGAGGAGATATATAGGTCATGTTCAGGCTCCTTAAGTCATTCCCTTGAGCCTTATCACCAAATATGTCAATTATGAAGCATGAAACCATACTTTGCCCCCCAGGGAGAATGAAGAATTATATAACCATATAAAACTTAAAACCTCTTTTTTTGCAATCTACATCCAAGAGAGTGGTCCCTTTGGGACAGAGAAAGACCATGATAAGACAACTTTGGGTTGGCTAATGCTCCAAAGTAGCAATATTGCGTCACCTGCAAGGTGCCATTTCAGGTGTGATACTATTAATAACATTAAAAATTCATTTTGTTCACTATCCCTTAGTCATGAAATGTGTCTTTTCAGATTCAATATAATAAACAAGTTAGATAAAAACAAAATCTCAGTTCTAAAAACTCAAAATGAGGAGAAACCAGTAAGTAGTATGTATCTACAAAAAAAAAAAAGTAGCAATGTTTTGGGGCTGAAGTTTAGACTGAATGCATTTGTTTGTTGAAAAAGAGCTGACTATAAGTAAAGATCTTTTGAAATAAAGTCACAGCTAAATGAATGTGGTCTTTAATTTTCAACTTCCCTTCCACACGGACCTCCTCTCTCTTCAACTCTTTATTTTGCAGGTTAGAAATGTCATATGCTTTGTGGACATCCTACCAAGTAGTCAGCAAAAAGTGAATGCATTTTATTATGAGGTTTCCTGAGGGGGCAGGTGTCCTGGGCACTTTAAAACCATTAATAATAAATTTGCATTTGTTATTGATGTCTTAATGTTTAAAAATTGCTCAGTGCAGTTACAAGAAAATATAAGGAAAAACTTGGGCTTAGAGAAATTACCTTTTCTAACCAGAGGAACATCAATATGCCACTTTTATTTTCCTCTCCTGATAAACTGTAGTGAGGTAAAAATGCCTTACCGCACTAGAATCTTACCTTGAGGTTACATGTCATCTATCTGTAGCTAAGGCATGAGGAAACGATATAGTTCTTACTAGAACAGAAAAGAAAAATCAGGCGACTGAGGGACTGTCTACATTTATTATATTTACATTATGGTTAATCATCCCCTTGCAGCTTGTGATCCCTCCAATTTTCGACTTCATCCATTAAGGGCTAGGTGTTAATATCACCAGTCTTCATCATCGTCCAGCCAAGTAATGGTAACATCACATAATATAGAGATGGCAAGAACAGTGGCCCTAACACCTAGAACTGATTTATTAAAAACAACAAACAATGTGTAAAAGACAGACTTGTGCAGGTAACTGCTGGGAGGGTTTTTAGGTTTCTGGTTTTTGATGTATATAATGGGCACAGGACATAGGATATAAGTAGTTAATGCTCAATTTAAAGGAGTGCAATTTTTTAAATTAAAAGTTCCATAACTCAATGATTGGCAAAGCATTTGACATCATGATGCAATCTTGTATTGTTAATTTAAAAAAGTTAATTTAAATTAAAGCAGTAGAAGGGGACAGTGAAAGGATGCTTAGGCCTGCACCCTCAGTTTGTAGGAGGGTATTGATTGTATAATTTGGAATCTTGGAGAATGTGAATTTGGAGTTCACAGGAGTTGATGTTCCTTATTATTACAGCACCAAAAGAAAACCTGGACTATCTTATCTTTGAATCAGATTTATTCATTTTATGCAATTAAAGTTTGACTTTGTAATACAGTAATAAAATTTCTTCCTCTTTGGAAACATGACAGCCTTCCTCCCACTGTCCATCTACACAGCCATGTAATGGAGATATATATATACATATATATATATATATATATATATATATATATATATATATGTGTGTGTGTGTGTGTGTGTGTGTGTGTGTGTGTATGTTTGTATGTATTTATGCAAGAATTCCTCCAAAAGCAAGCTCTAATTTCTGATTCTCTCCAAAGAGAGATGCATATAAATCTCTATGACTAGAAGAGATAAGAAGATTATAAAAACATCAATACACATCATAACCCTGAACATCTAACCCAGAGATAAAGGGAGAGTAGTGGTTATTATGGAATTGATAGCATGACAATCTATAACAAATCTATGGAGAATCTCAAACTATAAGGAATACAACGACTTTCCTAAAACAAGAACAACACATGAGGGAAAAAAGCAAGCCATGGAAACATAAATTCTGCTTCAGTTTTGTCACTAAGACAGAATAGTTCAAAATCAAATATTATGTGAAGTGCTTTAGATTGCTCTTATGAAAGGCACTATAGAAATGTCAGCCTATTATAACCTACTGTATTTAAGAATTAACTACAGCAGGACAGCCACAGGAAATGAATATATACTGATGTGATCATTGCCTTCAATGGCTCACCAGCCATTAATACAAGGCACTTTTCAGAAAAGAAGCTGGAAGACAAAGAAATAAACACATTATTTAAAAAACGGACTGCATTTAATACCAGGATTTTCTCCCCATTCTAAGAGACTCTCCTACTACAGTATTTTCTCTTTAATAATAGGAGCCTTTCATTTAAATGATGCAATCAGTATGCCACAAGCGGGTTCTTTCTTTGGTGGGAGGAGTCAGCAGCTCCAACATTCAATTGACCTGTTTCCAAATAATCTACAGGAAAAAAATGAAGTTTAAGCCCTCTAACAAGAGCAGTTTTCACAGTCTAGCATACAAAGAGAAGGATTCGGTAAAAAGATGAGAGGGCAAGCCGCATTGTGCTGGCCCACTTAAATCTTATTTCCAATTCACTAAATGTGTTATTTGACTTGGCAAGTGAGCTGGCATGTGTATTAGATCAGCAGGGAGCCTAATCAAGGAGATGCCAAGTTTGCTGCAGCCCCTCTGTGCTGCATTAGCCTCAACTAGTGACCTTAAGCAAAGTGGGTGGTTGAACCCAAAAGAGAATAGCTTTAACTTTTGCTTGAAGTTCAGCCTCATTTGAAGTCTCCTTTTGTGCTTTATTCCAAAAAAAAAATGCAAAAAGCATTTAACAGAATGGAATCTAGTCTGCTCAGCACCATCTTCACATGCAAGGCTTTATAGAAGCTTGCCTCCATTAATGCTGACGCATGCAAAAGAGAAGAAAAAGCATGAACTCAGCGAAGGCACTTGATTTTGCAGCTGCAGAACAATTCGCTTTGTAGCTCAGTAACTCAGATGGGGTTTTTCCACCCAGATAAACTGCTAATTTGCTAATTGATACAAAAAGTATTTTCAAATATTAAATAAATTGCAAATAAAGCAAAAAAAATGGACATCAATTTATAGAGCAGTAGGAAAGATGTGCTTTTTTCTGTCCTTCCTAAATAGAAAAGAATTTTAATGCTTTTTAAACACCTCATCTTTTCTCCAGCATCCTAGTTTCATGTACTACGTTGTGAGTATAATAAACCTGCTCAAATATACTTAGTACTGTGTGAAAGATTTTTAGTAACTGCAGTTTTTACCAAAAACAATACATTGCAATGTGTAAATAATCCATCCAACATGAATTTTGCTCTCAAAACCATGCACTCATGGTTTGATTTTCCTAATTGTAATGTTGCATCAGGATCCCACAACTCAAACCCTATTTAGAAAAAAATACATTCAATCCATTATTTATCTGAGTATTTCAATCAACCTCTGGCATACCGAGTTGAAAAAGTGTGGACATCATTATTAGCACGACCGGCATCAATATATAGAACTTGGGTGCTTTAGGGCATTTTATTTTAAGATACTGTTTTGTAACATTGCTCTTGTGTCTACAGACAACCAAAGGGGATACTCTCTTATCTCTGTCTTCATCCTTGACTATTTGCTCAGCTTCCTTCCTTAACACCAGTTAAATTATGCGGCAAGCCACTGAATCCTTTCAGCTCTGGAGACTGCAGAATTAATGCAAGCAGAGGACAACATCCATCCCATCAAAGACTAGTTCCCTTGGTGCTCAAGTCATGGGACAACGCTGAAAAATTAGGTTTCTCTCTTAGTAGAATGTCTCAGGTTAAGAGGAAATTTTACTGAGGCAGTTAACACTGATGCATGTGATCTCAATTTAGGTTTCCTCATTAAAACAGAATTATTTCTGAAATGTAATTGTCATGGCACAACATAGATATTTAGAAAAGTATAATGGCATGACTGACTTTCCAGACATCAAACATAAATATAATTGCCACTGACATCGCTCTCTTTTATTCAATGATCTCTAAACATTTTCCAAACATTAATTGCAATGGTACCCTAGTGGGGTTGATATTATTATATCTATTTTCCAGGAGGGTAAGCAGGAAGCTGAGGGCCCATTTCTTGTCTTGCCCTTGCCCTGCAGAGCTTGTCCAAGCTCAGAGCTCCTTTGAAACATACTGGATCAGCTCCAGGGAAGCAGAAAGCAAAAAAAAGGAATGAATGGCCTCATAGAGATTTAAGTGACTTCCTAAGGTCGTATTCAAGTAAGTAGAGGAGCCAGATAGAAGTTACAACTTGGCACCCTAGCTTCCTTACTTAAAGTTTAAATATATGACACTACTAAGATGCCACATGTGAAGTATTTGACTTAAAAGAATACATGCTGGAGAATTTCAAAGCTGTTGCAATATACATCTTTGACCATACTGGCAAACAAATTTTAAATTTAAAAAAAAATCACTGAGATTAAAACATTTAAATAGTCTATAGCAAGTGAATTCTCAGGAGTTGAATTCACAGAGGCCAGTTGTTACTCTGTACTGAATTTGTATACAGATTTTAATAAAAACACAAACTCTTGCAGTCTAATCTGCCAGGTTCTACTCCCATATGAGAAAGATCACCATTATAAAGGAGAGCCATATACCGAGGGTGAAATGAGGGGTTACAAGTCACACCAAACATGCTGGAAAGGCCTTTAGGCATGTCAACCTTTATTCTTTAATTGGGAGGAGAAGAGCTGTTACTAAAGACTTAGTCGACAATGTAGGCCGGCAGCCCAACTGGGAAATACCCTTGATTTGAGCAGTTCGCAGTGGTCCTATTCTAAACTCTTTATATGGATCTTCTTTCAAACCTGGGATATGATTTTTTTTAAGTAAAAAAGGCATTTTACTAATTTTTTTAATGAAACTTTGACAATCAGGAATACTTGAAGTTGGTAATCATTTGCAGACTCCTTTCCCCTTCTGCACGGCAGGACTGAGGGTAGTTTCACAGCTGGTTTGCAGCACAGCTCTCGTTACTAACACCAATTATTGGTTTTTAAAGGGTTTGCAGTATTAGTATCTGGTTCCATCTTTTCAGCCACAATCTTAACTTTCGGTCTGTCTCTATGCTTAAGAAAAATCTGAGTCTAACCTTTGTGTAGTTTTGTAGTCAATGTGGATTTCCTTCACATTTTCTTTCACATGGTTGGAAACTATGAATGTTTTTTTTTAACATTTGTGCTCATATAGAACTGTCACAAAAAGTTATGCTTAAAAAATCCTGATCTTCCTGTTAGTTACCATGCAAGGAGAAAGTGAATGAACAGAGAAGAAAGGAAAATGGTAAACTAAGGTTTCAGGATCTCCACCCATTGCACTTCCTACAAATTGAGCTGCCTTAATTTCCTCCTATACTCAGCCAGTATCACACATTTCTGTTACATAAAGTTACCTGCTTTTACCTTTTCAACCTTTTCATTTGCTTTCATGTGGGCCTTTGCTGCTATCTAGAAATATGTATTTATACTCCTCTACATACGTTCCTCCTTTGCAAAAGACGGATTCCATGAAGTCTTCTCAGAGCTTTGTTTGGCTTCTTTCATGCCAACCATTCCAACAAAGCCTCTTGCCTATGATTTCATTCTCCTGTCTTTCTCAGTGAACAAAGGTTTGCATTAGAATATAGTCCAGGCGCGCTGGCATAATCAACACATGTTTTAGTGATGCTCTTGTCTGGGATTCTGTCTGCTGGGAAGTAATAGCTATCTTTTTATATGCTCTTGTGACATATACTTACAAATGTTTGTCACAGCTAAAGACTTACAGACTTCCCTTTAAGTAAGGAAGAACAATTAGCTGACCAGTTACCCCTTTATCTACATAACACTCAGACACTAGTATTTTCTGTAGATGACATAGTATTTTCTGTAGATGACATAGTTAAAAACCAATATTAAATAAAACTTTGAAATTCACAAGAATATTGGAAATTCTTATGTTGCCTATTTTATATAAGAATATCAAATTCAACCACTATTTAAATCATTGAATGGTCAACAGATGTTAGTTTTAAAGATTTATATAGAAGTGTAAGATCAGTCAATACCTATGAGAAGTTAGTATCTATCTAATTTCGAAGACAAGAACAAGACATATCAACTCAATTAGTGAAAAAAATTGGACACGATAAGGTGCTAATTGTTCGGTACAGTCAATTAAGATATGGGCAGTGTGTAATAAGGTGCTAATTGTACAGAATAGATGATAAGGGAAATGGAGTTGGAAAAAAAAAACTTTCTAAATCATTTTTATGTATTTAACCATGAGACATTTAACCATTTCCAATGTGTCCTGTAAGCCATACTCGTTCCTAAGGAAATATCTACTCAATTCAAAAATCACGAAATTTTTAGATATTTGATGTCACACAAACAAAGTCAACCGGAGACTAAATAACTTTCACTTCTCACTCAGATATTTTGACATCATATCATTACAACCTTAATTTGAACATAAGTTACTGTTTGTTAAGACTTTAGGGAAAAAAAAGTCAACATGGTTGGGGCAGTAGTAGACAGGCCTAATCTACAGAGTTATCTTTTTGGATTGTAAAGAATATTTGTTTAAACTATATATTTAGATCCTCTGAAGACTTTGAAATGATTATATATATATATATATATATATATATATATATATATATATATATATATATATATATATAAATGTCATTGGTTTTCTAACGGCAATAACTAAACTTCCAAGTCTGCCCACTATGTAAGTTTCATGTCTTATTTCTCTGAGCCTGTTATTCAAATGTCAGTCGATATTTTGCTGTAAATAGCCCCATACTCCAAGCATGTATAATTTTGTCAGTGTCAGAACTCCCTCCAATGACACATATCACAACCCCTCTACAACTCACTACATTATCTTCAAAAGATAATACTGTGGCAAAAAAGGAAAAAAAATTCCATCCTCCTGTGGTTGACTTACAATTCTGAAGGTAGTAAGCTGATCCTTGGTCAGATAATAAAGATGAATCTAAAATTGGGTTGCGTTGATAATGCATTTTTTTTGTTTTACTATAATCAAGTGCCTCTTATTGAATAATTTGATTAAAGCTCTTCCCCACCCATTAATGGACCTGGTAAGACTTGTAGGAACGACCACACCTTTTGTTAATAAGGCACTGGTACTCAAGGGTTGTGATGCTCTCTAGATCTAAAGAGGTTATAAAGACTGAATGAGGTTTTACTTTGGGGTTTACTCTTTGGAAGTGTTTATTTGGCTAGAAAAGACTCTGGGAAGCTACTAATTTGGAGCCCTCAGGTTTTGAAAACCTAGATGTTGGTGCTTCCCTCTATGGTAACTATGTATGTAAATGTCACACAGTTTTGGATCTATTGAACTATGATGTATGTATTGCTTGTGTTAGATAATTGGCAGCTCTGCCCATTGATTTTGATTTCTCTGTATTTTCTCAGAAGTTCAGGTTGCTGACTTTTTCTCCTGAACTAAATGAATGGTATACATTTGCTTGATCAAATTGATTGTTGACCCCCTCAAAAATTGCCTTTCCTTTTAGGAAAGCAGAACAAAAAACCTATACAGCCGGCCTTCCTGTGTATGTTGGGGTGCTTTCTGTTACATGGGCTCATTTTCAAAACATTTCTTGTTTGCTTGTACTTACCAGAGCTAATGTTTGCCAAGGATAACTCTGCAGTGGAATGAAGCATGAGTGGAACTTGAACATAAATACGTTATTTAATCTACAAAGTGAAGTGAATAATTCTGGCCAGTGACTTATCTGCAAGCGTAAGATCTAGCAGTTAAGTGAGGATTACTCACCTGATGCAAACAAAATAATCTCTAATCAATAATTATTTTATTATTTATTCATAAATATAATTGACACTGAGGTTAATGGATAGAAAGCTAACCTAGAAGTCAAGCAGACCTGGCTTCAATTTTTGACTCCTCTGAAACTTATTTTATTATTCTGGGCAAGTCATTTAACTTTGGAGTGCTTTAGACAATTCTTTAAGACTCTAAGTTGCAGAGAAGGTGCTCACCTGAATTAATAGAGGGAGTTTCCTTACCTGAGAATTTCTTATACCAATGAATTCACAGTGGACTTGAATGTTGAGCTACTGCTGTTAGAAAACCAATGGCATTTATATGTATTTTGTCATTTCAAAGTCTTTAGATGATCTAAAAACAAAGCTTTAACAAATATTCTTTACAATCTAGAAAGGTAACTCTGTGGATTAGGCCTGTCTACTACTTCCTCAACCATGTTGACTTTTCATTTCCCTCTGAAGTCTTACCAAATAGTAACTCATGTTGAAATTAAGGTTATGATGATATAATGACAAAAATATTCCCACATGCCTATAATTATGATTAATTAACTAATTTAATATTTAATTTGTAATCAAGTATCAAATTACTTTGGAGTTCATAGGTTTCTAGACTTCATCTTATTGGAAAAAGTTTGTTCAACTGCCCACATGTGCATATTTAAGCAATTATTGTTATTGTCATCAGTATCAGTATTGGTTATCCTTATCATCACCCTAAATTTTTTCTCTTATCATTAAAAATCTTGAAATTTACCTTATTTTTGCTAAACACCATGTGATTGGAATATTAAATTACTCTACACTTTTCTCCAGAAACTGGTCCTAAAATATTATAGTCTCCAGAGGCTCTGAAGAGAACTTACATGAAACTACACATGAAACTTACATGAAACTATACAACTTCCAAAGAATAAGGTTATGTCTTGAACACATCCAAGATTATAACTACAAAAAAGTTATTCTTTAAATAATGAGTATGTTGACCATTTAATTTGACAGTACCTGTCAAAATTTATCAAAGATAAATTAGCATAGTTAAGGTCACCAAAAGGAAACTATTAAAACAAAAATGTTTTCATTTCTCCTCATCTGGTACTTTTCCTACAGTGTTATATAACACTTTAGTGTTTCCTAATTAAGAATGAAGTTTTCCTCCTACCCTTGGTCTACCAGGCAAACATTTCTCTAGTCTCTTTTTCTTTTGATTTACAAAATAGTTTATAAAGCTCAATTCCATTAATAGCTAAATACATAATGCTTTAAGAGTTACAAATAGTTTTCATTTTATTCCAAAAATAACATTGGCTAGTATATGCCATTATTATTCCAGTTTTATAGATAAAGAGGCAGGACATGGTTCACTGACTTGCTCAGGGTCATATAGTGATTTGTTTTGAGACTAGATTTGAACCTAAGGTTTCCTTGCTCCAGATCTAGCAGCTTATTCTCTATGCCATGTAACTGCCTCCATTATGTTATCATAAAATCAACACATGATTGGTGATTTTTAAAAGTAACATTTTTCTATATAGCAAAAATCTGAAATTGAGAAATATTCCAAATTCAAACATTAGATATTGCCAGAGATTCTATTTTAGTACATATGAAACAATACTGCTTTATTATCTTAGATATTCTCCTAATTCAAACACTTTGAACTTACCTCTATCTTCCTTAATTTCAAATGTACTCTTTGACTATTTGCTCCTTATGAAGCATATTAGCATGATTTGCTTCCTTTAATATCCAGAACCAGCTACGCAAATGTTTTACGTAGAACTAGTGAGTAGCACAACTTCTAAAATACAGATTTCCTCAATTCCAGTCAATAAATGGAATCCATTCTAATGTCAATTGAGTCCAACCACATATGGATGATCCATTTCCCAATTAGTCAGTTTTCTCATGAATTCTAGGACAATCTCATTAAATTCATTTTCCCTCAATCCTAACCAATAATGAGTTACTCTTTGAGATCTCAGAAAAGAGGCCCACATAGTATGGAAAGGTTGCCATCATCCCCTCCAACACCACCACCACCAAAGACAAAATAAAGAAATGCCAACTCCCTTTTCATGAATTCACACCATAGTTTCTAATCATAAGTTCAAAAGAGGTTAGGAAATATGAATCCATTTTCAGAGTTTGGGGCATCAGCTCATTAAGAGTAATAGAGCAGGCTTCCAGTTTGAAAAAGGCACTGACTCCAATTTGTAATGATTTCACTTTCAAATTTCTTTTATCTCAGCTGCTTCTATTTCAACAAATACAAGTGCTTCAGATATAATAAGTAGACTAATGAGCATTGCAGCTGATTACTAAAATATTATAATATTTCCCAAGGCATAATGACATCTTTTTTTTCCAAATTAAGAAAAAAAGCCTTATTTTTTTCCTTATTGGAGTCTTTATTGCCAGAGTATGACCTCAGCTGAAACTACAAGTTCAACTTTTGAGCAGAACTGAGAAGGAAAGTAGTCTTTGAATAGAATGATTCTACTTGTAAGAGAGGTTTTTATTAATTTTAGCATAGATGATGGAAGTGTTCTAGCATTACCCTTTAAAATGAAAGCATACTGGAATGGGTCATTTGAAATATTTGCCTCATTTCATTGAAATTTGGAGTTTGCATTTTCTATTTTTTTTTATTTTTTTTATTTATTTAATTAACTTTTTACATTCATTTTCACAAATTTTGGGGTTCCAAATTTTCTCCCCTTTTATCCCCTCCCCCCACCCCAATACCCCAAGCAATCTAATTTTCCCTGTCTCCAATCTGCCCTCTCTTCTGTCATCCCTCCCTGGCATTTTCTTGATCAGTTCCCTATGCCCTTATGGATTCTCTGTCTCTGTTTTCATCTCTGTGTCTCTGTCTGCCTTTGTCTCTGTATCTGTGTCTGTCTCTCTGTGTCTGTCTATCTGTCTGCTTTTCTCTCATATAGGTTGGTGCCAAGCATAAAAGATTTATTTGCTTTCCACTCAGCAGGGCTGAGTATTTCAGAATCAAGCACAGAAGTCCTTTCACCAGCAGCGGTCTGAAAATGTCAAGTAAGTTTCTAGGAATCCCCTTCCTCAAAGCAGTCAATTGACAGTTTGTATACCAAGCAGGCCTCAGAGAAGAATTCCCAGCCATTATCACACAAAAGAATTTTAAAACAAACAAAAATATCATCCAATTTGACCCTCTAAATGAGACATCTGTGGTCCATTGCAGCAGCAAAAAGTGAAACTCCCAGCATCTCCAGGGTCCTGTCTTGTAATTTAGTGCTGTTTTTGGTTTGTTTTCATTCTGTTTGAAGACAGATTGCTTTACAAGGTACATCAGCCTTCAGGGAATAGCAATTTCCTTTTCCCTCCACAACAAAACAAATGTAACTTTTTAAACTGTTTATCTTTGATCAAAAATATATTACTTAGCACACTAAGTAAACAGCCCTATAATTTGTCATAGAAATTATTGCTTCCTGTGGCTATTTTTAGTGTTTTTACATTTGCTGGGCAATTGGTAATGAGGGCTGATAACCCAGCCATTTGTTTTTTATTTTTGTAATGATCTCAGAAAAACATTTTGAAATATGATCTGTTCTTTAATGTAATGGATATACTACCCTACTGCCAGGAATTATACCCAACTTCCTCACTCAATAATCATGGGAACTAGAGCAACGACCAAAACCCACACACATAATGCAGGAAACCATACGGAACACATAGATTACATTTCTGCGGTGATGTGTTTACCAAGGAAGGCCACTTCAGCATTATGGAGGCACTGAGTGAATTAATCTTTGTGGAAGCAAAATTATGAAACGTCAGCGTAATATGGTAGCCAGTTGTAGGTGTTCTGACATAAATTTTTGAAATATCTTGACCGATAGTTTTCTATTCAGATTGTTATTTTTCTCTACATCTAGCATTTACTATTTTTAATAGTAATATTCATTATGCTTCCAGTTTTCCCTGTATGATGAGAAAAGACTCTAATATCAGTAAGTTCTAATCTTGTTTCCTCATCCTTAAAATATAATTGATATCTTTTTGATTAGTGGACTATGGCTTTATAGAAAAGAAGGAAGAACCAGGACTATGGGTAGTAGGTAAGTTCAAAAAAAAAAAACAATACTCAAATGTGTGATGTGGGAATGGAGCAAGCTACAATTTTCAATATTCTTATTAACAAATTCCTATATTTTTAAGCATAGGGAGTTCTGCTATCTTTAGTGAGTAAGTACTCACTCTGTGTTACATCCATTAACATTAACATTTTGATGATGGCCCAAAGTTCCACTTAACACATGGGTGGGGAGAATTTTCAGCACTTTTCTAGGGCACCAAATACTTTGTCCTGGCTCTGAAGGATTGGGTTCAGACTCATGGGATCATGCCATTTAGAATTATAAGGGACCTTAAAAGTCAGTTCAATTCTCTTGGTTTACAGATGGAGAAACAGGCCTAGAGAGATTAAATGGCTTGAACAAGGTGATACAAGGGATTTCCACCTAAGTCTTAGGACACAAAATTCTTTGACTTAAGTTCTTTACACAGGTATACTGGAACCAGTTTGAATTGGCTTGTGGGAGACAATTTTTACTTTTTAGTGGGAGCTTTTATACCTAGGAAGTTAGCAAAGACTACAAATCATGATTTGATTTAATTTTTTGTTGACTTTTAGATTTATTAAAGTGGTGGAGAAAAATATTAATAATGAAGACAAAGCATAAACATGGGTGTTTATCAAACTTGGCTCTGCCTTCCAACTATGTATACTCTAATTCTGTTTTCTTTCTGCTAAGATGACTCCTTGATGTGGAAAGTCCTTCCTCTTCATTTTTGCCTTCATGGAGTTCCTGGATTCCTTTAAGATTCAGCTCAAATGTCACATCTTACATGAGACCTTTTATGATCCTCATTTTTTTTCAATTTCTGGTGCTTTCCTAAAAATTATTTTCTATTTATTTTTTTCTATTTTGTGTTTATTTGTTTGTGTATATGTTGTTTTGCCCCTGGTGGAAAGTAGACTTCTTAAGGGGAAAGTGCAGTTTTATTCCTGTCTTTTTATTCTCAGCACCTAGGACAGTGTTTATCACATAGGAGGACCTTTATAGGAGGCAACTAGATGGCTCGGTGGATAGAGCCATGGACCTGGGGTCCGGAAGACCTGAATTCAAATCCATCCCAAGTACTTACTAGGTGTGTGATAATGGGCAAGTAACTTAACCTCTGCCTTAATCCATTAGGAAAGGAAATGGCAAACTACTCCAGCATCTTTGACAAGTAAACTCCATGGACAGTATTAAAGTGCTATGGTTCATGGGGTTGTGGAGAGGTGAATATGACTGAAAAGCAACAAAGGACTAAATAGATGCTTATTAGATTGAACTAAATGTGTCATATTTTTTTTTTCCTTCATGCTACTCTACACCAGCCAGAAGTACTGATTTGGGACCACTAACTGCTTAAGTTATAGATTTAAATGTCAAGAATTTTAAAGTTTACTATTAAGTTTCTTTATGTATGTGAGAGGAATTGTGATTTTAAAAAAAATAAAATATTCCTTTTCTAATCTTTCTGGATTGGCATATGACAAACAGAAGCAATGATCAGATCTTATGTCCTTGGGCCCAAAGATTATTGCAGATGGCAACTAGAGCCATGAAATTAGAAAAAATGCTTGTTCCTTAGAGAGAAAGTTATGGCAAATCAAGACAGCATTCTAAAAAGCAGAGATATCACCTTGTCAATGGAGGTCATTACAGCCAAACCTAATTTTTTTTCCTGGAATGATGTATGACTGATAGAGTTGGAATATAAGAAAAGCAGAGTACCCCAGGTTTGATCCCTTCACATTGTGGTGCCAGAGAAGACTTTTATGAGCCCCTTGGACAGCAAGGATATCAACTCAGTCAATACTCTGACTACTCATTGGAAGGAAAAAATAATGAAGTTGAAGCTGTTCCTTGGCCACATAATGAGGCCAGACTTTAATGCTGGAAAAAAAATGAAAGAAGGAGGAGATAGCAGAGGATGAGAAAGATAGATAACTTCATAGAAGCAACAAAGCATGGGCTTGGATAGACTTTGGAGAGACAGTGGAGGACAGAAGGGCCTTGTGTGCTATGGTTCATAGGGTTCATGAAAAGTCAGGTACAACTGTATGACTGTCCAAGCACCACACATACAAAATGGTTCTGTTTTAGCCTTGACTTGCTCTTGACTGAATGGGTAATCCTTCCTTACCAGAATACTTCACTCAGTCCCACATGAAAATGCCCTTGATATATTGTTTTTGGCATATGTGGACCCTAACTGTTTGATTGTCCTTGTAAATTTTTATTTTAAATAAAATTGAAGACATATAGATTCTCAATAATATTTTTGATGATTGATTGATTGATTTTTAGAGTGTGAAGGCAAAATCAAATATTGTTTTTCTATTTTGCATGTGAGGAAACCCTAAGAGGCAAAATAGCTTGTCTAAGCATGTCATTTTAGAAGTGTTATTTACACCTAGGTTTTCTGACTCAATAAATATTTTATAATAATGCATTGCCAGTTATTTTATCAGTCATTTCTACTTGAAGAGTGTGACTATATCTAACTTTGATGATATAACAGTTCTTTGCCATTATAAAACTTGTCATTCTAGGGATAGCATTCTTTTAATTGAGATCTTCTTGACTGAGAACTCCAGGTAAGTGATCTCCAGTAGAAAGCCTCAAAGATCTGGACTTGTTGACTTGGTCCTATACTAACACACAGATGTATATATATGTATATATATATATGTGTGTGTGTGTGTATATACACATGTTATTTATTGCAGCATATATAGTACATCTCAGATGGCAGAAAACTGAGGGAAGAACAAACCCTCTACGTGACAGAGTCCGGATTTTAAAGAATCTTAAAAGGTTAGAATACTGGGATAAATCTAAAAAAATATAACTCAACATGGTTAAACATAAAATCTTATACATATTTAAAAGATAAATTTCATAAACACAAAGTGGGGGAGGTATGATTAGGGAGCAGTTGGTGTGAAGCATATCTAGAGATGTTAGCAGAATGCAAGCTCAAAATGAGTCAGGAGTGAGATAAAGAAGCCAAAAAAGTTAAGGTTATCTTGGACAGAAGGAAAAAAGTATTTAGGAGTAAGGTCAGGAGAATTTGAGTATTCTGTTCTGATCTGGGCATTGTAGTATAGGAAGGACATTGACGAGCTAGAGAACACCCACTGAAGGACAGCCAGGATGATGAAAAGATTTAAATTTGTATCCTATGAGGAATTTTTACTTGGAGCAGCAAAGACTCAGATTGCTATCATCAAGTATTTGAAGAGATCTTCTCTTAAAGAGGGAATACACTTATTGCTTTTGCCCCTAGAGGGTAGAACAAAGATCCATGTGCTCCAGTAGCAAGGAACCAAATTTAGACAGGATGTTAGGAAAAAAAAACTTCCTCAACCTATCTAGCCATAAATGGGACAGACTGCCTTGAGAAGTAAAGGGGCTCCCATTCATTGAAAGCCTTCAACAAAGAATGCATTACTATTTGTTGGACATGTTGTAGAGGAGATCACATTCTGAGTGTATATAGAACCATCTAGCCTATATGATTCTTTCCAAATATAAAATTATTTGATATAGCAATACCCGCTAAGGGAATGCCTAATCTAGCTAGTAACACACTTTCCTCTTATAAACTTATATTACTGATCTTTAACAAAGTTATTTGGCTACAGTAATGTGAAGGATCAAGGAAGACATAAAGAATTCAACTACAACTTGAGAATATATACAACTAGAGAACATATGTCAAGCACTTTGCAAACCCTAAAGCTCTATATAAATGTTTGTGTTTATCATTGCTGCTGTTATTATTATATAAAATGATTATACATTTCTTTGTGAGATATTTCACATGTAAAAGGTGGTAATGAAGGATAATCAGATCAATTATCTCCCTGTATATTTTTTTTTAAAAAGGTTTTTTTATAGTAAGAAAGCAAGGCAGTAAAAGTGTGTTCTCTTGATACCCCTGCACAAAGGAATATATACTGAGATGGATAGTATCCTTCCTGTGCTGATCTCTATCACATAGGCAGAGCTAGCAAAAATGTCACAGTTTAAATTGCTTCCACCTTATAAGGTATTTGCCTTACAAACCAGAGTATAAAAACGTAATTCATGTAGTATTGTCCATCCACCCTTAAACAATTTTGCCAGTTTCAGTAGCAAATACATTGCATAATCCAAACACATGACAATTTTTAAATTTGAAAACCAGTTAATGAAACACAGAAAATGAAAGGTTAAAAAGCATTATTTCCATAAAATTAAAATCAATATAAAAGTAGAAAATTATTCAGAATGTTACATCTTAACAGATCTTTAAAATATAAGCAGACCCATGGGAAATGAAAGGACACATTGGTATTACATTCAAATACCATAAATATCATAATTTGTGTTGTCAGAACTTGTGTCCTAGAAAAATTCAGCCAAGCTTAATGGAAAAAAATTATAAATCTACCATGGAAACAAAACCTATCTTTTAAAAAACATTTTATTTGAGAACAGGACTCAACCATTCTTCCTTTTTTTTTTTTTTTTTTTTACCACTTAACTTCCTCTGCATAATGGCAAATTTCGAAAATGAGACGTAACTTTGAAATATTGTAAAAGAAGATTAAGAAGTGTCAAGAAAAAGGTTAAAATTCCTTTAAAAATTCCAGCATAAATGGCATGATAAGGACTTAGAACTTTTTGGCATAGTCGTGTATGTCTTTTAGATGTCCACTTTTGCCTTTTGAATAAAATCATACAATTCCATCTTTAGAATATCGGGAGGATATATTAATTTTGCATCTTTTTTTGTTTTCCTCATAGCCTGCAATGAAAGTGAGAATACATAATGAAGTGAGCCTGAGAAACATTAACACTCTGTGATAACTCATTCCAGCATTAAAGATAATGCCCACAAAAGAAGAGAATGGTGTTTTCTACTAGCTCTCTGCCAGTAGAGGTACAAGGAAGAAAAATGTCATTGAATTACCTCATTTCCTTGAATATTTAAATACTTAAAAAATTTAAATACTGCTTATCATTCATTTCTTATCCACATGACCTTTTCCCCATTATCTGTGAATTATTTACCCTAGGACAATTGTGTGCTTCATGCACGGTAAGTTCTCATGAGATATATTTGTGCATTGAAAAGACAGTTTCAATAACCAGAAGTTCAAAGGTTTATAAATTAGAATGGCTTAGATGATCTCATCCAGTGCCTTCATTGTAGAATGAAGGAAGCTGAGATCCAGAGAATTTAAGTGATTGTTCCAAGGTCACATAGATAGCACATAGCAGAACTGGGATATGAATATAGCCTCAGACGCTTACTAGCTGTGTCACTTAACCCTGTTTGCCTCAGTTTTCTCAGCTGTAAAATGGGCTGGAAAAGAAAATGCAAACCATTCCACTATCTTTGCGAAGAAAATCCCAAATAGTATCATAATGGTCAATCACACCTGAACAATGAGTAAAAAACAAGCAGCTGATTCCAAATGCATGTTCTTTCCACTATTCCAAAGGTTCTTAACCTGGGCTCCACAGACATGGAGAGGAAAAAAATACATTTTCATTTTCACTCAGTTTTGAATAATATTTTTGAAAAGAAAGCATCTGAGGCTTCACCAGCATGTAAAAAGTTTCCAAGACAAACAGAGAAAAGGTGAAGAAACCTCCAGTTATACAATTGCTAAGTTACAACGTTAAATATGCTAGATTCAAGTGAATTTTGGAAAAAAAATGTCTTTAAAGGTCAAATTGAACTCTTCTTTAATTGTTGGATTGTCCTACATTGTATCAGTGGATAACAATTGTTTTTCCCCTACCAGAAAATGTGATTTCTTCTGTGTAGAAAATGATGAAACTCTCTCCACTGATATCTATCGGTAACTGTACTGCAACTTTTAGTCTTAGAAAGTCACCTGAGAACACCAAAAGTTGAAAGGACTTTTCCCAGGTCACAAATTCTATATGCGTTAAAGTGATCCTGGACATAGGATCTTCCTGATGCTGAACCAGATGTCTATTTTCTATGATATAATTGCCTTTAGAATAATGATTATTCCATTTATACATAATATATTTTAATGTGACTTTTTGCATTTTAAAAATATTATTTTCAACATTAAAAAATTGATTTCCAAATTTTCTCCCTCCTGCCCACCCTTCCAAATCTACTGAGAAGGCAAGCACTATGCTGGCAATTATAAATGTGAAATCATGCAAAACATATTTCCATTTAACATGACTTTTTAAATAGCTTTATTTCATTTTGAAATTGCTTATTTTTACAAGTATATCCCTTCTTTCCTTTCACCTCTGCCAAGAGGCATCTTTTAAGACAAAAAATTTTAAGAAGAAAATAAATATAACAGTTCAACAAACCTAATCAGCATATTGAAAAGTTTTGACATCATACACATTGTTCCATACCCATGGTCCCCTGCAAAAAATGGGTTAGGATCCTTTCTTATATCTATCCTTTGGATCTAGGCTTAGACATTACAATTTTGAAGCATTCGATGCTTCAATGCTTTAGTGGCTATTGCACATTTCATTTACACTATTGAAATCACTGTGTTCATTGTTTTCCTGGTTCTAATACACTTTGCTTTTAACTCTTCCTTTCCCGTATTTCTTTGTATTTATTTTCTCTTGCACCATAGTAATAATCCATGATATTCATGTACTTGTAACCATTCCCCAATTGATGAGTTTCAATTCCAATTTATACTTCCAGTTGCAAGGACCTGCAATTGCCTCTCATTTACCATCATTGATAGTGACCCCTCTAAAACTCAAATAGATTATCTTTGAAAGTTGATGGAGCTGAAGGCTTTATCTCTGTGAGAATACTCTGGTAGTAAGTCTTTCTTAACGTACCTGATTGATAGGGGCAACTAGGTGGTTCAGTGGATAGAGCACCAGTGCCGGAGTCAGGAGGACCTGAGTTCAAATCTCATGTCAGAACCTTGACACTCACTAGCAATGTGACCTTGGGTAAGTAACTTAACCCCAATTGCATCATCCCGAGTCATCTTCAGTCATCGTAATGAATATCTGGTCACGGAATTCAGATAGCTCTGGAGGATAAGTGACCTGCACAGCCCTCCCTCACTCAAAGTCAAGTGCAAGTCATGTCATCATTTCTCTGATGACATGGTCTTCTTTGGCAATTCAGGACAAACACACACACACACACACACACACACACACACACACACACACACCTGACTGACAATAAAATTTCATTCCATTGCTGACCTTCTGCTTAGAGTCTCTTTAGGGTGGTAAGACCCACCAGAGCTAGTGTTCCAAAAGTATAGCATTCAAGTACAAAATGGGTCCTCTCATAAAGATGCTCTGTATAGACAATCTTCAGCAAAGACCCAAATTCAAGCTTTCATATTATATATCAGTTTGGTAAATTTGCAAAGAAAATAATTATACTTTCATTTGGAATTTTATGGCTAATCATAATAAAATACTTGTGAAAAGATGATGATCTGTCTACTTATATTGCAGCTTGCCATTCAGGAAAACTAGTGAAAGAATTTATTTGGAGTAAAGAATAAATGGGTGTTAATCCAAATACTTGTGACAGAGACTGGTAGAATTCTAGCTAGAATGAAGTTAGCCCATCTTGTATATTGCAGGCCTCACCTCTTTCACAGAAACATAAGCCAAATGATCCAGGCAGAAGAATGGCTTTGGTACAGCAAGCTTCTTCTCATCTTCCCACTTAACTGGAGGTAAGTTGTCACTGTCAACAGTTGTTAAAAGATGGGGAGGGACAAGAAACAAGAAGAGCACAGGATAATGGTGATGAAAAAAGGAGCAGTCATCTCACATATTTTAAACATATTGGGTAACATGACATCTGATTTCCCTAATATGATTCGACCCTTGTCACAAGTTAGCTTTAGAATATACAACAGCATTTACAATATAGAAAAGCTAAAAATAAATAGCACTGAAAATAACAATTTTCTGGACAAGTTGCAATTGCTTAATCATGTGTTCTTTGGTTTATGAGCCAATGTCATAGAAGCTTGAATTTCTTAAATACTAAAATTGTATTCAAATAGCTCTTGCATGTGCCCATCCTCCTTTATGCTGCTGTATCGGTAGGCCAGGAACCTTTGATTTGGTCTGCTCACATGATGCTCATTTATAACTTAGATATGACTTAGGAAATTATCTGAAACCCTAAATCATCTAGCAACAATAAGCAGTTTGGAAAGAAGGACTAATGACTATCTGCCATAATTATTTGAAGATATTATTATTTTATGATAAATTTTTTTTACCTCTTTTATTTAACACAGTCTACTTTATCATACAGTATTTGTCCACTTTTCTTACCTTCCATACTGGATTATTTTCTGTAGTTCTGTTCACCTCTGCACTTAGCATATCATTTTACGCGTAGATATTAAATAAATGTGTCTCTTTGTTTCACTAAGTGCAATGTACTTCTTACACAAAGGTGAAATAGATCTTTGTGATGGCATCTAAAGAGTATGGAAAGGCCCGTTATGCAAAAAATATAAATTTCATTTACCTGGTTGCCATTCTTCTTTTTAAAATATGTCCTCCCAAGTTTAAAGTGATTTTCTGCACACCATATCATGCTGTCTGCTAAGTACTAGAGAGATAGTTAACTCTTGATTGACTGAGGAACTTTCTAGGCTAATGATGTTGCATTATTTACATGAAAGTAGAATTCAGAGAGAAAAGTCAAGAAGCGCAAATCTCATCTTTTAAATAGGTATGTCATCCCCATACAAAGGTATAATACAACTGTTTCAAATAATTGTCTTGTTATAATGCCTAAAAGAACATGTACTTTGACTCTATGCTTACACAGATATACAGCTTCCCAGGTCTCTCAGTCAATCAGGAGTCATGACTTCCTCTTCAAGTTTCATAAGGCTATCCCTTAGGAAAAATACCTAAGGCAATGGTAGAAGTAGGATTCTCTCTCTCTCTCTCTCTCTCTCTCTCTCTCTCTCTCTCTCTCTCCTTTCTTTTTTAAAAATTCCTCTGTGAGGGGAAGAAATCAAAGCATTTTCTAATAAATCAATCATATTAAATAGAGGGATAAGATTACTTTTAATAGGATGTGGGACAAGGAATGATTCCCAGAAAGTACAGTTCTGTGAGAGGAATCACAATGAGAGGCCCTGGACAATTTGGGGAGGCAGGACAAAGGATTAGGCTACCTAGCTACACTGAGGGGGCTGCTATTTAAAAAAAAGAAAGGGCAGGGCAAATAGAAAGTATCAGGAAAGCTCAAGAGTAACAATAACTACTTTACGATATTGCCCAGGGTTAACCTCAGTAGCTGTGCTTTGCTTCATATGACTGAGTTCAACAATTCAAGTGATGCTTGGGGATGAATATATTTCATAAATCACAAGAGTTCTATTTGGAGAAGCAGATGAGTTTGCAAAGTTCTCCCTCCTCTCCTCCCTCCTCCTTTTTAATGGGAGCTTGGCTGGAAACAGTTGCATTACCAGAAACACTTAGAGCAGCAACACAGTTCCTGATAACTCTCATTTGATTTATTCAACAGATCTCCTTCTCACAATTACAGTTTCCTGGCTCCCCTGGCTGATCCCCATCTCCTGCTTTCCCCTTCCAGCCAGGACTGTAACTTCTAATATCTTTGGCGCAGAAGTGTCTCTGACTTCAAAACCATACCCCAAAGAATGGACATGTTAAAATGGAACATAATGTAATGAATGATGCCTGCTTTGGGAGACAGTTTGGACCCCTGTGATAAGTGACAAATTTAGCCGAAGAGCCCTTTGGCAGTAGTTGCCTCTTGATATTTGGACAAATCAACTGTATTAGGCCTCTACATAAAGTACTCAACAAAAGAATAAAATCATGTGGTTGTAAAGCTATAAGGGATTAGATTTCTTCCAAAATCTCGCAAACTTTATGCCCGTGTAAATGAAAATTTTTAAACCGAAACTGCGAATGATATCTAAGTTAGAATACTCTGTTAAATAAAAACAAAACGTACAAAAGACCTTGGTTTGTTAGCTACAGTCATAATCTTACAAGTGCAAGAAACTGATTTCACTTAAAAATTGTGTTTTCAAGCCACCTGGAACAGCGCTTCAGAAACTCACTACTTCTAATTGAAGACATAGGACTTGAAAATTTTTGCTGAGTAATAGAATTCATTAGAAGAGTTAGAAGACTGGAGTCCAAGGAAACTGGGATGAAAGTCGGCTTCTGCCATTTATTAACTAGGTTACCTTAGGCAAATCACATAACCTCACCAAACCTCTATTCATGTTCTCATCTGTAAGAGTAAAAGGTTAGATTAGATGGTCTCCATAGTCCCTTCCAGCTCTATAATTATGATTATATGAATACAATTAAAATACCATTAAGAATTCAATAACAAATGAACGACAAAAAAAAAAGAATTCAATAACAAAAGATGTAAATTTATGCTAAGTAATTACTCTCCAATCTCAATCCATATGTAAATACTCTTCCATAAGTAAATGCTAATCTACTAACATATGTAAATCTAGGTATTTAACGGTGACTGATATGTCTTTAGCTTGTATCTTTTGAGAAAAACACAAAGTTGTCACAGGAAGCATGAAAGTTTTCAATTTCAATTTAGAAAATATTTAATTATATTCTACTGTATGAAAGTGTACTACCCTAATGGAGGATGAGAACAACATGGTTTTTGGTTGTTGCTGTTTAATGTATGTGTATGTCACACACAGACAATTTTCCATGTTTTTATTAGGAGGAATTGGTTAACCATTGGAACATAACCCCAGAAATCAAAACATGATGTGACGCAATTAGCCAAATCTAACCTCAGACCAGCTGCATGAATTTTCTCCACCATCCTAGTGAGTTGCTGGCATGGAAGGTGTATGGTAAAAATAAATACTCACTAGAATCCTTCTCAAAAAGACCATTTTTATGTTATGTAAGCTACTTGGACTTGAATCAACCAGTAGACTATTCTGTCTTCCACCTCTTCACTTCGTAAAAGCAGTCTTTCATTTTAAAGGACCCTAACAAGAATATAAAATATTTATTTTTCTTAAAATTTAGATTTATAGTTAGAAATCTGAAGTTCCAGTGTAATGGGGTAGGCTCTGTCTCTATACAAACAGTAGTGGATCATTTTAATTAATATTATGTTGATTATCATGCATGAAAACACTTTAAAAGAGGTCTATAAATACAAATAGAAGTTGCTCTTCTTGGAGGCAGTGTGGTACAGCAAAATGATCATGGGTCTTAAAGAGTCAGAGGACCTGACTTCAAATTCTCCTGGCTTTATAACATTTTTCCAAGTCACTTAGCCTCCCTGGGTCTGAGTTTCATTATCTGTAATACAAGAGAGTAGGACTATACCTTTGAGGTCTTTTTATCTGTAACTATGTTTCATGATAGTGCATAAAATGGTTATCACTTGGTGTTAGAGGTAAGTGAACATTTATTTGATACCTACCCTGTTCCAGGTGTTGTTCTAAGTACTGGAGAAATGAAGGAAAGCAAAGCCAAAGCAAAATAATAGTCTTTGCTCTCATGAAACACTCAGTCTGATGGAGGAGAAAATATGCAGAGAATTATCTACAAACAGGATATATACAGGATAAATTGGAAATAACCTCAGGAAAAAAGGTAAGAAGATTAAAAAGAACTGAGAAAAACTTCTTTAGAAGAAATGGATTTATCCAAGACTTGAAGGAGACCAGGAGGACCTCAAGGTAGAAACTAGTAAGGACAGCATTGCAGGCATGGAGGAAACCCAGTGAAAATGCTCAAAATTGGGAGACAATATGTCCTGTTCAAGGAACAGCAAGGAAGCCAGTATTACCACATCTTAATTTATATGGAGGAAAACAAGATCAAGAAGACTGGATAGGGAGGAATGATCTAGGATATAGAGAATTTTTAAAGTCAAACAGAGGTTTATATTTGATGCTGAGGATAATAGAGAGCTATGAAGTCAATGCTATACCAAAGGCAGTCACTATGAATACACATGTATTTGCAAGGTAAATTCACAAAATATAAATAACTCTTCCTCAAAGGCAAAACCAGAATATTTATTCAGATGCCAGAAAGTCAATTTCCCTGTGGTACCAAAGAAGTTTATAAACATTATGAATCCATGGAGCATCAACAACCTCAAACCTTCCCTCCTTTAGGCCTCCCAACAAACAAGGTCCTTTAGGCAAAATTTCTCTTTCAGTCACACTAGCTGCTCTACCTCAGCTCTGTCTCACTTTCTCTTTCTACAACACTCTTTGGCAAGCTCCTCCCACCTCCATTTCTCTCAGGCTATATCACAGCTGTCAGCTAGGCCGAAGTTCAATGTAGGTCATATAGGTATATTAATGGGTGGGAAAGATCTTCCCATTCTATTAAAAGAGCCTGGGAAGTTCATTGAATATAGAGGTGACCTATGCTTAAGGCAGCTCAATGGAGGATGGACTGGAATGGTAGATACACTTGAGGCAGGGAGACCAATCAGAAGGCCAACAAATCATGCAAGAATTAAATCACAAGATCCTCTGCACTAGTGTTTTGGAAGTATCAGAGGAAAGAAGGGAACATAAATATTAAAAAATATAGTTAAAAACTAAAATGAAAATAAAACAATAAGTATAATTGTATTTATTATAATAAATGATTAAATAATATATCGTATATGATTAATATATGATAAAGATAACACAAACAACTAAAATGAAAGAGTTAAAAAAATAGGAACAGGGCTTGGTAATTGACTGGATTTTAGGGGGAGGGAGAGTGAGTAGTTGAAAATGACACTATTGTTTTGAGACTGATTATCAATTCTTGACAGTAAAAGGAAAGTTAGGTGGGGGGTGGAGCCAAGATGGTGAAGTAGAAGCATAGAAGTACTCTAGCTCTCCCCACACAGCACATAAAACACTTGTAAAAAATGACTCTAAACAAATTGGAGAGGAGCAGAAACCACAAATTGACAGAGTGGAAGAGATTTCCAGCCCAAGACATCCTGGAGGGCTGATAGGAAAGATTGATCACACTGGGTTAGGAGCTCAACCATGGGCCACATGGCTCAGAAAGGACTGGAGCAAGCTTCAGGGCACAGAATCATGGGTAGCAGCTGCAGTTCCTAGATTTCTCAACCCACAAACGCCAAAGACAGCTTCAAAGGGCAGTAAGAAAGTTCTTTCACCTGGGTGAGAGGGGAGCATGGTATGTTCCCCAGTTCCAGAGTGGAGTCAGTCACTGTGGTAGCAGTGTCTACTTTTGGACCCCTCAGCCTAAATACCCTGGGGGAATCAAGCAGCTGATCTGAGTCACAATTCTGAGTGGCAGTTCTGGGGTGAGGGGAGTCCTGGTATGTTGGAGCTGGTGGTGGTTGTGGAGAGGGAACCCCACTTTCAGTTCCAGGGTAGAAAAGAATGCTTGTGGTTGCCCAAAGATCAGAGTACAGGTCAGGAGAGGAGTAAATTTCTCTCCCTTGATGGTGACACTTGGGAGGAAGTGAGAACTTACAGGTCCCTAGAGTATATTCTCCACTTCACAAAGGAATTGAAAGTCAAGTAACTGGCTGGGAAAATGCCCTCAAAAGGGAAAAAAATAATTGTAGAAGATTACGTTCTTGGTGAAAAGGTATTTTCGTCCATCCTTTTGGATGAGGAAAACAAAGGACACCATCAGAGGAAGACATCAAAGTCAAAGCTTCTACATCCAAAACCTCCAAATAAAATATTCAATGGTCTCAGGCCATGGAAGAACTAAAAAAGGATTTTGAAAATTAAGTAAGAGAGGTGGAAGAAAAATTTGGGAGACAAATGAAAGCGATACAAGAAAATCATGAAAAGCGAATCAACAGTTTGTTAAGCAAAGTCCAAAAAAAAAAGTGGAAGAAAATAATACCTTGAAAAATAGACTAACTCAAATGGTAAGAGAAGTCCAAATGAGGAGAAAAATGTCTTAAAAAAGCAGAATTGGCCAAATGGAAAAGGAGGGTCAAAAACTCATTGAGAAAAATAGTTTGTTTGGTTTTTTTTGACAATTTGAAAGGAGTAGATGGAAGCTAATGACTTTGTGAGAAACCAAGAAATCATAAAACAAAACCAGAAGAATGAAAAAATAGAAAACAATGTGAAATATCGCATTGGAAAAAACAACTGAAAATAAACTGGAACAAACTGGAAAATAAATCCAGGAGAGATAATTTAAAAATTATTAGTTTACCTAAAAAACATGAAAAAAAAAAGACCTTAGATATCATCTTCCAAGAAATTATCATGGAAAACTTTCCTGATATTCCAGATACAGAGGGTAAAAAAAATGAAAAGAATTCACCAATCACCTCCTGAAAGAGATCCCAAAAGGAAAATTCCTAGGAATATTTTAGCCAAATTCCATATTTCCAGGTCAAGGAGAAAATATTCTGGCAAGGAGAAAATTCTTCAGGCAGTCAAATTTTGACAAAATTTTCCATAATCCCTCACAACTAACAGTGTCAGTGGCCTTGGTCAGATCTACAAATGTTGTATACAGACCTTTTCTCCTCCTGGCATTTCTCCTTGAGTTGTCAGGCTACAAACACCATGTTGACTGTTCCTCTGCCCTTACTGAAACCACACTGACTCTCAGGTATATGATCATCTTCCAGGTGAAGGATCAGCTTATTAATGAGGACTCTAGCAAGAATTTTGCCAGCAATATGTAAGAGAGAGACCCCCTTGCGATTGTCGCAGGACAATTTGCTCCCTTTATCTTTACAGAGATGGACAATGGAGGTATCCTTGAATTCCTGGGGGATGACCTCCTCTTGCTATATAACCTGGAAAATTTCAGTCAGCTTTTGTATGAGCAATGGTCCCTCTACCTTGTAAATCTCAGCTAGAATAGACTCAGCACCAGGTGCTTTGCCACATGAAAGGAGTCTAATGGCTCTTAAAACCTCTTCTTCAGTTGAAATTTTAGTTAAGGAGGGACTGAAGTCAACCTGAAGTAAAAGGTCAGTGGCCTCAGCATGGATTTATGATGCTCTGTTGAGACCACTATAGAATTTTTCAGCCCATCTCTCTAGTATGATGTCTTTATCACCAATCAATAACTTGATCAGCACTGAGTAGTTGTGATGCACCATAGGTTTCTGGTCCATAAATAGCTTTCAGGGAATCATAAAAGTGTTTTGGATTATTACTCTCAGAATAAAACTGAATTTCATCTGCCTTCTTACTAAGCCAGGAATCCTACATCTCTGTAAGCTTTTCTTGTGCTTTGCTTTTGATGCAATTAAATGCTGCCTTCTAAGAGGTAGATGAATTATTGTTCTAGTACATCCTGTGGAATTCTTTTTTTGTTTAACAGCTTCTGAATTTCCCCATCATTTTTATGAAACCCGTCTTGGTATTTGTGAGTGTTTTGACCCAGATGAGCAAATCCAGTGCTGTACTCCAAATCTCTAAAAACTGTCCACTCCTTTTCTGCTCCATTGCTGCCAACTATGTGCTGATTCAACTTTCCTTCCAAGTTAGTAACAAACTGTTCATGCTCAGAAAAATGCTCTAATTTGTTGACATAGATTCTTCTGATAGTCGTTTTGTCTTGGGTGGTGTCACTTTTGATGAATATGAATATTTAGCTTGGAAAGGATAAGTCTATGATTAGTCCAGCACTCTGCACCATACATTGACTTTGTCGCTTATACATCCTGTCTCTCTTCGCCTTACAATTACATAGTCTATCAGATGCCAATGTTTGCTGTGAGGGTGCATCCATGAAGTTTTACTGCATATAGGTAAAAGGAAAACAGTGTTGGTGATATGAAGGTCATGGGATGCACAAATCTTCAGCAGGTGGAAATTGCATTCTCATGAGCCTGTCATTCACTCCTTTTGACAGGCAAACCAGCTTGCTGACTAGAGGAGTTTTGATTGCGAAACCCATGCCAGCTTCACAGCACTCCCTTTCACTGTACCCACTCCAGAAAAATGTGCATCCAGCTCCAAATTCAGTAAGTTGGCCTTCATTTGCCAAACTTGTTTCACTCAGGGTTGCTATTTGGATGAGATACCTGTCAAATTCTCTTGCAACAAAGAAGTTCATCTTTCACTTCTAGTGGATTTTGTATTGTTTATAAGTGTGTGTGTGTGTGTGTGTGTTTCATGTGCCAGTGTTGAGTGAAAATATCTTTGTAGATGTTTTTGTACATTTTGTACATTTTTTGTGTGTTTGACCTCCTAGTGGGCTTCCCTGCCTGCCATGGTAATCAGACCAGGGTTGGATAAGCATACAATGTTTAGGGCACCTTTTCTAGCCCCCTTCCTCACACCAAGAGGTGAGCAGTGTGATCCTTTAAAGGCTACTCAGAGACCCAGGGTGCTGCTGAGTTCCACTGCTGCTTCCAGTGAGAAACAACCCTATGACCTGGGCCACCTGTGTGCAAGGTTGTGACTAAATCTCCCAGCATATCCGCACCTGCTGCTTCATCACTTGCCTGCCACCACAGGGCTTTGAGGCATAATAGTAAAATGGTATGGGTGATGTGTCTTGATTCGTGTGTAAATTGGATTTAAGTGAGGTAGAGTTCCACAAAGTTATCAGCCTCACTCTCTCCTCCAGAGCCATCATAGTCCAGTGGCAGGACAGAGTTAAGTTGACTGGTAATGGCTCAGGCTGCAGTGTATGACATTGACATCTTAGGTGTCTAACCAAGCTCTAAGCACTCCACATCAACTGCTTCAGCTTCCTTCATGGCCATTGGAACAAATTGTTCTCATCTGCCCATTCCACCAGAGGAAGTCTTCACATGCTTGGGGTAAACACCACCCTACCACCGTCATCAACGAGTTTGAGACCCCTTGGTTACCCTCAACCTGGTTTGGCCCATCTGCCAAAACAGTTTACTAGGGTGTGCTTGATACGCATGCTGCAGCTTCTTGGAGTCACAGATGAGAGTTGGGTGGAACAAGTGAAGACCAAAGGTGAAAAAAGCCCCAAAAAGGGCTTGGCAGCCATCACACCAAGGTACTGGCCCTCCCTGAACACACCTTACACCCCCTCATAGGACCACTCCTTAGTACAAGCTATTCCATTAGATTAATGGAACTTTGTTTCTCCTATTTCTTATGAGTAGTTTTGAAAAATTGCTTTATATTCTTTTAAAATTTGAATATCAAGTTCCCAGATGATTGTACCAGTAGTTATAAGTTCAGTTATTGAATTTTGTTCTAGTCATTCTGTTAATGCATTATGTGATTATTTTTGTTCATCATTATTTATGCATATGAATAAAATACCATCTACATAGGTAATTCATATTATGTATAGTTATAATAGAATTATAGATCTTGAGATAGAAGAGACCTCAGAGGTCATCTACCTTGTTACTTTCCCATACTGGAGAACACTAGACTTGTAAATCATAACCTCATTTATTATGTTTAGCATTATCTTCAGCATGCTGAGGCAAGTGTTTGTTAATGAGCTAATGAAAGTGAGAAAAAAACGATTCCTCTCTTCCAGAGGCAGACTGCCCATTATTGAACCTTTTTCACAAACTGCAATGGTGCAGTAAAAAATAAGGAGGGAGAAGTTCTCCAGTCCCTATGGTCTCCCCCGAATATTTCACACATTTGAATTAAGAAAAATAATCATTTATAAATACATTTTAAACTTGTTTAAGATTTTCCTTTTCATTCCTGATATTTGATGATATATTGAACACAATGTCCCTGTATTCCACATAATACTCTACCCTCCTTTTAAAACCCAAATTTATTTAAAGCAGAATAATATTTTTTTCTAATTATAAGTTCAAAAAATGGAAAAGGTCATTGGGGACTTATAAAGGATATAAGATGCCAATACACTGAAATGTTTAAACCCTACCCAATGCTTAAATCACAGAGAAATGATTCCCAGGTCAACACATTTCAAGCTGTTCAAACACCCACTAGGATATTTATTTTCCACCAGTATGCAAACAGGAAGCAAAAAAAAAAAAGAAGGAAGTTTAAACAACCAGCTTCTATAGCACATCACAATCCACATATGCCCAAAGCCCACAGAAGTCTGAAGTCTGCCAAATTCTAATCCTTCATTTTTAAGTTTAGATCTAATTCATAAACATTAAAAACCTAGTTTACTGTATAGCAAGCAAATTAAAATGAGAACAACAAAATTAGCTCCTGTTTTTTTAGCACACAAAGTCAGAAACTCAATATGTGACTCATCATAATGGCACAGCTCAGATGCTATCTTTGGAACTAGCTGCAATACTTTTTTCACTATTTGGTCAAAGAGGTTATTTTTTTTGTTAATGATTAATATATGTTTTTTTGTGTGTGTGTAAATTAGAAGCTCTTTTGGAAAAATAATAAGATTCTTTTTCAAAGCAACTGGTAAGATACAGCTTTAGCAATTTCCAAAAATATATATATTACCCTCCTACTTTTCTGATTTAAGATTCTTTTTTTTGAAAGAGTACAAAATGTCAGTTATCACTTAATATTTGCTTGAGATAAATTATTTCAAAGCTTTAAATACTGGGCAATTGGCATCAGACAGTTCCATTTGCAGGAAGCATGTATCTAAAGATTTGGGATCAGGAGTACAAGAATATTGGGAAATGACAGTGAAACCAGTTAAGAATGGATTTCAATGATATTACCCCAATTATTGGAAAACTGAGGTCACCAATACCAAAGCAAGAATAGCACAAGAAATATTAAATTCAGAGCTTCTTTTGACCCCTTTGCTTGGGTCAAAAATTGGGCTAGAGCTGAAACTCTTTTAGTAGATTTTCCTTTTTTCTGATAAACTATTTATTTTTCAGTTCTTAACATCCACTTTCACAAGAATTTGGATTCAAAATTTTCTCCTCACCTGTCCCCACCTCCCATCCCAGGAAGTATATACCCCATGTACCCTTTCCTCTAGTCTCTGTATGTGTTCCCTTCTTGCCTCTGACATTTTCAGAACTCATGGGTCTTATCACCTTATACTTGAACTAATATAATAAACTTCTAATCATTCTTCTTGCTTCAAATTTTTCCTCAGTTGAGGCCATCCTCTACTCACCAATCAAATTGTTTTTTCTTATTCAGTTCTGACTATGTCAACTCCAATTCAAAAGATTTCCTTGGAGTCAACTACACTGGCTCTCTATTTTGTTGCTGTTCAGTAGTTTTCAGTTGTGTTTGTCCTTTCATGATACCATTTGAGGTTTTCTTGGCAAAGATACTGGAGTGGTTTGCCATTTACTTCTCCAGATTATTTTACACATGAGAGAACTGATGCAAACAGGGTGACTTGGGTTGGGTGACTTGCTCATGGTCACATAAACTAGTAAGTGTTTGAGGCTAGAAGTAAGTATTTGAACTCAGGAAGATGATCTTCCCAACTCCAGGTCTGAAGCTCTATTCGCTACGTCACCTAAATATGTAAGTGATCACCTTACCTCAAGCTTTTCCTCCATCTAATCCATCTTTCATATAGCAACCACACTGATATCTTCAAGCCTAGGCCTGGCCACATGATATCCTTGCTCAGTAGACTCTATTGGTTCTATATTACTCCTAGAATAAAATATAAACTCCTCAGTTTAGAATTTATATTCCTTTACAATATGGCCTCAGTCTGTTTTCAGTCATCTAACCTATTGCTTCTCTCAACATACTTTGTGATCCTGCTATACTTGGTCATTTGTTCTTCTGCCAACATACAACAATAACCTCCATCTTCATGTTTTTGCAATAATTGCCCCAGTGTGTAGAATATACTACCTCCTCCCACCTACCTTTTAGATACACTGGTTTCTTTCAGTTTTCAGATTAACCCCTACCTTCTTGGTGAATCCTTTCTTGATTCCATCCCCCACTACTAGAACCTTCCCTTCAACTCTCTCGTTTTCATTTTTAGACATTGCTGTGTGTAAAGAGGATTTTGTTATCCTTTTTAGTTTAGTTTCTCAGGATCCGTGACCATGGGAAATTCTAGTTTCCAGGTGTTAGATAATAACTCCCAGAATAGTTCCAAGGATTCTAGATAGTAACTGTTAGAATCATAGTGACAGACAGTCCTATTGTGACTATACTGTGAGGTAAGCGGTGACATAATGAATATTTAGTACACTTGCACAGAAGGATGATACTGTTGAAGTTAACTTGTAGACAAGATGCCTTCTTTATCTGTTGCCCTATGAAAGAAAGTGGGCATTAGTGAGTGAGGTGTGTTGGTCCTTTGTTGCCTAAGACCATGCCATCAGAGAAATGATGACATGACTTGCACTTGACTTCGTTTTGAGTGAGTGAGGGCTGTGCAGGTCACCAGCCTCACTTCTCCTCCAGAGCCATCTGAATCCAGTGACTAGATATTCATCAGGATGACTGGAGATGATGCAGAATGAGGAAGTTGGGGTTAAGTGACTTGCCCAAGGTCACACAGCTAGTGAATGTCAAGTGTCTGAGGTGAGATTTGAACTCAGGTCCTCCTGCACTGATGCACTATCCACTGCACCACCTAGCTGCCCCTATGGAGTGGGGTGAAACAATGGGAAATCCCTAGGGAACCCAACTGAACTCCATTGAGACTTGAGGGGATTACACAAGTGTGTCTGACTTGACTGACCCCCAAGGAGATGTAGAGGTAATTGTCTCCCCTTCTCACCGGCACCTGTGAGAAGGGTTATTAGGGAATGCTGTAGGAGCTGATTCTCCCACAACTCTTTGTGAAGACTAGACTAGAATCAAGCTGATTATGAACCCCTCCAAAGCTGTCTGCCTGTCTGACCAGATCAAGAGTGAACCTGTTGAGGCTGGACGTCAAAACCCCCAGTGCCTCCTATGTGTTATCTGTAAAACAATTACATATATGTTTATCCATGTAAATGATGTCTCCTTCATCATAATATTGTTTCCTAGAGAGCCAGAACTTTATATATATATATATATATATATATATATATATACGGGGGGGGGGGGGGTAAGGATCAAGGGGAGAGAAAGAAAAAGACAATCACTTTCAATGGTTCTTTCCAAGTTAATTCTTGATTGAATCAAATTCTTTGGCCATCTATTCCTCTCCTCAACATACCCTAATGTAATACTATATTTCCAGAAAAGTCTATTTTATTGTGATATTTTTCATACTCTAGGAAATAGAAGACTAGAACCAAAACTCTTTTGCCAAGAATGTGTGGTAACAAACCGAGTCAGAGTCTTTCATTATTATACCATTGCCATCCATAGAATCTATTTTTTGCTTCCATTTCCATTTTCGCATTGTCAGTTATGCAGAGTCCAAATCCAGTCATGATGGTTTGAGGGCAGGGGCTAGCAAGGAACATACAAAAATATGCTTTTCTCATGTAGAAATGGTATGGAAATTGAATTGAGAGCACCAACTCTTTTCACCTGGTCATAGGCCATTAAACAAACTTTAGAATGAGTAACAATTCATCCATTACCATCCCAAGCTGGATTTGAACTAATAACCTAGAAGCAAAGACTGTGCGGCCCATTATTTTTAGCGCTGAGCTATCAAGTTCCCTAAGCATACTTTGTCAATTTGTATGACCTTTATAATAGCAAATCCTTCAGAAAGGTAATAAAGTTACTAGTTTAAATTGATTTCCATGATACATAGCATTAATTCTCTTATGTTCAGTCAAGGAAAAAGAAGATAGTTTTCAGAAACAGTAATGTCAAAACACTATTTTATGTATTCAAAACACTTCAAAGTAAACAAGACTATAGTTTTCTTCCATGTTTTCTATTTGGAGATCAAATGAGTTGTTTTTTTTCAGTTGAGAATATAAGGAGATATTCACTAGTGGCTATTTGAAAAATAAACTTAAAAGTTTAGAAGTCCTAGTGAGACATACTTATTACTTGTGCAACATATTAAAAAGATGGGACAGTGTGACTGAATATAGAGAGCATTGCATGACTAACAATTTTTTAAAAAAATCTTTTAGTTAAAGGATTTGACTAAAGATACCACTGCAAGCCATGTATTTCAAAAAGGTAAAATAAATAAAGGTCCAACATAAACCAAAATAATCATAGCAGTATTTGTATTATCCAAGAAATAGAAACAAAATAGGTAATGTAATAAAATATTACTTTCCAACAAGAAATAATAAAGACAGGATGATTCAGAAAAGCCTGGAGAGATATAGGAAATGGTGCATAATGATGTAAGCAGAAGCAAGTAAACTACATACACAGTAAAGATAACAATTGAAAAAGAAAGAATGACAACAAGAAATAATGATAAGCAAGTTTATAGCAGTAGAGTACATCAAACTTTCTCCCTTCAATGCAAAGGTAGTGACTTATGGATATGAAATTTGCTTGTGCTATCAGACACAGTTGATGTATTCACTAGTTTTGCCAAATTTCTTTTTCCTCTTTCTTCTGAGCTTTTCTTACAAGGGATGACTTTTCAATCAGACAGAGGATAAGGGTTTATTCTGAAATGAATGATCAAAAACCTAAAGGAATCCAATAAAAACATATTAAGACATTTTTTAAAAATTAAAAGTATTGGGAGGAGCCAAGATGGTGGAGTAGAAAGATTCACATATGCTAGCTCCGAACCCACATTCCATAAATTACCCGTAAAAAGGAACTCCCAATAAATTCTGGAGCAGTGGAAGCCGCACAACAACGGAGTAGAGGAGATTTCTGTTCCAGAGAGCCCTGAAAAACTAACACCAAAGCTCTGTCGCACACTGGACCCGGGGAAGAGCCCAGCCCTGCCTTGGCCGTGAGGCCCCGAGAGGAGCAAATATGAGAAGGTTTCTGGGACAGAATCTCCTGTGGCTGTAAAGGTCCCTCAACCCACAGGTGCTACAGGTCACTGAGAGACCCTATCTGGCTGGCCGAGAGGGGAGTGGGGCGTCTCCATAACTCAGGCCCCCTCAGGAGGCAGCAGCAGAGGCAGCAGCAGACAGGCACTCCCAAAGCAGACAGGAGCTCGGGTCCATTGTTGAAGGTCTCCACATAAATCCCTTGAGGGAACTGAGCCCTGTGAGGCGGCCCTGTCCCCATCTGAGCACCTGAACTTAATCCCACTGAATAGCACCTCCCCACCCCTTGCTGAAAACCCTGAGGCTGGGAAGCAGCATTTGAATCTCAGACACCAAGCACTAGTGAGGTGGGGGTGGAGAGAAATCTCAGAAGTCAAGTAACTGGGTGGGAAAATGCCCAGAAAAGGGAAAAAAATAAGACCATAGAAGGTGAATTTCTTGGTGAACAGATATTTCCTCCTTTCCTTTCTGATGGAACAACAATGCTTACCATCAGGTAAAGACATAGAAGTCAAGGCCTGTGTATTCCCCAAACATCTGAAATAGATATTCAATGGGCTCAGGCCAGGGAAGAGCTCAGAAAGGATTATGAAAATCAAGTTAGACAGGTGGAGGAAAAACTGGGAAGAGAAATGAGAGAGATGCAAGAAAAGCATGAAAAACGGGTCAATACCTTGCTAAAGGAGACCCAAAAAAAGGCTGAAGAAAATAACACCTTGAAAAATAGGCTCACTCAATTGGCAAAAGAGGTTCAAAAAGCCAGTGAGGAGAAGAATGCTTTGCAAAGCAAAATTAGCTGAATGGAAAAAGAGGTTCAAAAGCTCACTGAAGAAAATAGTTCTCTCAAAATTAGAATGGAACAGATGGAGGCTAATGACTTTATGAGAAACCAAGAAATCACAAAACAAAACCAAAAGAATGAAAAAATGGAAGAGAATGTGAAATATCTCATGGGAAAACAACTGACCTGGGAAAATAGATCCAGGAGAGACTATTTAAAAATTATGGCGCTGCCTGAAAGCCATGATCAAAGAAAGAGCCTAGACATCATCTTTCATGAAATTACCAAGGAAAACTGCCCTGATATTCTAGAACCAGAGGGCAAAATAAGTGTTCAAGGAATCCACCAATTACTGCCTGAAAGAGAGCCAAAAAGAGAAACTCCTAGGAACATTGTGGCCAAATTCCAGAATTCCCAGGTCAAGGAGAAAATACTGCAAGCAGCTAGAAACAATTCCAGCATTGTGGAAATACAATCAGGATAACACCACATCTAGCAGCTTCTACATTAAGGAATTGAAGGGCATGGAATAAGGATATTCCAGAAGTCAAAGGAACTAGGACTAAAACCAAGAATCACCTACCCAGCAAAACTGAGTATAATACTCCAGGGGAAAAAATGGTCTTTCAATGAAATAGAGGACTTTCAAGCATTCTTGATGAAAAGACCAGAGCTGAAAAGAAAATTTGACTTTCAAACACAAGAATGGATAGAAGCATGAAAAAGTAAACAGCAAGGAGAAGTCATAAGGGACTTACCAAAGGTGAACTGTTTACATTCCTACAGGGAAAGACAATATTTGTAACTCTTGAAACTTCTAGTATCTGGGTAGTTGGTGGGATTTTACACACACACACACGCACATGCACACATGTGCACACACACACATACACACATGCATGCACAGAGACAGAGAGTACAGAGTGAATTGAATAGGATGGGATTATATTTTTAAAAAATTAATGTTAATGGCGAGAGAGAAATGTATTGAGGAGAGAGGGTGGAATGGAATGGGGCAAATTATCTCTCTTAGAAGAGGCAGGCAGGAGACTTTTTAGTGGAGGGAAAAAGAGGAGAGCTGAGAAAAAAAACATGAAGTTTACCCTCATCACATTAGACTAAAGGAAGGAGTAAAAAGCACACTCATTTTGGTATGAAAACCTATCTTATAATACAGGAAAGCGGGGGGAGATAAGCAGGGTGGGGGGGATGATAGAAGGGAGGGCAATGGGAGGAGGGAGCAATTTGAAGTCAACACTCAGGAGGGACAGGATGAAAAGAGAGAATAGAAGCAATGGGGGGCAGGATAGGATGGAGGGAAATACAGTTAGTCTTACACAACATGACTATTATGGAAGTCATTTGCAAAACTACGCAGATATGGCCTATATTGAATTGCCTGCCTTCCCAAAGGGAATAGGTGGGGAGGGAGGGATTGGGAGAAGTTGGAACTCAAAGTTTTAGGAAAAACTGTTGAGTATTGTTGTTGCTACTAGGAAATAAGAAATACAGGTAATGGGGAATAGAAAGTTATCTGACCCTACAGGACAAAAGAGAAGATGGGGACAAGGGAAGGGAGGGGATGATAGAAGAGAGGGCAGATTGGTGATAGGGAAAATTAGAATGCTTGGTGTATTGGGGTGGGGGGAGGGGACAAATGAGGAGAAAATTTGGAACCCAAAATTTTGTGAAAATGAATGTAAAAAGTTAAATAAAT